>CM051458.1:46213490-46243777 GCA_028274465.1 Plantago ovata
TGCAACACTCGCACCTACCGACCTCTGATGTGATTCGTCAGGTACATCACCAGTTAATTTCAACTTCACAGTGTTGCTAGGTAGTTTGCCTTGTCGCCTACTGCGCCTCGGTCGATCAACTCTTGCATCTTTTGATGGGCAAGCCTAGTGCTCTCTTCCAACCTATCGAGCCTTGCCCTAGTCTTCTCAGAATCTTCTTCATAACGTTTGAGAAAACTTGTGTGTGATCAACCATCTTTGCAAGTTCTCCATCAGTTGAGCCGACTTCGACTTCGGTGGCTCTTTCGGAGCGGGGTTTTCGCAGTGATCATTACCATAGTTCAGCCTACTACGGTCTTGGTTAGGTCCATAAGTTTGGTTAGCCGGTGCATATCCTTGATTGTTACGGTATCCTCTTCTCCAAAATCCACCTCGAGGATTCCTACCGTCTTGTCCGTAGCTACTTCTTGAGTGCCAAACTCCGTAGCAAAGGCTTCTTCTTCGCCTCCTCGAGCCCAGTTGCCATCATCGTATGCCAGCTCCGATCTACACATATGAGCCCCATGCCCATAGTTCTTGCATATTCGGCATACTTCGTTCGAAACAGTTGTTCCGGTGGCGCTCTTGAGGACTTGCTTCAATTCGTTGGTAAAGCACTCGAATTGATCCCCATTCCCCCTGTACATAGGGGCTTCTTGAGTCGGTGGAGCTTCAGGTCCACGTCTCCTAACCATTGCTTTGGGTCCTTGAACTGCGAACCCTTAGCAAGCCTTTCGAAAACTGCCCAGACGGCTTCTGCGGTTTCCTCCCAAATATTGCCTCGGCATTGGAAATCCACCACTTGTTGGTTCTCGAAGGTTAGTCCATTGTAGAAGTGTTGGACTAGGTCGAAAGTTCAAAACCATGGTGAGGGCACTTGTTCGTGAGATCTTGAACCTCTCGAACGCGGTGTAGATGGTCTCATCATAGTCTTGCTTGAATCCAGTGATCTGCGCCTTAAGCGCGGTAGTCAAGGTGTGGGGAAGTATTTCTCCATGAAAGCTGAAAAAACCTTTTCCCAAGTGTCCAGCGAGCCTGCTGGAAGAGAACTCAGCCATGACTTGGCTCTGTCGCCAAGTCCCATAGCAAAAACCTTCATCCTCAACTCATCCGTTGTTATGTCAGCTCCGGGTCGTGGGAGTTGGTTGACGAAATCATCGATATCGTGCAAGTACCCCATCACATCTTCCCTTGATAAGCCATAGAACCTCGGAAGTTGTTGGAATGTGGTTCTTGATCTCCAGATCTCGGGTTGCAGACGAAAGAACAATCGCGGTCCCCTCATACGATCCTTGGTGGGTTGTACCCATGCCTTCAGTGGTCTAGCTTCTGCCATTCCGTCGATTTCCTTGAATAGACTAAGTAGAGAGATTCAGAGAAATCGGTTTCCTCTATTTCCTCTAGTGCGCGCCTTTCAAGTAGTCGCCTTCTTTGGTGGTAGACTCTGTCGATCTCAGCAATTGAATCAGCAAGCGGTGTTCCTGCAGAACGTGTATGCGGCATACACTATCTGTAACAGACTAGGAAAGGTGATTAGAAACAACTAGGAAAGCAGTATCAGAGAGAGATTAAAAAGGAAACTAAAACTAATAGAATTAGGAATCTAAAGCTGTAAATATAAAACAAAATAAACAGAAAAAAGGAGTATAGTCCCCCGGCAACGGCGCCAATTTGATGAACGTGTCCGATTCAACATAAATAAATTGTTATTTAGCCAAAGGCAATCCACAACTACAACGAAAACCGGTAGTGTAGCAGTAGAATGACTCGAGTGTCGTTCTCTCAGGACTATACTAGCTTTATCTATTTAATTAGAATATAAAAACAGCAGACAGAAAGCAAAAGGGGGTTTCTAGCAGATAATGGAGATTGGTGATAGTATGGTCCTTCTTAACATAATGGGTCGATAATCATGCATAAATTCCTCGGTCTTGCATAGAGATCTTTGAATCAATCTAGTGTCCTGTTGCAGTATTAAGCACTACGAAGATATTTGGTCTGACAAGTCAATCACGATGTCCTAATGTGTTCCGTAATTATTCAACACTACGAAGATAATTGGTCTGATGGTCGACTAGTGTCCATTGTGCATAATGATCAATACAACATACGAGAATTTTGGTTACACTGATCAACGAAATAAAGCAATGACACGGAGTATAATGCGCGATATAGCCATTAGCATGATTATCTTCCCTCGCTAAGAATTCACATACTACCACCAACGATAAGTTTAGCTACTCATAATAGGCATGCAATCAATAGAAATCATAGAAGAAAACCATTGAAAGAAGATAAAATAAGTAGATAAAACTGTAAGATACAAAGTTACCGAAGGTTGTCAATCTCGGATGATTGCGATCCTACGAGCTCCAATCTGCTATGAAAAAGTATCCCCTAAGCTATGGACCTCCCAGGACAGGCCCTGGGAAGTTCCTACCTAAAACTATAGAGAGAGGTGAGAAAGTAGGCTGGAAAGATATGATTTTCGGAGAGAAAACTGAGCACTATATATAGGCCCCGATTAGTAGGGGCGGTTTGCCCGCAGTGCGGCGGTTCGCCCCACAGCTATTTCGCGGAATTTCCGCGTTTTCGACGCGGTTTTGGATTTCTTCACCTTTTCGACTCGGTTTATGACTTCTAGTAGCCTTCTAACCTCCAGATTCGGCCCCTAGACTCCAAATCCTATCCGGAAACCTTCAGATACTCCAAATAGGCTTCTGGAACACCAATTCCTTGTAGACTTCAATATAATTGCCCGAAATCTCCGAATTTCAACCAAAACCTGTAAAATAAAATCTAAAGGAAACGTGACACTATTCTAATAAAATGTACTAAAATATAGCTAAATTAACACAGAGGATAGCTAAAATAGGTCAAAAGACTCGAATGAAAGTGTAAAATACACATTCATCAGTCTCACAAAGGATCCATCTGCCAGTTGCCCAATAGCCTTATGCGCATATAGTTTTCCAAGAACTCTTCTCGAAACACATTCAAAGGGAGCACATTAGAGTAGATCCCGTGTCTAGTGTGCACGGACATCTTCAAGCTCACCATCCCGACCTTAATATCGAAACTTTGAGGGAGTGGCTCGGGATCCTCTTGCTCCTCTTCACTCTCGTCAGACCAAGGTCCTTCTCTTCTTCCTTAGCCTGTGGGGGCACTTCCCCTTGCAACACTCGCACTTAGAAACCTCTTGATGGTGATTTCAATAGGTAGATCACCCACCAAGGTAATGGACATCGACTTCTCACTGTTGCTAGGCAGCTTGCCTTGCTCCCTACTTGCTCCTCGGTCGATCAACTCTTGCATCTTTTGATGGGCAAGCCTAGTGCTCTCTTCCAACCTATCAAGTCTTGCCCTAGTCTTCTCGGAATCTTCTTCATAACGTTTGAGAAAACTTTGGGTGTGATCAACCATCTTTTGCAAGTTTTCCATCAGTTGAGCCGACTTCGACTTCGGTTGCTCTTTCGGAGCGGGTTTTCGCAGTGATCATTACCATAGTTAAGCCTACTACGGTCTTGGTTAGGGCCATAAGTTTGGCTAGCTGGTGCATATCCTTGATTGTTTCGGAACCATCTTCTCCAAAATCCACCTCGAGGATTCCTACCGTCTAGTCCGTAGCTAGCTTCTTGAGTACCGAACTCCGTAGCAAAGGCTTCCTCTTCGCCTCCTTGAGCCCAGTTGCCACCATCATACGCAAGCTTCGATCTACACATATGAGCCCCATGCCCATAGTTCTTGCATATTCTGCAAACTTCGTTCGAAACAGTTGTTCTAGTGGCGCTCTTGAGGACTTGCTTCAATTCGTTGGTAAAGCACTCGAATTGATCCCATTCCCCCTGTACATAGGGGCTTCTTGAGTCGGTGGAGCTTCAGGTCCACGTCTCCTAACCATCGCTCTTCGGTCCTTGAACTGCGACCCCTTAGCAAGCCTTTCGAAAACTGCCCAGACGGCTTCTGCGGTTTCCTCCCAAATATTGCCTCGGCATTGGAAATCCACCACTTGTTGGTTCTCGAAGGTTAGTCCATTGTAGAAGTGTTGGACTAGGTCAAAAAGCTCAAAACCATGGTGAGGGCACTTGTTCGTGAGATCTTGGAATCTCTCAAACGCGGTGTAGATGGTCTCTTCATAGTCCTGTTTGAATCTAGTGATTTGCGCCTTGAGCGCGGTAGTCAAGGTGTGAGGGAAGTATTTTTCCATGAAAGCTGAAAAAACCTTCTCCCAAGTGTCCAGCGAGCCTGCTGGTAGAGAACTCAACCATGACTTGGCTCTGTCGCCAAGTCCCATAGCAAAAACCTTTATCCTCAACTCATCCGTTGTTATTTCAGCTCCGGGTCGTGGGAGTTGGTTGACGAAATCATCCATATCGTGCAAGTACCCCATCATATCTTCCCTTGATAAGCCATAGAACCTCGGAAGTTGTTGGAATGCGTGGTTCTTGATTCCAGATCTCGAGTTGCGGACGAAAGAACAATCGTCGGTCCCCTCATACGATCCTTGGAGGGTTGAACCCATGCCTTCAGTGGTCTAGCTTCTGCCATTCCGTCGATTTACTTGAAAAGGCTTTGTAGAGATTTAGAGAAATCGGTATCCTCTATTTCCTCTAGCTCACGCCTTTGAAATAGTCGCCTTGTTTGGTGGTAGACTCTGTCGATCTCAGCAATTGAATCAGCAAGCGGTGTTCCTCTAGATCGTGTATGTGGCATACACTATATGTAACAGACTAGGAAAGCAGTATCAGATAGAGATTAAAAAGGAAAACTAAAACTACTAGAATTAGGAATTGAATGCTGAAAATATAAACAAATTAAACAGAAAAAAGGAGTATAGTCCCCGGCAACGGCGCCAATTTGATGAACGCGCTGGATTGTCGTGTTCCAACACAAATATCAAATGAATTTGTTATTTAGCCAAAGGCAATTCACAACTACAACGAAAACCGTAGTGTAGCAGTAGAATAACCTCGAGTGTCGATCTCTAAGGACTATAACTAGCTTTATCAAATCTAATTTAGAATATAAAAAACAGCAGACGATATAGCAAAGGTTTTTCTTAACAGATAATGGAGATTGGTGATAGTATGGTCCTTCAAAGCATAACGGGTTAATAATCATGCGTAAATTCCTCGGTTTTGCATGGAGATATTTGATCAATGAATTGTCCTGTTGTAATTATCAAACACTACGAAGATATAGATTTAAATAGATCAAAGACCAATGGATTGTCCAGTTGTGTTCCGTAATTATTCAACACTACGAAGATATAGATTTAAATAGGTCAAAGACTAATGATTTGTCCAAATGTGTGCAATAATTAATCAACAATAAGAAGATATAGATTTAAATAGATCAAAGAAATAAAGCACTAACACGGAGTATAATGCGCTATATAGCCATTAGCATAATTGTCAACCCTTCGCTAAGAATTCACATACTATCACCAACGAGAAGTTTAGCTACTCATAGTTGTCATGCAATCAACAGAAATCATAGAAGAAAACATGTTGAAGATATATAAAAATAAGTAGAAAACTGTAAGATACAATGTTACCGAAGGTTGTCAGTCTCCGAAGAATCGCGATCTTACAAGCTCCAAACTGCTATGAAAAAGTATCTCCTAAGCTATGAACCCCCAGAACAGGCTCTGGGAAGTTCCTACCTAAAACTACAGAGAAAGGTGAGAGAATAGGTCTGGAAAAGTCTGAATTCGGAGAAAAACTGAGCAACTATATATAGGCCTCGAATTTGTGTGGGGCGAAGGGCCCCACACACCGGGCGATTCGCCTGGTGTGGGGCGATTCGCCCCACGTCCCGGGCGATTCGGCCGGGAGTAATTTTCCGGAATTTCCGCGTTTTCGACGCGTTTTGGATTTCTTCCCCTTTTCGGACTCGGTTTCTGACTTCTAGTGGCCTTCTAATCTCCAGATTCGACCCCTAGACTCCAAATCCTATCCGGAAACCTTCAGATACTCCAAATAGGCTTCTGGAACACCAATTCCTTGTCAACTTCAATATAATTGCCAAGAAATCCTCATTTTTCAACCAAAACCTGTAAAATAAAAACTAAAGGGAAACGTGACACTATTCTAATAAAATGCACTAAAATATAGCTAAATTAACATAGAGGATAGCTAAAATAGGTGAAAAAGACTCAAATGAAAGTGTAAAATACACATTCATCACTACCACTGACGAAGAAATAGAAGCCTTCTAGAGTGATGTCAGAAATGAGAAAGTGAAGAAAGGAGAGATTGCTCCCATGACTTGGACAAAGCACGTTAAGAGGAAGCATCTCTGCCATTCACTTGGTCTAGTAGCTCTGCTACTAATTAAAGTCTTAGACTCCCAAATCGGAGGAATAGACCAATTAGGCTTGAGAAGGTGGCCGCTGCTGATGCATATATATGAGAACAAAACAGAGCTCAATTGGGCAAAGTACATTTTCAACAGACTTGTTGATTGTGTTACTAAATTCAAGGTTAAGGTTGAAGACAACAAGGTCTGACCTACCTTCCCAGTCATGTATGGACTAAAAATATGCTATATCCTTGAACACTTCAGGATTCAGCTGAGAAACCCATTGCCGATTAAGAAATCAGTATGCAATGTGGGAAGAGCCTTCTACAAGCAAAATGCACCTAAGCTTGTGATGAACGTTGTCAGGGTTCAGTCAAATAAATTTGTAATAGCCAAAGGAAATCCACAACTACAACGAAAACCGTAGTGTAGTAGTAGAATGACTCGAGTGTCGTTCTCTCAGGACTATACTAGCTTTATCAAATCTAATTAAGAATATAAAATAGCAAATAGAAAGCAATAGGGGTTTTCAAGCAGATAATGGAGATTGGTGATTGTATGGTCCTTCTTAACATAATGGGTCGATAATCATGCATAAATTCCTCGGTCTTGCATAGAGATCTTTGAATCAATCTTGTGTCCTGTTGCAAGTATTAAGCACTACGAAGATAATATGGGTCTGACTTGTCAACAACTAACGTCCTAATGTGTTCCGTAATTATTCAACACTACGAAGATAATTGGTCTGATTGGTCGACAAGTGTCCAAGTGTGCATAACGATCAATACACATACGACAATTTTGGTTTCAACTGATCAACGAAATAAAGATATGACACGGAGTATAATGCGCGATATAGCCATTAGCATGATTATCTTCCCTCGCTAAGAATTCACATACTACCACCAACGATAAATTTAGCTACTCATAATAGGCATGCAATCAATAACAATCATAGAAGAAAACATATTGAAAGAAGAATAAAATAAGTAGATAAAAACTGTAAGATACAAAGTTACCGAAGGTTGTCAATCTCCGGATGATTGCGATCCTACGCGCTCCAATCTGCTATGAAAAAGTATCCCCTAAGCTATGGAACTCCCAGGACAGGCCCCGGGAAGTTCCTCCTTAAAACTATAGAGAGAGGTGAGAAAGTAGGCTTGGAAAGATATGATTTTCGGAGAAAAACTGAACTCTATATATAGGCCCCGAAATTCTTCTGGGGCGGTTCGCCCGAGGCTGGGGCGGTTCGCCCCCCGCCTTTTTCGCGGAATTCCGCATTTTTCGATGCGGATTTGGATTTCTTCACCTTTTCGGACTCGGTTTTAGACTTCTAATGGCCTTCTAATCTCCAGATTCGACCCCTAGACTCCAAATCCTACCCGGAAACCTTCAGATACTCCAAATAGGCTCCTGGAACACCAATTCCTTGTCAACTTTAATATATTTGCCCAGAAATCTCCGAATTTCAACCAAAACCTGTAAAATAAAATCTAAAGGAAAACGTGACACTATTCTAATAAAATGTACTAAAATATAGCTAAATTAACATAGAGGATAGCTAAAATAGGTGAAAAAGACTCGAATGAAAGTGTAAAATACACATTCATCAGCTTGCTGACAAGAAACTGGAAAAATCAAAGAAGACAACAGCTGCAAATGTTGTCAGCACAAGTCATCAAGAAAGGTATATAACAGCTGCAGATGTTGTCACCACTACTCAGCAAGAGAATGTTCCAACAGCTGAAAAAGTTGTTTATGAAACTGCTGTAGATGGTGATCAACAAGGTACGTGTACAACAGCCGTTGCTGAAAAGGCAACTACTGACGCTACTGTTGGAGAGAAACTTGAAAAATCTAAGAAGAAAAAGAGGAAAGCTGATGATGACACTCAGACTGCAGCGTCATCAGCAAACCCTGTCCCCAAGAGAAAAAGGACAAGTAACCCAAGAAAGAAAACACTGGCTCGCAAGTCAGTACCAGTTGTCCATGATCTTTCGGATGATTCTCCCACAGTTGCTGAAACACAAGTTCCAGTAGATGTTGATAAAGTGGTTACTGAAACCTATGTCAGCAATGTGGAAGTGTTTGCGGAAGCCTTCAACAATCAACTCAATGTTGATACATCTACTGAGAAGAGACCACAAGGCAGTGGAAATGAAATTCCTGCCTCAATTCCAGATATCTACATTGTAGATAATCTAGATGATCAGACTCTGGAACCAGCAATTGATATTGCTGCTGATATAAGAACCGCGGCACTTGTTGATGCGGCCAATACTGAAAAGATGGTTGTTGAACAAGCAACTCATCAAGTGGCTGAAGAACCAGTTGCTGAGACTGCAATGGTTCAAGTCCCAGAGATTGCTGAAACACCACAAGAGACACTATTCGACGACGCATCCCATGATGCTGGGAATTTATGAACGTAGGATTGTCGGGTCCCAATTAATCAAATAAATTTGTTATTTAGCCAAAGGCAATTCACAACTACAACGAAAACCATAGTGTAGCAGCAGAATAACCTCGAGTGTCGATCTCTAAGGACTATAACTAGCTTTATCTAAATTCACTTCAGGATATAAAATAGCAGACGACTTAGCAAAGGTTTTCATAACAGATAATGGAGATTGGTGATAGTATGGTCATTCAAAGCATAACGGGTTAATAATCATGCATAAATTCCTCGGTCTTGCATGGAGATCTTTGATCAATGAATTGTCCAGTTGTAATTATTCAACACTACGAAGATATAGATTTAGATAGATCAAGAGATCAATGAATTGTCCAATTGTGTTCAATAATTATTCAACAATACGAAGATAGAGATTTAGATAGATCAAAGAAATAAAACAATAACTCAGAGTATAATGCACGATATAGCCATTAGCATAATTAGCAACCCTTCGCTAAGAAATCACATACTATCACCAACGAGAAGTTTAGCTACTCATAGTTGTCATGCAATCAACAGAAATCATACCACGAATGAATGAAAACATGATGAAAGATATATAAAAATAAGTAAAAAAACTATAAGATACAATGTTACCAAAGGTTGTCAATCTCCGAAGAAATTGGCGCCGTTGCCGGGGACTATACTCCTTTTTTCTGTTTAATTTGTTTATATTTTCAGCATTCAATTCCTAATTCTAGTAGTTTTACTTTTACTTTTTAATCTCTATTTGATATTGCTTTCCTAGTCTGTTACAGATAGTGTATGCCACATACACGATCTAGAGGAACACCGCTTGCTGATTCAATTGCTGAGATCGACAGAGTCTACCAACAAAGAAGACGACTACTTCAAAGGCGTGAACTAGAGGAAATAGAGGATACCGATTTCTCTGAATCTCTACACAGTCTTTTCAAGGAAATCGATGGAACGGCAGAAGCTAGACCACTGAAAGCATGGGTTCAACCCTCCAAGGATCGTATGAGGGGACCGGTGATTGTTCTTTCGTCCGCAACTCGAGATCCGGAAATCAAGAACCACGCATTCCAACAACTTCCGAGGTTCTATGGCTTATCAAGGGAAGATGTGATGGGGTACTTGCACGATATCGATGATTTCGTCAACCAACTCCCACGACCCGGAGCTGAAATAACAACGGATGAGTTGAGGATGAAGGTTTTTGCTATGGGGCTTGGCGACAGAGCCAAGTCATGGTTGAGTTCTCTACCAGCAGGCTCGCTGGACACTTGGGAGAAGGTTTTTTCAGCTTTCATGGAAAAATACTTCCCTCACACCTTGACTACCGCGCTAAAGGCGCAAATCAATGGATTCAAACAGAACTATGATGAGACCATCTACACCGCGTTTGAGAGGTTCCAAGATCTCACGAACAAGTGCCCTCACCATGGTTTTGAGCTTTCTGACCTAGTCCAACACTTCTACAATGGACTAACCTTCGAGAACCAACAAGTGGTGGATTTCCAATGCCGAGGCAATATTTGGGAGGAAACCGCAGAAGCCGTCTGGGCAGTTTTCGAAAGGCTTGCTAAGGGTTCGCAGTTCAAGGACCCAAGGGCAATGGTTAGGAGACGTGGACCTGAAGCTCCACCGACTCAAGAAGCCCCTATGTATAGGGGGAATGGGGATCAATTCGAGTGCTTTACCAACGAATTGAACAAGTCCTCAAGAGCGCCACTGGAACAACTGTTTCGAACGAAGTTTGCCGAATATGCAAGAACTATGGGCATGGGGCTCATATGTGTAGATCGGAGCTTGCGTATGATGATGGCAACAGGGCTCAAGGAGGCGAAGAAGAAGCCTTTGCTACGAAGTTTGTTACTCAAGAAGCTAGCTACGGACAAGACGGTAGGAATCCTCGAGGTGGATTTGGAGAAGAGGGTTCCGAAACAATCAAGGATATGCACCAGCTAGCCAAACTTATGGCCCTAACCAAGACCGTAGTAGGCTTAACTATGGTAATGACCACTGCGAAAACCCCGCTCCGAAAGAGCAACCGAAGTCGAAGTCGGCTCAACTGATGGAGAACTTGCAAAAGATGGTTGATCACACCCAAAGTTTTCTCAAACGTTATGAAGGAGATTCTGAGAAGACTAGGGCAAGACTTGATAGGTTGGAAGAGAGCACTAGGCTTGCCCAACAAAAGATGCAAGAGTTGATCGACCGAGGAGCAAGTAGGGAACATGGCAAGCTGCCTAGCAACACTGAGAAGTCGATGTCCATTACCTTGGCTGGTGATCTGCCTATCGAAATCACCATCAAGAAGGTTGCTAAGTGCGAGTGTTGCAAGAAGGAAGAACCTCCACAGGCTAAGGAAGAAGAGAAGGACCTTAGTTCTGACGAGAGTGAAGAGGAGCAAGAGTATCCCGAGCCACTCCCTCAAAGTTTCAATATTAAGGCTGGGATTGGTGAGCTCGAAGATGTCCGTGCCACACTAGACACAGGATCCTACTCTAATGTGCTCCCTTTGAATGTGTTTGAGAAGAGTAGCCTTGGAAAACTATCTGAGCATAAGGCTATTGTGCAACTGGCGGATGGATCCTTTGTGAGACCCGAAGGCGTTGTGAAGAATGTATTGGTCAAGATTGGTGAAATTTCTGTATACACCAATTTTGTAGTTATGCCGGCGTCTACACCTGGGACGGGGGATGTCATTCTCTTGGGGCGAACGTTCTTGACTAAGCTACGCTCCGTGATGGACATCTACCAAAGAACTTGCACTATTGAGGTGGATGGCAAGCGACATGTGTTGCGAGCCATATCTGATCCGCCTGATACTTCTAACACTACTCACTACTGTGGTCTTGCAGCCTATGTTCATTATTATTCACAGGTTCGTGGCATGAGGAGGAGATCCATGAAGGGGAAGTCTAGTACCCTGAAGAAGAAGAGCTAGGCGCAGACAGGAGTCGAGTCAAAGACTTTAAACAATGGCGCTATCCGGGAGGCAACCCGGAGTTTTTATCGCTTTCTTTACCGCTTTATTGCATGCATTCATACTTGAACAATTTGCTTTTCATATGTGAATTTGTTCGTCTCTGTGTCGTATGTGTTTATGTTATGTTTGAGTGAGATTTTTCGAGTGGTTTTATGAGAAATAATGGTTTCGGGGATTAAAAACCGCGTTTTTGTCGGAGATTCCGTCTCCCCGCATCAGGGAGTGGGGGGCGAATCGCCCCGCACCTGGGGCGACTCGCCCCACGGTCCCTGACGGTCAAAACGCGGATCTCTCCCTTATCTCCTCATTTCTTCATATTTTCACCATTCTTCCTCCCCAAAATCCGAAATTCGCGATTTTAGCTTCAAATCTTCATAACTTCTTCATTTCTTCACCAAATTTAGTGTTCTATAGCTTCAATCGAAGCCTATTACGTGATCTATCTTTTCATCCGAACAGATTTCACCCTAGTGCATTAGTTTCCAGATCTGAGGTATCTTCTTATGAACCCTAATTTTTTAAATTTGGGGGTTTTCTAATTTGAGCTTCAATTATGCTTATATGATGCATGGGTAGGTTGTTTGTGTGATTAGAAGCATTATTTACTATCAATTGCATGCTTAATTATGCTTGGATTGTTGATTTGGGAATTTTGCTACTAGATGATATATCTTGTTATGCAATATATCTTTATCTTTGATTCATACATATGATTGTGCTTATTGATGTAATGATGATGGATTTGATGGTAGAATGCATAATTGTTGAGTATGAGGATTTATGATGATAGAAATTTTCGCTTCTATGGTATGAATTGAGCCTTGTTCTTTAGGGTATTGGTTGTCTAGCAAGAGCATACTGTGATGTATTGCATGTCGTAGTTACATTGGTATGTTGCATGTTGAAGAAGCTAGGCTAGACATTAAGGATTTGGGGAGCTCGATTGTTGATTTTATCACTTGTGTGTTTCGTTCTTACACTAGCATATGCATGAGTCAGTTTTGTGTCATACGAGGTACTAACTGTTGTTTGTAGGAACCATGCCAAGGGAGAGGAGCATTCCCGTATGATTACTATGAAGTATTGGAGGGGGATCGATTACAACCATGTCAAGGAGAGTGATCTCGTTAGAGGTGCGTTCGAGCCACGGGCTCTTGCAACAAAGTCGCGGATTATCCAAAAGGAGGAGCTAGAGTACACCTGGAGTAAGGACTCCTATGCCTATTCATGCACCACCGAAGGAACAGAAACAATTATTACGTCAGCAATCCATCACAAAGACTGCAAAGTTCGAGTGAATTGGAAGGCACCGGGACGATCTTGCCGCGACGGATTCAATCTTGAGTTCACAGTTGCTAGAAGGTTCCGAAGCGCTAGCTTGGTTCCAAAACATAAAGACATGGGTGCCCAGCCCCTCGTTGGGGTGCCCCTTGACTGCCTCTAAAGGGAGCATCATATAGACATCGGTCGCATCCACCGTAGAGAATGTGGTCGACATTGGAAAAAATGGTAGAAGACTTCTGAGTATTCGAGCAGCTTACTGTAACCTCCTCGGGGTGTAAAACGTTGGAGAGGGAGGCTCTGATACCACTGCTCTTGCCCCTTCAACAATTCACAACCTATTGGAGGGCTACAGGATGGAGGATTCCATAACAGCGGCGGCTAATCTTGAGGATTCTATTCGACAATGCAACTCTACTGGCGATGATGATGGTGACAGTAGTGACAATGAAGGCCATACGGACAATGATGATACTAATGGAGGAGTTGTTCCTATCCGGCCTATAAATGGAACTACCGCACCTACCAGAACAGTCCCAATAACTCACAAGCAGCATACTCAGCCGACCGAGGCCAAACCATGCGGTAACATCTAGTATCACATCTTATTTCCTCATTTTCTTATTGCTAGGGACTATCGTTAATTTCATGAGGGGGGATGGGATTTAAGTGATCTAGTGTTGTTAGTTTGGAGCTTGCCATTGATGGTTTAGATCTTGGCATTGGTAGGATGAGAATAGTACCTTGCATGTTTTATCCGTCTGCATTTGCATTTGCACGTTTACTGCTTTCTTAGTTTTTTAGGTTGCATTCACTGCATTCATCCTAGGATAGTCTTGCATGTTTTATATGGAGTTTATTGCCGAATTATTTGAACTTTTTTATTGGTAGATGAACTAAATATGCCATTAATCATATGCTTCATCTCTATGAATTTGTTTGAGGTTTTTCTCGCTTGGCTTGTCACATTTATGTATTGCACTTAGTTAAGCTTGGTAGTCTCGACATCACTTAGTGGTGTTTTCTCTACTGCTATTCACGAAGGCCTTTATAATAGGATGATGCATGTTAGGGTCTTATGGTTGTTTTCCTGAGTAATTATGTACCTAAGAGGCAACAAGTCTTCACCTTGCTTTGAGATTGCTAAATGCCTAGGAAGGAGGTAGTGTGAGGTTGTGTGATCCTTTGTTTATAACCTATTCTTCCGAATAGGTTTGGGAGGGGGTTACACTATCATTAGACTTGTTTTTCGTTTTTCATTTCCGTATTGTGAGTTTATTTTTCCTTCTCGTAAATTTTTTACTCCAACCTATTCTTTCGAATAGGTTTGGGGAAGTCGTTTGTGAGTCATTTTGTTTCTCTTTTCGTTGTGCTACTGCTGGCTAAAACAATCGAAAAAAAGAAAGAAAAATTCCAGGAAAAAGAAAAAAAGAAAAAAAGAAACTGGAAAGAAAAAAAAAAAAAGGAAAAAGACCCCAAAAAAGCAAAGAAGGGTCCAAAAAAGAAAGCCAAATAGCAGTTTAGCAAAGTGTTGTGTCTCATTTTCCAATTCTTGTAATGTTCGTAATTGTGTTGTAATTTTCTATTTTTTGTCTTTTGTTTTTGAGTGTCATCTGTTCTAGACCACCCTCGTCCTGCCATTCAGGAAGTGGGGAATAGCTTAAGACTTTACTTGAGAGATGGGTAGAATTGGGGAGTGTTATCTTTTATAGGGAACCCTCCTTCGTTTGATGAGAGCCAGTACTGGTTCGACCTCTTTGAGGAAAAGTCTTGACTTGGTGAACAGCAGTAAGTCCTCAGTTTCATAGGCACGGGACAACCATTCGAATCTTAACATGTTTCATTACGTCGTCACTTACTAGGTCCAGGTAGAGAATGTTACGAGAGGCTATCTTGTCTTAACATAAGTGCTTATGTGGATGTGTATGAGTCAATCGAGGCATTCCTCAACCTATATTCATGTTTTGATTTATATGGTTTTTGTTCATATGTTTTTTGATAGATTCGGTAGATTAGTTCATTTTATTTGGCATGAGACTCCATTTTATGTGTTGCATTGTTTTTTGCATTAGAGTCTAGCTTAGTTGCTTGAGGACAAGCAAAGGTTCGGTTTGGGGAGTTTGATGAATGTGTATTTTCCACTTTCATTTGAGTCTTTTTCACCTATTTTAGCTATCCTCTATATTAATTTAGCTTTATTTTAGTGCATTTTATTAGAATAGTGTCACGTTTCCCTTTAGTTTTTATTTTACAGGTTTTGGTTGAAAAACGAGGATTTCCGGACAATTATATTGAAGTTGACAAGGAATTGGTGTTCCAGAAGCCTATTTGGAGTATCTGAAGGTTTCCGGATAGGATTTGAAGTCTATGGGTCGAATCTGGAGGTTAGAAGGCCACTAGAAGTCAGAAACCGAGTCCGAAAAGGGGAAGAAATCTAAAAACGCGTCGAAAACGCGTAAATTCCCGAAAAATACTTCCTGGCGAATCGCCCGGGATGTGGAGCGAATCGCCCCACACCAGGCGACTCGCCCGGTGTGTGGGGCCCTTCGCCCCACACTATTTCGAAACCTATATATAGTTGCTCAGTTTTCTCCGATTTTCATACTTTTCCAGACCTATTTTCTCACCTTTCTCTGTAGTTTTAGGTAGGAACTTCCCAGAGCCTGTTCTGGGGGTTCATAGCTTAGGAGATACTTTTTCATAGCAGTTTGGAGCTTGTATGATCGCGATTATTCGGAGACTGACAACCTTCGGTAACATTGTATCTTACAGTTTTTCTACTTATTTTTATATATCTTTCAACATGTTTTCTTCTATGATTTATGTTGATTGCATGCATGATAACTATGAGTAGCTAAACTTCTCGTTGGTAATAGTATGTGAATTCTTAGCGAAGGGTTGATAATTATGTTAATGGCTATATCACGCATTATACTTCGTGTTATTGCTTCATTTCATTGATCTATCTAAATCTCTATCTTCGTATTGTTGATTAATTATTGCACACAATTGGACAATTCATTGGTCTTTGACCTATCAAAATCTATATCTTCGTAGTGTTTGATAATTACAACAGGATAATTCATTGATCAAAGATCTCCATGCAAAACCGAGGAATTTACGCATGATTATTAACCCGTTATGCTTTGAAGGACCATACTATCACCAATCTCCATTATCTGTTAAGAAAAACCTTTGCTAATTCGTCTGCTGTTTTATATTCTCAAATTAGATTAGATAAAGCTAGTTATAGTCCTTAGAGATCGACACTCGAGGCCATTCTACTGCTACACTACGGTTTTCGTTGTAGTTGTGAATTGCCTTTGGCTAAATAACAAATTTATTTGATAATCCGGACCTGATAATCCCGCGCATTATCAGTTATGCTCCGGTATCTGGATACCTATAATCCCTGTTGCAGATCACATCTGTAATGGCACTTCCGATCCCCCTAGTGGCCCTTGAATGTTCGTAGGAGTGGTTGCTTCCTGTGAACTCACGTTCCCCAAGATGGATGAATACAGAAATTGAGGCCGGGGTCCATGGCACAATTATGCCTCGAACGAGTACCCCCTCCTTCTCCTCAAGATCAGTGTATCCAGCATAGCACACATGGAGGAGGCTCGTATCGTACCCCTTGAATCGGTTGGAAGTATACCAACCCCAATTCCTTTTCCTTGCCAAACGGGAGAGCGTCCTATACCCCGCCCTGTGAGCATTCATCCGGAATGTCTATCCTTTTGTCCGGTATAATCGATCGCCCACCTTGAGCTAGCTCCGCTTCGAGCCTCTGACGGACATCTATTGTGGCTAGAGACAACTCGTACAGCTCGTTGGAATGTTGGGAGCTTGATGCTGCCCCCTTACCCTTCTTGCTTGAGCCAGCTTTCTTCGATCCTCGTGGAGCCATGATTCCTACAAACAGCAATTAGTATCTTGTATGACACAAAACAGACTTGTGCATATGCAAATGCAAGAGTGAACATACGAGTGATATCTACAACAATCTAACTCCTCAAAACCTCCATGTCTAGTCTAGCTACTTCAACATGCAACATATCAATGTAACTACTACATGCACATATCACATTATGCTCTTGCTAGACAACAAATAGCCTTGAATCATAAGGCTCAATTCATACCATAGTAGCAAAAAATCTAGCATCATAAATCATCAACTTCATCAATCATGCATTCTACCAACATGCCCATCATTATCACATCAACAAACACAAGTTTAAACATGGAATGAAAGGAAAAGAAACATTGCACCTTACGACATAGACATCTAGTAGGCAAAATGATCAATCCAATAAACCAAGCATAATTGAACATGCAATTGATAGTGAATAACGTTTCTAATCACACAAATCATTAACCCATACATTATATAAGCTTAATTGAAGCATAAATCAAAAAACCCCCAGATTTGAAAAATTAGGGTTCATGTGAGATTACCTCAATTCCGAAGATTGAATGAACTAGGAAGAAATTTGTTCGGATGAAAAGAAAGAGCACGTAATGGGCTTCGATTGATGCTAAAGAACACACAATTTGATGGAGTAATGAAGATTTTATGAAGGATTGAAGAGATTTTGAAATTTTGGGAATTTTTGGAGTAAGAAGTGAAGAAGATGAAGAAAATGAGGAGAATGGGGAGTGACCCCCGTTTTTTGTTTCTCCAGAATTCGTGGGGCGAGTCGCCCCGGGTGTGGGGCGAATCGCCCCACATGTGGGGCGAATCGCCCCCCACCTCCTGAGGTGGGGAGACGAGACTTTCGAAAAAACGCGGTTTTTTAATCCCCGAAAACCATTTTACTCATAAAACCACTCGAAAAAGTTCACTCAAACACAAACATAAGCACATACGACATAGAGACGAACAAATTCACATATGAAAATCTTATTGGTCGATGTATGAATGCATGCAATAAAGCGGTAAAAAAAAACGATAAAACCTCCGGGTTGCCTCCCGGATAGCGCCATTGTTTATAGTCTTTGACTCGACTCCTCCTTGCGCCTAGCTCTTCTTCTTGAGGGTACTAGACTTCCCCTTCATGGATCTTCTCCTCATGCCACGAACCTTTGAAAAAGAATGAACATAGACAGCAAGACCACAGTATTTAACAGTGTGAGAAGCATTGAAGTGATCAGGTGGATCAGATATGACTCGCAACACATGTCGCTTGCCATCCACCTCAATGGTGCAAGTCTTTCGGTAGATGTCTATCACGGAGCGTAGTTTGGTCAAGAACGTTCACCCCAATAGAACAACATCCCCATCCCAGGTGTAGACGCCGGTATAACTACAAAATTGGTGTATACAGAAGCTTCACCAATCTTAACCATTACGTTCTTCACAACGCCTTCGGGTCTCACAAAGGATCCGTCCGCCAATTGCACAATAGCCTTATACTCAGATAGTTTTCCAAGGCTACTCTTCTCAAACACATTCATTGGGAGCACATTAGAGTAAGATCTCGTATCTAGTGTAGCACGAACATCTTCAAGTCCACCAATCCCGACCTTAACATCGAAACTTTGAGGGAGTGGTTCGGGATCCTCTTGCTCCTCTCCACTCTCATTAGTCCCAAGGTCCTTCTATTCTTCCTTGGCTAGTGGGGGTTGTTTATCCTTGCAACACTCACACTTAGCAAACTTCTTGATCGTGATTTCAACAGGTAAATCACCCACCAAGGTAATGTACATCGACTTCTCAGTGTTGCTAGGCAGCTTCCCTTGCTCCCTACTTGCTCCTCGGTCAATCAACTCTTGCATCTTTTGATGGGCAAGCCTAGTGCTCTCTTCCAATCGATCAAGCCTCGCCCTAGTCTTCTCAGAATCTTCTTCATAACGTTTGAGAAAACCTTGGGTGTGATCAACCATCTTTTGCAAGTTCTCCATCAGTAGAGCTGTCTTCGACTTCGGTTGCTCTTTCGGAGCGGGATTTTCGCAGTGATCATTACCATAGTTAAGCCTACTACGGTCTTGGTTAGGGCCATAAGTTTGGCTAGCCGGTACATATCCTTGATTGTTTCGGAACCCTCTTCTCCAAAATCCACCTCGAGGATTCCTACCATCTTGTCCGTAGCTAGCTTCTTGAGTACCAAATTCCGTAGCAAAGGCTTCCTCTTCGCCTCCTTGAACCCAGTTAACATCATCATATGCAAGCTCCGACCTACACATATGAGCCCCATGCCCATAGTTCTTGCATATTCGGCAAACCTCGTTTGACATAGCTGTTCCTGTGGAGTTCTTGAGGACTTGTTTCAGCTCGTTGGTAAAGCACTCGAATCGATCCCCGTTCCCCCCATACATAGGGGCTTCTTGATTAGGTGGAGCTTTAGGTCCACGTCTCCTAACCATTGCTCTTGGGTCCTTGAACTGCGAACCCTTAGCAAGCCTTTCGAAAACTGCCCAGACGGCTTCTGCGGTTTCCTCCCAAATATTGCCTCGGCATTGGAAATCCACCACTTGTTGGTTCTCGAAGGTTAGTCCATTGTAGAAGTGTTGGACTAGGTCAGAAAGCTCAAAACCATGGTGAGGGCACTTGTTCGTGAGATCTTGGAACCTCTCAAACGCGGTGTAGATGGTCTCATCATAGTCCTGCTTGAATCCAGTGATTTGCGCCTTTAGCGCGGTAGTCAAGGTGTGAGGGAAGTATTTTTCCATGAAAGCTGAAAAAACCTTCTCCCAAGTGTCCAGCGAGCCTGCTGGTAGAGACTCAACCATGACTTGGCTCTGTCGCCAAGTCCCATAGCAAAAACCTTCATCCTCAACTCATCCGTTGTTATTTCAGCTCCGGGTCGTGGGAGTTGTTTGACGAAATCATCGATATCGTGCAAGTACCCCATCACATCTTCCCTTGATAAGCGATAGAACCTCGGAAGTTGTTGGAATGCGTGGTTCTTGATTTCCAGATCTCGGGTTGCAGACGAAAGAACAATCGCCGGTCCCCTCATACGATCCTTGGTGGGTTGAACGCATGCTTTCAGTGGTCTAGCTTCTGCCATTCCGTCGATTTCCTTGAAAAGACTGTGTAGAGATTCAGAGAAATCGGTATCCTCTATTTCCTCTAGTGCACACCTTTGAAGTAGTCGTCTTCTTTGGTGGTAGACTCTGTCGATCTCAGCAATTGAATCAGCAAGCGGTGTTCCTTTAGATCGTGTATGCGGCATACACTATCTGTAACAGACTAGGAAAGCAGTATCAGAGAGAGATTAAAAAGGAAAACTAAAACTAATAGAATTAGGAATCGAAAGGTGAAAATATAAACAAATTAAACAGAAAAAAGGAGTATAGTCCCCGGCAACGGCGCCAATTTGATGAATGCGCTGGTGTCGTGTTCCAACGCGAACGAATCAAATAAATTTGTTATTTAGCCAAAGACAATTCACAACTACAACGAAAACCGTAGTGTAGCAGTAGAATGACCTCGAGTGTCGTTCTATAAGGACTATAACTAGCTTTATCTATTTAACTAGGAATATAAAAACAGCAGACGTAAAAGCAAAGGTTTTTCTAACAGATAATGGAGATTGGTGATAGTATGATCCTTCAAAGCATAACGGGTCAATAATCATGAGTAAATTCCTCGGTCTTGCATGGAGATCTTTGATCAATCGAATGTCCTGTTGTAATTATTAAGCACTACGAAGATAATGATACTCACAAGTCAATCACTATTGTCCTATTGTGTTCCGTAATTATTCAACACTACGAAGATATAGATGCGCATAGGTCGACGAGGGTCCAATTGTGCATAATAATTAATCAACATACGAGGATTTAGGTTGAGCCTGATCAACGAAATAAAGCAATAACACGGAGTATAATGCGCGATATAGCCATTAGCATGATTATCTTCCCTTCGCTAAGAATTCACATACTACCACCAACGATAAGTTTAGCTACTCATAGTTGTCATGCAATCAACAGAAATCATAGAAGAAAACATGTTGAAAGATATATAAAAATAAGTAGAATAAGGTTGTCAATCTCCGAAGAATTGCGATCCTACAAGCTCCAATCTGCTATGAAAAAGTGTCTCCTATGCTACGAACCCCCAGAACAGGCTCTGGGAAGTCCCTACCTAAAACTACAGAGAAAGGTGAGAGAATAGGTCTGGAAAAGTATGAATTTCGGAGAAAAACTGAGCAACTGTATATAGGCTTCGAAATAGTGTGGGCGATTCGCCCCACACACCGGGCGATTCGCCCGGGAGTAATTTTCGCGGAATTCCGCGTTTTCGACGCGTTTTTGGATTTCTTCCCCTTTTCGGACTCGGTTTCTGACTTCTAGTGGCCTTCTAACCTCCAGATTCGACCCCTAGACTCCAAATCCTATCTGGAAACCTTCAGATACTCCAAATAGGCTTCTGGAACACCAATTCCTTGTCAACTTCAATATAATTGCCCGGAAATCCTCGTTTTTCAACCAAAACCTGTAAAATAAAATCTAAAGGGAAACGCGACGTAATAAAATGCCTTTGGGAATATAGTTGTGAATTGCCTTTGGCTAAATAACAAATTTATTTGATTAATTGGGACCCGACAATCCTACGTTCATATATTCCCAGCATCATGGGATGCGTCGTCGAATAGTGTCTCTTGTGGTGTTTCAACAATCTCTGGGACTTGAACCATTGCAGTCTCAGCAACTAGTTCTTCAGCCACTTGATGAGTTGCTTGTTCAACAACCATCTTTTCAGTATTGGCCGCATCAACAAGTGCCGCGGTTCTTATATCAGCAGCAATATCAATTGCTGGTTCCAGAGTTTGATCATCTAGATTATCTACAATGTAGATATCTGGAATTGAGGCAGGAATTTCATTTCCACTGCCTTGTGGTCTCTTCTCAGTAGATGTATCAACATTGAGTTGATTGTTGAAGGCTTCCGCAAACACTTCAACATTGCTGACGTAGGTTTCAGTAACCACTTCATCAACATCTACTGGAACTTGGGTTTCAGCAACTGCGGGAGAATCATCCGAAAGATCATGGACAACTGGTACTGACTTGCGAGCCAGTGTTTTCTTTCTTGGGTTAATTGTCCTTTTTCTCTTGGGGACGGGGTTAGCTGATGACGCAGCAGTCTGAGTGTCATCATCAGCTTTCCTCTTTTCTTCTTAGATTTTTCAAGTTTCTCTCCAGCAGTAGCTGATGAATGTGTATTTTACACTTTCATTTGAGTCTTTTTCACCTATTTTAGCTATCCTCTATGTTAATTTAGCTATATTTTAGTGCATTTTATTACGTCGCGTTTCCCTTAGTTTTTATTTTACAAGTTTTGGTTGAAAAACGAGGAATTCCGGGCAATTATATTGAAGTTGACAAGGAATTGGTGTTCCAGAAGCCTATTTGGAGTATCTGAAGGTTTCCGGATAGGATTTGGAGTCTAGGGGTCGAATCTGGAGATTAGAAGGCCACTAGAAGTCAGAAACCGAGTCCGAAAAGGGAAGAAATCCAAAACGCGTCGAAAACGCGGAAATTCCGGAAAATTACTCCCGGCCGAATCGCCCGGGACGTGGGGCGAATCGCCCCACACCAGGCGAATCGCCCGGTGTGTGGGGCCCTTCGCCCCACACAAATTCGAGGCCTATATATAGTTGCTCAGTTTTTCTCCGAAATTCATACTTTTTCAGACCTATTCTCTCACCTTTCTCTGTAGTATTAGGTAGGAATTTCCCAGAGCCTGTTCTGGGGGTTCATAGCTTAGGAGATACTTTTTTTTAGCAGTTTGGAGCTTGTAAGATCGCGATTCTTCGGAGACTGACAACCTTCGGTAACATTGTATCTTACAGTTTTTCTACTTATTTTTATATATCTTTCAACATGTTTTCTTCTATGATTTCTGTTGATTGCATGACAACTATGAGTAGCTAAACTTCTCATTGGTGATAGTATGTGAATTCTTAGCAAAGGGTTGATAATTATGCTAGTGGCTATATCGCGCATTATACTCCGTGTTATTGATTTATTTCTTTGATCGAGAGGAATCTATATCTTCGTATGTTGATTAATTATTGCACACAATTGGACCCTAGTCGACCTATGCATATCTATATCTTCGTAGTGTTGAATAATTACGGAACACAATTGGACAGTAGTGTTTGACTTGTCAGAATCTATATCTTCGTAGTGTGTGATAATTACAACAGGACAATTTATTGATCAAAGATCTCCATGCAAAACCGAGGAATTTACGCATGATTGTTAACCCGTTATGCTTTGAAGGACCATACTATCACCAATCTCCATTATCTATTAGAAAAACCTTTGCTATACCGTCTGCTGTTTTTATATTCTTTAATTAAATTAGATAAAGCTAGTTATAGTCCTTATAGAACGACACTCGAGGTCATTCTACTGCTACACTACGGTTTTCGTTGTAGTTGTGAATTGCCTTTGGCTAAATAACAAATTTATTTGATTAATTGAGTCTGACAAACTTGGTTACATCAGTAGCGTCAGTAGTTGCATTTTCAGCAACGGCTGTTGTACACGTACCTTGTTGATCACCATCTACAGCAGTTTCATCAACAACTTTTTCAGTTGTTCGAACATTTTCTTGCTGAGTAGTGGCAACAACATCTGCAGCTGTTGTATACCTTTCTTGCTGACTTGTGCTGACAACATTTGCAGCTGTTGTCTTCTTTGATTTTTCAAGTTTCTTGTCAGCAAGCTTAGGTGCGTTTTGCTTGTAGAAGGCTCTTCCCACATTGCATACTGATTTCTTAATCGGCAATGGGTTTCTGAGCTGAATCCTGAAGTATTCAAGGATATAGCATATTTTTAGTCCATACATGACTGGGAAGGTAGGTGAGACCTTGTTGTCTTCAACCTTAACCTTGAATTTAGTAACACAATCAACAAGTCTGTTGAAAATGTACTTTGCCCAATTGAGCTCTGTTTTGTTCTCATATATATGCATCAGCAGCGGCCACCTTCTCAAGCCTACTTGGTCTATTCCTCCGTACTTGGGAGTCTAAGACTTTGATTAGTAGCAGAGCTACTAGACCAAGTGAATGGCAGAGATGCTTCCTCTTAACGTGCTTTGTCCAAGTGACGGGAGAAATCTCTCCTTTCTTCATTTTCTCATTTCTGACATCACTGTAGAAGGCTTCTATTTCTTCGTCAGTGGCAGTGATGTCATCTTCAATTCCAGTGGTCGGAATCTGAAAGATGTCGGCTAAATCAGTCCATTTCAGGACGATTTGCACATTCTGAACTGTGGTGAAGATCACTTTTTCAGTGACTCCTTGACCATTAGTTAGAGTCTGGATTTCTGCATTATTGTAGAACTCCATTGTATCTAACA
Source organism: Plantago ovata (assembly GCA_028274465.1). Classification (NCBI taxonomy): domain Eukaryota; kingdom Viridiplantae; phylum Streptophyta; class Magnoliopsida; order Lamiales; family Plantaginaceae; genus Plantago; species Plantago ovata. Next base: position 46,237,824 of record CM051458.1, read on the forward strand.
TACTCACTTTCTTAGGGCGAGCTGTTATAAAAAGAGTGAGGCCTTGTTGTTTTATCAAGTCAAGCGCCTCCTCATTGTCACCGTCAAGTTCTTTTTCATAGAAGTATCGGATATACTTCTCTTTGGCAAAGCCACCCCATTGCATCATCATCTCACACTTTGCAGTGTCTAGATATGCAGGCGGCATGGGTTTCTCGGTTATTCTATCATTTTTCAACACGACTTTCGCTGTGTTGATCACCGGAGCAGTGCTTTTTCAAGCAATGTCACCCTTAGATGACTTTGAAGTCTTGGAGGACTGTCTCTTTGGTGTCATTTCTTTTATAGGGTGAGAAATGTGTACGAAAATGATTACTTTGCTTTTTGACCGGAGGTACAGTAGATTCAGGCTAAAATTTGTAGAGAAAGGAAATGTGAGTTAAAGAATTTTGTCTTTCTCTAACTCCTTGTTTATGTCTCTGATGTGCAAGAAGCTCAATTGATTTTGAGTTCTCAGCAAGGGTAAATCAGAGATTCAACAGCGTTAGTAGAGCCTTTGCATTAAATGCGTAGTGGCCCACTAACAAAAACCGTCAGAGCACTCTTTCTCTTTGCAATGTTAACCGTTAGATCAAAAACGCCTTTTAATCAGTGGCCACGATTGTAATTCATGTCATGATTATTAGAGAGTTTATCTGTGCCCGATTAACGTCACAAATTGATTTTACCTCGATTTATGGGATTTTATTGCTTGCTGAAGTAAACAAGAATCTTTTCAGCGAGTTTGTGTAACCAGCCTTGTTACTTGCTGAAAGTTCCCCCTTAATCAGACATCTCAAATTTCTTTAAGTTAAAAGATATTTCTGAGTTCCCGTATCAGCAAATTCTTTTTATCTTGAGATATCTTTTGGTAAAATCTGAGAAGTGAGTTTGCTCTTTTCTGAGTTCCCGTCTCAGAATTTTCCTTTGATACTTGACTGCCTGTTTCAGTATCTTTGATTGTCTGAATGCCTGTTTCAACAATCTTTAAGGTTTCTCTCTTACTGAGTGCCCGTCTCAGCAAGTGATCAAGTTTCCTAACAAATACCCGTTTTGAAGGAATTACTTGCTGAATGCCTGTTTCAGCAATCATGTAGTGACTTATCATTTCCTTTTAGAGAAAAATCAGTGGAAGGAGCTTTTATTCAGGTAAGAATACATTGGCTTGCTGAATGCCTATTTCAGCAATCTGCCAATTGTATCCCTTATTGAGGTAATTCAATCAATCCAAGGTTATACCTTAGCATTGCGAATCTATTATCTGGTAGGGGCTTGGTAAAGATGTCAGCAAGTTGATCATCAGTACCCACTTTTACAACCTCAATATCTCCCTTTTCCACATGATCTCTAATGAAACGATGTCTAATATCAATATGCTTAGTCCTTGAGTGGAACTTAGAATTTTGCGTGATAGCAATAACACTTGTATTATCACAAAAGATTGGTGTTTTCTTTGCAGAAATACCATAATCTCTTAATTGTTGCTGAATCCATAGGATTTGAGCTGTGCAACAACCAGACGCAATGTACTCAGATTCAGTAGATGAATTGGCAACACAGGTTTGCTTCTTGCTAAACCATGATATTAATCTAGTACCCAAAAACTGACAAGTTCCAGAGGTACTTTTTCTATCAAGAGTTGATCCTCCATGTTCAGCATCAGAATAACCAACCAATTCAAGTCCAGAATCTTTGGGATACCATAATCAAACATTGATTGTACCTTTGACATATTACAGTATCTTAAGTGCCGTTTTGTAGTGTGATTCTCTTGGATCAGATTGGAATCTTGCACACACACAAACAACATACTGAATGTCAGGTCTACTTGTTGTTAAATACAACAAGGAACCAATGAGCTTCCTATACTTGTGTTCTTCAACACTTTTATCTTCTTTAGTATAGCCCAATTTGGTACCAACACTCATAGGGATCTTTTCAGGTTTTTCTTCCTCTTTGATCCTAAACTTTATGAGCATTTCTTTCGCATACTTTGCTTGACTTATGAATATTCCATCTTTGAGTTGCTTGACTTGCAATCCTAGGAAATAATTCAATTTTCACATCATACTCAATTCAAATTTGTTTTTCATGAGCTTGGCAAAATCATCACAAAGTTGCTTGTCCTTAGATCCAAATATTATGTCATCCACATAAATTTGAACTAAGAGTATTTTACAATCATGCTTCATGGTAAACAAGGTTTTGTCAACTTCACCTTTCTTGAAACCATTATCCAACAAGAACTTGGCCAAGGTATCATACCAAGCTCTTGGTGCTTGCTTTAGACCATATACAACTTTCTGAAGCTTGTATACCATCTTGGTTTCTGAGGGAAGTTCAAAGCCAGGGGGTTGTTCTAAGTAGACTTCTTCAGCAAGTTCACCATTTAAGAATGCACTTTTAACATCCATTTGAGCATCAAAGGCCAAGAAAAGTCTAATTGCATCCAATCTTGCAACTGGTGCATAAGACTCATCATAGTCCAATCCTTCAGTCTGACAGTAACCTTGAGCAACTAAACATGCTTTGTTTCTTGTTACTTCACCAGACTCACTCAGCTTGTTTCTGAACACCCACTTTGTACCAATAGCTTTCTTGCCTTCAGCCAGAGGTACAAGTTTCCAGACTTTGTTCCTTTCAAATTGATCCAGTTCTTCTTGCATTGCCTTGATCCATTCAGAATGCTTTAGAGCTTCTTCTATGGTCTTGGGTTCAATTTCTGAAATAAAGCAAGAGAACAAATATTCTACTTCTACGACATTTGCTTCTTCAGCAAGTCCATGAGTAGCAGAAACTTAGGATCTAGTCACTTGGCGTTTGTCAATATCACCAATCATATCCGTAGAGGGATGATCTCTAAACAATTTGTTAACAGACTATTAGGAAACTTGTAATTTTGATGAGCAATTAACCATGCTAATTTAAGTAAAGTCCAGTAACTAGTACTCTTAAGGTCCATAGGAATTTAGAATTTTAAGGACATTGTAAAAGAGGAACGTTTGCTGAAGACTTAGAGTAGGTGCTAGATAGGTTGGTTTTACCGCTTATGATGTATCTTGTTTTCTGATAATAAATACAACTTATTGAAGCATTTGCTGATGATGTACTTTGTTTACACAAACAAACTATTGAAGCATTTAGAACCGCTCAGAAACTTGAAGATTTCGAAGACTGAAGACTAGAAGATTTCTGAAGACTGGTATCTACAAAGGCACATGTTGCTCAGAAAGTGGTGACTTCAGCAAGAGCATTGCATAAGTGAAAATCTAAACGACAGAGTACGTTGTGCTTGCTGAAACTGAGACTGACCACTTGTTGATGAACATTTGTGACCTCTTGCTGAAAGTACTTGTATTTTCGCTCCAATGTTACTGTTTGAATTTCATTCAAATAAGCATTAAATGTAAAGCATGCACGCGAAGGACATGAAGACTAGAAGACAAACAAGGACGCTGCTGAAAGTACAAAGCAAGATAGTGACATTTTAAGGAACAAAAGCCTTAGAATTTGAAATTCAAACGGCTCCTTATTTCACTATAAATAGAGGTCATCCGGCAAAGAGTTGAAGTGTGTCAACAACGTGATCATATTCTCACTTGTGCTTAAACTCACATACTCTTCAACACTCTTTACTGCCATTGATCTGTTCCAAGACTTAAAGCTTGAAAAAGCTACTTGTGAAGAAGTAGAATATACTTGGCTAAGAAATTAGTTAAGTGTTCTTTATTTCGAACAAGAACAAGTCTTGACACCAGAAACAATCAAACTTGTCTACTGCAAAGTATTCAAAGTTTGTTTCTTAGATTACTTGTTGTAACTGAATAAGTTATAATTAAGTTATCTCATCCCAAACCTCTCTAACTGAAAATACACCCTTTCTGGCGTGATATTCAGGGGGAACTTAATCGAGCATAGTGTTGCTGATTAAAAGTACCAAGTTTGGTGGAGAACAAGGTTACGTTCTCTAGATAGGTTGGAAACGAAGCAAGTGTGCTTTGGTTTCTGTTTGGATCGCTCTAGATAGGTGTGGTAAGGAACCTCAATCTTATCTTAGTGGATTCAGTCCTAGAAAGGACAAAGTGGATTAGTTGAGAGATTACGCCACTCTCAGATACCACTATAAAAGTGTTTGTGTGATTTACTTACTGTACTTAGTTTTCAGCAAAGCATATCTATCTGTACACAGTCACTCACTTCACTTGCTGAAACTATCACTTACTGACAAAGCACTTATTGTATCAAAGACTTCCGCTCTCTGATTTTAAGTATCAGCAAAACGAGTTACTGAAAAGTAACTTGCGCTTGCTGAGAAAGTTAAGTATCAGCAAACTCATTACTGAAAAGTATAAGCACTTGCTGAGAAAGTTTTTTAAACGACGAAAGTTTGAAAAGACTATTGACCCCCCCCCTCTAGTCTTTTCTTGTTGTTTAAAGGGACCAAAAAGTGGTATCAGAGCTGGAGGTTCTTTAACCTTCAGCACTGAACCTAGATCCCCTTAGGTGCTTCCGTAAATCACTCTCACTTGATCAGTTTGGTAGTCTTTTGCTGACAGGATGTCTTTAGGAGACGCTCCCTTGCTGAAGCTAGAAAACTATGAAAAATGGCGAAACAACATGATGCTACATCTTGAGGCCATTAGTGATGAGATGGTTACTGTCATTAATGATGGACCTATCAAGATCACTAAGGTTGAAAGAAGTTTTCCTCACAAAACCACTGAAGCTGGAAAAGAAACTATCTTAGGCGAACCGGTTGATACCGTTGTTCCAAAACCAAGAGAGGAATGGACTTCCGACGAAGCTAAGAGATTCCGTCTTGATGGCCAAGCAAGAAACATCATCATTCGATCAACTCCGGATACTATACAGTGCAAACTGTGGGGTGCTAAAACTGCTAAGGAAGCTTGGAAAATGGTTCAAGATCTTTGTGCTGGATCTGACAAAACCAAGGAAAACAAACTCGAAGTGCTGAGTTAAAGTTCCAGAACTTTAAACAAGGTACAAATGAGTCACTGGAAGACTTGGACTTAGATTCACAACTCTCGCTAGTGAAATGGCAGCCTTGGGTGTTGGAAATCTTTACTCAGATTCTGAGAAGGTGAAAACCATCATCAGAAGTCTGAACCAAGAATGGATCCACACTCAGAACTTCTACTACAATCAAGGAATGCCAGACATCACACCAACATAGTTGTTCTCTCATCTTGCTACTGTCAACTACGAGACAAAGCAAAGAGAAAATGTGTTGCTGAAAAATCGCAAAACATTGCTCTTGCTGCAAAGCCGTCATCTTCTGAAAAGAAGAATGATAAAGAGTCTGCTGATGAAAAGCTTTAGTTGTTAAAAAACATGAAGAAATTCATCAGTAGGAACTTGGAAGGCGAAAAGAAAAGGATATCTGAAAAAAGATTTGGTAAAAACTAAATAAGCTACAAGAAGAAGCTTAGCTCGGCTGACATAAGCAAGTCAGCAAGCAACTTCATCAGAGACAACCGCAGTTGGAAAGATCTCTGCTAACTACAAAAAGCCTGGGACACTTTCAAAGAAGAAAATGCCCTTTGCTGAAAGGAAACATCTGTTTGTGAAAAGACGAAGAAGTTCAAAAGAGCTTTATTTTGCTGAAGAACAAGAAGCTTCAAGCAAAAATCGATGCAATGGTGCAGATGAACTCGCTCCGAAGACGTGAGGCTGAAACTCTCAGACTGACGCTGAAGAAGCCACGCTTGACGTAGAGATTGGCAAGGACGTGTTTGGGCATAGCTATGGAAGCTTATCCCGATGTGCAAACTACAGTTCTGCCTCAAATGCCAGTCAGGTAAACACCCACCTCTGCTCAGACTCAGAAAGTGAAGACGAGATTGAAAGTTGACAAGATTCAAGGTAAATCAAAGATTTGAGAAAACTCGAGCCAGACACAAGAGAAACTACAGATG
>CM051458.1:46243877-46293293 GCA_028274465.1 Plantago ovata
GAAAACAAAGAAGCGACTTGGATTGATTCCTTATGAGTATTTCTATCTCACTGCTACGGATCAAGAAGAAGATCTTCTCTCGCTAAGGAAGATTCATCCTAAAAGCATTTCAGATACTGATGAACCGGAATTTGTCGGGTCCCGATTCAAGCAAATAGATTTGTTATTTAGCAAAAGGCAATTCACAACTACAACAAAAACCATAGTGTAGCAGTAGAATGACCTCGAGTGTCGTTCTCTCAGGACTATAACTAGCTTTATCTATTTAACTAGAGACAGCAGACGGATAATAAAGGGTTTTTCTAACAGATAATGGAGATTGGTGATAGTATGATCCTTCAAAGCATAACGGGTTGATAATCATGCGTAAATTCCTCGGTCTTGCATGGAGATCTTTGATCAATCTAATGTCCTGTTGCAATTATTAAGCACTACGAAGATAATGGTTCTGACAAGTCAATCTCTATTGTCCTATTGTGTTCTGTAATTATTCAACACTACGAAGATAAACATGCGTATAGATCGACGAGGGTCCAATTGTGCATAATAATTAATACAACATACGAGAATTTAGGCTAAGCCTGATCAACGAAATAAAGTAATAACACGGAGTATAATGCGCGATATAGCCATTAGCATGATTATCTTCCCTTCGCTAAGAATTCACATACTACCACCAACGATAAGTTTAGCTACTCATAATAGGCATGCAATCAACAGAAATCATAGAAGAAACAAATTGAAAGATATATTAAAATAAGTAGAATAAACTGTAAGATACAATGTTACCGAAGGTTGTCAATCTCCGAAGAATTGCGATCCTACAAGCTCCAATCTGCTATGAAAAAGTTTCCCCTAACCTACGAACCCCCAGAACAGGCTATGGGAAGTTCCTACCTAAAACTACAGAGAAAGGTGAGAAAGTAGGTCTAGAAAAGTATGAATTTCGGAGAAAATCTGAGCAACTATATAGGCTTCGAATATGTGTGGGGCGGTTCGCCACACACCGGGCGGTTCGCCCACGTCCGGCGGTTCGCCCGGGAGACTTTTTCGCGGAATTCCGCATTTTCGACACGTTTTTGGATTTCTTCCCCTTTTCGGACTCGGTTTTTGTCTTCTAGTGGCCTTCTAACCTCCAGATTCGACCCCTAGACTCCAAATCCTATTCGGAAACCTTCAGATACTCCAAATAGGCTTCTGGAACACCAATTCCTTGTCAACTTCAATATAATTGTCCGGAAATCCTCGATTTTCAACCAAAACCTGTAAAATAAAATCTAGGGAAACGTGACACTATTCTAATAAAATGTACTAAAATTTAGCTAAATTAACATAGAATATAGCTAAAATAGGTGAAAAAGACTCAAATGAAAGTGTAAAATACACATTCATCAAACTCCCCAAACCGAACCTTTGCTTGTCCTCAAGCAACTAAGCTAGACTCTAATACAAAAAACAATGCAAGACACAAAATGAAGTCTCATGCCAAATAAAATGAACTAATCTACTGAATCTATCAAATAACATATGAACAAAAACCATAAAAATCAAAGCATGAATATAGGTTGAAGAATACCTCGCTTGACTTATACACATCCACATAAGCACTTATGTCAAGACAAGATAATCTCTCGTAACATTCTCTACCTGGACCTAGTCAGTGACGACGTAATGAAGCATGCTAAGATACGAATGGTTGTCCCGTGCCTATGAAACTGAGGACTTACTGCTGTTCCACCATGTTAAGACTTTCCCTCAAAGAGGTCGAACCAGTACTGGCTCTCATCAAACGAATGAGGGTTCCCTATAAAAGATAACACTCCCCTATTCTACCCATCTCTCAAGTTAAGTCTTAAACTATTCACCACTTCCTTAATGGTAGGACAAGTCTAATGATGGTGTAACCCCCTCCCCAAACCTATTCGGAAGAATAGGTTATAAACAAAGGATCACACAACCTCACACTACCTCCTTCCTAGGCATTTAGCAATCTCAAAGCATGGTGAAGACTTGTTGCCTCTTAGGTACATAATTACTCGGGAAAACAACCATAATACCCTACCATGCATCATCCTATTATAAAGGCCTTCGTGAACCGCAGTAGAGAAAACACCACTAAGTGATGTCGAGACTACCAAGCTTAACTAAGTGCAATAAATAAATGTGACAAGCCAAGCGAGAAAAACCTCAAACAAATTCATAGAGATGAAGCATACGATTAATGGCATAGTTGGTTGATCTACCCAATAAAAAAGTTCAAAAAATTTGGCAATAAACTCCATATAAAACATGCAAGACTATCCTAGGATGAATGTAGTTAATGCAACCTAAAAAATCTAAGAAAGCAATAAACGTGCAAATGCAAATGCAGACGGATAAAGCATGCGAGGTACTATACTCATCCTACCAATACCAAGCTCCAAGCTAACAACACTAGATCACTTAAATCCCATCCCCCCTCATGAAATTAACGCTAGTCCCTAGCAGTAAGAAAATGAGGAAATAAGATGTGATACTAGATGTTACCCCATGGTTTGGCCTCGGTCGGCTGAGTATGCTGCTTGTGAGTTATTGGGACTGCTCCGGGAGCCTTATATATGATCATCGGGACTTGTGGTAGTGGCGGTAGCTCCATCGATAGATCGGATAGGACCAATTCAACCATCTGTATCATCATTGTCCCTATTGTCTTCATTGTCACTACTGTCACGCACATCGTCACTAGTAGAGTTGCAGTGTCGAAGGGAATCTTCAAGATTGGCCGCCTCTGTTATGGAATCTTCCTCCCGGTATCTCTCCAACAGGTTGTGTAACTATTGAAGGGGAAAGGGCAGTGGTATCAGAACCTCCCTCTCCAATGTTTTACACCCCGTGGAGGTTACAGCAAGCTGCTCGGATATTCAGAGGTTGTTTTCCGGTTTTTCCTATGTCCACCACATTCTCTACAGTTGATGCTCCCGATGTCTATATGATGCTCCCTTAGAGGCAGGTAAGGGGCACCCCAACGAGGGGCTGGGCACCCATGTCATTATGTTTTGGAACCAAGCTAGCGCTTCAGAACCTTCTAGCAACTGCGAACTCAAGATTGAATCCGTCGCGGCGAGAATGTCCCGGTGCCTTCCAATTCACTCGAACCTTGCAGTCCTTGTGATGGATTGTTGACGTAATAATGGTTTCTGTCCCTTCGGTGGTGCATGAATAGGCATAGGAGTCCTTACTCCATGTGTACTCTAGATCCTCCTCTTGGGTAATCCACGACGTTGTTGCAAAACCCCTTGGCTCGAACGCACATCCAACGAGGTCACTCTTCTTGTCATGGTTGTAATCGATCCCCCTCCAATACTTCATAAAAATCATACGGAAATGCTCCTTTCCCTTGGCATGGTTCCTACAAACAACAGTTAGTACCTCGTATGACACAAAACTGACTCATGCATATGCTAGTGTAAGAACGAAACACACAAGTGATAAAATCAACAATCGAGCCCCCCAAACCTTAATGTCTAGCCTAGCTTCTTCATCATGCAACATACCAATGTAACTACTACATGCAATACATCACATTATGCTCTTACTAGACAACCAATATCCTAGATAACAAGGCTCGATTCATACCATAGTAGCGAAAAATTCTACCATCATAAATCCTCATACTCAACAATTTAGCACTCTACCATCAAATCCAACATCATTACACCAATAAACACAATCATATGCAAGAAATCAAAGATAAAGACATATTGCATAACAAGATATATCATCTAGTAGCAAAATTCCCAAATCAATAAACCAAGCATAATTGAGCATGCAATTGATAGTAAATAACGCTTCTAATTACACAACCAACATACCCATGCACCAAATAAGCATAATTGAAGCTCAAATTAGAAAACCCCCAAATTCGAAAATTATGGTTCATAAGAAGATACCTCAGATCTGAAAATCTAATGCATTAGGACGAAATCTGTTCGTATGGAAAGATAGATCACGTAATAGGCTTCCGATTTAAGCTAAAGAACACTAAATTTGGTGAAGAAATGAAGAAGTTATGAGATTTTGAAGGTAAAATCGCGATTTTCGGTTTTTGGGGAGGAGGAATGATGAAGATATGAAGAAAATGAGGTAAAAGAAAGAAATTCGCGATTTTCTAGCTACTGGAACCGTGGGGCGAGTCGCCCCTCATGGGGGGCAATTCGCCCCCCGCTCCCCGATGTGTGGAGACGGTTCTTTCGGCAGAAAACGCGGTTTTAATCCCCGAAACCTATTTTTTTTCAAAAATCCACTTGAAAAATATCACTCAAACATAAGCATATACGACACAGACATGAACAAATTCGCATACGAGAAGCAAATAGTTCAAGAATGAATGCATGCAGAAAAGCAGTAAAGAAAGCGATAAAAATCCGGGTTGCCTCCCGGATAGCGCCATTGTTTAAAGTCTTTGACTCGACTCCTGTCTGTGCCTATCTCTTCTTTCTGCGGGTACTAGACTTCCCCTTCATTGATCTCCTTTCCATGCCACGAACCTGTGAATAAGAAAGAATATAGGCTGCAAGACCACAATAGTGAGTAGTGAAAGAAATATCAGGCGGATCAGGTGGATCAGTTATGGCTTGCAACATGTGTTGCTTGCCATCTACTTCAATAGTGCAAGTTCTTTGGTAGATGTCCATCACGGAGCGTAGTTTAGTCAAGAACGTTCGCCCTAAGAGTATGACATCCCCCGTTCCAGGTGCAGATGTCGGCATAACTACAAAATGGGTGTATACAGAAGCTTTACCAATCTTGACCAATACATTCTTCACAACGCCTTCGGGTTTCACAAGGGATCCATCTGCCAGTTGCACAATAGCCTTATGCACAACTAGTTTTCCAAGGTTACTTTTCTCGAAAACATTCAAAGGGAGCACATTATAGTAGGATCCCGTGTCTAGTGTGGCACGGACATCTTCAAGTTCCCCAATCCCGATCTTAACATCGAAACTTTGAGGGAGTGACTCGGGATCCTCTTGCTTCTCTTCACTCTTGTCAGTACCAAGGTCCTTTTCTTCTTCCTCGACCTGTGGGGGCATTTCCCTCTTGCAACTCTCGCACTTAGAAACCTTCTTGATGGTGATTTCAACAGGTAGATCACCCACCAAGGTAATGGACATCGACTTCTCAGTGTTGCTAGGCAGCTTGCCTTGCTCCCTACTTGCTCCTCGGTCGATCAACTCTTGCATCTTTTGATGGGTAAGCCTAGTGCTCTCTTCCAACCTATCAAGCCTTGCCCTAGTCTTCTCAGAATCTTCTTCATAACGTTTGAGAAAACTTTGGGTGTGATCAACCATCTTTTGCAAGTTCTCCATTAGTTGAGCCGACTTCGACTTCGGTGGCTCTTTCGGAGCGGGGTTTTCGCAGTGATCATTACCAAAGTTTAGCCTACTACGGTCTTGGTTAGGGCCATAAGTTTGGTTAGCCGGTGCATATCCTTGATTGTTCCGGAATCCTCTTCTCCAAAATCCACCTCGAGGATTCCTACGTCTTGTCCGTAGCTAACTTCTTGAGTACCAAACTCCGTAGCAAAGGCTTCCTCGAGCCCAGTTGCCATCATCATATGCCAGCTCCGATCTACACATATGAGCCCCATGCCCATAGTTCTTGCATATTCGGCATACTTCGTTTGAAACAGTTGTTCCAGTGGCGCTCTTGAGGAATTGCTTCAATTCGTTGGTAAAGCACTCGAATTGATCCCCATTCCCCCTATACATCGGGGCTTCTTGATTCGGTGGAGCTTCAGGTCCACGTCTCCTAACCATTGCTCTTGGGTCCTTGAACCGCGAACCCTTAGCAAGTCTTTCGAAAACTGCCCAGACGACTTCTGCGGTTTCCTCCCAAATATTGCCTCGGCATTGGAAATCTACCACTTGTTGGTTCTCGAAGGTTAGTCCATTGTAGAAGTGTTGAACTAGGTCAGAAAGCTGAAAACCATGGTGAGGGCACTTGTTTGTGAGATCTTGGAATCTCTCAAACGCGGTGTAGATGGTCTCATCATAGTCCTGCTTGAATCCAGTGATTTGCGCCTTAAGCGCGGTAGTCAAGGTGTGAGGGAAGTATTTCTCCATGAAAGCTGAAAAAACCTTCTCCCAAGTGTCCAGCGAGCCTGTCGGTAGAGAACTCAACCATGACTTGGCTCTGTCGCCATGTCCCATAGCAAAAACCTTCATCCTCAACTCATCCGTTGTTATTTCAGCTCCGGGTCGTGGGAGTTGGTTGACGAAATCATCGATATCGTGCAAGTACCCCATCACATCTTCCCTTGATAAGCCATAGAACCTCGGAAGTTGTTGGAATGCGTGGTTCTTGATCTCCAGATCTCGGGTTGCAGACGAAAGAACAATCGCCGGTCCTCTCATACGATCTTGGTGGGTTGAACCCATGCTTTCAGTGGTCTAGCTTCTGCCATTCCGTCGATTTCCTTGAACAGACTGTGTAGAGATTCTGAGAAATCGGTATCCTCTATTTCCTTTAGTGCACGCCTTTCGAGTAGTCGCCTTCTTTGGTGGTAGACTCTGTCGATCTCAGCAATTGAATCAGCAAGTGGTGTTCCTTTAGATCGTGTATGTGGCATACACTATCTGTAACAGACTAGGAAAGCAGTATCAGAGAGAGATTAAAAAGGAAAACTAAGTCTAATAGAATTCGGAATTGAAAGCTGAAAATATAAACAAATTAAATAGAAAAAAGGAGTATAGTCCCCGGCAACGGCGCCAATTTGATGAACCGGAATTTGTCGGGTCCCGATTCAAGCAAATAGATTTGTTATTTAGCCAAAGGCAATTCACAACTACAACGAAAACCGTAGTGTAGCAGTAGAATGACCTCGAGTGTCGTTCTCTCAGGACTATAACTAGCTTTATCTATTTAACTAGAGAATATAAAACAGCAGACGAATAGCAAAGGGTTTTTCAAACAGATAATGGAGATTGGTGATAGTATGATCCTTTAAAGCATAACGGGTTGATAATCATGCGTAAATTCCTCGGTCTTGCATGGAGATCTTTGATCAATCTAATGTCCTGTTGCAATTATTAGGCACTACGAAGATAATGGTTCTGACAAGTCAATCTCTATTGTCCTATTGTGTTCCGTAATTATTCAACACTACGAAGATAAACATGCGTATAGGTCAACGAGGGTCCAATTGTGCATAATAATTAATACAACATACGAGAATTTAGGCTAAGCCTGATCAACGAAATAAAGCAATAATGATTAATGTGTATTTTACACTTTCATTCGAGTCTTTTTCACCTATTTAGCTATCCTCTATGTTAATTTAGCTATATTTTAGTACATTTATTAGAATAGTGTCACGTTTCCCTTTAGATTTTATTTTACAGGTTTTGGTTGAAATTCGGAGATTTCCGGGCAATTATATTGAAATCTACAAGGATTGGTGTTCCAGAAGCCTATTTGGAGTATCTGAAGGTTTCCGGATAGGATTTGGAGTCTAGGGGCCGAATCTGGAGGTTAGAAGGCTACTAGAAGTCATAAACCGAGTCCGAAAAGGTGAAGAAATCCAAAACCGCGTCGAAAACGCGGAAATTCCGCGAAATAGCTGTGGGGCGAACCGCCGCACTGTGGGGCGAACCGCCGTGGACTAATTCGGGGCCTATATATAGTGCTCAGTTTTCTCTCCGAAAATCATATCTTTCCAAGCCTACTTTCTCACCTCTCTCTATAGTTTTAGGTAGGAACTTCCCGGGGCCTGTCCTGGGAGTTCCGTAGCTTAGGGGATACTTTTTCATAGCAGTTTGGAGCTCGTAGGACCGCAATCATCCGGAGATTGACAACCTTCGGTAACTTTGTATCTTACAGTTTTAACTACTTATTTTATTTATCTTTCAATATGTTTTCTTCTATGATTTCTGTTGATTGCATGCATAATATGAGTAGCTAAACTTATCGTTGGTGGTAGTATGTGAATTCTTAACGAGGGAAGATAATCATGCTAATGGCTATATCGCGCATTATACTCCGTGTCATTGCTTTATTTCGTTGATCAGTTGTAACCAAAATTCTCGTATGTTGTATTGATCATTATGCACAATTGGACACTTGTCGACCATCAGACCAATTATCTTCGTAGTGTTGAATAATTACGGAACACATTAGGACGTTAGTTGTTGACAAGTCAGACCATATTATCTTCGTAGTGCTTAATACTTGCAACAGGACGCTAGATTGATTCAAAGATCTCTATGCAAGACCGAGGAATTTATGCATGATTATCGACCCATTATGTTAAGAAGGACCATACTATCACCAATCTCCATTATCTGCTAGAAACCCCCTATTGCTTTCTGTCTGCTATTTTTATATTCTTACTTAGATTTGATAAAGCTAGTATAGTCCTGAGAGAACGACACTCGAGTCATTCTACTACTACACTACGGTTTTCGTTGTAGTTGTGGATTGCCTTTGGCTAATTACAAATTTATTTGATTGACCTTGACAACGTTTCATCAAATTGGCGCCGTTGCCGGGGACTATACTCCTTTTTTCTGTTTAGTTTGTTTATATTTACAGCTTTAGATTCCTAATTCTTTTAGTTTTAGTTTTCCTTTTTAATCTCTCTCTGATACTGCTTTCCTAGTTTTTCTCTAATCACTTTTCCTAGTCTGTCACAGATAGTGTATGCGGCATACACGTTCTGCAGGAACACCGCTTGCTGATTCAATTGCTGCGATCGATAGAGTCTACCACCAGAGAAGGCGACTATTTGAAAGGCGCGCACTAGAGGAAATAGAGGAAACCGATTTCTCTGAATCTCTAATTAGTCTATTCAAGGAAATCGACGGAATGGCAGAAGCTAGACCACTGAAGGCATGGGTACAACCCACCAAGGATTGTATGAGGGGACCGGCGATAGTTCTTTCGTTTGCAACCCGAGATCTGGAGATCAAGAACCACGCATTCCAAAAACTTCCGAGGTTCTATGGCTTATCAAGGGAAGATGTGATGGGGTACTTGCACGATATCGATGATTTCGTCAACCAACTCCCACGACCCGGAGCTGACATAACAACGGATGAGTTGAGGATGTAGGTTTTTGCTATGGGACTTGGCGACAGAGCCAAGTCATGGCTGAGCTCTCTTCCAGCAGGCTCGCTGGACACTTGGGAAAAGGTTTTTTCAGCTTTCATGGAGAAATACTTCCCGCACACTCTGACTACCGCGCTTAAGGCGCAAATCACTGGATTCAAGCAAGACTTTGATGAGACCATCTACACCGCATTCGAGAGGTTCCAAGATCTCACGAACAAGTGTCCTCACCATGGTTTTGAACTTTCTGACCTAGTCCAACACTTCTACAATGGACTAACCTTCGAAAACCAACAAGTGGTGGATTTCCAATGCCGAGGCAATATTTGGGAGGAAACCGCAGAAGCCGTCTGGGCTATTTTCGAAAGGCTTGCTAAGGGTTCGCAGTTCAAGGACCCAAGAGCAATGGTTAGGAGACGTGGACCTGAAGCTCCACCGACTCAAGAAGCCCCTATGTACAGGGGGAATGGGGATCAATTCGATTGCTTTACCAAGGAATTGAAGCAAGTCCTCAAGAGCGCCACCGGAACAACTGTTTCGAACGAAGTATGCCGAATATGCAAGAACTATGGGCATGGGGCTCATATGTGTAGATCGGAGCTGGCATACGATGATGGCAACTGGGCTCAAGGAGGCGAAGAAGAAGCCTTTGCTACGGAATTTGGCACTCAAGAAGTTAGCTACGGACAAGACGGTAGGAATCCTCGAGGTGGATTTTGGAGAAGAGGATACCGTAACAATCAAGGATATGCACCGGCTAACCAAACTTATGGACCTAACCAAGACCGTAGTAGGCTGAACTATGGTAATGATCACTACGAAAACCCCGCTCCGAAAGAGCCACCGAAGTCGAAGTCGGCTCAACTGATGGAGAACTTGCAGAAGATGGTCGATCACACACAAAGTTTTCTTAAACGTTATGAGGAAGATTCTAAGAAGACTAGGGCAAGGCTTGATAAGTTGGAAGAGAGCACTAGGCTTGCCCATCAAAAGATGCAAGAGTTGATCGACCGAAAACTACCTAGCAGCACTGTGAAGTCGAATGCCATTACATTAGCTGATGATGTACCTGACGAAATCACCATCAGGAAGGTTGTTAGGTGCAAGTGTTGCATGAAGGAAGAACTTCTACAGGTTGAGGAAGAAGAGAAGGGCCTAGGTTCTGACACAAGTGATGAGGAGCAAGAGGATCCCGAACCACTCCCTAAAAGTTTCGATGTTAAGGTAGGGATTGGTGAGCTTGAAGATGTCCGTGCCACACTAGATACGGGATCCTACTCAAACATAATTCCTTTGAATGTGTTTGAAAAGAGCAACATCGGAAAACTATCTGAGCAAAGGGCTATTGTGCAACTGGCGTATGGATCCTTTATGAGACCCGAGGGCGTTGTGAAAAATGTGTTGGTCAAGATTGGTGAAGCATCTATATACACCAATTTCGTAGTTATGCCGGCATCTGCACCTGGGACGGGGGATGTCATACTCTTAGGGCAAACATTTTTGACCAAACTACGCTCCGTGATGGACGTTTACCAAAGAACTTGCACCATCGAAGTGAATGGCAAGAAACACGTATTGCAAGCCATACCTGATCCACCTGAATCGCCTGATATTACTACTCACTACTGTGGTCTTGCAGCCTATATTCTTTCTTATTCACAGGTTCGTGGCATGGAAAGGAGATCAATGAAGGGGAAGGCTAGTACCCGCAAAAGAAGAGATAGGCGCAGACAGGAGTCGAGTCAAAGACTTTAAACAATGACGCTATCCGGGAGGCAACCCGGAATTTTAATCGCTTTCTTTACCGCTTTAGATTTTAGCTCACGAGTTTGATTTAGTATTATAGGTCACTTATACAAGCATTAGCTCTCACCTTGGATCCACTTTTGACGTTCGGGACGAGCGACGACGTTCAGGTTTGGGGAGGAGGTTATCGCTGGTTATCTCTATACTTATCTTGCTTATGATAAACTTGTGAAATTTTTTGCATTTGCACGTTTACTGCTTTCCTAGGATAGTCTTGCATGTTTTATATGGAATTTATTGCCGAATTTTTTGAACTTTTTTCTTGGGTAGATCAACTAGCTATGCCATTAATCGTATGCTTCATCTCTATGAATTTGTTTGAGGTTTTTCTCGCTTGGCTTGTCATATTTATGTATTGCACTTAGTTAAGCATGGTAGTTCGACATCACTTAGTGGTGTTTTCTCTACTGCGGTTCACGAAGGCCTTTATAATAGGATGATGCATGTTAGGGTCTTATGGTTGTTTCCCGAGTAATTATGTACCTAAGAGGCAACAAGTCTTCACCATGCTTTGAGATTGCTAAATGCCTAGGAAGGAGGTAGTGTGAGGTTGTGTGATCCTTTGTTTATAACCTATTCTTCCGAATAGGTTTGGGGAGGGGGTTACACCATCGTTAGACTTGTTTCTGTTTTTCATTTTCGTATCGTGAGTTTATTTTTCCTTTTTCCGTAAAATTTTATACTCCAACCTATTCTTTCGAATAGGTTTGGGGAAGTCGTGTGAGTCATTTTGTTTCTCTTTTTGTTATGCTACTGCCGGCTAGAAAAATCGAAAAAGAAAAGAAAAAAATTCCAGAAATAAAAAAGAAAAAAAAGAGAATCTGGAGAGAAAAAAGAAAAGAAGACCCCAAAAAAGCAAAGAAGGGTCCAAAAAAGAAAGCCAAAAGCAGTTTAGCAAAGTTTTGAGCCTTTTCCATTTTCTGTGATGTTCGTAATCGTGTTTTTCTATTTTTTATCTTTTTTGTCTTGAGTGTCATCTGTTCTAGACCACCCTCGTCCTGCCATTCAGGAAGTGGTGAATAGCTTAAGACTTTACTTGAGAGATGGGTAGAATAGGGGAGTGTTATCTTTTATAGGGAACCCTCATTCGTTTGATGAGAGCCAGTACTGGTTCGACCTCTTTTGAGGGAAAGTCTTAACATGGTGGAACAGCAGTAAGTCCTCAGTTTCATAGGCACGGGGCAACCATTCGTATCTTAGCATGCATCATTACGTCGTCACTGACTAGGTCCAGGTAGAGAATGTTACGAGAGACTATCTTGTCTTGACATAAGTGCTTATGTGGATGTGTATAAGTCAATCGAGGTATTCTTCAACCTATATTCATGCTTTGATTCATATGGTTTTTGTTCATATGTTATTTGGTAGATTCAGTAGATTAGTTCATTTTATTTGGCATGAAACTCCATTTTTGTGTCTTGCATGTTTTTTGTATTAGAGTCTAGCTTAGTTGCTTGAGGACAAGCAAAGGTTCGGTTTGGGGAGTTTGATGAATGTGTATTTTACACTTTCATTCGAGTCTTTTTCACCTATTTTAGCTATCCTCTATGTTAATTTAGCTATATTTTAGTATATTTTATTAGAATAGTGTCACGTTTCCCTTTAGATTTCATTTTACAGGTTTTGGTTGAAATTCGGAGATTTCCGGGCAATTATATTGAAATCTACAAGGAATTGGTGTTCCAGAAGCCTATTTGGAGTATCTGAAGGTTTCCGGATAGGATTTGGAGTCTAGGGGCCGAATCTGGAGGTTAGAAGGCTACTAGAAGTCATAAACCGAGTCCGAAGAGGTGAAGAAATCAAAAACCGCGTCGAAAACGCGGAAATTCCGCGAAATAGCTGTGGGGCGAACCGCCGCACTGTGGGGCGAACCGCCGCGGACTAATTCGGGGCCTATATATAGTTCTCAGTTTTCTCTCCGAAAATCATATCTTTCCAAGCCTACTTTCTCACCTCTCTCTATAGTTTTAGGTAGGAACTTCCCGAGGCCTGTCCTGGGAGTTCCGTAGCTTAGGGGATACTTTTTCATAGCAGTTTAGAGCTCGTAGGACCGCAATCATCCGGAGATTGACAACCTTCAGTAACTTTGTATCTTACAGTTTTAACTACTTATTTTATTTATCTTTCAATATGTTTTCTTCTATGATTTCTTTTGATTGCATGCATAGTATGAGTAGCTAAACTTATCGTTGGTGGTAGTATGTGAATTCTTAGCGAGGGAAGATAATCATGCTAATGGCTATATCGTGCATTATACTCCGTGTCATTGCTTTATTTCGTTGATCAGTTGTAACCAAAATTCTCGTATGTTGTATTGATCATTATGCACAATTGGACACTTGTCGACCATCAGACCAATTATCTTCGTAGTGTTGAATAATTACGGAACACATTAGGACGTTAGTTGTTGACAAGTCAAACCATATTATCTTCGTAGTGCTTAATACTTGCAACAGGACGCTAGATTGATTCAAAGATCTCTATGCAAGACCGAGGAATTTATGCATGATTATCGACCCATTATGTTAGAAGGACCATACTATCACCAATCTCCATTATCTGCTAGAAACCCCCTATTGCTTTCTGTCTGCTGTTTTTATATTCTTAATTAGATTTGATAAAGCTAGTATAGTCCTGAGAGAACGACACTCAAGTCATTCTACTACTACACTACGGTTTTCGTTGTAGTTGTGGATTGCCTTTGGCTAATTACAAATTTATTTGATTGACCTTGACAACGTTCATCAAATAACACGGAGTATAATGCGCGATATAGCCATTAGAATGATTATCTTCCCTTCACTAAGAATTCACATACTACCACCAACGATAAGTTTAGCTACTCATAATAGGCATACAATCAACAGAAATCATAGAAGAAAACATATTGAAAGATACATAGTAGATAAAATAAGTAGAATAAACTGTAAGATACAATGTTACCAAAGGTTGTCAATCTCCGAAGAATTGCGATCCTACAAGCTCCAATCTGCTATGAAAAAGTGTCCCCTAAGCTACGAACCCCCAGAACAGGCTCTGGGAAGTTCCTACCTAAAACTACAGAGAAAGGTGAGAAAATAGGTCTGGAAAAGTATGAATTTCGGAGAAAATCTGAGCAACTATATATAGGCTTCGAATAAGTGTGGGGCGGTTCGCCCCACACACCGGGCGGTTCGCCCGTTGTGGGGCGGTTCGCTCCACGTCCCGGGCGGTTCGCCCGGGAGACTTTTTCGCGGAATTCCTCGTTTTCGACGCGTTTTTGGATTTCTTCCCCTTTTCGGACTCGGTTTCTGTCTTCTAGTGGCCTTCTAACCTCCAGATTCGACCCCTAGACTCCAAATCCTATCCGGAAACCTTCAGATACTCCAAATAGGCTTCTGGAACACCAATTCCTTGTCAACTTCAATATAACTGCCCGAAAATCCTCGATTTTCAACCAAAACCTGTAAAATAAAATCTAAAGGGAAACGTGACACTATTCTAATAAAATGTACTAAAATTTAGCTAAATTAACATAGAGGATAGCTAAAATAGGTGAAAAAGACTCAAATGAAAGTGTAAAATACACATTCATCAGATACACAGCTTCTCCATGCCAGCAATTGGGACATGCATTTGTGGGTAACTCATTACATGGAAATGAATGCTGAAAAGCATCATCATACTGCCTGCAAAAATGCAAGGATTCTTCAACTACAAGTCCGTAGGCTACTTGAGAATTACGCAAAGGACTATATTGAATTCACTGCACTTGCTGAGAAGAGTGTAAGAGAGATTTTGAGAAAATCCTCTGAAAGAGCTTAACTCTCTGTAATAGTTCTGTTCAAGTTTTGTTTGCTGATTTTGTGTAGTTATCTATGATCATTCCTGTAAACCTTACTGAGATAACTATCGCAATGAAGCTTTTGACTCTTATTGTTTTTTGATTATGCAATTTACTTATGCTTACTGTTTAATTATTCAAGTATGCTTGCATTAATCAACTGATTTATTCAACATCAGAAATCTCTAAAAGGGTAACAATTAATTTAGCCATGGATTGCTAACATAAAAAAGGGGGAAATTTGTTAGGAAACTTCTAATTTTGATGAGCAATTAACCATGCTAAATTAAGTAAAGTCCAGTAACTAGTACTCTTAAGGTCCATAGGAATTTAGAATTTTAAGGACATTGTAAAAGATGAACGTTTGTTGACTTAGAGTAGGTGCTAGATAGGTTGGTTTTACCGCTTATGATGTATCTTGTTTTGTGAAAAGAAATACAACCTATTGAAGCATTTGCTGATGATGTACTATGTTTACACAAACAAACTATTGAAGCATTTAGAACCGCTCAGAAACTTGAAGATTTCGAAGACTGAAGACTAGAAGATTTCTAAAGACTGGTATCTACAAAGGCACATGTTGCTCAGAAAGTGGAAACTTCAGCAACAGCATTGCATAAGTGAAAATCTAAATGACAGAGTAGGTTGTGCTTGCTGAAACTGAGACTGACCACTTGCTGATGAACATTTGTGACCTCTCGCTGAAAGTACTTGTATTTGCGCTCCAATGTTACTGTTTTAATTTCATTCAAATAAGCATTAAATTCAAAGCATGCACGCGAAGGACATGAAGACTAGAAGACAAACAAGGACGCTGCTGAAAGTAAAAAAGCAAGATAGTGACATTTTAAGGAACAAAATCTTTAGAATTTGAAATTCAAACGGCTCCTTATCACTATAAATAGAGGTCATCCAGCAAAGAGTTGAAGTGTGTCAACAACGTGATCATACTCTCACTTGTGCTTAAACTCATATACTCTTCAAACACTCTTTACTGCCATTGATCCGTTCCAAGACTTAAAGCTCGAAAAAGCTACTTGTGAAGAAGTAGAACATACTTGGCTAAGAAATTAGTTAAGTGTTCTTTCTTTCGAACAAGAACAAGTCTTGACACCAGAAACAATCAAACTTGTCTACTGCAAAGTATTCAAAGTTTTGTTTCTTAGATTACTTGTTGTAACTGAATAAGTTATAATTAAGTTATCTCATCCCAAACCTCTCTAACTGAAAATACACCCTTTCAGGCGTGATATTCAGGGGGGACTTAATCGAGCATAGTGTTGCTGATTAAAAGTACCAAGTTTGGTTGAGAACAACATTACGTTCTCTAGATAGGTTGGAAACGAAGCAAGTGTGCTTTGGTTTCTGTTTGGATCGCTCTAGATAGGTGTTGTAAGGAACCTCAATCTTATCTTAGTGGATTCAGTCCTAGAAAGGACAAAGTGGATTAGTTGAGAGATTACGCCACTCTCAGATACCACTATAAAAGTGTTTGTGTGATTTACTTACTGTACTTAGTTTTCAGCAAAGCATATCTATCTGTACACAGTCACTCACTTCAGTTGCTGAAACTATAACTTAGTGACAAAGAACTTATTGTATCAAAGACTTCCGCTCTCTGATTTTAAGTATCAGCAAAATGAGTTACTGAAAAGTAACTTGCGCTTGCTGAGAAAGTTAAGTATCAGCAAACTCATTACTGAAAAGTAATAAGCACTTGCTGAGAAAGTTTTTAAATGACGAAACTTTGAAAAGACTATTCACCCCCCCTAGTCTTTTCTTGTTGTTTAAAGGGAACAACACAAACTTTCTGCTCTTTGGATCTGGATACGTTTGCTCATCAGCATGTGACTGTTCAGCATGTACTTGTTCAGTACTACTTTGGTTCATCAGCAACTGCTTGTTCAACATTGCTAGATTGTGGTAACTCATCAGCAGGCACGGGAGGTTGCGTAGTTTCAGCAACATCCGGAGCAACTACGTCTTTTGCTGGAAATTCTTTGTCATGAACTATATTTATCTTGTCATGACTTGGGGAAGGAGAGTCATTGTCAGAATCATCATTTAGTTCAATTGACTTGATTTGCCTAGCATCAGATTCAGTTCTTTGCTCATGTATGATTAGCTTTTTCATACATTCTGATATTTCTTCTTCAGCAGGCACTCGTTGTGTCTTTTCGTAGAATACAACATGCACTGATTCTTCGATCTTTTGTGCCTTTTTGTTGTAAACTCTATAAGCTTTACTATGCAAGGAGTAACCAAGAAATATCGCTTCGTCTGCTTTTTGTTGAAATGTTCTTAGGTATTCTCTACCGTTATTAAGAACGAAACACTTACAACCAAATACTCTTAGATGAGTGATATTAGGAGGTCTTCCAACAAACAACTCATACGGAGTTTTGTTGTAATCCTTAGTAATCAGACATCTGTTTTGAGTGTAACAGGCGGTATTAATCGCTTCAACCCAGTAAGCCTCACTTATTTCAGTGTCAGCAAGCATTGTTCTTGCGGCTTCTTTTAGGGTGCGATTCTTCCTTTCAGCAACACCGTTTTGTTGTGGTGTCCTTACTGAGGATAACTGATGTTGTATGCCTTTTGAAGTGCAATACTCAGTTATGTACTGGTTTACAAACTCAGTAGCATGGTCTGTCCTTATGACTTTTACCTTGTCATTTTTCATGACTTCAAGCTTATTCACCAAGTTAGGTATTTCAGTCCTTGTTTCAGATTTGTGTTTGATAAATACTACCCAAGTGAATCTTGAATAGTCATCTACCACCACCAGACCATACTTCTTACCAGCATAGCTTGTTGAAGAAGATTCAAACAAGTCCATTTGCAAGAGTTGTAAAGGTTTTGTAGTTGACGGTACTGCCTTGTGATAGTGTATATGTCCTAGAGACAGTCCTTACTAAGGGCATGGTGCCCTTATAGAGGGCATATATGTACTATTACACAGGTCAACGTAATATAATATATGTACTATTACACAGGTCAATCGCTTTCTTTATTATTGTCTGTATTGATATTAAACATGTCCCCTCGGATAGATGACCGGTCGCACAGATAGTGGGAGCTATGTGAGTTATCATCTATCCCAAACTCTCCCTAGTCGATGTTCATCTCGGATGTAGGGGTCTGAATGAACCAGACGAGACTAGTATGCGTGGAGGTTATACTTGTTGGAGCAAGTGTGAGCCGATCCCACGGTCACGGAACGGATTGTTGGACAATCGAGAAACGTTCCCATAGTTGCGCATAGTTGTTCGAAGAAGGATTATCGAACAATGGAAGTACCCACCGGACACTCCCATCGATGTATACTCTACACCGAAGTGTCTATGGGAACCGGTAAGTTGTCGAAGTGATGCCAGTCGTCCTTTGTACTTACAGGACTTTATCATCACATTTGTTGCCCCATATCCTTGGTGGACCCGTCGATGTCAGCTCTGAATAAGCAGTTGACCTAAGACACGATCCAGGATTATGGCTACATACAAATGGGGATGATAAGTGATTATGTGAAGGATTCATCTCTCAAGTGTAGCACAGGAGAGTACTGCTCATAGTCTGCATAGTTGTGTTGGTAAAGTCACTGGCCAGTGCAAATGATATATTATGATGGTCATAAGTATATCTTAACCAAGAAACTCCCTGAGACGCCCGTGGATGTATTATTGGGATAGACACTTCATCGATCCTAGATACATTCGAGCAAGCCAGATGAAGGGACGTTACCATCGCCGCGTTGAGCGCAACAGACTTCGCAACGAAAGGGTTAGCTTTGAGAAACCTCTCAAACGTCCTCATGTATTAATATTGCAAATGGAACCGTCTAGGAATTCCATGTTGCCTAGTCTAGGACTTGCTTAATACGATGAGGCCCTATGGGTCACACTATGTGGTGATTCAGCCTATAAAATATCCTTGAAGATGGAATCGCAATTAATTTGGAATTAATTGTGATTGATGGATTATAATTGATTTGGAATTAATTATAATATTTGGTGGCTCAATTGATGATTTGGAATTCTTAATTGAACTGGCTAATTAATTGTATTTTATGAAAATGCAATTAAAGTTTATATTTTGGAAATATGATAAAGGTTTGATTAGAAAGGATATGTTAATTTAGAATTAACATATGCACTTGGGCAAAATCTACTTGGAGTTTGGATTGCCTTAGAACTATAAGTGGGTCCCAAAATTGGGACCCACCTATCTCCCGTAGGCCTGGGTGCGCGCGCGCACATAGAGGAGATAGGGGAAGGAGTTCGACTCATTCCTCTATTAGAAGTCCAAGGGATAAGTTAGATTTTCCTGATTGAGTTTTAATTTGATTGGGAATGAATCTAGACTTGATATTGATTTCCAAGTGCGATAAGAATTAGATTCTTATTCCTTTACGAAGTCTAATTGCTTATGCTTTAGGCTTCTATATATAGTAGACTATTAGAGAGCTTTTATAACACAGTTGAATAGACTTTCACAGTCATTCTACCCAGTTTTCTTAGAGAAAATAAAAACTCTCCCCTCCTCTAAAGCCACCCGCGCGCGCCACCTCACCGGAGGAATTGCCGCCCCGTCTTCTTGGTCACACAAAGAATATCCTAGCATTCTTCCGATAGGTTGTTCATCCGTGGATACCAAGGTTGAGGTTCTAGGAGCTGGAAACTAACTCTTATTGTCTTGTAGATAATCAGAGTATTGCAGATATCTTCGACTTCGACGAAGGAGAAGATACACCGGATTATTACGAAGACTTGGAAGCTGCTTTGGATGTAAGGTTAGTCTTCTAATTGACGTGTTTATATATATACGACATATGCATAATCAATTAACCTGTATGTTAAGAAAATTTTTGAAATTCCGCTGCGTACCCTAGGGGTAACTCTGACCATATTTTCTTACAGTGGTATCAGAGCGAGGTTAATTGATTACGTATATACGTATATATATTGTATGATTTTGTAGATATGTGGATGCAATTGATTCTATGATTAATTCTATTTTCAAAAGTTTTGTTTTTATATAAATTTAGAATTTATATTTTTTCAAAAAAAAAAATATATATATATTTGACCGTGCCGCCTACGCGATGCAGGCGGCGGCCGGCCGTTTGACCGGGACGCCTGCGGCAACGGCCGGCTGCCGCCGCCTGCGGGGCCGCAGGCGCCGTGCCCGCGGCACGGGCGCTAGGCGCCCGCGTACCGCGGGCACCCGGGTGCCTGCAGACGCAGGCGCCTGCACCCGCGGCGCCGGTGCCTGCGTGCCGCGGGCGCCGGGCGCCCGGGGCCGCAGGCACCGTGGGGACGGGACGTCCCCTCCCATGTTTTAATAAATATATATATTTGTCGGGTTGGACCCAAAATCGAATTTTGAGGATTGAATTTTATATTTGGAATATAAATATGATTTAATTGTAATTGTTTTTAACTAGAGGGGTTAAATTTAATTAGTATAAAGTTAAAGGGCTTATTCGTAATTTATCAATTTATTGTTTATTGCAAATTAGTCCTTGTACTTTTGAATTTTAGATTTAACACCTCCAAGGTTTCAAAAATTAGAATTAAGTCCTTTGGGTTTTTGAAAATTGCTACTTGGTCAATAGAATTTTCGATTTTTCAATCTAGTCCAAATTTTCAATTATTTCATAGAGATTATAAGTATGGGATTATAATTTTCATAATGAAATTATGAAGTCATTTGTCATTCACATAGGCTACTACTTGTTTCATATGCTCAATATGCTATTGTTTGACAATGCATGTTTAAATACCAAGTATTTTACTTTCCGTTCGACCGCTATGCATGCGAGGGTAGGCGGCGCCCTCTTATATGTTGGACCGCATATTTATGTATGGGTAGGCGGCACCCATTATGTGCTTGACCTCGTTTAGAACTAGAATGGATAGGCGGCATCCATTACGTGTAGACCGTTCATGCATGATGGGTAGGCGGCGCCCTTATTTGTTTGTAGATGACTGATAACAACCCTCAAGCGACAAGCCCCAACCAATATAAGTACAGAAATATATATATGTATGTATTTCTGAGATGCTTTCCATAAGGTGCTTTAATTCTGAACTTTCATTGCGTTTTCTTGTATTGGCGACCTCGTCTTACAGACTCGCAGTGATCGTCAGATTAGAGTAATCCTATGGTTATGACTTACTGCATATTGTATCTAGCGACCTCGATAGGCACAGTATGTAGGGCATCGGGTTAAATTAGATTTAACAACCAAGAGTTGCGTGATGCAATTGGATAGTCCTACCGGTCATATTAGGCTATGCGACCAGCCCCCGTTGGAGTATAAGCATAGTATGGATTTGGATCTTGGCCACTACGGTAACTTATTGGACATTACCCGTATGTTTGTTGTGGGGGTAAGCATATGTGAAAATAGTGGGAGCTAAACAGCGAAATGACCTTGTTGTTTAGTTATGCTGACTGTGTATTTAGAAATAATATTTCAATAGTTGATTTATTATTTTCGTTCTATATTATTTCTCCTTAGGATATTAGAAATGGCGAGTATCTCGCTCCGTGCTGTCTTAGAGAAGCAAATTTTGACCGGACCAAACTTCCTAGATTGGATCAGGAATATACGTTTGGTGCTGAGGTACGAAAAGATTGAGTACGTCTTGGACGAGGTCATTCCCATGTGCCCCGAAAATCAGACTGCCGATCAGGTTGCTGCTTGGAATCAAGCCAACAAGGCAAAGTCTGATAAGCATCTTGAGGATGCTAGATCCGCGCAGTGTATTATGCTGGCGGCAATGAACAATGAGCTGCAGAGGCAACATGAAAGCATGTTGCCGTATGAGATGCTGAAGCATCTTGAGTCGCTCTTTAAGACGACAGCTAGAAGTGTTGAATTTGATTTGATCAAAGAGATACACAGATGCAAGCTCAGTGAAGGAGGGAACATGTCTGAGCATGTTCTCAAAATGATTGGTCTCTTTGAAAAGCTTGCCGATGCCGGCGTTAAGCTAGAGAACAAGATCATGGTGATCTTTGTCCTTCAATCATTGCCGAGTTCGTATTCGCAGTTCATCATTAATTACACGATGAATGCGAAGGACGTAACACTGCCTGAACTCCATAATCTACTGAAGACATATGATCGAACTCTTCCTAAGAAGGAAAAGTCGATCATGCTTGTTGGGCAACCGTCT
Organism: Plantago ovata; assembly: GCA_028274465.1. Taxonomy (NCBI): domain Eukaryota; kingdom Viridiplantae; phylum Streptophyta; class Magnoliopsida; order Lamiales; family Plantaginaceae; genus Plantago; species Plantago ovata. Next base: position 46,265,778 of record CM051458.1, read on the forward strand.
AACCCAAACCCGAAAACCAAAGGTGCTAAGGGTAAGGGAAAGTCGAGAGCCAAGGCTAACACTTCGAGTGATAAGCCTAAGCGTCTGAACCAGAAAAGGGAAGTTCAAGAGAAGCGGAACGGTACACACAGATGAATGTCTTTTCTGTAAGCAGAAAGGACATTGGAAGAAAGATTGCCCTAAGCTAAGGGCAGATCAAGCTAAGAAGCCACCAGCTTCTAGCTCAGGTATGTTTGTTATTGAAATGAACATGACTACTCTTGACTCCAATGGTTGGGTATTAGATACAGCCTGTGGCTCACACATTTGTAATAATGTGCAGGGGCTAATTGATCACATGCTAGTCAAGCAAGGTGAAATCGACTTGCATGTTGGGAACGGCAATCCAGTTGAAGCCAAACGCGTTGGACGCAGCAAGATAGATTTACCTTCGGGACAATGTTTAGAACTTGATAATGTTTATTTTATTCCATCCATTGTCAGAAATATTATTTCCATTCCGTTGTTAGACAATATGGGTTTTTCCTTTCGATTTGCGAATAATACTTGTTATTTTTCATTAAATGATCAGTATTATGGAAAAGCTCGCTTGGTGAATGGTTTATATATTTTGCAAAGTAGTCTACCTTTATTTCAAATAAATAACAAACAACCGTCTTCAAGTAGGAAGAATAATCCATCTTATCTATGGCATTGTCGGCTAGGCCATATCAATGAAACACGGATTCAAAGACTAAGGAAGTTGGACTACTTAGAACCATTTGATTTTGAATCATATGGTACATGCGAATCATGTGTTAAGGGTAAGATGACGAACAAACCTTTTGTTGGACAAGGTGTTCGTGCCACTCGCTGCTTAGAGCTCATACATACCGATGTATGTGGACATTTTAAAGTCCATGCGCGTGGGGGTTATCCTTACTTCGTTACCTTTACTGACGATTTCTCAAGGTATGGATATATTTATCTTATGAAGAATAAATACGAGACCTTTGGGAAATTCAAGGAGTTTAGGAATGAGGTCGAGAATGAATTGAACCTAAGGATAGTCACTCTTCGATCAGATCGAGGAGGTGAATACCTTAGTGAAGAATTTATCGACTACTTGAAGGAAAATGGAATTCAATCGCAATGGACTCCTCCTGGAACACCACAGTTAAATGGTGTGTCTGAGAGGAGGAATCGAACCATGTTAGACATGGTAAGATCAATGATTGGATTCTCGACTCTTCCAAAATATCTGTGGGGATATGCACTACAAACTGCAATCTACATTCTGAACCGTGTACCATCTAAATCAGTGGAGAAAACTCCTTATGAGTTATGGAAGGGAAAGAAGCCCTCACTAGGCTATCTTAGACCTTGGGGCTGCCCTGCGATAGTCAAACTGATGCTCACTAATAAGTTAGATGCCAAGGGTGTCAAAGTATATTTCATAGGCTATCCTCGTCAGACGAGAGGCCATGAATTCTATCATGCTGAAGATCACAAGGTGATCGTATCTAGAAACGTCAAGTTTTTAGAAGCTGAATACCTCGAAGAAGAGAGGTTAGATGACATGATAGAACTTGAAGAAATTCAAGACTTTGACACGCGCGAACACGAGGTCTCTAAATCTTCTGATTTGGACTCAAGTTCAGTGGGAGATTTCGAAGCGGACAAGGGTGATGATATGACACTTGCTAGGCATGTCATAGTCAGTGGGAGTCTTGTGATAAGATCAACAGTTGAAACCACACCAATAGAACCTGTTGTCAACCAACCTGTGCAACAAGTTGCACAAGAGCAGCCTCCCAGAAGGGAATAGGGTCGCGCCCAGCGACCAGCTGCATCAGTACCCACTGATAATGTTCGTGTTACACGAAGCCAGAAAAGAAAAGCACCAGAACCAGTCGAGCTCCGTAGGTCGAAGAGGATCCTAAAAGGACCTCAGAAGCAAAGCCTTATGATAGAAGACATCAGTGAACTTGATGTCGGCTTATCAGATCGGGAAGATCCCGAGACCTACGAAGAGGCAATAATTCATATTGACTCAGACAAATGGCAAGAGGCCATGGAATTAGAAATGGATTCAATGTACCAGAACCAAGTTTGGAACTTGGTAGACTTGCCCCAAGGGGTTAGACCTATTGGGTGCAAATGGGTATTTAAACGAAAGACAGATGTCGATGGCAAGGTACAAACGCACAAAGCTAGGCTTGTGGCGAAAGGCTACACGCAAAGGTATGGCATCGATTACGATGAAACCTTTTCACCGGTAGCAAAATTGAAGTCCATTCGAATTCTACTTGCGATAGCTGCCTACTATGATTATGAGATCTGGCAGATGGATGTAAAGACTGCCTTCCTTAATGGCAACCTTGAGGAAGAAGTATATATGGTACAGCCGGAAGGTTTTATTAGTAAAACCAGACCAACTGTTGTATGCAAATTACAAAGATCCATCTATGGGCTAAAGCAAGCGTCAAGGAGCTGGAATATCCACTTTGATGAAGCTGTCAAATCGTTTTACTTCATCAGAACCGAGGAAGATCCCTGTGTCTACGCTAGGCATAGCGGCAAGGGAGTCGTTTTCATGATCATTTATGTTGATGACATTTTGATTATGGGAAACAATGTCTCTATGCTAGAAGAGACTAAAGTTTGGTCATCAAGTACCTTCTCGATGAAGGACTTGGGTGAAGCGAACTACATCCTAGGGATCAAGATCTTTAGAGATAGATCCAAGAGGATGTTAGGAATGACACAGTCCACCTACATCGACAAAATACTGAAGCGTTATAAAATGGACGACTCAAAGAGAGGCTTTCTCCCAGCTAGGCATGGGATTGTCTTATCAGTTAAGGATGGTTCTAAAACTGATGAAGAAAGAAATGTGATGAGTCGTGTGCCCTATGCTTCGTCAGTAGGGTCTACAATGTATGCAATGAATTGCACAAGGCCCGATGTGGAATATGCGCTTAGTGTCACTTGTCGACACCAACAGAATCCAAGAGTACCTCACTGGACTGCTGTAAAGAACATTCTTAAGTACCTTCGACGGACTAAATAGATGTTCTTGGTGTTTGGTGGAGAACCAGAATTAAAGATGTCTGGGTATGTCGACGCTGGCTTTGAATCAGATCCTGATGACTTTAAGTCACAGACAGGATACGTATTCAAATTGAACGGAGGAGCTGTCTGTTGGAAGAGTTCTAAGCAAGCCACGGTTGCTGACTCATCCACAGAAGTCGAGTACATTGCTGCATCAGAAGCATTGAAAGAAGCTGTCTGGATTTCAGAGTTCTTGAAGGAATTGAGGGTTGTTCCTGCTCCTAGTCCAATAACGATTTATTATGACAATACGGGCGTCGTCGCTCAAGCTAGGGAGCCTAGATCTACAAACAAGAACAAACATGTACTTAGAAAATATCACGTTATACGTGAGATTATAGATAGAGGAGAAGTTAGTATAGAACGTGTCTCTACCACGGACAACGTGGCAGATCCTTTCACCAAGGTCTTATGAGTGGAAGTCCACTTAAGACATTATGCTAATCTGGGTATTAGGCATAAAGGTGACTGGCTCTAGTCCAAGTGGGAGATTGATAGTTTATATGTCCTAGAGACAGTCCTTACTAAGGGCATGGTGCCCTTATAGAGGGCATATATGTACTATTACACAGGTCAACGTAATATAATATATGTTTGTTGCTTTTACTATTGAGTATCGCTTTCTTTATTATTGTCTGTATTGATATTAAACATGTCCCCTCGGATAGATGACCGGTCACACAGATAGTGGGAGCTATGTGACTTATCATCTATCCAAAACTCTCCCTAGTCGAGGTTCATCTCGGATGTAGGGGTCTGAATGAACCAGACGAGACTAGTATGCGTGGAGGTTATACTTGTTGGAGCAAGTGTGAGCAGATCCCACGGCCACGGAACGGATTGTTGGACAATCGAGAAACGTTCCCATAACTGCGCATAGTTGTTCGAAGAAGGATTATCGAACAATGGAAGTACCCACCGGAAACTCCCATCGATGTATACTCTACACCGAAGTGTCTATGGGAACCGGTAAGTTGTCGAAGTGATGCCAGTCGTCCTTTGTACTTACAGGACTTTATGATCACATTTGTTGACCCATATCCTTGGTGGACCCGTCGATGTCAGCTCTGAATAAGCAGTTGACCTAAGACACGATCCAGGATTATGGCTACATACAAATGGGGATGATAAGTGATTCTGTGAAGGATTCATCTCTCAAGTGTAGCATATGAGAGTACTGCTCATAGTCTGCATAGTTGTGTTGGTAAAGTCACTGGCCAGTGCAAATGATATATTATGATGGTCATAAGTATATCTTAACCAAGCAACTTCCTGAGACGCCCGTGGATGTATTATTGGGATAGACACTTCATCGATCCTTGATACATTCGAGCAAGTCAGATGAAGGGACGTTACCATCGCCGCGTTGAGCGCAACAGACTTCGCAACAAAAGGGTTAGCTTTGAGAAACCTCTCAAACGTCATCATGTATTGATATTGCAAATGAAACCGTCTAGGAATTCCATGTTGCCTAGTCTAGGAATTGCTTAATACGATGAGGCCCTATGGGTCAAACTATGAGGTGATTCAGCCTATCAGAATATTCTTGAAGATGGAATCGCAATTAATTTGGAATTAATTGTGATTGATGGATTATAATTGATTTGGAATTAATTATAATATTTGGTGGCTCAATTGATGATTTGGAATTATTAATTGAACTGGCTAATTAATTGTATTTTATGAAAATGCAATTAAAGATTATATTTTGGAAATATGATAGAGGTTTGATTAGAAAGGATATGTTAATTTAGAATTAACATATGCACTTGGGCAAAATCTACTTGGAGTTTGGATTGCCTTAGAACTATAAGTGGGTCCCAAAATTGGGACCCACCTATCTCCCGTAGGACTGGGTGCGCGCGCGCGCATAGAGGAGATAGGGGAAAGAGTTCGACTCCTTCCTCTATTAGAAGTCCAAGGGATAAGTTAGATTTTCCTGATTGAGTTTTAATTTGATTGGGAATGAATCTAGACTTGATATTGGTTTCCAAGTGCGATAAGAATTAGATTCTTATTCCTTTACGAAGTCTGATTGCTTATGCTTTAGGCTTCTATTGACTACTATATATAGTAGACTATTAGAGAGCTTTTATAACACAGTTGAATAGACTTTCACAGACATTCTACCCAGTTTTCTTAGAGAAAATAAAAACTCTCCCCTCCTCTATAGCCACCCGCGCGCGCCACCTCACCGGAGGAATTGCCGCCCCGTCTTCTTGGTCACACAAAGAATATCCTAGCATTCTTCCGATAGGTTGTTCATCCGTGGATACAAAGTTGAGGTTCTAGGAGTTGGAAACTAACTCTTATTATCTTGCAGACAATCAGAGTATTGCAGATATCTTCGACTTCGGCGAAGGAGAAGATACACCGGATTATTACGAAGACTTGGAAGCTGCTTTTGAAGTAAGGTTAGTTTTCTAATTGACGTGTTATATATATACGACATATGCATTATCAATTAACCTGTATGTTAAGAAATTTTTTGAAATTCCGCTGCGTACCCTAGGGGTAACTCTGACCATATTTTCTTACACCTTGTTCTTAAAAGAAGATTTGGTTTGCTTACCTTGCTGACATGCATTGCAAACACCATCCTTCTTAAAAGTAACCTTAGGTAATCCAACTACAAGTGCCTTTTTAGATAGCTTATTCAGCGTCTTGATGTTTAGGTGACTTGTTCGTTTATGCCATAACCATGCTTTTTCAGCAAGGCAATCGTGATCTGAGACAAGGCATTTTCCAACGATTGCTGAAGACCAATCTACGGTGTACAAGCCTCCTGATCTTTTGGCAATCATAATAACCTTCTTTGTCTCAAAGTCTATATGTTTACATTCATCACTTTTGATTTTGATGAAGTATCCTTTGTCAGCAAATTGACTCATGCTGAAAAGGTTAAACTTAAGATTTTTGGCATAAAGAACTCCCGTAATGGTAATGCATCCTAACTTCACGTCACCATAGCCTTTTGTAGAACCGGAGCCTCCACCAGCAAACCTTATTGTTGGACCTTTAGACCATCGTCTATAGTTTATAAGGTTATTCTTGTTGCCCGTCATGCGCTTTCCACAACCACTGTCAAAGTGCCAGATTGCATCGTTTGTCTTCGTCGCTGTTGGTCCCTTTAAACAACAAGAAAAGACTAGAGGGGGGAGGGTGAATAGTCTTTTCAAACTTTCGTCGTTTAAAAACTTTCTCAACAAGGACTTATTGCTTTTCAGTAATGAGTTTGCTGATACTTAACTTTCTCAGCAAGCGCAAGTTACTTTTCAGTAACGAGTTTTGCTGATACTTAAAATCAGAGAGCGGAAGTCTTTGATACAATAAGTGCTTTGTCAGTAAGTGATAGCTTCAGCAAGTGAAGTGAGTGACTGTGTACAGATAGATATGCTTTGCTGAAAACTAAATGCAGTAAGTAAATCACACAAACACTTTTATAGTGGTATCTGAGAGTGGCGTAATCTCTCAACTAATCCACTTTGTCCTTTCTAGGACTGAATCCACTAAGACAAGTTTGAGGTTCCTTACAACACCTATCTAGAGCGATTCAAACAGAAACCAAAGCATACTTGCTTCGTTTCCAACCTAAATAGAGAACGAAACCTTGTTCTCCACCAAACTTGGGACTTTTAATCAGCAACACTATGCTTGATTAAGTTCCCCCTGAATATCACGCCTGAAAGGGTGTATTTTCAGTTAGAGAGGTTGGGATGAGATAACTTAATTATAACTTATTCAGTTACAACAAGTAATCTAAGAAACAAAACTTTGAATACTTTGCAGTAAACAAGTTTGATTGTTTCTGGTGTCAAGACTTGTTCTTGTTTGAAAGAAAGAACACTTAACTAATTTATTAGCCGTGTATGTTCTACTTCTTCACAAGTAGCTTTTTCAAGCTTTAAGTCCTGGAACGGATCAATGGCAGTAAAGAGTGTTTGAAGGGTATGTGAGTTTAAGCACAAGTGAGAGATTGATCACGTTGTTGACACACTTCAACTCTTTGCCGGATGACCTCTATTTATAGAGAATCAAGGGAGTCGTTTGAATTTCAAATTCTAAGGCTTTGTTCCTTAAGATGTCACTTTCTTGCTTTTGTACTTTCAGCAGCGTCCTTTATTTGTCTTCTAGTCTTCATGTCCTTCGCGTGCATGTTTTGCATTTAATGTTCATTTGAATGAGATTCAAACGTGAACGTTGGAGCGCAAATGTAAGTACTTTCAGCAAGGAGGTCACAAATGTTCATCAGCAAGTGGTCAGTCTCAGTTTCAGCAAGCACAACCTACTCTGTCGTTTAGATTTTCACTTATGCAATGTTGTTGCTGAAGTTTCCACTTTCTGAGCAACATGTGCCTTTGTAGATACCATTTTCAGAAATCTTCTGGTCTTCAGTTCTTCGAAATCTTCAAGTTTCTGAACGGTTCTAAATGCTTCAATAGTTTGTTTGTGTAAACAAAGTACATCATCCGCAAATGCTTCAATAGGTTGTATTTCTTTTCAGAAAACAAGATACATCATAAGCGGTAAAACTAACCTATCTAGCACCTACTCTAACTCTTCAGCAAACGTTCCTCTTTTACAATGTCCGTAAAATTCTAAATTCCTATGGACCTTAAGAGTACTAGTTACTAGACTTTCCTTAATTTAGCATGGTTAATTGCTCATCGAAATTACAAGTTTCCTAACAAACTTCCCCCTTTTTGATGTTAGCAATCCATGGCTAAATTAAATGTTACCCTTTTAGAGGTTTCTGATGTTGAATAAATCAGTTGATTAATGCAAGCATACTTGAATAATTAAACAGTAAGCATAAGTAGATTGCATAATCAAAAACCAATAAGAGTCAAAAGCTTTATTGCTGATAGTTATCTTTCAAAAAGTTTACAAGAAAGATCAGAGATAACTACACAAAATCAGCAAACAAAAACTAAACAAAGCTATTACAGGGACTTAAGCTCTTTCAGAGGATTTTCTCAGAATCTCTCTTACACTCTTCTCAGCAAGTGCAGTAAATTCAACACAGTCCTTTGCGTAATCTTCAAGTAGCTTACGGACTTGGAGTTGAAGAATCCTTGCGTTCTTGCAGGCGGTATGATGATGCTTTTCAGCATTCATTTCCTTGTAGTGAACGACCCACAAGTGCATGCCCCAATTGCTAGCATGGAGAAGTTGTGCATCTGAAATGCTTTTAGCATGAATCTTCCTTAACCAGAGAAGATCTTCTTCTTGATCCTTAGTAGTGAGATAGAAATACTCATAAGGAATCAATCCAAGTTTCTTCTTTGATTTCTTGGTTATAGTGTCAGAGTAATAGGCAACACCAATTGGTTTTATCAAATCAGGTTCTTGATTCATGGTCTTACCAATTGAAGTTCATCTTACCAAGACTTCCAGATTCAGCCATCTCCCAGCTATGTTTCTTGGTCGGGAAGGAGGATCCCTTCATTTTCTTTTCACCTTGAGATCAATCCAAGTGTACATTTGATTTAGTACAGCAGTTGGAAAGAAATCATTCACCAGCAAGTCTTCCAGCTTTAAGATCCAGCAATCATGAACGTTTCTGATCACATTGTGAGTGGTTTCCTCATTGCTGGTCTTTGTATATTCAATGTCGGAGCCAATAGCAATGCTGGCAAGCCTCTTTTCTTCCTGGCTTTGCCTTCTTCTTCTTGACTTTGCATTTTCTTAATCTCTTGCTGAAGATCTTGAGTCAGAAGAGAAATTCTTTGAATGGCCAGACGGAGTTAAGGTTGTTAATGGTTTAGCTCTTATGGCTTGAGCTATAGTCTGATTGTCATCATCATCATCATCTTCATTCAGATCTTGATGACTTTCTGTGTGATAGAATTCATGAGTTTCAGCAGAAGTTTTTCTCTTTTTCGGACTTGCTGAATTCAACTCAGAATCTACTTGTCTTTTAGAAGTTTGCTCTCTTTCAGCATGAGGTTCTAATGTCAGTGGCGCTTCAGTAGGGGTTTTCTTCCTTGAAGATCTCTTTTGCTTATCTTCCCCCTTAGACATGTATTGCATCATTGGAGTAATGTGCAGAGAAAAGAACTCATTGCAATTTTCAGCAAGTGTACTTAGGCTGTTGTACTTCATGATAATTGCGTGCTGATCAGAGGTCAGCTTGGACAATTCTTGTTTAATACTCACCAGATTCTCCTCATGTCTGCGCTCTGTTGCGACCTTATCTTCAATGAAAGTCTGAGCCTTGACTAATGTAGATTTGCTAATCGAAGTGCTTGACTGACATCTTCTTCATAGCTTTTGTGGTAAAGAGTTATGTCTTTCTGAGCTACTGTAAGAGTAGTAGTGCGTCTCAGCACAGTAGCCAGTAGTTTCCCAATGTCAAGCGGACTCTCAGCAAGCAGTGCATCATCTTCTGCTTTGCAGGCTTTGTGGACTTCCATTAGTGATTTAATTCTTGGAGTGAAATCCTCCACATTTGGGAACGACACTAAGTTTGGGGTCAAGGAATGAACTTTGAGCTCAGAAGCGAATTGGTCATCTCTTGTCAGCAAATGGTTTCTCAAGTCATCTCCTACATCATGTTCATAATCAGGAGGAGGAATTTCGACCACTTTGGGTTCACTTTTCTTTGAGTGATCATCCTCATTTGCTGAAAGATCGTCTTCATCGTCAGATTCATCAAGGCCAGCAACCTTGGTTCCTAAATCTGCAGCTTCATTCCTTTCTGGTTGAGTTGTTGCTGATGGCAACGCTTCAGACTCAACGAATGGAGTTTCACCAGTAGTAAGCTTTAATTGAGTAGTTGCTGAGGGCAACGTTTGAGACTCAATGACTGGAGTTTCACCAGTAGTAGATGGAAGGGAGGGGACTTCCTGAGGTTTTACTCCTGAAGATTGAGCAATATCCAAATTCTCTGTATACCTTGCATGAATTTGGAGACTGTTTTGAAGTGCTCTTTGGTAATCTTCATCCATTTCTTCATCATCATCAAGGTTTGGATCAGTGACCTTGGCATCGAGTAAAGATAACTCGGCATCAGAAAGCTTGGTTTTGCCATGTTTCAATGCAGCGCGCTTTCTGGCGTACTCTTCTTCAGTATCAGCACCTTGTACAGGTGCTTGAGTACTTATTTCAGTAGGAGCAGGTTGGGATTCTTGCTGACTTGGTGTGTGATCAGCTTGCTGATTGTCTTGATTCTCAGTCTCAGCAACTGTCAGTTTGAGTCCACCAGCATCAGGACTAGGACATTGATTGTCATCATCGTCGTCCTTTTTATCCTTAGAATCTTTACCTTCATCATCACTGGGATCAGTAGGAATGTTCTCATCTTCTTCTTCCTCATCATCATCCGTCAGTATAACCAACTCGAGATGCTTGTACAAAGCAACACTCGTAACTTCCTCTTCTTCATTGATTTTGTGGGGATCAGCCACCACGGGTACAAAAGAACCCTTGAGCATCACAGCTTGTTCAACTGGAGAGGCACTCTTAAATTTGGCCTTCATATTCTCTCTGATTAGAGCAATCAGATTTGAGCTCATTAGCTGAGAATATGACATTTCTTCTGGAAGTATAGAGTGGACAAAGGTCTCGAGTTTCAGCAAAGAAGACCTCTTTTCTCGTTGATAGATGAAGATGAAGGTCAGAAAAGTCCATCCCTCTGTACCTTTTCCAGTTGCTGACAGACTTAGCAACTCTTGACAAGGTAGTTCTCTTGAAGTCTAAGTAAAGTTCTTCAGCACTTACTTTTGGACCTTCAGTGATGTGAACCACTTCAGTGGTCTCCTTTTGAGCCTGAAAAAGAATAAAATTATGTTCAGGAAACGTTTGGATAATAGTCTTAGAGTCCAAATCTGGAACATGATTTACCTGCTGAGATTCAGCAAGCTCATGTTGCACACTTGTTTGTGCTGGTACTATTTCCATTCCTTGAGGAGCTTGAGAAGCATCCTTTACTTGTTCATCCTGAAATAATTGTAAGTTAGATACAAGCACTAAGTTTTCAAACTTAGTTGAATTACCAAAATCTTTAACTACCTGCTGAGCAGGAGGTGTTGATTCTGGTGCAGAGGCTTCAGCAACCTTCTGACTTGTATCTTGAGAATTCTGTTGAGAAATTATTATATTAGCAAAAGATTGAGTTTCAGATAGTGAAGATATGCTTATGGTTGAGTTAACTACCTGCTGAAGAAGGACAGGTGGCGACTTAGTCCTTTCAGCATTAACAGCTTCTTCAATATCTGGGACTGTTTCTTCAGCAGACTTCTTTTCTTGCTCTGTTTGAGAAAGCTGTGCAGTTTCAGCAATCTCCCTTGTCTTTGAAATGACAAGTTGAGCAGAGGCATCTTGACCCTTGAGTTCACTGCTTGTCATGAAAACATCGATTGATTTGTTGGAAGTGTCTTCAACATCCAACTCCATTTGATGACTTAGTTCTTTCAGCACCAGCTGAACTTTGTCAATGGATGTTTTAGGTGAACTGGGTCCAGTATTCTCAGCATCATGAGATGCGTCATCGAATAGTGTCTCTTGTGTTGTGTCAGCAACCTCTGGAACTTGAACCATTGCAGTCTCAGCAACTGGTTCTTTAGCAACTTGATGAGTTGCTTGTTCAGCAACCATCTTTTCAGTATTGGCAGCATCAGCAAGTGTCGCGGTTCTTATGTCAGCAGCAATATCAATTACTGGTTCCAGAGTCTGATGATAAAGATTATCTACAATGTAGATATCTCGAATTGAGGCAGGAATTTCATTTCCACTGCCTTGTGGTCTATTCTCAGTAGATGTATCAACATTAAGTTGATTGTTGAAGGCTTCCGCAAACACTTCAACATTGCTGACATAGGTCTCAGTAACCACTTTGTCAACATCTACAGTGTTGGTCCCTTTAAAAAACAAGAAAAGACTAGAGGGGGGGGGGGTGAATAGTCTTTTCAAACTTTCGTCGTTTAAAAACTTTCTCAGCAAGTACTTATTACTTTTCAGTAATGAGTTTGCTGATACTTAACTTTCTCGGCAAGCGCAAGTTACTTCTCAGTAACTAGTTTTGCTGATACTTAAAATCAGAGAGCGGAAGTCTTTGATAGAATAAGTGCTTTGTCAGTAAGTGATAGTTTCAGCAAGTGAAGTGAGTGACTGTGTACAGATAGATATGCTTTGCTGAAAAAAAAATGCAGTAAGTAAATCACACAAACACTTTTATAGTGGTATCTGAGAGTGGCGTAATCTCTCAACTAATCCACTTTGTCCTTTCTAGGACTGAATCCACTAAGACAAGTTTGAGGTTCCTTACAACACCTATCTAGAGCGATTCAAACAGAAACCAAAACACACTTGCTTCGTTTCCAACCTAAATAGAGAACGAAACCTTGTTCTCCACCAAACTTGGGACTTTTAATCATCAACACTATGCTTGATTAAGTTCCTCCTGAATATCACGCCTGAAAGGGTGTATTTTCAGTTAGAGATGTTTGGGATGAGATAACTTAATTATAACTTATTCAGTTACAACAAGTAATCTAAGAAACAAAACTTTGAATACTTTGCAGTAGACAAGTTTGATTGTTTCTGGTGTCAAGACTTGTTCTTGTTCGAAAGAAAGAGAGAACACTTAACTAATTTCTTAGCCGTGTAAGTTCTACTTCTTTGCAAGTAGCTTTTTCAAGTTTTAAGTCTTGGAACGGATCAATGGTAGTAAAGAGTATTTGATGTGTATGTGAGTTTAAGCACAAGTGAGAGTTTGATCACGTTGTTGACACACTTCAACTCTTTGCCGGATGACCTCTATTTATAGTGAATCAAGGAGCCGTTTGAATTTCAAATTCTAAGGCTTTTGTTCCTTAAGATGTCACTATCTTGCTTTTGTACTTTCAGCAGCGTCCTTTGTTTGTCTTCTAGTCTTCATGTCCTTCGCGTGCATGCTTTGCATTTAATGCTCATTTGAATGAAATTCAAACAGTAACATTGGAGCGCAAATGCAAGTACTTTCAGCAAGAGGTCACAAATGTTAATCAGCAAGTGGTAAGTCTCAGTTTCAGCAAGCACAACCTACTCTGTCGTTTAGATTTTCACTTATGCAATGTTGTTGCTGAAGTTTCCACTTTGTGAGCAACATGTGCCTTTGTAGATACCAGTCTTCAGAAATCTTCTAGTCTTCAGATCTTCGAATTCTTCAAGTTTCTGAACGGTTCTAAATGCTTCAATAGTTTGTTTGTGTAAACAAAGTACATCATCATCAAATGCTTCAATAGGTTGTATTTCTTTTCAGAAAACAAGATACATCATAAGCGGTAAAACTAACCTATCTAGCACCTACTCTAAGTCATCAGCAAACGTTCCTCTTTTACAATGTCCTTAAAATTCTAAATTCCTATGGACCTTAAGAGTACTAGTTACTAGACTTCTCTTAATTTAGCATGGTTAATTGCTCATCAAAATTACAAGTTTCCTAACAAATTTCCCCTCTTTGATGTTAGCAATCCATGGCTAAATTAAATGTTACCCTTTTAGAGGTTTCTGATGTTGAATAAATCAGTTGATTAATGCAAGCATACTTGAATAAATAAACAGTAAGCATAAGTAAATTGCATAATAAAAAACCAATAAGAGTCAAAATCTTTATTGTTGATAGTTATGTTTCAGTAAGTTTACAGGAACGATCAGAGATAACTACACAAAATCAGCAAACAAAACTTAAGCAGAACTATTACAGAGAGTTAAGCTCTTTCAGAGGATTTTCGCAGAATCTCTCTTACACTCTTCTCAGCAAGTGCAGTGAATTCAATACAGTCCTTTGCGTAATCTTCAAGTAGCTTACGGACTTGTATTTGAAGAATCCTTGCATTCTTGCAGGCGGTATGATAATGCTTTTCAGTATTCATTTCCATGTAGTGAACTACCCACAAATGCATGCCCCAATTGCTGGCATGGAGAAGTTGTGTATCTGAAATGCTTTTAGCATGAATCTTCCTTAACCAGAGAAGATCTTCTTCTTGATCCTTAGCAGTGAGATAGAAATACTCATAAGGAATCAATCAAAGTTTCTTCTTTGATTTCTTGGTCACAGGGTCAGAGTAATAGGCAACACCAATTGGTTTTATCAAATCAGGTTCTTGTCTTATGGACTTACCAATTGAAGTTCTTCTTACTGAGACTTCCAGATTAAGCCATCTCCCAGCAATATTTCTTGGTAGGGAAGGAGGATCCCTTTCTTTTCTTTTAACCTTGAGATCAATCCAAGTATACATTTGGTTCAGTATTGTAGTTGGAAAGAACTCATTCACCAGCAAGTCTTCCAGCCTTAAGATCCAGCAACCATGAACGTTTTTGATCACATTCTGAGTGGTTTCCTCATTGCTGGTCTTTGTATATTCAATGCCGGAGCCAATAGCAATGCTGGACTGCCTCTTTTCTTCCTGTCTTTGCCTTCTTCTTCTTGACTTTGCATTGTCTTGATCTCTTGCTGAAGATCTTGAGTCAGAAGAGAAATGATTTGAATGGCCAGACGGAGTTAAGGCTGTAATTGGTCTAGCTCTTATGGCTTGAGCTATGGTCTGATTGTCATCATCATCATCATCTTCATTAATCGGATCTTGATGACTTTCAGTATGACAGGATTCTTGAGTTTCAGCAGCAGTTTTTCTCTTTTTCGGACTTGCTGATTTCAACTCAGATTCTGCTTGTCTTTTTGAACTTTGCTCTCTTTCAGCAAGAGGTTCTATAGTCAGTGGCGCTTCAGTAGGGGTTTTCTTCCTTGAAGATCTCTTTTGCTTATCTTCCCCCTTAGACATGGATTGCATCATTGGAGTAATGTGCAAAGAGAAGTACTCATTGATATTTTCAGCAAGAGTGCTTAGGCTGTTGTATTTCATAATGATTGCTTGCTGATCAGAGGTCAGCTTTGACAATTCTTGTTTAATACTCACCATATTCTCCTCATGTCTGCGCTCTGTTGCGACCTTATCTTCAATGAAAGTGTAAGCCTTGACTAATGCAGACTTTGCCAGCCGGAGTGCTTGACTTACATCTTCTTCATAGCTTTTGTGGTAAAGACTGATGTCTTTCAGAGCTATTGTAAGAGTAGTAGTGCGTTTCAGCACAGTAGCCAATATTTTTCCAATATCAAGCGGACTCTCAGCAAGCAGTGCATCATCTTCTGCTTTGCAGGCTTTGTGGACTTCCATAAGTGCCAAAATTCTTGGAGTGAAATCCTCCACATTTGGGAACGACACTAAATTTGGGGTCAAGGAATGAACTTTGAGCTCAGAATGCAAATTGATCGTCTTTTGTCAGCAAATGACTTCTCAAGTCATCTCCTACATCATGTTCGTAGTCAGGAGGAGGAATTTCAACCACTTTGGGTCTTTCTTTGAATTATCATCCTCATTTGCTGAAAGATCATCTTCATCCTCAGATTCATCAAGGCCAGCAACCTTGGAACCTAAATCGGCAGCTTCATTCCTTTCTGGTTGAGTGGTTGCTGATGGCAACGCTTCATACTCAACGACTGGAGTTTCACCAGTAGTAAGTTTTAATTGAGTAGTTGCTGAGGGCAACGTTTGAGACTCAATTGCTGGAGTTTCACCAACAGTAAGTGGAAGGGAGGGGACTTGATGTTGTCGTTTTTGACCAATTAAATTTGTTTAAAAGCCTAAGAACACTTATCACTACACAAACTAGAGTGCAATGGAAAGTTGTCCCCGAGTGTCGTTCTCTCGGGACCTAACGTGGCTTTGCTTGAGGTTTTTGCTAGTAATTTCAGTCAACGACTTCAAATGTTTATAGAATCGTTTTCTTTGAACAAAGCAACGAGAAATCAAATTGTTGTAATCATGTTTGGAAAACGGTTGGTGGTAGAAATCAAATACACATGCATGGGTTACGAATATGCTCACAAGTTCAGTGCGTAAAACCTTCGATCAAGTCTTCTAAGCAACTCGTCTAGGTAACTTTCAAGACACACATCATAAAAGACCACTATCAATATTTTAGAGGTGCTTGTCACTAACACCATTTATCTAGCATGCTGCAAATCTCTAACATACAATCCTATAGCTTTCATTGACCAAGAGTTTGTCACTATACTCAATTCGAATATATTTTATAGGCAACTAAGAATCATATGAAGGAATTTGCAGCAAGATTGAATCACAATCTCATGTAAGCATAAACATAACCCATAGAATGCATATTCTACATTCTACCACCAACACAAAAGATTTAGCTACTCATATTCATCAACATAGACATCAATTCATATGAATAATAATCAGAATACATCATATCAAACTACAAGACAAGAGAGTGATACAAGTTACCACCAAAGCTGTCACTAATCGGTGGAAATCAAAGAAAACCTCTCCGTAGATGATTACAAAGGATGAATTCCCATCAAAATCTTGAATCCCAAGCTAAAATACAATGTAATCTGAGTTTTCTCTGAGTTTTGGGGCTTAGGAGCTCTCTAGAACGAAGCCACAGTTCAAAAGATATCCAAAAAATGACTAAAGATCAGATCTAAGAAGGAAAATCCGAAAACGTAACCGCTGCCAAGCGGACCGCTTGGAGAAGTCAAGCGGAGCGCTTGGCAAGCGAAGCGCTTTAGCACTCCAAGCGCTTCGCTTGGCTTCTGTGCCAAAGCTCCTGGAAAATGAAGCGGAGCGCTTCATTATTCCAGGCGCTTAGCTTGGCTCCTGGGCAGATTTTTGTCTTCAAACTCAATCTTTTTGCCCTCGCACGGCCCTCGGGTGCCTTGGACTCATCCTTCTCGATGCTTATTGATGATCAAACACTTACGAACAAGCCACGGAGATTGGGGAACTTCAACGGGGCCATCTTTTCCATCAAAAAGGCTCGTTTTTAGCTCCAAAAACGCCGTTTCGTACCTAAGTGCCTGAAAATGCAGAAAACACCAAACGTGACACTATTCTACAAAACTAACCAAAAAACAAGGCTAAAAGATAGCAAAAGAAGGTAAAAAAGACAAGATGAACGCGTCAAAAATACGTTCATCAAACTCCCCAAACCAAACCTTTGCTTGTCCTCAAGCAACAAACTATCCTAAATGCAACACAAAATGAGTCTCATGCCAAGTAAAGTGAACTAATCTATTGAATCGACCAAATGCTTATGAACAAAACAAAATGAGCATGACATGCAAGTAGGTTGAAGAATGCCTCGATTGCGAATATACACATTCTCATGTGCACTTGGTTAAACAAAGGAGTCTCTCGTAACATCTTCTACCTGGACCTGGTCAGTGACGACACAATGATGCATGTTATCATACTACAATTGCCCCGTGCCTATGAAACCGAGGGCTTACTACTGTTCACCAAGCGAGACGTTTCCTCAAGAGAGGGCGAACCAATACTGGCTCTCATCAAACGAAGGACGGTTCCCTTAGAAAGATAACACTCCCCTATTCTACCCAGACTCTCAATAATGAGCCTCTTTCAACCACTTCTTGAATAGCAAGACGAGGGTGGTCGAGAACAGGCCTTGGACAAAGACGACACGAAACGAAAGATAGAATTTACAACTCGATAACTTCAATAACAAATATTTACATGACACTTGACACTTTACTAGACTGCTTTTGGCTTGCAACAACGCTTCTTTTGCTTTTGGGTCTTATTCTTTATTTTCTTTCTACTTCTTTTTTTTTTCTTTTTTTTATTTTCTCTTTTTCTTTTCTCTTTTTTCTTCTTTTCTTTTTCTCTTTCTCTCTTTTTTTTATATAGGGGCAAGCAGCAGTACTAAGTGTCAAAAACACCTCCCCAAACCTATTCGAAAGAATAGGTTTGAGCACAAAGACGAAAAAGAAAAAGGAAAGAATCTTTTACAAAGACGCCTCCCCAAACCTATTCGAAAGAATAGGTTGGGACACAAAACAAAAGAAAAAGAAAAAGGAAACTTTACAACGACTCAAAGACGAAAGACAAAATCAACGAAGCAACCCCCTCCCCAAACCTATTCGATAGAATAGGTTTAATACAAGGAATCGCACACCTCACACTACCTCCTTCCTAGGCATTTGGCAATCTCTAATCGAGGTGAAGAACTTGTCGCCTCTTACGTACATAATTACACGGGCTACAACCATAGACTCTAACATGCATCATTTTATAAGGCCATCGTGAACCGCAGCAGAAGAAACACCATTCAAGGTGATGTCGAGACTACTAAGCTTAACTAGTGCACATGCGAATGTGACAAACCAAGCGAGACAAGCCTCAAACTACTTGCAAAGTGATGCAACATATGATCAATGGTCATAAACACTTAGTCTACTCAATAAAAAAGTTCAAAAGACTTGGCCATTTGCAAAAAGTTCAAAAAGTTCAAAAGACTTGGCCGTGGAGATCAAGGAACTTCAACGGGGCCATTTTCTATCAAAAAAGCTCGTTTTTAGCTCCAAAAATGCCATTTCGTACCTAAGTGCCTGAAAATGCAGAAAACAATAAACGTGAAAATATTCTACAAAACTAACCAAAAAACAAGGCTAAAAGATAGCAAAAGAAGGTAAAAAAGACAAGATGAACGTGTCAAAAATACGTTCATCAAACTCCCCAAACCAAACCTTTGCTTGTCCTCAAGCAACAAACTATCCTAAATGCAACACAAAAGGAGTCTCATGCCAAGTAAACTGAACTAATCTATTGAATCTCCCAAATGCTTATGAACAAAACCAAATGAGCATGACATGCAAGTAGGTTGAAGAATGCCTCGATTGCGAATATACACATTCTCATGTGCACTTGGTTAAACAAAGGAGTCTCTCGTAACATCTTCTACCTGGACCTGGTCAGTGACGACACAATGATGCATGTTATCATACTACAATTGCCCCGTGCCTATGAAACCAAGGGCTCACTACTGTTCACCAAGCGAGACTTTTCCTCAAGAGAGGGCGAACCAATACTGGCTCTCATCAAACAAAGGAGGGTTCCCTTAGAAGATAACACTCCCCTATTCTACCCAGACTCTCAAGAATGAGCCTCTTTCAACCACTTCTTGAATAGCAAGATGAGGGTGGTCAAGAACAGGCCTTGGACAAGGCGACACGAAACGAAAGATAGAATTTACAACTCGACACTTCACAAGGACAAAATATTTACATGACACTTGACACTACGAGACTGCTTTTGGCTTGCAACGACCCTTCTTTTGCTTTTGGGTCTTATTCTTTATTTTCTTTCTTTTTTTTTTTATTTTCTTTTGTCTTTTTTTTTTTAATATTTATTTTTCTTTCTTCTTCTTTTCTTGTTCTCTCTTTTTTTTTATAGCGGCAAGCAGCAGTACTATGTGTCAAAAACACCTCCCCAAACCTATTCGAAAGAATAGGTTTGCGCACAAAGACGAAAAAGAAAAAGGAAAGACTCTTTACAAAGACACCTCCCCAAACCTATTCGAAAGAATACGTTGGGACACAAAACAAGAAGAAAAAGAAAAAGGGAAACTTTACAACGACTCAAAGACGAAAGACAAGATCAAATAAGGCAACCCCCTCCCCAAACCTATTCGATAGAATAGGTTTAATACAAGGAATCGCACACCTCACACTACCTCCTTCCTAGGCATTTGGCAATCTCTAATCGAGGTGAAGAACTTGTCGCCTCTTACGTACATAATTACACGGTTTACAACCATAGACTCTAACATGCATCATTTTATAAGGCCATCGTGAACCGCAGCAGAAGAAACACCACTCAACTACTATGCTTAACTAGTGCACATGCGAATGTGACAAACCAAGCGAGACAAGCCTCAAACTACTTGCAAAGTGATGCAACATATGATCAGTGGTCATAAACACTTAGTCTACTAAATAAAAAAGTTCAAAAGACTTGGCAATAAACTCCACACACAACAACGTGCAACAACTAATCTATGGATGATATGCATGCAAAAATTTGAAAAAACACGAAAAATCACATGAACTTGAGTAAAATCAGGCATGTACGAACCACACAAGCATATAGTACTGAAAATCCAATACCCCCTCCCCAAACCTAAACTTTTGCTCGTCCTCGAGCAAAGAAAAGTTGAATGAAAAGAAAAAATTGGATTGAAAGTACACTTCCCTGAGATAAAGGTTCGTGTCCAATCTCCTATATATGAGTAGTACCTGAAAGGACTCAAGAAACAAGTGAAAACGGGTGCGCAAAGGTGAGAAGAATGGAAAAAACGAGGAAAATCTTGGTACGGGGTCCAGGCGCCCGCCAAGCGGTTCGCTTGGCAAGCGGAGCGCTTGGGAGGCTCCAGACGCTCCGCTTGAATTTCCAGGAAGTTGCAAAACTTTCTGGAATTTCAAGCGGACCGCTTGGCCCTTCCAAGCGCTTCGCTTAGCTCGGTTTCCAGATTTTTGATGTTTTTTCCTATCTTAATCACCTAAGGAACCAAGACAAAAACTAGACTAAACTAATCACGACAAAAGGCACACAGGCCACAACTACAAAGGCAAATAAAGAGTACAAGAAACTAATGAAATGAACTAAGATACAAAAGGTACCTCGACCAAGTCAACCTCCACTTCATGAGTCGACTCGAGAGGCTCTAGGTACGGCTTAACTCTCTGGCCATTGACCTTGAAGGTAGCTCCGGTTTTGTTGTCCAAGAGTTCCACAGCTCCATGGGGTGCTACTCGGACAATTTCAAATGGTCTGTCCCATCTAGAACGGAGTTTTCCAGGAAAAAGTCGCAACCGAGAGTTGAAGAGGAGTGCCTTTTGACCTGGGACTAAATCCTTGCGTATGATGCCTCTATCATGATACCTCTTTGCTCGTTGCTTGTATATCTTACCACTTTCGAAGGCTTTCAATCTTAGCTCATCTAGCTCGGTGAGTTGCAAAAGTCTTTCTTCACCGGATTTCTCCATATCAAGGTTCAATTGCTTGATGGCCCAAAGTGCTCTATGCTCCAACTCCACGGGTAGATGGCAAGATTTCCCGTACACAAGCCGGTAGGGAGTGATACCAATCACCGTTTTGAACGAGGTCCTATATGCCCATAGTGCATCTGGCAACTTGGTGGACCAATCCTTCCTCGAGGGTTTGACCACCCGCTCCAAGATTTTGTTGATTTGCCGATTGATCACTTCCACTTGGCCAGATGTTTGAGGATGATATGGAGTAGCAACGAAATGTGTCACCCCATACTTCTTCATGAGATTAGCGAAGACCTTGTTCACAAAGTGAGTTCCCCCATCGCTGATAATGGATCTCGGGGTCCCAAACCTATTAAAGATCACATCACGAAGAAAGAGAGTACAACCTTGGCATCATTAGTCCGGGTGGGAACAGCCTCTACCCATTTGGTGACATAGTCGACCGCAACCAAGATATATTCGTACCCATTACTCTTAGGGAATGGTCCCATAAAGTCTATAACCCAAACATCAAAAGGCTCAACAACTAAGTTACCTTGCTGGGGCATCTCTTGTTGCTTGCCAATGTTGCCACTCCGTTGGCATGAGTCACATTGCGCCACAAATGAGCGCGCATCTTCAAACAAGCTGGGCCAAAAGAACCCGGATTGAAGCACCTTGCGAGCGGTTTTTTGGCCACTATAATGCCCTCCACATTCTAACTCATGGCAGAATCTCAGTATCGACAATTTCTCTTTCTCGGGTACACACCTCCGCAAGACTTCATCTCCTCCCTTGCGGAACAAGTACGGGTCATCCCATATGTAATAGCGACAATTCCTCACAAGTGAACACCGTTCAGGTCCAGAGAGATGGGTTGGCATCACATTTGTGGCTAAGAAGTTAACGATATCGGCGTACCATGGTTCCAACTCTATGCGCATCAAATGATCATCGCGCAAATCATCTGGGACGGGTGTGTCGTCTTGTAGAATGTTTGACAACCGGGACAAGTGGTCCACCACTAGATTTTCCTTGCCACTTTTATCAATTACCTCTACCTTGAACTCTTGGAGAAGAAGTACCCAACGCATCAAGCGTGGCTTGGTTTCACGCTTAGCAATCAAATGCTTGAGAGCTGCATGGTCAGTGTGAACAAAAACTTTGTACCCAGTAATATAGGACCTGAATTTACTTAGAGCAAAAATAACCGCTAAGAATTCTTTCTCAGTGGTAGTATAATTAATCTGAGCAGCATCTAAGGTCTTACTAGCATAGTACATCACTCTGAAACGGTTATCAACCTTTTGACCAAGAACAGCACCCATAGCATAGTCAGAAGCATCACACATAATTTCAAAAAGAATTTTCCAATCCGAAGAGACTACAATAGGGGCTGTTAAGAGTTTCTCCTTAAGTGTGTGGAAAGCGTCAAGACATTCTTGTGTGAATTCGAAGGGAACATCTTTAGCAAGCAAGTTACTCAAGCACTTAGCTATCTTAGAGAAATCTTTGATAAATCTCCTATGGAAGACTACATGCCCAAGGAAGGATTGCAATTCATGCACACAAGTAGGTGGAGGTAACTTTTCAATGATTTCAAGTTTCCCTTTGTCTACCTCTATCCCTCTTTTAGAAATAGCATGTCCTAACACAATTCCCTCTTTAACTATATAGTGACTCTTTTCCCAACTCAAGGTAAGATTACATTCAATACACCTCCTTAAGACACGATCAAGTTTATCAAGACAATCATCAAATGAATCACCGTAAACGGAAAAATCATCCATAAATACCTCAACAAATTTATTCACCATGTCGGAGAAGACGGAGAGCATGCAACGTTGGAAAGTGGCCGGAGCATTGCACAATCCGAAGGGCATCCTCCGGTATGCGAAAGTGCCAAAAGGACATGTGAAGGTGGTCTTCTCTTGGTCCTCGGGAGCTATAGGAATCTGGTAGAAACCTGACAAACCATCCAAGAAACAATAGAACTCTTGCCCAGCTAGGCGGTTAAGCATATCATCAATAAATGGTAAAGGAAAATGATCTTTCTTTGTGGCAGAATTCAATTTCCTATAATCGATGAACATACGCCACCCCGTTGTTTTCCTAACGGGTACTAATTCCCCTTTATCATTTGCTTCGACCGTGATACCCGACTTCTTAGGGACTACATGGACGGGGCTAACCCATTTCCTATCGGGAGCTGGGTAAATCATCTTAGCATCTAGGAGTTTAAGCACCTCTTTCTTCACAACTTCTTGCATAGCTGGGTTTAGCCTACGTTGTGGTTGCCTAACAGGTTTCGCATCTTCCTCTAAGGCTATTTTGTGGGTACATTGCACCGGGCTTATACCCTTGATGTCACCTATGCTCCATCCTATGGCTCCGGTGTTTCTTTTCAAAACCTCCACTAACTTAGCCTCTTCCTCGTTACCAAGCTTAGAAGATATGATTACAGGTTTAGACTCATTCTCTCCTAGGAAGACATATTTCAAATGGCTTGCTAATGGTTTAAGCTCAAGGGTTGGTTCACTAGGTGGAGGGGTCACTCCTTCTTCCTCATCTATTCCTAGAGACTCTTCTACTTCTTCTCCTAGAGGAATTTCGGGTGCATTATCTAGGAGGGCTGTCATACCTAACACTTCTTCGGTGACAAATCCCTCTTCAAGGTTCATAGTAAGAGCGGCTTCTAAAGGGTCGCTAACTTGATGAGCAAAATAAGTATCACAAGAGACAGATTCATAACAATCAACAAATTTAAGTTCTTCAATCATAGCTTCCTCAGAGTCAGGTTCACATACCTGTTTGTATTGCTCGATCTGAACTTTGTCTCCGAGTACCTCCATGGTGATCTTTTTCCCTCGAAGCTCCAAACATGTGTCGGTGGTAGCCATGAAGGGTCTGCCCAAAAGCACAATATGCTCCTTTCTCGAACTTGTACCCTCGTATGCTGTTTCCATCACCACAAAGTCGGTTGGTACAATGATTCTATCCACCTTCACTAGAATATCCTCGACTATCCCCAGTGGACGTTTCACACTTCGATCAGCCATTTGAACGACCATGCTAGTGGGTTGGATTTTCCCAACCCCAACGCCTTGTAGATGGAGTATGGCATTAGATTAATGCTAGCCCCTAAATCAAGCATTGCTTTTGTGGATCGGCCGTTTCCCATGGTGATACTAATTATGAAACTCCCGGGATCCTTTTGCTTCAAAGGTAACTCATGCACCGAGTTAACCATTTCAAGTTCAGCCACATCCCCTTTCTGGAAAATCTTCTTATTACTCCTCACCTCTTTGAAAAATTTCGTGTAAGCGGGAATATTTTGAATCAATTCCAGAAGGGGAACGTTCACCTCTACTTTTGATAGGATCCCATATATAGGTGAGTCTCGGATGTCATTCTTAGCTTCCTTTATCCTTCCGGGAAAGGGAAGATGGGGTTTAGGGGGCACATAAGGATTAGGCGACTTATGGAGTCCGCCCTCCCTTTGTTGTGCACCCCCTTCCTCATCTTCCTTATCCTTCTCAGTAACGAGTTCAGGGGTTGGTGCGGCTTCTTCTACCACCTCCTTCTCCAGCTGCTCATCATCACCTGTATCACATGTATTATTAGGCAAAGATTTAGATTTAGAAGGATATATCAAAGGATATGGTGGTCTTGATTCCTTGCCACTCCGCAAAAGTATGTTTGCCTCTTCAAGTTCTTCCTCAATCCTGGAGCTTTCACAATGTTCTTCTTCGCTTTCCAGATCAGCCTCAAGTCCCTCAATGAACTCCTCTTGACGATTAAGATTTCTCTCATTTTGGAAAAATCAGAATTTTCCTCCCAGGTCCCAGGCGGACCGCTTGACAGAGCGCAAGCGGAGCGCTTGCCAAGCGCTTCGCTTGGCTCAGGCCAAGCGCTTCGCCTGGCTCCTGGAGCTTCTTTTTTTCTCCTCTTTCTCTCCTGGAATTTCAAGCCCTCCGCTTGACTGCTCCAAGCGCTCAGCCTGGATTTCCAGTGAATTTTCTTCATGCATATGACACTCGGAACCCCTTTCTTCACTCATTTTCTCTTCTAGTAACTCGAGCATGACCTCAGATTCTCCTAGAACTTCATACACACACTCCATTCTAGTATCAAAATCCTCTTGGTATTTACCCGCTACTTCGAGCACATTTCCCCAAACCTTCATTAGAGTGGATAACACCTCTTCTTCCTCTTCGGTGAAGCACTCCTCTTCACCTTGAGCTTGCGAGTCTTCCACCTCAAAGACGTAATATGGAATATTTTCGCCCGAGCATGTCTTCACTTTATAATCGAAGTTGTCATCATAAGAACTAATGGCAATAGGCTTGGGTGCTCGATACATCTCTGAGTAGTCAACCGGTGGCACAAGAGCATGGTTACGTGTCGCAACGAGCAATCTCCCAAAAACCTCTTTGATTTGGGATACGGTACAATTCTCCATACCGTCACATGCACCATCTATCACCAACTGCAAGTCTTCATCCAATCCCGATAAAAACAAGTAATCAGTTCATATTCGCTCAACCGATGATGTGGGCATTCGCTCTTGTAGAGCTCAAATCTCTCTAGAGCATCGCAGAACCTTTCTCCCTTCCGCTGAGTGAATTCAATTATCCGCTTCTTGAGCTCTTCATTTTCCCTAGGCGAAAGGAACCGATCAAGAAAGGCGTCTACCACGTCTTGCCAACTCCTCAGTGATCCCCCAGGCAAAGATCTCAACCATTCCTTGGGTTTTCCAGTAAGAGCACATGGAAACAACCGACGCAAGAGCTGATCATCATTCAAATCACGTGGTGGTAACAACCCAACATCACGCCGGTATTCTACCACGAATCGTAATGCATTCTCGCAAGGCGAATCTCGGAAGGTAGCTATGCTATAGAGAATTTCATCAGTGACCTCATATAACCTAGCCTCCGGTTCAAGATAAATCGCCGGCTCTTTCCTTATCGCCTCATACCGGACTTTGAAAGCTTCGTTCAAGCAAACTTCTTCCATACCTGTCCAACAACAAAGCCTTCAACTAACTGTAAGTTTCCGTTAGTTACGCAAAACTTTCACACAATTCAATCAAGAAAGAAATAAGGGGTGGGAAAGAGATGTTGGCTGAAAAAAAACCAAAACAAAACACCAACCAAAGGAGTTAAGTCCCCGGCAACGGCGCCAAATTGATGATGTCGTTTTTCACCAATTAAATTTGTTTAAAAGCCTAAGAACACTTATCACTACACAAACTAGAGTGCAATGGCAAGTTGTCCCCGAGTGTCGTTCTCTCGGGACCTAACGTGGCTTTGCTTGAGGTTTTGCTAGTAATTTCAGTCAACGAGTTCAAATGTTTATAGAATCGTTTTCTTTGAACAAAGCAACGAGAAATCAGATTGTTGTAATCAAGTTTGGAAAACGGTTGGTGGTAGAAATCAAATACACATGCATGGGTTACGAATATGCTCACAAGTTCAGTGCGTAAAACCTTCGATCAAGTCTGCTAAGCAACTCGTCTAGGTAACTTTAAGACACACATCATAAAAGACCACTATCAATACTTTAGAGGTGCTTGTCACTAACACCATTTATCTAGCATGCTGCAAATCTCTAACATACAATCCTATAGCTTTCATTGACCAAGAGTTTGTCACTATACTCAATTCGAATATATTTTATAGGCAACTAAGAATCATATGAAGGAATTTGCAGCAAGATTGAATCACAATCTCATGTAAGCATAAACATAACCCATAGCATGCATATTCTACATTCTACCACCAACACAAAAGATTTAGCTACTCATATTCATCAACATAGACATCAATTCATATGAATAATAATCAGAATACATCATATCAAACTACAAGACAAGAGAGTGATACAAGTTACCACCAAAGCTGTCACTAATCGGTGGAAATCAAAGAAAACCTCTCCGTAGATGATTACAAAGGATGAATTCCAATCAAAATCTTGAATCCCAAGCTAAAATACAATGTAATCTGAGTTTTCTCTGAGTTTTGGGGCTTAGGAGCTCTCCAAAACGAAGCTACAGTTCAAAAGATATCCAAAAAATGACCAAAGATCAGATCTAAGAAGGAAATCCGAAAACGTAACCGCTGCCAAGCGGACCGCTTGGAGAAGCCAAGCGGAGCGCTTGGCAAGCGAAGCGCTTTGGCACTCCAAGCGCTTCGCTTGGCTTCTGTGCCAAAGCTCCTGGAAAATGAAGCGGAGCGCTTCACTATTCCAGGCGCTTAGCTTGGCTCCTGGCAGATTTTGTCTTCAAACTCAATCTTTTTGCCCTCGCATGGCCCTCGGGTGCCTTGGACTCATCCTTCTCGATGCTTATTGATGCTCAAACACTTACGAACAAGCCACGGATTGGGGAACTTCAACGGGGCCATCTTTTCCATCAAAAAGGCTCGTTTTTAGCTCCAAAAACGCCGTTTCGTACCTAAGTGCCTGAAAATGCAGAACACAAAACGTGACACTATTCTACAAAACTAACCAAAAAACAAGGCTAAAGATAGCAAAAGAAGGTAAAAAAGACAAGATGAACGCGTCAAAATACGTTCATT
>CM051458.1:46293393-46367484 GCA_028274465.1 Plantago ovata
TCGCAATCCCCCTCCTCAATATCGTCAACCCCATGATATTTGCAGTAGGCTGTGATGAAACTCGGGATGATGAAAGGCTTCCTCTTCTTTCCCACTGGCGCTGTACTCTCATACATAATTTGCCCTATGTCGATCTGATGTCCGTCTATGACGCAGTAGAGGAGCTCGGCGTAGTAGGGCTGAATCCATGTGTCATTCTTCCTCGGGATCAAGTCGGAGATGCAAAATTTCATCATCACCTTGGCTTCGATGCTAAGGTCGCTATATAACTGATCCGTCCAGGTGCTGCCCCAACTCCTGGATACCTGTACTCCCATTGCAGATCACGTCGGTGATGTGTCTCCTATCCCCCTAGCGTTCCTCGAATACAAGTAGGCGTGGTCGCTCTCTGTGAATTCCAAGTTCCCGAAATGGATGAAGGAAGAGATGTACTCTGGGTTCCATGGTATAATCAGGCCTCAGACTAACACCCCATTCTTCTCGTCGAGATCTGTGTACCCAGTGTAGAAATCTCGGAGGAGGCTCTCATCGTAACCTTTGAACCTGTCGGAACTGTACCATGCCCAATTCCTTTGTGACCCCGAACTTGACAGCGTCCTATATCCCGCTCTATTCGCTGCGGACACAGGAATGTCAATCCTCCTATCAGGGATGATCAACCTTCCTCCGTCGGCCATCTCCGCCTCTAGCCGTTGTCGCACCTCTATCGCAGCGGCAGACAACTCGTACAAATCGTGAGATGGTTGGGAGCTTGATGCCACTCCCTTCCCCTTTTTGCTAGAGCCGGCTCTTCTTGTCCTCGGTGCCATGATTCCTACAAACAGCAATTAGTATCTTGTACGATGCAAAACAGACCTATGCATATGTAAATAAACGAGTGAACAAACGATTAAAATTCTCAAAAATCCAACTCCTCAAAATCCCAAAGCCTAGTCTAGCTAATTCATTACGTAACATATCAATGTACCTACTACAATAACATATCACATTATGCTCTTGCTAACAACAAATGCCTTGAATCACAAGGTTCAATCCATATCATAAAAATCAATTTCTAGCATAAATCCTCAATCTCAACTATCATGCATTCTCCCAATACATCCATCAATTTCATATCAACAAACACATGTTTAAACAAGGAATGAAAGTAAGAGAGACAATCTTCTAACAAGACATATATCATCCAATTAGCAAAAATCTCAAATCATCAAACCAAGCCTAATTGAACATGTAATTGACAATGATTAACGAATCTAATCACATAAATCATCAACCCATACATCATACAAGCCTAATTGAAGCATAAATCACGAAATCCCCAAATTGTAAAAATTAGGGTTCATGTGATAATACCTCAAATCCGGAAATTGAATGAGCTAGGAAGAAATTTGTTCGGATAGAATGAAAGAGCATGCAACGGGCTTCGAATGAAGCTAAAGAACACACAAAATGATGGAGAGATGAAGAAGTTATGAAGATTTGAAGTTATTTTGAATATGGAGGAAATTTTGGAGTTTGGAGGATGAAAATGGAGGAAAATGGGGGTTTGGGGAAGAAACCCCCGATTTTTAGTGTTCTGGAGGTGTGGGGCGGTTCGCCCCACACCTGGGGCGGACCGCCCCGTGCGGGGCGAACAGCCCCGCGCGCGGGGCCCACCGCCCCGCACGCCCAGAGCGCGCGCGCGCTCTGGTCGTGGGGCGATTCGCCCCATACGTGGGGCGATTCGCACCCCCAGTTTTAAGTGTGAGACGAACGTTTTTGAAAAACAAAAATGTGATTTTAAGTCCCCGAAAAAGTTTTTATTCTCCGAAAAAATCATTTTCCTCAAAAAATCACACGAAAAGTCGCACTCGAACACAACATAAGCACATACGACACAGAACCGAACAAATTCACATATGAAAAGCAAATTGTTCAAGTATGAATGCATGCAATAAAGCGGTAAAGAAAGCGATTAAAACCCCGGGTTGCCTCCCGGATAGCGCCGTTGTTTAAAGTCTCTGACTCGACTCCTGTTTTCGCCTATCTTTTCCTTCTGAGGGTACTAGACTTCCCCTTCATGATTCTCCTTCCCGTGCTTTGATCCTGTGAATAAGAGTGAACATAGACGTTAAGACCACTGTAATCAATAGTGCTAGAAGTATCGAGTGGATCAGGTGGATCAGATATGGCTTGCAACACATGTTGCTTGCCATCCACTTCGATAGTGCAAGTCCTTTGGTAGATGTCCATTACGGAGCGTAGCTTAGTCAAGAATGTTCGTCCTAAGAGTATGACATCCCCTGTTCCTGGTGCTGATGCTGGCATAATTACAAAATCGGTGTAGACAGAGGCTCCACCAATTTTGACTAATACATTCTTCACAACGCCTTCGGGTTTCACAAGGGATCCATCCGCCACTTGCACAATAGCCTTATGCACAGTTAGTTCTCCAAGGTTACTCTTCTCGAAAACGTTCAAAGGGAGCATATTAGAGTAGGATCCAGTGTCTAGTGTGGCTCGGACATCTTCGAGCTCCCCAATCCCGACCTTAACATCGAAACTTTGAGGGAGTGGCTCCGGATCCTCTTGCTCCTCTTCACTCTTGTTAGTACCAAGGTCCTTTTCTTCTTCTTCGGCCTGTGGGGGCAGTTCCCTCTTGCAACTCTCGCACTTAGCAACCTTCTTGATGGTGATTTCAACAGGTAGATCACCCACTAAGTTAATGGACAATGACTTCTCAGTATTGCTAGGTAGTTTGCCCTGCTCCCTACTTGCTCCTCGGTCGATCAACTCTTGCAACTTTTGATGGGCAAGCCTAGTGCTTTCTTCCAGCCTATCGAGCCTTTCCCTAGTCTTCTCAGAATCTTCTTCATAACGTTTGAGAAAACTTTGTGTGTGATCGACCATCTTCTGCAAGTTCTCCATAAGTTGAGCCGACTTCGACTTCGGTGGCTCTTTAGGAGCGGGGTTTTCGCAGTGGTCATTACCATAGTTTAGCCTACTACGGTCTTGGTTAGGTCCATAAGTCTGGTTAGCCGGTGCATATCCTTGATTGTTGCGGTATCCTCTTCACCAGAATCCCCCTCGAGGATTCCTACCGTCTTGTCCGTAGCTAACTTCTTGAGTACCAAACTCCGTAGCGAAGGCTTCTTCTTCGCCCCCTCGAGCCCAGTTGCCATCATCGTATGCCAGCTCCGATCTAAACATATGAGCCCCATGCCCATAGTTCTTGTATATTCGGCATACTTCGTTCGAAACAGCTGTTCCGGTGGCGCTCTTCAGGACTTGCTTCAATTCGCTGGTAAAGCACTCGAATTGATCCCCATTCCCCCTGTACATAGGGGGCTTCTTGAGTCGGTGGAGCTTCAGGTCCACGTCTCCTAACCATTGCTCTTGGGTCCTTGAACTGCGAACCCTTAGCAAGCCTTTCGAAACTTCCCAGACGGCTTCTGCGGTTTCCTCCCAAATATTGCCTCGGCATTGGAAATCCACCACTTGTTGGTTTTCGAAGGTTAGTCCATTGTAGAAGTGTTGGACTAGGTCGGAAAGTTCAAAACCATGGTGAGGACACTTGTTCATGAGATCTTGGAACCTCTCGAATGCGGTGTAGATGGTCTCATCATAGTCTTGCTTGAATCCAGTGATCTGCGCCTTAAGCGCGGTAGTCAGAGTGTGCGGAAAGTATTTCTCCATGAAAGCTGAAAAAACCTTTTCCCAAGTGTCCAGCGAGCCTGCTGGAAGAGATCTCAGCCATGACTTGGCTCTGTCGCCAAGTCCCATAGCAAAAACCTTCATCCTCAACTCATCCGTTGTTATGTCAGCTCCGGGTCGTGGGAGTTGGTTGACGAAATCATCGATATCGTGCAAGTACCCCATCACATCTTCCCTTGGTAAGCCATAGAACCTTGGAAGTTGTTGGAATGCGTGGTTCTTGATCTCCAGATCTCGGGTTGCAGACGAAAGAACTATCGCCGGTCCCCTCATACGATCCTTGGTGGGTTGTACCCATGCCTTCAGTGGTCTAGCTTCTGTCATTCCGTCGATTTCCTTGAATAGACTAATTAGAGATTCAGAGAAATCGGTTTCCTCTATTTCCTCTAGTGCGCGCCTTTCAAGTAGTCGCCTTCTCTGGTGGTAGACTCTATCGATCTCAGCAATTGAATCAGCAAGTGGTGTTCCTGCAGAACGTGTATGCGCATACACTATCTGTGACAGACTAGGAAAAGTGATTAGAGACAAACTAGGAAAGCAGTATCAGAGAGAGATTAAAAAGGAAAACTAAAACTAAAAGAATTAGGAATCTAAAGCTGTAAATATAAACAAATTAAACAGAAAAAAGGAGTATAGTCCCCCGCAATGGCGCCAATTTGATGAAACGTTGTCAAGGTCAATCAAATAAATTTGTAATTAGCCAAAGGCAATCCACAACTACAACGAAAACCGTAGTGTAGTAGTAGAATGACTTGAGTGTCGTTCTCTCAGGACTATACTAGCTTTATCAAATCTACTTAAGAATATAAAAACAGCAGACAGAAAGCAATAGGGGGTTTCTAGCAGATAGTGGAAATTGGTGATAGTATTGTCCTTCTTAGCATAATGGATCGATAATCATGCATAAATTCCTCGGTCTTGCATAGAGATCTTTGAATCAATCTAGTGTCCTGTTGCAAGTACTAAGCACTACGAAGATAATATGGTCTGACTTGTCAACAACTAACGTCCTAATGTGTTCCGTAATTATTAAACACTACGAAGATAATTGGTCTGATGGTCGACAAGTGTCCAATTGTGCATAATGATCAATACAACATACGAGAATTTTTGTTACAACTGATCAACGAAATAAAGCAATGACACGGAGTATAATGCGCGATATAGCCATTAGCATGATTATCTTCCCTCGCTAAGAATTCACATACTACCACCAACGATAAGTTTAGCTACTCATAATAGGCATGCAATCAATAGAAATCATAGAAGAAAACATATTGAAAGAAGATAAAATAAGTAGATAAAAACTGTAAGATACAAAGTTATCGAAGGTTGTCAATCTCCGGATGATTGCGGTCCTACGAGCTCCAAACTGCTATGAAAAAGTATCCCCTAAGCTACGGAACTCCCAGGACAGGCCCCGGGAAGTTCCTACCTAAAACTATAGAGAGAGGTGAGAAAGTAGGCTTGGAAAGATATGATTTTCGGAGAGAAAACTGAGCACTATATATAGGCCCCGAATTAGTCCGCGGCGGTTCGCCCCACAGTGCGGCGGTTCGCCCCACAGCTATTTCGCGGAATTTCCGCGTTTTCGACGCGGTTTGGATTTCTTCACCTTTTCGGACTCGGTTTATGACTTCTAGTAGCCTTCTAACCTCCAGATTCGGCCCCTAGACTCCAAATCCTATCCGGAAACCTTCAGATACTCCAAATAGGCTTCTGGAACACCAATTCCTTGTAGACTTCAATATAATTGCCCGGAAATCTCCGAATTTCAACCAAAACCTGTAAAATAAAATCTAAAGGGAAACGTGACACTATTCTAATAAAATGTACTAAAATATAGCTAAATTAACATAGAGGATAGCTAAAATAGGTGAAAAAAGACTCGAATGAAAGTGTAAAATACACATTCATCAGCCAGTTGCTGACAGACTTAGCAACTCTTGACAAGGTAGTTCTCTTGAAGTCTAAGTAAAGTTCCTCAGAACTCACTTTTGGATCTTCAGTGATGTGAACCACTTCAGTGGTCTCCTTTTGAGCCTGCTGAGTTTCAGCAAGCTCATGTTGCACACTTGTTTGTGCTGGTACTATTTCCATTCCTTGAGGAGCTTGAGAAGCATCCTCCATTTGTTCATCCTGCAGAGCAGGAAGTGTTGATTCGGTGCAGAGGCTTCAGCAACCGCCTGACTTGTATCTTGAGAAGTCTGTAGAGAAATCATTATATTAGCAAAAGATTGAGTTTCAGAAAGTGAAGATTTGCTTATGGTTGAGTTAACTACCTGCTGAAGAAGGACAGGTGGTGACTCAGTCCTTTCAGCATTAACAGCTTCTTCAATTTATGGTACTGTTTCTTCAGCAGACTTCTTTTCTTACTCTGTTTGAGAAAGCTGTGCGGTTTGAGCTATCTCCCTTGTCTCTGAAATGACAAGTTGAGCAGAAGCATCTTGACCCTTAAGCTCACTGCTTGTCATGAAAACATCGATTGATTTGTTGGATGTTTCTTCAATATCCAACTCCATTTGATGGCGTATTTCTTTCAGCACAAGCTGAACTTTGTCAATTGATGTTTTTGGTGAACTTGGGGCCAGTATTCTCAGCATTACGAGATGCGTCGTCGAATAATGCTTCTTGTGTTGTTTCAGCAACTTCTGGGACTTGAACCATTGCGGTCTCAGCAACTGGTTCTTCAACAACTTGATGAGTTGCTTGTTCAGCAACCATCTTTTCAGCAACGGCAGCTTCAGCAAGTGCCGCGGTTCTTATATCAGCAGCGATATCAGTCACTGGATCAGATATCTGGGATTGGGGCAGGAATTTTATTTCCACTGCCTTGTGGTCTATTCTCAGTAGATGAATCAACATTAAGTTGATTGTTGAAGGCTTCCGCAAACACTTCAACATTGCCGACATAGGTTTCAGTAACCACCTTGTCAACATCTACTGGAGCTTGCTTTTCAGCAACTGCTTGTGAATCGTCCGAGAGATCATGGACAATTGGTACTGACTTGCGAGCCAGTGTTTTCTTTCTTGGGTTATTTGTCCTTTTTCTCTTGGGGACGAGGTTATCTGATGACGCTGCAGTCTGAGTGTCATCATCAGCTTTCCTCTTTTTCTTCTTGGACTTCTCCAGTTTCCCAGCAGTGGCGTCAGTAGTTGCATTTTCAGCAACGGGTGTAGTGGTGTTAGCATGATCACCATCTACAGCAGTTTCATCTCTATCACCATCTACAACAGTTTCATCAACAACTTTTTCAGTTGCTGGAACATTTTCTTGCTGAGTGGTGACATCTGCAGCTGTTGTATACCTTTCTTGCTGGCTTGTGCTGACAACATTTGCAGCTATTGTCTTCTTTGATTTTTCGAGTTTCTTGCCAGCAGTCTTAGGTACATTTTGCTTGTAGAAGGCTCTTCCCACATTGCATACAGATTTCTTGATTGGCAATGGGTTTCTCAGCTGAATCCTGAAGTGTTCAAGGATATTGCATATCTTCAGTCC
Organism: Plantago ovata; assembly: GCA_028274465.1. Taxonomy (NCBI): domain Eukaryota; kingdom Viridiplantae; phylum Streptophyta; class Magnoliopsida; order Lamiales; family Plantaginaceae; genus Plantago; species Plantago ovata. The sequence continues at coordinate 46,300,586 of CM051458.1, forward strand.
ATACATGACTGGGAAGGTAGGTGAGACCTTGTTGTCTTCAACCTTGACATTAAACTTAGTAACACAATCAGCAAGTCTGTTGAAAATGTACTTTGCCCAGTTGAGCTCCGCTTTGTTCTCATAGATATGCATCAGCAGCGGCAACCTTCTCAAGCCTACTTGGTCTATTCCTCCAACTTGGGAGTCTAAGACTTTGATTAGTAGCTGAGCTACCAGACAAAGTGAATGGCAGAGATGCTTCCTCTTAACGTGCTTTTGATGATCACGAATTTGTCAGACTCGATTAATCAAATAAATTTGTTATTTAGCCAAAGGCAATTCACAACTACAACGAAAACCGTAGTGTAGCAGTAGAATAACCTCGAGTGTCGATCTCTAAGGACTATAACTAGCTTTATCAAATCTAATTTAGAATATAAAAATAGCACACGATAATGGAGATTGGTGACAGTATGGTCCTTCAAAGCATAACGGGTTAATAATCATGCGTAAATTCCTCAGTTTTGCATGGAGATCTTTGATCAATTAATTGTCCTGTTGTAATTATCAAACACTACGAAGATATAGATTTGGATAGGTCAAAGTCTATTAAATTGTCCAATTGTGTTCCGTAATTATTCAACACTACGAAGATATAGGTTTAGATAGGTCAAAGACTATTAAATTGTCCAATTGTGTGCAATAATTAATCAACAATACGAAGATAGAGATTCTGGTAGATCAAATAAATAAAGCAATAACACGGAGTATAATGCGCAATATAGCCATTAGCATAATTATCAACCCTTCGCTAAGAATTCACATACTATCACCAACGAGAAGTTTAGCTACTCATAGCTGTCATGCAATCAACAGAAATCATAGAAGAAAACATGTTGAAAGATATATAAAAATAAGTAGAAAAACTGTAAGATACAATGTTACCAAAGGTTGTCAGTCTCCGAAGAATCGCGATCTTACAAGCTCCAAACTGCTATGAAAATGTATCTCCTAAGCTATGAACCCCCAGAACAGGCTCTGGGAAGTTCCTACCTAAAACTACAGATAAAGGTGAGAGAATAGGTCTGGAAAAGTATGAAAATCGGAGAAAAACTGAGCAACTATATATAGGCTTCGAAATAGTGTGGGGCGAAGCGCCCCACACACCGGGCGAGTCGCCTGGTGTGGGGCGATTCGCCCCACATCGCCCGGGAGAAAAACTCGGGATTTTGCGCGTTTTTGAAGCGTTTTTGGATTTCTTCCCCTTTTCGGACTCGGTTTCTGACTTCTAGTGGCCTTCTAACCTCCAGATTCGACCCCTAGACTTCAAATCCTATCTGGAAACCTTCAGATACTCCAATTAGGCTTCTGGAACACCAATTCCTTGTCAACTTCAATATAATTGCCCGGAGATCCTCGTTTTTCAACCAAAACCTGTAAAATAAAAACTAAAGGGAAACGTGACAGTATTCTAATAAAATGCACTAAAATATAGCTAAATTAACATAGAGGATCGCCAAAATAGGTGAAAAAGACTCAAATGAAAGTGGAATACACATTCATCAAACTCCCCAAACCGAACCTTTGCTTGTCCTCAAGCAACTAAGCTAGACTCTAATGCAAAAAACAATGCAACACATAAAATGGAGTCTCATGCCAAATAAAATGAACTACTCTACTGAATCTATCAAATAACATATGAACGAAAACCATATAAATCAAAACATGAATATAGGTTGAAGAATGCCTCGATTGACTCATACACATCCACATAAGCGCTTATGTCAAGACAAGATAGTCTCTCGTAACATTCTCTACCTGGACCTAGTCAGTGACGACGTAATGAAGCATGCTAAGATACGAATGGTTGCCCCGTGCCTATGAAACTGAGGACTTACTGTTGTTCACCATGTTAAGACTTTTCCTCAAAGAGGTCGAACCAGTACTTGCTCTCATCAAACGAAGGACTATAAAAGATAACACTCCCCTATTCTACCCGTCTCTCAAACAAAGTCTTAAGCTATTCACCACTTCCTGAATGGTAGGACGAGGGTGGTCTAGAACAGATGACACTCAAAAACAAAAGAAAAGATAGAAATTACAACACGATTATGAACATTACAAGAATTGGAAAATGAGACACAACACTTTGCTAAACTGCTATTTGGCTTTCTTTTTTTTTGGTCCCTTCTTTGCTTTTTTTTTTTTTTCTTTGGGTCTTTTTCCTTTTTTTTTCTTTTTTTCTTTCCAGTTCTATTATTCTTTTTTTTTCTTTTTTCCTGGAATTTTCTTTTCTTTTTTTTCGATTTTTTTTTTAGCCAGCAGTAGCACCATGAAAAAGAAACAAAATGACTCACAAACGACTTCCCCAAACCTATTCGAGAGAATAGGTTGGAGTACAAAATTTACGAGAAAGGAAAAATAAACTCACAATACGGAAATGAAAAACGAAAAACAAGTCTAATGATGGTGCAACCCCCTCCCCAAACCTATTCGGAAGAATATGTTATAAACAAAGGATCACACAACCTCACACTACCTCTTTCCTAGGCATTTAGCAATCTCAAAGCATGGTGAAGACTTGTTGCCTCGTAGGTACATAATTACTCGGAAAACAACCATAAGACCCTAATGATGAATGTGTATTTTACACTTTCATTCGAGTCTTTTTCACCTATTTTAGCTATCCTCTATGTTAATTTAGCTATATTTTAGTACATTTTATTAGAATAGTGTCACGTTTCGCTTTAGATTTTATTTTACAGGTTTTGGTTGAAATTCGAAGATTTCCGGGCAATTATATTAAAGTTGACAAAGAATCGTGTTCCAGAAGCCTATTTGGAGTATCTGAAGGTTTCCGGATAGGATTTGAAGTCTAGGGGCCAAATCTGGAGGTTAGAAGGCTACTAGAACTCAGAAACCGAGTCCGAAATGGGGAAGAAATCCAAAAACGCGTCGAAAACGCGGAATTCCGCGAGAAAAAGTCTGGGGCGAACCGCCGCACCCTGGGGCGAACCGCCCCGTAGTTTTTCGGGGCCTATATATAGTGCTCAGTTTTTCTCCGAAAATCATATCTTTCAGACCTACTTTCTCACCTCTCTCTATAGTTTTAGGTAGGAACTTCCCGGGGCCTGTCCTGGGAGTTCCATAGCTTAGGGGATACTTTTTTATAGCGGATTGGAGCTCGTAGGATCGCAATTCTTCGGAGATCGACAACCTTCGGTAACTTGTATCTTACAGTTTAATCTACTTATTTTATTTATCATTCAACATGTTTTCTTCTATTATTTCTGTTGATTGCATGCCTATTATGAGTAGCTAAACTTATCGTTGGTGGTAGTATGTGAATTCTTAGCGAAAGGAAGATAATCATGCTAATGGCTATATCGCGCATTATACTCCGTGTCATTGCTTTATTTCGTTGATAAGTTGCAACCAAAATTCTCGTATGTTGTATTAATTATTATGCACAATTGGACACTTGTCGACCATCAGACCAATTATCTTCGTAGTGTTGAATAATTACGGAACACATTAGGACAATAGTGATTGACTTGTCAGACCAATTATCTTCGTAGTGCTTAATATTTGCAACAGGACACTAGATTGATTCAAAGATCTCTATGCAAGACCGAGGAATTTATGCATGATTATCGACCCGTTATGTTAAGGAGGACCATACTATCACCAATCTCCATTATCTGCTAGAAACCCCCTTTTGCTATCTGTTTGCTGTTTTATATTCTCTTGTTAAATAGATAAAGCTAGTTATAGTCCTGAGAGAACGACACTCGAGTCATTCTACTGCTACACTATGGTTTTCGTTGTAGTTGTGGATTGCCTTTGGCAAATAACAATTTTATTTGATCCGTTCGCGTTGGAACACGACACCAGCGCGTTCATAAATTGTCGCCGTTGCCGGGGACTATTCTCCTTTTTTCTGTTTAATTTGTTTATATTCACAGCTTTAGATTCCTAATTCTACTAGTTTTAGTTTTTCTTTTTAATCTCTCTCTCTCTGATACTGCTTTCCTAGTCTGTTTCTAATCACCTTTCCTAGTCTGTTACAGATTGTGTATGCCGCATACACGTTCTGCAGGAACAACGCTTGCTGATTCAATTGCTGAGATCGATAGAGTCTACCACCAAAGAAGGTGACTACTTGAAAGGCGCGCACTAGAGGAAATAGAGGAAACCGATTTCTCTGAATCTCTACACATTCTTTTCAAGGAAATTGACGGAATGGCAGAAGCTAGACCACTGAAGGCATGGGTTCAACCCACCAAGGATCGTATGAGGGGACCGACGATCGTTCTTTCGTCTGCAACCCGAGATCTGGAGATCAAGAACCACGCATTCCAACAACTTCCGAGGTTCTATGGCTTATCAATGGGAAGATGTGATGGGGTACTTGATGAACGTTGTCAAGGTCAATCAAATAAATTTGTAATTAGCCAAAGGCAATCCACAACTACAACGAAAACCGTAGTGTAGTAGTAGAATGACTCGAGTGTCGTTCTCTCAGGACTATACTAGCTTTATCAAATCTAATTAAGAATATAAAAGCAAGCAACAGATAGCAATAGAGTTTTATAACAGATAATGGAGATTGGTGATAGTATGGTCCTTCTTAGCATAATGGGTCGATAATCATGCATAAATTCCTCGGTCTTGCATAGAGATCTTTGAATCAATCTAGCGTCCTGTTGCAAGTATTAAGCACTACGAAGATAATTTGGTCTGACTAGTCAACAACGATTGTCCTATTGTGTTCCGTAATTATTCAACACTATGAATATAATTGGTCTGATGGTCGACTAGTGTCCAATTGTGCATAATGATCAATACAACATACGAGAATTTTGGTTACAACTGATCAACGAAATAAAGCAATGACACGGAGTATAATGCGTGATATAGCCATTAGCATGATTATCTTCCCTTGCTAAGAATTCACATACTACCACCAACGATAAGTTTAGCTACTCATATTATGCATGCAATCAACAGAAATCATAGAAGAAAACATATTGAAAGATAAATAAAATAAGTAGTTAAAACTGTAAGATACAAAGTTACCGAAGGTTGTCAATCTCCGGATGATTGCGGTCCTACGAGCTCCAAACTGCTAAGAAAAAGTGTCCCCTAAGCTTTGGAACTCCCAGGACACGCCCCGGGAAGTTCCTACCTAAAACTATAGAGAGAGGTGAGAAAGTAGGCTTGGAAAGATATGATTTTCGGAGAGAAAACTGAGCTCTATATATAGGCCCCGAGATTTCTCTGGGGCGGTTCGCCCGAGGCTGGGGCGGTTCGCCCCCCGCCTTTTTCGTGGAATTCCGCGTTTTTCGACGCGGATTTGGATTTCTTCACCTTTTCGGACTCGATTTTAGACTTCTAATGGCCTTCTAACCTCCAGATTCGACCCCTAGACTCCAAATCCTATCCGGAAACCTTCAGATACTCCAAATAGGCTTCTGGAACACCAATTCCTTGTCAACTTTAATATATTTGCCCAGAAATCTCCGAATTTCAACCAAAGCCTGTAAAATAAAAACTAAAGGGAAACGTGACACTATTCTAATAAAATGTACTAAAATATAGCTAAATTAACATAGAGGATAGCTAAAATAGGTGAAAAAGACTCGAATGAAAGTGTAAAATACACATTCATCAAACTCCCCAAACCGAACCTTTGCGTGTCCTCAAGCAACTAAGCTAGACTCTAATACAAAAAACATGCAAGACTCAAAAATGGAGTTTCATGCCAAATAAAATGAACTAATCTACTGAATCTACCAAATAACATATGAACAAAAACCATATGAATCAAAGCATGAATATAGGTTGAAGAATACCTCGATTGACTTATACACATCCACATAAGCACTTATGTCAAGACAAGATAGTCTCTCGTAACATTTTCTACCTGGACCTAGTCAGTGACGACGTAATGATGCATGCTAAGATACGAATGGTTGCCCCGTGCCTATGAAACTGAGGACTTACTGTTGTTCCACCATGTTAAGACTTTCCCTCAAAAGAGGTCGAACCAGTACTGGCTCTTATCAAACGAAGGAGGGTTCCCTATAAAAGATAACACTCCCCTATTCTACCCATCTCTCAAGTAAATTCTTAAGCTATTCACCACTTCCTGAATGGCAGGACGAGGGTGGTCTAGAACAGATGACACTCAAGACAAAAAAGATAAAAAATAGAAAAACACGATTACGAACATCACAGAAAATGGAAAAGGCTCAAAACTTTGCTAAATTGCTTTTGGCTTTCTTTTTTGGACCCTACTTTGCTTTTTCGGGGTCTTCTTTTCTTTTTTCTTTCCAGATTCTCTTTTCTTCTTTTTCTCTTTTTTTTTCTGGAATTTTTTTCTTTTCTTTTTCGATTTTTCTAGCCGGCAGTAGCATAACAAAAAGAGAAACAAAATGACTCACACGACTTCCCCAAACCTATTCGAAAGAATAGGTTGGAGTACAAAATTTTACGGAAAAGGAAAAATAAACTCACGATACGAAAATGAAAAACAGAAACAAGTCTAACGATGGTGTAACCCCCTCCCCAAACCTATTCGGAAGAATAGGTTATAAACAAAGGATCACACAACCTCACACTACCTCCTTCCTAGGCATTTAGCAATCTCAAAGCATGGTGAAGACTTGTTGCCTCTTACGTACATAATTACTCGGGAAACAACCATAAGACCCTAACATGCATCATCCTATTATAAAGGCCTTCGTGAACCGCAGTAGAGAAAACACCACTAAGTGATGTCGAAACTACCATGCTTAACTAAGTGCAATACATAAATATGACAAGCCAAGCGAGAAAAACCTCAAACAAATTCATAGAGATGAAGCATACGATTAATGACATAACTAGTTGATCTACCCAATAAAAAAGTTCAAAAAATTCGGCAATAAACTCCATATAAAACATGCAAGACTATCCTAGGAAAGCAGTAAACGTGCAAATGCAAAAAATTTCACGAGTTTATCATAAGCAAGATAAGTATAGAGATAACCAGCGATAACCTCCTCCCCAAACCTGAACGTCATCGCTCGTCTCGAACGTCAAAAGTGGATCCAAGGTGAGAGCTAATGCTTGTATAAGTGACCTATAATACTCAATCAAACTCGTGAGCTAAAATCTAAAGCGGTAAATAAAGCGATTAAAATTCCGGGTTGCCTCCCGGATAGCGTCATTGTTTAAAGTCTTTGACTCGACTCCTGTCTGCGCCTATCTCTTCTTTTTACGGGTAATAGGCTTCCCCTTCATTGATCTCCTTTCCATGCCACGAACCTGTGAATAAGAAAGAATATAGGCTGTAAGACCACAGTAGTGAGTAGTAATGTCGGGCGGTTCAGGTGGATCAGGTATGGCTTGCAACACGTGTTGCTTGCCATCCACTTCGATAGTGCAAGTTCTTTGGTAGATGTCCATCACGTAGCGTAGTTTAGTCAAGAACGTTTGCCCTAAGAGTATGACATCCCCCGTCCCAGGTGCATATGCCGGCATAACTACAAAATTGGTATATATAGATGCTTCACCAATCTTGACCAACACATTTTTCACAACGCCCTCGGGTCTCATAAAGGATCCATCCGCCAGTCGCACAATAGCCCTTTGCTCAGATAGTTTTCCAAGATTGCTCTTTTCAAACACATTCAAAGGGATTATGTTTGAGTAGGATCCCGTGTCTAGTGTGGCACGGACATGTTCAAGCTCACCAATCCTTACCTTAACATCGAAACTTTTAGGGAGTGGTTCGGGATCCTCTTGCTCCTCATCACTTGCGTCAGAACCAAGGTCCTTCTCTTCTTCCTCAGCCTGTAGAAGTTCTTCCTTCATGCAACACTCGCACCTAACGACCTTCCTTATGGTGATTTCGTCAGGTACATCACAAGCCAATTTCGACTTCACAGTGTTGCTAGGCAGTTTGCCTTGTTTCCAACTTGCTCTTCGGTCGATCAACTCTTGCATCTTCTGATGGGCAAGCCTAGTGCTCTCTTCCAGCCTATCGAGCCTTGCCCTAGTCTTCTCGGAATCTTCTTCATACCGTTTGAGAAAACTTTGTGTGTGATCGTACCATCTTTTGCAAGTTCTCCATCAGTTGAGCCGTCTTCGACTTCGGTGGATCTTTTGGAGCGGGGTTTCGTAGTGATCATTACCATAGTTCAGCCCACTACGGTCTTGGTTAGGTCCATAAGTTTGGTTAGCCGGTGCATATCCTTGATTATTACGGTATCCTCTTCTCCAAAATCCACCTCGAGGATTCCTACCGTCTTATCCTCTTTTCGAGTCTTTTTAACCTATTTTAGCTATCCTCTATGTTAATTTAGCTATATTTTAGTACATTTTATTAGAATAGTGTCACGTTTCGCTTTAGATTTTATTTTACAGGTTTTGGTTGAAATTCGAAGATTTCCGGGCAATTATATTAAAGTTGACAAAGAATTGGTGTTCCAGAAGCCTATTTGGAGTATCTGAAGGTTCCGGATAGGATTTGAAGTCTAGGGGCCAAATCTGGAGGTTAGAAGGCTACTAGAACTCAGAAACCGAGTCCGAAATGGGGAAGAAATCCAAAAACGCGTCGAAAACGCGGAATTCCGCGAGAAAAAGTCTGGGGCGAACCGCCGCACCCTGGGGCGAACCGCCCCGTAGTTTTTCGGGGCCTATATATAGTGCTCAGTTTTTCTCCGAAAATCATATCTTTCCAGACCTACTTTCTCACCTCTCTCTATAGTTTTAGGTAGGAACTTCCCGGGGCCTGTCCTGGGAGTTCCATAGCTTAGGGGATACTTTTTCATAGCGGATTGGAGCTCGTAGGATCGCAATTCTTCGGAGATTGACAACCTTCGGTAACTTGTATCTTACAGTTTAATCTACTTATTTTATTTATCTTTCAACATGTTTTCTTCTAGGATTTCTGTTGATTGCATGCCTATTATGAGTAGCTAAACTTATCGTTGGTGGTAGTATGTGAATTCTTAGTGAAGGGAAGATAATCATGCTAATGGCTATATCGCGCATTATACTCCGTGTCATTGTTTAATTTCGTTGATCAGTTGCAACCAAAATTCTCGTATGTTGTATTAATTATTATGCACAATTGGACACTTGTCGACCATCAGACCAATTATCTTCGTATTGTTGAATAATTACGGAACACATTAGGACAATAGTGATTGACTTGTCAGACCAATTATCTTCGTAGTGCTTAATATTTGCAACAGGACACTAGATTGATTCAAAGATCTCTATGCAAGACCGAGGAATTTATGCATGATTATCGACCCGTTATGTTAAGGAGGACCATACTATCACCAATCTCCATTATCTGCTGGAAACCCCCTTTTGCTATCTGTTTGCTGTTTTATATTCTCTTGTTAAATAGATAAAGCTAGTTATAGTCCTGAGAGAACGACACTCGAGTCATTCTACTGCTACACTACGGTTTTCGTTGTAGTTGTGGATTGCCTTTGGCAAATAACAATTTATTTGATCCGTTCGCGTTGGAACACGACACCAGCGCGTTCATCACCTAACATGCATCATCCTATTATAAAGGCCTTCGTGAACCGCAGTAGAGAAAACACCACTAAGAGATGTCGAGACTACCAAGCTTAACTATGTGCAATACATAAATGTGACAAGCCAAGCAGAAAAACCTCAAACAAATTCATAGAAATGAAGCATATGATTAATGGCATAGTTAGTTGATCTACCCAATGAAAAAGTTCAAAAAATTCGGCAATAAACTCCATATAAAACATGCAAGACTATCCTAGGATGAATGTAGTGAATGCAACCTAAAAAACTAAGAAACCAGTAAACGTGCAAATGCAGATGCAGACGGATAAAACATGCAAGGTACTATACTCATCCTACCAATGCCAAGCTCTAAACCATCAATGGCAAGCTCCAAACTAACATCACTAGATCACTTAAATCCCATCCCCCCTCATGAAATTAACGCTAGTCCCTAGCAATTAGAAAATGAGGAAATAAGATGTGATACTAGATGTTACCGCATGGTTTGGCCTCGGTCGGCTGAGTATGCTGCTTGTGAGTTATTGGGACTGCTCTGGGAGCCTTATAGATGATCATCAGGTCTTCTGGTAAGTGCGGTAGTTCCATTTATAGGCCGGATAGGAACAACTCCTCTATCTGTATCATCATTGTCCGTATGGCCTTCATTGTCACTACTGTCACCATCATCATCGCCAGTAGAGTTGCATTGTCGAATAGAATCCTCAAGATTAGCCGCCGCTGTTATGGAATCCTCCATCCTGTAGCCCTCCAATAGGTTGTGAACTGTTGAAGGGGAAAGAGCAGTGGTATCAGAGCCTCCCTCTCCAGCGTTTTACACCCCGAGGAGGTTACAGTAAGCTGCTCGGCTACTCAGAAGTCTTCTCCCATTTTTTCCAATGTCGACCACATTCTCTACGGTCGATGCGACCGATGTCTATATGATGCTCCCTTTAGAGGCAGTCAAGGGGCACCCCAACGAGGGGTTGGGCACCCATGTCATTATGTTTTGGAACCAAGCTAGCGCTTCGGAACCTTCTAGCAACTGTGAACTCAAGATTGGATCCGTCGCGGCAAGATTGTCCCGGTGCCTTCCAATTCAATCGAACTTTGCAGTCCTTGTGATGGATTGCTGACGTAATAATTGTTTCTGTCCCTTCGGTGGTGCATGAATAGGCATAGGAGTCCTTACTCCAGGTGTACTCTAGCTCCTCCTCTTGGATAATCCGCGACGTTGCTGCAAGAGCCCGTGGCTCGAACGCACATCTAACGAGATCACTCTTCTTGACATGGTTGTAATCGATCCCCCTCCAATAATTCATAGTAATCATACGGGAATGCTCCTCTCCCTTGGCATGGTTCCTACAAACAATAGTTAGTACCTCGTATGACACAAAACTGACTCATGCATATGCTAGTGTAAGAACGAAACACACAAGTGATAAAATCAACAATCGAGCTCCCCAAATCCTTTATGTCTAGCCTAGCTTCTTCAACATGCAACATACTAATGTAACTACTACATGCAATACATCACATTATGCTCTTGCTAGACAACCAATACCCTAAATAACAAGGCTCAATTCATACCATAGAAGCAAAAAATTCTAGCATCATAAATCCTCATACTCAACAATTATGCATTCTACGATCAAATCCATCATCATTACATCAATAAGCACAATCATATGTACGAATCAAAGATAAAGATATATTGCATAACAAGATATATCATCTAGTAGTAAAATTCCCAAATCAACAATCCAAGCATAATTAAGCATGCAATTGATAGTAAATAATGCTTCTAATCATACAAACAACCTACCCATGCATCATATAAGCATAATTGAAGCTCAAATTAGAAAACACCCAAATTTGAAAAATTAGGGTTCATAAGAAGATACCTCAGATCTGAAAAACTAATGCACTAGGGTGAAATCTGTTCGGATGAAAAGATAGATCACGTAATAGGCTTCGATTGAAGCTGTAGAACACTAAATTTGGTGAAGAAATGAAGAAGTTATGAGGTTTTGAAGGTAAAATCGCGAATTCCGGATTTTGGGGAGGAAGAATGGTGAAAATATGAAGAAATGAAGAGAAAAGGGGGAGATCGGCGTTTTTAATCTGCAGAATCCGTGGGGCGAGTCGCCCCGTGCGGGGAATCGCCCCGTATGTGGGGCGAGCCCGCGCATCCAGAGCGCGCGCGCGCTCTGGACTCGTGGAGCGATTCGCCCCCCATGGGGGGCGATTCGCCCCCCACCTCCTGAGGCGGGGAGACGAAATCTTCGACCAAAAATGCGGTTTTTAATCCCCGAAACCAATTTCCTCATAAAACCACTCGAAAAATCTCACTCAAACATAACATAAGCACATACGACACATAGACGAACAAATTCACATATGAAAAGCAAATTGTTCAAGAATGAAGGCATGCAATAAAGCGATAAAAACTCCGGGTTGCCTCCCGGATGGCGCCATTGTTTAAAGTCTTTGACTCGACTCCTGTCTGCGCCTAGCTCTTCTTTTTGAGGGTACTAGACTTCCCTTCATGGATCTCCTCCTCATGCCACGAACCTGTGAATAAGAAAGAACATAGGCTGCAAGACCACAGTAGTGAGTAGTGTGAGAAGTATCAGGTGGATCAGATATGGCTCACAACACATGTTGCTTGCCATCCACCTCAATAGTCCAAGTCCTTCGGTAGATGTCCATCACGGAGCGTAGCTTAGTCAAGAACGTTCGCCCCAAGAGAATGACATCCCCCGTCCCAGGTGTAGACGCCGGCATAACTACAAAATTGGTGTATACAGAAGTTTCACCAATCTTGACCAATACATTCTTCACAACGCCTTCGGGTCTCACAAAGGATCCATCTGCCAGTTGCACAATAGCCTTATGCTCAGATAGTTTTCCAAGGCTACTCTTCTCAAACACATTCAAAGGGAGCACATTAGAGTAGGATCCCGTGTCTAGTGTGGCACGGACGTCTTCAAGCCTACCAATCCCAACCTTAATATCGAAACTTTGAGGGAGTGGCTCGGGATCCTCTTGCTCCTCTTCACTCTCGTCAGAACTAAGGTCCTTCTCTTCTTCCTTAGCCTATGGAGGTTCTTCCTTCTTGCGACACTCGCACTTAGCAACCTTCTTGATGGTGATTTCAACAGGCAGATCACCAGCTAAGGTAATGGAATCGACTTCTCGGTGTTGCTAGGCAGCTTGCCTTGTTCCCTACTTGCTCCTCGGTCGATCAATTCTTGCATCTTTTGTTGGGCAAGCCTAGTGCTCTCTTCCAACCTATCAAGTCTCGCTCTAGTCTTCTCAGAATCTTCTTCATAATGTTTGAGAAAACTTTGGGTGTGATCAACCATCTTTTGCAAGTTCTCCATCAGTTGAGCCGACTTCGACTTCGATTGCTCTTTCGGAGCGGGGTTTTCGCAGTGGTCATTACCATAGTTAAGCCTACTACGGTCTTGGTTAGGGCCATAAGTTTGGCTAGCTGCTGCATATCCTTGATTGTTTCGAAACCCTCTTCTCCGAAATCCACCTCGAGGATTCCTACCGTCTTGTCCGTAGCTAGCTTCTTGAGTACCAAACTCCGTAGCAAAGGCTTCCTCTTCGCCTCCTTGAGCCCAGTTGCAATCATCATACGCAAGCTCCGATCTACACATATGAGCCCCATGCCCATAGTCCTTGCATATTCGGCAAACTTCGTTCGAAGCAGTTGTTCCAGCGGAGCTCTTGAGGACTTGCTTCAATTCGTTGGTAAAGCACTCGAATTGATCCCCATTCCCCCTATACATAGGGGCTTCTTGAGTCGGTGGAGCTTCAGGTCCACGTCTCCTAACCATCGCTCTTGGGTCCTTGAACTGCGAACCCTTAGCAAGCCTTTCGAAAACTGCCCAGACGGCTTCTGCGGTTTCCTCCCAAATATTGCCTCGGCATTGGAAATCCACCACTTGTTGGTTCTCGAAGGTTAGTCCATTGTAGAAGTGTTGGACTAGGTCAGAAAGCTCAAAACCATGGTGAGGGCACTTGTTCGTGAGATCTTGGAACCTCTCAAACGCGGTGTAGATGGTCTCATCATAGTCCTGCTTGAATCTAGTGATTTGCGCCTTTAGCGCGGTAGTCAAGGTGTGAGGGAAGTATTTTTCCATGAAAGCTGAAAAACCTTCTCCCAAGTGTCCAGCGAGCCTGATGGTAGAGAACTCAACCATGACTTGGCTCTGTCGCCAAGTCCCATAGCAAAAACCTTCATCCTCAACTCATCCGTTGTTATTTCAGCTCCGGGTCGTGGGAGTTGGTTGACGAAATCATCGATATCGTGCAAGTACCCCATCACATCTTCCCTTGATAAGCCATAGAACCTCGGAAGCTGTTGGAATGCGTGGTTCTTGATTTCCAGATCTCGAGTTGCAGACGAAAGAACAATCGCCGGTCCCCTCATACGATCCTTGGAGGGTTGAACCCATGCTTTCAGTGGTCTAGCTTCTGCCATTCTGTCGATTTCCTTGAAAAGACTGTGTAGAGATTCAGAGAAATCGGTATCCTCTATTTCCTCTAGTTCACGCCTTTGAAGTAGTCGCCTTCTTTGGTTGTAGACTCTGTCGATCTTAGCAATTGAATCAGCAAGCGATGTTCCTCTAGATCGTGTATGTGGCATACACTATCTGTAACGGACTAGGAAAGCAGTATCAGATAGAGATTAAAAGGAAAACTAAAACTACTAGAATTAGGAATTGAATGCTGAAAATATAAACAAATTAAACAGAAAAACGGAGTATAGTCCCCGGCAGCGGCGCCAATTTGAAAATCACGAATTTGTCAGACTTGATTAATCAAATAAATTTGTTATTTAGCCAAAGGCAATTCACAACTACAATGAAAACCGTAGTGTAGCAGTAGAATAACCTCGAGTGTCGATCTCTAAGGACTATAACTAGCTTTATCAAATCTAATTTAGAATATAAAAACAGCAGACGATATAGCAAAGGTTTTTCTTAACAGATAATGGAGATTGGTGATAGTATGGTCCTTCAAAGCATAACGGGTTAATAATCATGCGTAAATTCCTCATTTTTGCATGGAGATCTTTGATCAATTAATTGTCCTGTTGTAATTATCAAACACTACGAAGATATAGATTTGGATAGGTCAAAGTCTATTAAATTGTCCAATTGTGTTCCGTAATTATTCAACACTATGAAGATATAGGTTTAGATAGGTCAAAGACTATTAAATTGTCCAATTGTGTGCAATAATTAATCAACAATACGAAGATAGAGATTCTGGTAGATAAAAGAAATAAAGCAATAACACGGAGTATAATGCGCGATATAGCCATTAGCATAATTATCAACCCTTCTCTAATAATTCACATACTATCACCAACAAGAAGTTTAGCTACTCATAGTTGTCATGCGATCAACAGAAATCATAGAATAAAACATGTTGAAAGATATATAAAAATAAGTAGAAAAACTGTAAAATACAATGTTACCGAAGGTTGTCAGTCTCCGAAGAATCGCGATCTTACAAGCTCCAAACTGCTATGAAAAAGTATCTCCTAAGCTATGAACCCCCAGAACAGGCTCTGGGAAGTTCCTACCTAAAACTACAGAGAAAGGTGAGAGAATAGGTCTGGGAAAGTATGAAAATCGGAGAAAAACTGAGCAACTATATATAGTGTTCGAATTAGTGTGGGGCGAAGGGCCCCACACACCGGGCGAGTCGCTGGTGTGGGGCGATTCGCCCCACATCCCGGGCGATTCGCCCGGGAGAAAAACTCGGGATTTTGCGCGTTTTCGACGCGTTTTTGGATTTCTTCCCATTTTCGGACTCGGTTTCTGACTTCTAGTGGCCTTCTAACCTCCATATTCGACCCCTAGACTTCAAATCCTATCCGGAAACCTTCAGATACTCCAATTAGGCTTCTGGAACACCAATTCCTTGTCAACTTTAATATAATTGCCCGGAGATCCTCGTTTTTCAACCAAAACCTGTAAAATAAAAACTAAAGGGAAACGTGACACTATTCTAATAAAATGCACTAAAATATAGCTAAATTAACATAGAGGATAGCTAAAATAGGTGAAAAAGACTCAAATGAAAGTGTAAAATACACATTCATCAGCTTTGTCCAAGTCACGGGAGCAATCTCTCCTTTCTTTATTTTCTCATTCCTGACATCACTGTAGAAGGCTTCTATCTCTTCATCAGTGGCAGTGATGTCATCTTCAGTTCCAGTGGTTGGAATCTGAAAGATTTCTGCTAAATCAGTCCATTTCAGGACGATTTGCGTGTTTTGAACTGTAGAAAAGATCACTTTTTCAGTGACTCCTTGACTATCAGTTAGGGATTGGATTTCTGCATTGTTGTAGAATTCCATAGTATCTAACATGCTCACTTGCTTAGGGCGAGCAGTTATAAAGTGAATGAGGCCTTGCTGTTTAATGAAGTCAAGCGCCTCTTCATTGTCACAGTCTAGTTCTTGTTCATAGAAGTATCGGATATACTTCATCTTTGCAAAACCACCCCATTGCATCATCATCTCACACTTTGCAGTGTCAAGATATGAGGGAGGCATAGGTTTTTCTCTGATTCTATCGTTTTTCAACACAACTTTCGCTGTGTTAGTCACCGGAGCAGTGCGTTTCTCAGCATTGTCAACCTTAGACGACTTTGATGTCTTAGATGACTGTCTCTTTGGTGCCATTTCTTTATATAGTGAGAAATATGTACGAAAAAGATTGTTTGCTTTTTGACCGGAGGTACAGTAGATTCAGGCTAAAAATTTGCAGAGAAAGGAAATGTGAGTTAAAGAATTTTGTCTTTCTCTAACTCCTTCTTTATATAGTGTCTCTGATGTGCGAGAAACTCAATCGATTTGAGTTTTCAGCAAGGATAAAACAGAGAAACAATGGCGTTAGTGGAGCCTTTGCATTAAATGCGTAGTGGCCCACTAACAAAAACCGTCAGAGCACTCTTTCTATTTGCAATGTTAACCGTTAGATTAATAACTCCTTTTAATCAATGGCCACGATTGTATTTCATGTCATGATTATTACCGAGTTTATCTGTGCCCGATTAACGTCACAAATTGATTTTACCGAGATTTATGGGATTTGATTGCTTGCTGAAATAAACAAGAATCTTTTCAGCGACTTTGCATACATAGCCTAGATACTTGCTGAAAGTTCCCCTTACTCAGACATCTCATATTTCCTGAATTTTAAAAGACATTTCTGAGTTTCCGTATCAGTAAATTCTCTTTATACTTGAGATATCTTTTTGTAAAATCTGAGAATTGAGTTTTGCTCTTTTCTGAGTTCCCGTCTTAGAATATTCCCTTGATACATGAATACCTGTTTCAGTATCTTTGATTGTCTGAATACCCGTTTCAGCAATCTTTAATATTTTTCTCTTACTAAGTGCCTGTCTTAGCAAGTGATCAAGTTTTCCTAACAAATGCCCGTTTCGAAGGAATTAGTTGCTGAATGCCTGTTTCAGCAATCATGTAGTGACCTATCATTTCTAAGAAGAAATTAGTGGAAGGAGATTTTAATTAAGTAAGAATAATTTGGCTTGCTGAATATCTGTTTCAGCATTCTGCCAATTGTATCCTTTATTGAGGTAATTCAATCATTCCAAGGTTATACCTTAGCATTGCGAATCTATTATCCGGTAGGGGCTTGGTAAAGATGTCAGCAAGTTGATCATCAGTACCCACTTTGACAACCTCAATATCTCCCTTTTCCACTTGATCTCTAATGAAATGATGTCTAATATCAATGTGTTTTGTCCTTGAGTGAAACTTAGGATTTTGCGTGATAGCAATAGCACTCGTATTATCACAAAAGATTGGTGTTTTCTTTGCAGAAATACCATAATCTCTTAATTGTTGTTGAATCCATAGAATTTGAGCTGTGGAACAACCAGTTGCAATGTACTCAGATTCAGTAGATGAATTGGCAACACAGGTTTGTTTCTTGCTGAACCATGATATTAATCTAGTACCCAAAAACTGACAAGTTCCAGAGGTACTTTTTCTATCAAGAGTTGATCCTCCATGACCAGCATCAGAATAACCAACCAATTCAAGTCCAGAATCTTTAGGATACCATAATCCAACATTGACTGTACCTTTGACATATTTCAGTATCTTAAGTGCCTTTTTGTAGTGTGATTCTCTTGGATCAGATTGGAATCTTGCACACACACAAACAGCATACTGAATGTCAGGTCTACTTGCTGTTAAATACAACAAGGAACCAATGAGCTTCCTATACTTGTGTTCTTCAACACTTTTATCTTCTTTAGTATAGCCCAATTTGGTACCAACACTCATAGGGATCTTTTCAGGTTTCTCTTCCTGTTTGATCCTAAACGGTATGAGCATTTCTTTCGTATACTTTGCTTGATTTATGAATATTCCATCTTTGAGTTGCTTGACTTGCAATCCTAGGGAATAATTCAATTTTCCCATCATACTCATTTCAAATTTGTTTGTCATGAGTTTGGCAAAATCATCACAAAGTTGCTTGTCCTTAGATCCAAAAATTATGTCATCCACATAAATTTGAACTAAGAGTATTTTACCATCATGGTTCATGGTAAACAAGGATTTATCAACTTCACCTTTCTTGAAACCATTATCCAGCAAGAACTTAGCAAGGTATCATACCAAGCTCTTGGTGCTTGCTTTAGACCATATACAGCTTTCTGAAGCTTGTATACCATCTTGGTTTCTGAGGGAAGTTCAAAGCCAGGGGGTTGTTCTAAGTAGACTTCTTCAGCAAGTTCACCATTCAAGAATGCACTTTTAACATCCATTTGGTAAACAATGAAGTCATTGTGAGCAGCAAAGGCCAAGAAAAGCCTAATTGCATCCAATCTTGCAACTGGTGCATAAGACTCATCATAGTCCAATCCTTCAGTCTGACAGTAACCTTGAGCAACTAAACGTGCTTTGTTTCTTGTTTCTTCACCAGACTCACTCAGCTTGTTTCTGAACACCCCCTTTGTACCGATAGCTTTCTTGCCTTCAGCAAGTGGTAAAAGTTTCCAGACTTTGTTCCTTTCAAATTGATCCAGTTCTTCTTTCATTTCCTTGATCCATTCAGAATGCTTTAAAGCTTCTTCTATGGTCTTAGGTTCAATATCTGAAACAAAGCAAGAGAACAATGATTCTACTTCTACGACATTTGCTTCTTCAGCAAGTCCATGAGTAGCAGAAACTTTGGATCTAGTCACTTGACGTTTATCAATATCACCAATCATATCCGTAGAGGGATGATCTCTAATCCATTTGTTAACAGGCTTTCTGCTCGTTGGATCTGGATATGTTTGCTCATCAGCATGTACTTGTTCAGTACTACTGGTATTTTGTGTCTCTGCTGAGATAGGTTCATCAGCAACTGCTTGTTCAACATTGCTAGATTGTGGTAACTCATCAGCAGGCATGGGAGGTTGCGTAGTTTCAGCAACTTCCGGAGCAACTGCGTCTTTTACTGGAAATTCTTTGTCGTGAACTACATTTATCTTGTCATGACTTGGGGGAGGAGAGTCATTGTCAGAATCATCATTTAGTTCAATTGACTTGATTTGCCTAGCATTAGATTCAGTTCTTTGCTCATGTATGATTAACTTTTTCATACATTCTGATATTTCTTCTTCAGCCGGCACTCCTTGTGTCTTTTCGTAGAATACAACATGCACTGATTTTTCGATCTTTTGTGCCTTTTTGTTGTAAAATCTATAAGTTTTACTATGCAAGGAGTAACCAAGAAATATCGATTCGTCTGCCTTTGGTTGAAATGTTCTTAGGTAATCTCTACCGTTATTAAGAACGAAACACTTACAACCAAATACTCTAGATGAGTGATATTAGGAGGTCTACCAACAAACAACTCATATGGAGTTTTGTTGTATTTCTTAGTAATCAGACAACTGTTTTGAGTGTAGCAGGCGGTATTAATCGCTTCAACCCAGTAAGCTTCACTTATTTCAGTGTCAGCAAGCATTGTTCTTGCGGCTTCTTTTAGGGTACGATTCTTCCGTTCAGCAACACCGTTTTGTTGTGGTTGATGAATGTGTATTTTACACTTTCATTTGAGTCTTTTTTCACCTATTTTAGCTATCTTCTATGTTAAATTAGCTATATTTTAATGCATTTTATTAGAATAGTGTCACGTTTCCCTTTAGTTTTTATTTTACAGGTTTTGGTTGAAAAACGAGGATTTCCGGGCAATTATATTGAAGTTGACAAGGAATTGGTGTTCCAGAAGCCTAATTGGAGTATCTGGAGGTTTTCGGATAGGATTTGAAGTCTAGGGGTCGAATCTTGAGGTTAGAATTCCACTAGAAGTCAGAAACCGAGTCCGAAAAGGGGAAGAAATCCAAAAACGCGTAAATTCCCGAAAAATACTCCCGGGCGAATCGCCCGGGATGTGGGGCGAATCGCCCCACACCAGGCGACTCACCCTGTGTGTGGGGCCCTTCGCCCCACACTATTTCGATGCCTATATATAGTTGCTCAATTTTTCTCCGATTTTCATACTTTTCCAGACCTATTCTCTCACCTTTCTCTGTAGTTTTAGGTAGGAACTTCCCAGAGCCTGTTCTGGGGGTTCATAGCTTAGGAGATACTTTTTCATAGCAGTTTGGAGCTTTTAAGATCGCGATTCTTCGGAGACTGACAACCTTCGGTAACATTGTATCTTACAGTTTTTCTACTTATTTTTATATATCTTTCAACATGTTTTCTTCTATGATTTCTGTTGATTGCATGGCAACTATGAGTAGCTAAACTTCTCGTTGGTGATAGTATGTGAATTCTTAGCAAAGGGTTGATAATTATGCTAATGGCTATATCGCGCATTATACTCCGTGTTATTGCTTTATTTCTTTGATCTATCTAAATCTATATCTTCGTATTGTTGATTAATTATTGCACACAATTGGACAATTCATTGGTCTTTGACCTATCTAAATCTATATCTTCGTAGTGTTTGATAATTACAACAGGACAATTCATTGATCAAAGATCTCCATGCAAAACCGAGGAATTTATGCACGATTATTAACCCGTTATGCTTTGAAGGACCATACTATCACCAATCTCCATTATCTGTTAAGAAAAACCTTTGCTAAACCGTCTGCTGTTTTATATTCTCAAATTAGATTAGATAAAGCTAGTTATAGTCCTTAGAGATCGACAGTCGAGGTCATTCTACTGCTACACTACGGTTTTCGTTGTAGTTGTGAATTGCCTTTGGCGAAATAACAAATTTATTTGATTGATCCGGAACTGACAATCCCGCGAACCATCAAATTGGCGCCGCTGCCGGGGACTATACTCCTTTTTTCTGTTTAATTTGTTTATATTTTCAGCATTCAATTCCTAGTTCTAGTAGTTTTAGTTTTCCTTTCTAATCTCTCTCTGATACTGCTTTCCTAGTCTGTTTCCAATTCTCCTTTCCTAGCCTTAGTAGTATTCGATATCTAGAGATATTCTCCATTTTCAAAATTTCCAACGAGGCTAATTTTCAGTTTTGAGTTACTCCTGATACAGATTTCCAGGTATGACGACCTTAAAAGCTCGCTTGACGCCTACGTTCTCGCAAGTCAGGAAGGGGTCAGCTATATACTTGGAAGAAAAGTTACCGGGGTATGAGGTAACGAGTTCTATAGTAAGAAGGATACCGAGGTTCGAAGATGGAGTGGATATGAATCCGATAAACTTCATCAGGTCCTATGAAGAGGAAATAGCAAAAGTTCCAGCAAAGGGGTTCACCGAGGATCAATTATGCAGGAAATTATTTCCTTTTGCTTTGGGATATGAACCAAGGATATGGATAGCAAGGTTAGCACCAGGATCACTGAGGACCTGGAGCCAAGTAGTAGAGGAGTTCTTGGCACGTTTCATGCCTTACCATGAGACGATTGCACTGCGGAATCGGATCGAACACTTCAACCAAGGAGAATACGAGCGGTTCTGTGACTCCTTGAGATGTATAAACGTGAGTGCCCCCACCACCGTTTCGACGACGGGGAGCTGATTTGGTTTTTTGTTGGTGGACTACGTGATGAAGTTAGGCTTCAAGTGGATGGGATGTGTGGAGGTTTAGAAGAATGTACAGTTGAAGAGGCAGTGAAGGTCTTTCAAAAGTACGTCAATGGATCCGCACAATCCGAGAAAATAATGTCGAATAAAGTCACCAACATATATTCAAATCAAGGCGAAACTGACGGGTTATGGGAAGGATATTCTGAGGACGAAGACATCAGTGAGGAGGAGGAACTTGCGTTTTACGCAGGGATTAAGGCCATTGAGAGTGTTTTCGAGATAGCACACGCAGGGCAAGCTGAGAACAATCTTCGCATCGAGAAGGCTTTTGAAGCGGTCAAAGTAACTGAGCAACTTATCAAAGAGCTTAGCTTGCTGAAGTGCGGAAGGTGCGGTAAAGCAGTCGAGGACACCCCCCCTGGAAGTAGTGAGCAAACCACCCGAGGTAAGGGGCGAATCACCCCCCAACTCCAGGGAATCGGACGACCCCAGTCCTCCCGATGTGATACCTGAAACTGATCCCGAGCCACTTCCAGCTGTTACTACCAAGGAGAATGAGTTCGAAGAGGTGAATCTACTACTCCGTGGAGGCAAGATGACCAAAATTCCTAACTTCATGCGTCCTAAACGGGTAGAACCTACTGGGACCGAAAATACAGGACCAAGCACAGAACAAGAGGTTAGCGGAAGTTCCAAAGGACCTCAACAAGTTCCGGGAAGGAATGATGAACCAAGTCCATCTGTGGTAGACATAGGAGATGACGAAGTCGAGGTAGGAACTAGTACGCCAGGGGAGCTTCACAGGTCTTCCAATCCATATGTGCCTCCGAAGCCACATGTGCCATTCCCAAGTCGGATCAAACCAGTCAAGAAGGATATTCAAGATTCACCCCTATTCCAACGCCTGTCAAAAGTAGAAGTCAATGTGCCTCTCTTGGAGTTAATCCAAAACATTCCAGCTTATACGAAATTCTTTCGTGAGATCAAGAACAAAAGGATTACTTCAGGAAAGGAAGTAAATGGGGTTGAAACGGTCAACTCAATTGTCGGATTGCCCGTGAAGAAAAAGGATCCTGGAAGTTTCATCATCGACATCGCCTTAGGGAATGGACGAACTACGAAGGCAATGCTTGACTTAGGAGCTAGCATTAACTTAATCCCCTATTCGGTGTACAAGGCCCTAGAACTCGGAGAATTGACACCAACTGATATGGTCGTCCAAATGGCAGACCAAAGTGTGAAGAGACCGGTAGGGATAATAGAAGACATCCTTGTGAAGGTGGACAAATTGATAATCCCAGGCGATTTTGTAGTAATGAAGTCCGCAGGCGAGGGAAAGAGCCATATCCGTGAACACATAGTACTACTTGGGAGACCATTCATGGCAATTACCAACACATGCCTTGAACTTAAGGGCAAGAAAATAAACATGGAGGTAATGGGCGAGAAGATTGAGTTGGTAGGATGTAGCATCGGAGATAAGGAAGTCGCGGAGGAGTTAAAATTTGTCGATTGCTATGAGTCCGTGATTCCCGAATTTCATAATTGCCATGGTAATCGTGAACCACTTGAGGAGGCACTGACAATGCAAACTGAGACGTGCTACATGACCGAAGAAGCAAGAGAACTAGTTGAAATAATGGATAGGCACCCCAGAAATTCCCGCAGGAGAGGAGGTACTTGAACCTTTAGATGAAGAAGAGGAAGAAAGTAGGTTTCCTGAAGAACCTAGCTTAGAATTGAAACCGTTTCCTGCGCACCTCAAGTATGTGTACTTAGGAGAAAATCAGAAGAAACCTATAATTGTCTCCTCACATCTCTCCGACAATGAAGAAAGTAAGCTGATTGAAGTATTGAAGGAGAATTCCGCAGCTATAGGATGGGGGATCAGTGATATCAAAGGAATTAGCCCTACACGGTGCGTGCACAACATCACTCTAGAGCAAGATGCCAAACCCGTTAGGCAACCTCAGCGAAGGATAAATCCAGCCATGCAGGAGGTGGTAAAGAAAGAAGTGATCAAGTTGCTAGATGCCGATATGATTTACCCCATTCCTGATAGTCGATGGGTGAGCCCGGTACATGTAGTTCCTAAGAAATCAGGAGTCACGGTGGAAGAGAATGAGAAGGGAGAATTGGTACCGGTTAGGAAGACCACTGGATGGCGGATGTGCATTGACTATAGAAGATTAAATGCCGCCACTAAGAAAGACCATTTCCCTTTACCATTTATAGATGACATGCTAAACCGCCTTGCGGGGCGGAAGTTTTATTGTTTCTTGATGGTTTATCAGGTTTCTACCAGATTCCGATTGCACCGGAGGATCAGGAGAAGACGACATTCACTTGCCCATTCAGAACATTTGCCTATAGGAGGATGCCATTTGGACTATGCAACGCTCCCGCCACTTTTCAAAGGTGCATGCTTTCTGTTTCCTCTGACATGGTCTAAATTTGTTGAAGTTTTCATGGATGATTTTTCCCTTTTTGGTGATTCGTTTGATGAATGCTTGCAAAGATTAGATCTTGTTTTGAAAAGGTGCATTGAATGCAACTTGACCTTAAGCTGGGAGAAGAGTCATTATATGGTTAGAGAAGGCATTGTTCTTGGACATGTAGTTTCTGAAAGGGGTATAGAGGTAGATAAGGCTAAGATCGAAATCATTGAAAAACTTCCCCCACCTACTTGTGTGAAAGAATTGCAATCTTTTCTTGGCCATGTAGGTTTTCATAGGACGTTTATTAAAGATTTTTCGAAAATTGCTAAACCTTTAAGTAGCTTGCTTGCAAAAGATGTGGTTTTCCATTTCTCTAATGAATGCTTAGTTGCTTTTAATACCCTTAAGGAAAGGCTTGTTTCTGCTCCCATTGTTGTGCCGCCTGACTGGAATCTTCCTTCTGAGATTATGTGTGATGCTTCGAATTTTGCTATGGGTGTTGTTGATGAATGTGTATTTTACACATTCATTCGAGTCTTTTTCACCTATTTTAGCTATCCTCTATGTTAATTTAGCTATATTTAGTACATTTTATTAGAATAGTGTCACGTTTCCCTTTAGATTTTATTTTACAGGTTTTGGATAAAATTCGGGGATTTCCGGGCAATTATATTGAAGTTGACAAGGAATTGGTGTTCCAGAAGCCTATTTGGAGTATCTGAAGGTTTCCGGATAGGATTTGAAGTCTAGGGGCCGAATCTGGAGGTTAGAAGGCTACTAGAAGTCAGAAACCGAGTCCGAAATGGGGAAGAAATCCAAAAACGCATCGAAAACGCGGAATTCTGCGAGAAAAAGTCTGGGGCGAACCGCCGCACCATGGGGCGAACCGCCCCGTAGTTTTTCGGGGCCTATATATAGTGCTCAGTTTTTCTCCGAAAATCATATCTTTCCAGACCTACTTTATCACCTCTCTCTATAGTTTTAGGTAGGAACTTCCCGGGGCCTGTCCTGGGAGTTCTGTAGCTTAGGGGATACTTTTTCATAGCAGATTGGAGCTCGTAGGATCGCTATTCTTCGGAGATTGACAACCTTCGGTAACTTGTATCTTACAGTTTAATCTACTTATTTTATTTATCTTTCAATATGTTTTCTTCTATGATTTCTGTTGATTGCATGCCTATTATGAGTAGCTAAATTTATCGTTGGTGGTAGTATGTGAATTCTTAGCGAAGGGAAGATAATCATGCTAATGGCTATATCGCGCATTATACTCCGTGTCATTGCTTTATTTCGTTGATCAGTTGTAACCAAAATTCTCGTATGTTGTATTAATTATGCACATTCGGACACTTGTCGACCATCAGACCAATTATCTTCGTAGTGTTGAGTAATTACGGAATACATTAGGACGATCATCAGATCAATTATCTTCGTAGTGTTGAGTAATTACGGAACACATTAGGACAATCGTGATTGACTTGTCAGACTAATTATCTTCGTAGTGCTTAATATTTGCAACAGGACAGTAGATTGATTCAAAGATCTCTATGCAAGACCGAGGAATTTATGCATGATTATCGACCCGTTATGTTAAGAAGGACAATACTATCACCAATCTCCATTATCTGCTAGAAACCCCTCTGCTATCTGTTTGCTGTTTTTATATTCTAAATTAGATTTGATAAAGCTAGTTATAGTCCTTAGAGAACGACACTCGAGTCATTCTACTTCTACACTACGGTTTTCATTGTAGTTGTGGATTGCCTTTGGCTAAATTACAAATTTATTTGATCAATTGAAATCCGACAAATTCCCGTTCATCAGGTGATTTATGCCAAAAAGTTGATAAGCAGTATCGTGTGATTTATTATGTTAGTAAGACTCTAGAGTCTGCGCAAGTTAATTATACAACTACTGAAAAGAAACTTTTAGCTGCTGTCTTTGCTTTACAAAAGTTTAGGTCTTATTTAATTGGCCATCCTGTGAATGTCCATACTGATCATGCTGCTTTGAGACATTTGATAGCTGAGCAAGATTCTAAGCCTAGATTAATCCGTTGGGTCCTTTTGCTGCAAGACTTTGATTTGACCATAGTGGATAGAGGTGGTAGGGAAAATTTAGTAGCAGGTCATTTATCTAGAATACCTAATATCCCTGTTGATTCAATACCCATCAATGAGGACCTCCCTGATGAGCACTTAATGAAGGCTAATGAAGAGCCATGGTATTGAGATATTGTAAACTATTTGGCTATGAATGTTTGCCCCACTAACTTTTCAGCCTCAGACAAGAGAGCTCTTGCCAAGCGTTGTAGGACTTACATATGGGATGATCTGCATCTATTCAGGGAAGGAGCTGATGAGGTTCTAAGGCGATGCACGCCACCAGAAGAGCAACAGAGTGTGCTGAGCCATTGCCACGAGCTTAATTGTGGGGGACACTATAGTGGTTTGAAAACAGCTCGCAAGGTACTGCAAGCAGGATTTTTCTGGCCAACAATATACAAAGATGCTCGAAGTTTTGTGAAGAATTGTGACCCATGTCAACGAGGTGGTAGTATTGGCAAGAAGGATGAAATGCCCCTTCAAGGGAATCTAGTGGTAGAACCTTTCGATGTATGGGGCATTGATTTCATGGGACCATTTCCATCAAGTGGAGGCTATGTATACATTCTTGTTGCAGTGGATTATGTGACTAAATGGGTGGAGGCAATTCCTACAAAAAAAAATGACGGCGCAGTGGTTATGAAGTTCTTGAAGGAGGTAATATTCTCTAGATTTGGGTGCCCTAGGACGATCATCAGTGATGGAGGGTCACACTTCGTCAATAGAACATTTGCCTCCCTTCTTAAAAGATACAGTGTCCACCATAGTATCGCTACACCATATCACCCACAGACATCGGGACAAGTCGAAGTCAGCAACCGTGAAATTAAGAAGATCCTGGAGCGAGTAGTGAAGCCCAATAGGAAGGATTGGGCTGGAAAATTGAATGATGCACTTTGGGCATACAGGACTAGCTACAAGACGGTGATTGGGACCACTCCGTACAGACTTGTGTATGGGAAAGTGATGAATGTGTATTTTACACTTTCATTCAAGTCTTTTTCACCTATTTTAGCTATCCTCTATGTTAATTTAGCTATATTTTAATGCATTTTATTAGAATAGTGTCGCGTTTCCCTTTAGATTTTATTTTACAGGTTTTGGTTGAAATTCGAAGATTTCCGGGCAATTATATTGAAGTTGAGAAGGAATTGGTGTTCCAGAAGCCTATTTGGAGTATCTGAAGGTTTCCGGATGGGATTTGGAGTCTAGGGGCCGAATCTGGAGGTTAGAAGTCTACTAGAAGTCAGAAACCGAGTCCGAAAAGGGGAAGAAATCCAAACACGCGTCGAAAACGCAGAATTCCGCGAGAAATTGTCTGCGGCGAACCGCCCCAGACGTGGGCGAACCGCCCCACAGTATTTCGAAGCCTATATATAGTTGCTCAGTTTTCTCCGAAAATCATATCTTTCCAGACCTACTTTCTCACCTCTCTCTATAGTTTTAGGTAGGAACTTCTCGGGGCCTGTCCTGGGAGTTCCGTAGCTTAGGGGATACTTTTTCATAGAAGTTTGGAGCTCGTAGGATCGCAATCATCCGGAGATTGACAACCTTCGGTAACTTTGTATCTTACAGTTTTATTCTACTTATTTTATTATTCTTTCAACATGTTTTCTTTTATGATTTCTGTTGATTGCATGCCTATTATGAGTAGCTAAACTTATCGTTGGTGGTAATATGTGAATTCTTAGCGAAGGGAAGATAATCATGCTAATGGCTATATCGCGCATTATACTCCGTGTCATTGCTTTATTTCGTTGATCAGTTGTAACCAAAATTCTCGTATGTTGTATTAATTATGCACAATCGGACACTTGTCGACCATCAGACCAATTATCTTCGTAGTGTTGAGTAATTACGGAACACATTAGGACAATCGTGATTGAATTGTCAGACCAATTATCTTCGTAGTGCTTAATATTTGCAACAGGACACTAGATTGATTCAAAGATCTCTATGCAAGACCGAGGAATTTATGCATGATTATCGACCCGTTATGTTAAGAAGGACCATACTATCACCAATCTCCATTATCTGCTAGAAACCCCTCTGCTATCTGTTTGCTGTTTTTATATTCTAAATTAGATTTGATAAAGCTAGTTATAGTCCTTAGAGAACGACACTCGAGTCATTCTACTTCTACACTACGGTTTTCGTTGTAGTTGTGGATTGCCTTTGGCTAATTACAAATTTCTTTGATCAATTGGAATCCGACAAATTCCCGTTCATCAGGTGTTTTATGCCAAAAAGTTGATAAGCAGTATCGTGTGATTTATTATGTTAGTAAGACTCTAGACTCTGCGCAAGTTAATTATACAATTACTGAAAAGAAATTTTTAGCTGCTGTCTTTGCTTTACAAAAGTTTAGGTCTTATTTAATTGGCCATCCTGTGAATGTCCATACTGATCATGCTGCTTTGAGACATTTGATAGCTGAGCAAGATTCTAAGCCTAGATTAATCCGTTGGGTCCTTTTGCTGCAAGACTTTGATTTGACCATAGTGGATAGAGGTGGTAGGGAGAATTTAGTAGCAGGTCATTTATCTAGAATACCTAATATCCCTGTTGATTCGATACCCATCAATGAGGACCTCCCTGATGAGCACTTAATGAAGGCTAATGAAGAGCCATGGTATTGAGATATTGTAAACTATTTGGCTATGAATGTTTGCCCCACTAACTTTTCAGCCTCAGACAAGAGAGCTCTTGCCAAGCGTTGTAGGACTTACATATGGGATGATCTGCATCTATTCAGGGAAGGAGCTGATGAGGTTCTAAGGCGATGCGCGCCACAAGAAGAGCAACAGAGTGTGCTGAGCCATTGCCACGAGCTTAATTATGGGGGACACTATAGTGGTTTGAAAACAGCTCGCAAGGTACTGCAAGCAGGATTTTTCTGGCCAACAATATACAAAGATGCTCGAAGTTTTGTGAAGAATTGTGACCCATGTCAACGAGGTGGTAGTATTGGCAAGAAGGATGAAATGCCCCTTCAAGGGAATCTAGTGGTAGAACCTTTCGATGTATGGGGCATTGATTTCATGGGACCATTTCCATCAAGTGGAGGCTATGTATACATTCTTGTTGCAGTGGATTATGTGACTAAATGGGTGGAGGCAATTCCTACAAAAAAAAATGACGGCGCAGTGGTTATGAAGTTCTTGAAGGAGGTAATATTCTCTAGATTTGGGTGCCCTAGGACGATCATCAGTGATGGAGGGTCACACTTCGTCAATAGAACATTTGCCTCCCTTCTTAAAAGATACAGTGTCCACCATAGTATCGCTACACCATATCACCCACAGACATCGGGACAAGTCGAAGTCAGCAACCGTGAAATTAAGAAGATCCTACAGCGAGTAGTGAAGCCCAATAGGAAGGATTGGGCAGGAAAATTGAATGATGCACTTTGGGCATACAGGACTAGCTACAAGACGGTGATCGGGACCACTCCGTACAGACTTGTGTATGGGAAAGTGATGAATGTGTATTTTACACTTTCATTCAAGTCTTTTTCACCTATTTTAGCTATCCTCTATGTTAATTTAGCTATATTTTAATGCATTTTATTAGAATAGTGTCGCGTTTCCCTTTAGATTTTATTTTACAGGTATTTGTTGAAATTCGAAGATTTCCGGGCAATTAAATCTCAGTTGACAAGGAATTGGTGTTCCAGAAGCCTATTTGGAGTATCTGAAGGTTTCCGGATGGGATTTGGAGTCTAGGGGCCGAATCTGGAGGTTAGAAGGCTACTAGAAGTCAGAAACCGAGTCCGAAAAGGGGAAGAAATCCAAACCGCGTCGAAAACACGGAAATTCCGCGTTTACACTGTGGGGCGAACCGCCGGAATCCTGGGGCGAACCGCCGCGGGCTAATTTCGGGCGTATATATAGTGCTCAGTTTTCTCTCCGAAAATCATATCTTTCCAAGCCTACTTTCTCACCTCTCTCTATAGTTTTAAGTAGGAACTTCCCAGGGCCTGTCCTGGGAGTTCCGTAGCTTAGAGGATACTTTTTCATTGCAGATTGGAGCCCGTAGGATCGCAATCATCCGGAGATTGCCAACCTTCGGTAACTTTGTATCTTACAGTTTTTATCTACTTATTTTATTCTTCTTTCAATATGTTTTCTTCTATGATTGCTATTGATTGCATGCCTATTATGAGTAGCTAAACTTATCGTTGGTGGTAGTATGTGAATTCTTAGCGAGGGACGATAATCATGCTAATAGCTATATCACGCATTATACTCCGTGTCATTGCTTTATTTCGTTGATCAGTTGCAACCAAAATTCTCGTATGTTGTATTGATTATTATGCACACATGGACACTTGTCAACCAATCAGACCAATTATCTTCGTAGTGTTGAATAATTACGGAACACATTAGGACAATCATCAGACCAATTATCTTCGTAGTGTTGAGTAATTACGGAACACATTAGGACATTCGTGATTGACTTGTCAGGCCAATTATCTTCGTAGTGCTTAATATTTGCAACAGGACACTAGATTAATTCAAAGATCTCTATGCAAGACCGAGGAATTTATGCAAGATTATCGACCCATTATGTTAAGAAGGACCATACTATCACCAATCTCCATTATTTGCTTGAAAACCCCTATTGCTTTCTATCTGCTGTTTTATATTCTTAATTAGATTTGATAAAGCTAGTATAGTCCTGAGAGAACGACACTCGAGTCATTCTACTACTACACTACGGTTTTCGTTGTAGTTGTGGATTGCCTTTGGCTAAATACAAATTTATTTGATTGAATCTGACACGTTCATCAAATTGGCGCCATTGCCGGGGACTATACTCCTTTCTTCTGTTTAATTTGTTTATATTTACAGCTTTAGATTCCTAATTCTTTTAGTTTAGTTTTCCTTTCTAATCTCTCTCTGCTTTCCTAGTCTGTTTCTAATACTCCTTTCCTAGCTTTAGTAGTATTCGATATCCAGAAATATTCTCGATTTTCGAAATTTCTAACGAGGCTAAATTTTAGTTTTGAGTTACTCCTGATACAGATTTCCAGGTATGACGACCTTAAAAGCCCGCTTGACACCAACGTTCTCGCAAGTCAGGAGGGGGTCAGCTATATACTTGGAAGAAGAGTTATCGGGGTACGAGGTAACAAGCACCATAGTGAGAAGGATACCAAGGTTCGAAGAAGGAGAGGATATGAATCCAATAAGCTTCATCAGATCCTATGAAGAGGAGATAGCAAAAGTTCCTGCAAAGGGGTTCACCGAGGATCAATTATGCATGAAATTATTTCCTTTTGCTTTGGGATATGAACCGAGGATATGGATAGCAAGGTTAGCACCAGGATCACTTAAGACCTGGAGCCAAGTAGTAGAGGAGTTCTTGGCACGTTTCATGCCTTACCATGAGACAATTGCACTACAGGAATCGGATCGAATACTTCAAGCAAGGAGAATACGAGCGGTTCTGTGACACCTATGAACGTTTTGAGCTGTATAAACGTGAGTGCCCCCACCACCGTTTCGACGATGGAGAGCTGATTTGGTTTTTTGTTGGAGGACTACGAGATGAAGTTAGGCTTCAAATAGATGGGATATGTGGAGGTTTGGAAGAATGTACAGTTGAAGAGGCAGTGAAGGTCTTTCAAACGTATGCCAATGGATCTGCACAGTCTGAGAAAATCATGTCGAATGAAGTCCCCAACATATACTCAAATCAAAACGAAACTGAGGGGGTATACGACAGCTATTCCGAGGACGAAGACCTCAGTGAGGAGGAGGAACTGGCATTTTACGCAGGAATCAAAGCCATTGAGAGTGTTTTCGAAGTAGCACACGCAGGGCAGGTTGAGAATAATCTTCGCATCGAGAAGGCTTTTGAAGCGATCGAAGTAACTGAGCAACTGATCAAAGAGCTTAGCCTACTGAAGTGTGGAAGGTGTGGTAATGAAGTCGAGGATGCCCCACAGGAAGTAGTAAGCAAACCACCCAAGGTGACTAGCGAATCACCTCCCGACTCCAGGGAACAGGACAATCCTAGTCCTGGCGAAGAGATAACTGAAGCTGATTCCGAGCAGCCTCCAGCTGATGCTACCGCGGAGAATGAGTACGAAGAGGTGAATCTAGTGCTCCGAGGAGGCAAGATGACCAAAATTCCTAACTTTGTACGTCCTAAGCGGACAGAATCTACTGAGGGCAATGATAGAGGGGAAAGTACAGAACAAGAGGTTGGAGGAAGTCCAGAAGAACCTCAAGAAGTTCCAGGAAAGAATGATGAACCCAGACCATCTGTGATAGACATAGATGATGATGAAGCCGAGGAAGGAACCAGTATGCCAGGAGGACTCCACAAATCTTCCAATCCATATGTACCTCCGAAGCCACATGTGCCATACCCGAGTCGGATCAAACAAGTCAAAAAGGATATTCAAGATTCACCCCTATTCCAAAGACTGTCAAAGGTGGAGGTCAATGTGCCACTCTTAGAGTTGATCCAGAATATTCCAGCTTATACGAAATTCTTTCGTGAGATCAAGAACAAAAGGATTACTTCAGGAAAGGAAGTGAATGGGGTTGAAACGGTCAATTCAATTGCCGGATTGCCGATAAAGAAAAAGGATCCTGGCAGCTTCATTATCGACATAGCCATAGGGAATGGACGAACTACGCAGGCAATGCTTGACTTAGGAGCTAGCATTAACTTAATGCCGTATTCGGTATACAAGGCCCTGGAACTCGGAGAATTAACACCAACTGATATGGTGGTCCAAATGGCGGACCAAAGTGTGAAGAGGCCAGTCGGGATAATAGAAGACATCCTTGTGAAAGTGGACAAATTGATAATCCCAGCTGATTTTGTGGTAATGAAATCCGCGGACGAGGGAAAGAGCCATATCCGTGAACACATAGTACTACTGGGTAGACCATTCATGGCAACTACCAACACATGCCTAGAACTTAAGGGTAAGAAAATAACTATGGAGGTAATGGGCGAAAAGATTAAAGTTGGTAGGGTGCAGCGTCAGAGACAAGGAAGTTGCGGAGGAATTAAAATTTGTCGATTGGTACGAGTCCGCAATTCCAGAATTTCATCATAGCCATGGCAACCGCGAACCACTTGAGGAAGCACTAACAATGCAAGCTGAGGCGTGCTACATGACCCAAGAAGCAAGGGAACTAGTGGAAATAATGGATAGCACCCCAGAAATCCCCGTAGGAGAAGAGGTACTTGAACCTTTGGATGAGGAAGAAGAAGAAAGAGGGTTTCCTGAAGAACCTAGCTTAGAATTGAAGCCGCTTCCTGCACACCTTAAGTATGTGTATTTAGGAGAAAATCGGAAAAAGCCTGTGATTGTCTCCTCACATCTCTCAGACGATGAAGAAGGTAAGCTGATTGAAGTTTTGAAGGAAAATTCCGCAGCTATAGGATGGGGGATCAGCGATATCAAAGGAATTAGCCCTACAAGATGCGTGCACAACATCACTCTTGAACAAGATGCCAAACCTGTTAGGCAACCTCAGCGAAGGATAAATCCAGCAATGCAAGAGGTGGTAAAAAAGGAAGTGATCAAGTTGTTAGATGCTGATATGATCTACCCCATTCCAGATAGTCGATGGGTAAGCCCAGTACATGTAGTACCTAAGAAATCGGGAGTCACGGTGGAAGAGAATGAGAAGGGAGAATTGGTACCGGTTAGGAAGACCACTGGATGGCGGATGTGCATTGACTACAGAAGATTAAATGCCGCCACTAAAAAAGACCACTTCGCTTTACCATTTATAGATGACATGCTAAACCGCCTTGCAGGGCGGAAGTTCTATTGTTTTCTTGATGGTTTATCAGGTTTCTACCAGATTCCGATTGCACCGGAGGATCAGGAGAAGACGACATTCACTTGCCCATTCGGAACATTTGCCTATAGGAGGATGCCATTTGGACTATGCAACGCTCCCGCCACTTTTCAAAGGTGCATGCTTTCTGTTTTCTCTGACATGGTAACCAAATTTGTTGAAGTTTTTATGGATGATTTTTCCCTTTTTGGTGATTCATTTGATGAATGCTTGAAAAGATTAGATCTAGTTTTAAAAAGGTGCATTGAATGCAACTTGACCTTAAGCTGGGAGAAGAGTCATTATATGGTTAGAGAAGGCATTGTTCTAGGACATGTAGTTTCTGAAAGAGGTATTGAGGTAGATAAGGCTAAGATAGAAATCATTGAAAAACTTCCCCCGCCAACTTGCGTGAAAGAATTGCAATCTTTTCTTGGCTATGTAGGATTTCATAGGAGGTTTATTAAAGATTTTTCGAAAATGGCTAAACCTTTGAGTAGCTTGCTTGCTAAAGATGTGGTTTTCCATTTCTCTAATGAATGCCTAGTTGCTTTTAATACTCTTAAGGAAATGCTTGTTTCTGCCCCCATTGTTGTGCCGCCTGACTGGAATCTACCTTTCGAGATTATGTGTGATGCTTCGAATTTTGCTATGGGTGCTGTTTTATGCCAAAAAGTTGATAAGCAGTATCGTGTGATTTATTATGTTTGTAAGACTCTAGACTCCGCGCAGGTTAATTATACAACAATTGAAAAGGAATTTTTAGCTGTTGTCTTTGCTTTACAAAAGTTTAGGTCTTATTTAATTGGACATCCTGTGAATGTCCATACTGATCATGCTGCTTTAAGACATTTGATAGCTAAGCAAGATTCTGAGTCTAGATTAATCCGTTGGGTCCTTTTGCTGCAAGATTTTGATTTGACTATAGTAGATAGAGCTGGTAGGGAGAATTTAGTAGCAGATCATTTATCTAGAATACCTAATATCCCTATAGATCCAATACCCATTAATGAAGATCTCCCCGATGAGCATCTAATGAAGGCTAATGAGGAGCCATGGTATGCAGATATTGTAAACTATTTGGCTATGAATATTTGCCCCACTAACTTTTCAGCCTCAGACAAGAGAGCTCTTGCCAAGCAATGCAGGACTTACATATGGGATGATCCACATCTATTCAAGGAAGGAGCTGATGGGATTCTAAGGAGATGCGTGCCACAAGAGGAGCAACAAAGTGTACTGAGCCATTGCCATGAGCTTAATTGTGGGGGGCACTACAGTGGATTGAAGACAGCGCGCAAGGTACTGAAAGCAGGATTTTTCTGGCCAACAATATACAAAGATGCTCGAACTTTTGTGAAGAGTTGTGACCCATCTCAACGAGGAGGTGGTATCGGCAAGAAAGATGAAATGCCCCTTCAAGGGAATCTAGTGGTA
The DNA here is from genome assembly GCA_028274465.1 of Plantago ovata. Lineage (NCBI taxonomy): Eukaryota > Viridiplantae > Streptophyta > Magnoliopsida > Lamiales > Plantaginaceae > Plantago > Plantago ovata. Next base: position 46,335,963 of record CM051458.1, read on the forward strand.
GAACCTTTCGATGTATGGGGCATTGATTTTATGGGACCATTTCCAAACAGTGGAGGCTATGAGTACATTCTTGTTGCAGTGGATTATGTGACTAAATGGGTAGAGGCAATTCCTACAAAAACAAATGATGGCGCAGTGGTTATGAAGTTCTTGAAGGAAGTAATATTTTCGAGATTTGGGTGCCCTAGGACAATCATCAGCGATGGAGGGTCACACTTTGTCAATAGAACATTTGCCTCACTTCTTAAGAGATACAGTGTCCACCATAGTGTCGCTACACCTTATCACCCACAGACATCGGGGCAAGTCGAAGTCAGCAATCGTCAAATCAAGAAGATCCTAGAGCGAGTAGTGAAGCCTAGTAGGAAGGATTGGGCAGGAAAATTAAATGATGCACTTTGGGCATACAGGACTAGCTACAAGACGGTGATTGGGACCACTACGTACAGGCTTGTGTATGGAAAAGCGTGTCATCTTCCCGTAGAACTAGAACACAAGGCATATTGGGCTATTAAAGCACTCAATCTTGATATGGGAAAGGCTGGCGAGGAACGATTGTTGCAACTAGATGAGCTTGATGAATTACGATTAGGTGCTTATGAGAATGCAAAGATCTACAAGGAACGTACTAAGAAGTATCACGATCGTGGTATAGTACGAAAGGAATTGATTCCTGGACAGAAAGCTTTGGTGTTCAATTCTCGCCTTCGACTATTCCCTGGAAAGCTTCGTACTCGTTGGGATGGACCGTACGAAATTCTCGAAGTTGCTCCCCATGGAGCTGTTAAACTCTTCGATCCAAAGACGGGCAATACCTTCAAGGTGAATGGCCAGCGAGTGAAGCCGTATTTCGAGATATCTAGTGATCAAAGGGAGGTTGATCACCTTGAGCTTACCCTTACTGCCTCCACTAAAGGTTAGTGTGTTTTGTTTTGTTTTCTCACGAGTTTGATTGAGTATTATAGGTAACTTATACAAGCATTAGCTCTCACCTTGGATCCACTTTCAGCGTTCGGGACGAGCGACGACGTTCAGGTTTGGGGAGGAGGTTATCGCTGGTTATCTCTTTACTTATCTTGCTTATGAAAAACTCGTGAAGTTTTTTGCATTTGCACGTTTACTGCTTTCCTAGGATAGTCTTGCATGTTTTATATGGAGTTTATTGCCGAATTTTTTGAACTTTTTTATTGGGTAGATCAACTAGCTATGCCATTAATCGTATGCTTCATCTCTATGAATTTGTTTGAGGCTTTTCTCGCTTGGCTTGTCACATTTATGTATTGCACTTAGTTGAGCTAGGTAGTCTCGACATCACTTAGTGGTGTTTTCTCTACTGCGGTTCACGAAGGCCTTTATAATAGGATGATGCATGTTAGGGTCTTATGGTTGTTTCCCGGGTAATTATGTACCTAAGAGGCAACAAGTCTTCACCATGCTTTGAGATTGCTAAATGCCTAGGAAGGAGGTAGTGTGAGGTTGTGTGATCCTTGTTTATAACCTATTCTCATTTTCTGTTTTTCATTCTTCGTATCGTGAGTTTATTTTCCTTTTCCGTGAATTTTGTACTCCAACCTATTCTTTCGAATAGGTTTGGGGAAGTCGTGTGAGTCATTTTTTGTTTCTTTTTGTTATGCTACTGCAGGCTAGAAAAATCGAAAAAAAAGAGAAAGAAAAATTCCAGAAAAAAGAGAAAAAGAAAATGAGAAAAAAAGAATCTGGAAAGAAAAAAAAGAGAAGACCCCAAAAAAGCAAAGAAGGGTCCAAAAATAAAAACCAAATAGCAGTTTAGCAAAGTTTTGAGTCTTTTCCATATTTCGTATTGTTCGTAATCGTGTTTTTCTATTTTTTATCTTTTTTGTCTTGAGTGTCATCTGTTCTAGACCACCCTCGGCCTGCCATTCAGGAAGTGGTGAATAGCTTAAGACTTTACTTGAGAGATGGGTAGAATAGGGGAGTGTTATCTTTTATAGGGAACCCTCCTTCGTTTCATGAGAGCCAGTACTGGTTCGACCTCTTTTGAGGAAAAGTCTTAACATGGTGGAACAGCAGTAAGTCCTCAGTTTCATAGGCACGGGGCAACCATTCGTATCTTAGCATGCATCGTTACGTCGTCACTGACTAGGTCCAGGTAGAGAATGTTACGAGAGACTATCTTGTCTTGACATAAGTGCTTATGTGGATGTGTATAAGTCAATCGAGGTATTCTTCAACCTATATTCATGCTTTGATTTATATGGTTTTTGTTCATATGTTATTTGGTAGATTCAGTAGATTAGTTCATTTTATTTGGCATGAAACTCCATTTTGAGTCTTGCATGTTTTTTGTATTAGAGTCTAGCTTAGTTGCTTGAGGACAAGCAAAGGTTCAGTTTGGGGAGTTTGATGAATGTGTATTTTACACTTTCATTTGAGTCTTTTTCACCAATTTTAGCTATCCTCTATGATAATTTAGCTATATTTTAGTATATTTTATTAGAATAGTGTCACGTTTCCCTTTAGATTTTATTTTACAGGTTTTGGTTGAAATTCGGAGATTTACGGGCAATTATATTGAAGTCTACAAGGAATTGGTGTTCCAGAAGCCTATTTGGAGTATCTGAAGGTTTCCGGATAGGATTTGGAGTCTAGGGGTCGAATCTGGAGGTTAGAAGGCCATTAGAAGTCTGAAACCGAGTCCGAAAAGATGAAGAAATCAAAAATCGCGTTGAAAACGCGGAAATTCCGCGTTTACACTGTGGCGCGAACCGCCGGAATCCTAGGGCGAACCGCCGCGGGCTAATTTCGGGCCTATATATAGTGCTCAGTTTTCTCTCCGAAAATCATATCTTTCCAAGCCTACTTTCTCACCTCTCTCTATAGTTTTAGGTAGGAACTTCCCAGGGCCTGTCCTGGGAGTTCCGTAGCTTAGGGGATACTTTTTCATAGCAGATTGGAGCGCGTAGGATCGCAATCATCCGGAGATTGACAACCTTCGGTAACTTTGTATCTTACAGTTTTTATCTACTTATTTTATTCTTCTTTCAATATGTTTTCTTCTATGATTGCTATTGATTGCATGCCTATTATGAGTAGCTAAACTTATCGTTGGTGGTAGTATGTGAATTCTTAGCGAGGGAAGATAATCATGCTAATAGCTATATCGCGCATTATACTCTGTGTCATTGCTTTATTTCGTTGATCAGTTGCAACCAAAATTCTCGTATGTTGTATTGATTATTATGCACACATGGACACTTGTCAACCAATCAGACCAATTATCTTCGTAGTGTTGAATAATTACGGAACACATTAGGACGTTAGTTGTTGATGAGTCAGACCCATGTTATCTCCGTAGTGCTTAATACTTGCAACAGGACACAAGATTGATTCAAAGATCTCTATGCAAGACCGAGGAATTTATGCATGATTATCGACCCATTATGTTAAGAAGGACCATACTATCACCAATCTCCATTATCTGCTTGAAAACCCCTATTGCTTTCTATCTGCTGTTTTATATTCTTAATTAGATTTCATAAAGCTAGTATAGTCCTAAGAGAACGACACTCGAGTCATTCTACTACCACACTACGGTTTTCGTTGTAGTTGTGGATTGCCTTTGGCTAAATACAAATTTATTTGATTGAATCTGACACGTTCATCAGCTGGTGATGTACCTGACGAAATCACCATCAAGAAGGTTGTTAGGTGCGAGTGTTGCATGAAGGAAGAACTTCTACAGGCTGAGGAAGAAGAGAAGGACCTTGGTTCTGACGCAAGTGATGAGGAGCAAGAGGATCCTGAACCACTCCCTAAAAGTTTCGATGTTAAGGTAGGGATTGGTGAGCTTGAAGATGTCCGTGCCACACTAGACACGGGATCCTACTCAAACATAATCCCTTTGAATGTGTTTGAAAAGAGCAACCTTGGAAAACTATCTGAGCAAAGGGCTATTGTGCAACTGGCGGATGGATCCTTTCTGAGACCCGAGGGCGTCGTGAAAAATGTGTTGGTCAAGATCGGTGAAGCATCTATATACACCAATTTTGTAGTTATGCCGGCATCTGCACCTGGGACGGGGGATGTCATACTCTTAGGGCAAACGTTCTTGACCAAACTACGCTCCGTGATGGACATCTACCAAAGAACTTGCACCATCGAAGTGGATGGCAAGCAACACGTGTTGCGAGCCATACCAGATCCACCTGATCCGCCTGATAATTCTTTCACTACTCACTACTGTGGTCTTGCAGCCTATATTCTTTCTTATTCACAGGTTCGTGGTAGGGAGAGGAGATCGATGAAGGGGAAGTCTAGTACCAGCAGAAAGAAGAGATAGGCGCAGACAGGAGTCGAGTCAAAGACTTTAAACAATGGCGCTATCCGGGAGGCAACCCGGAGATTTTATCGCTTTCTTTAATCGCTTTCTTTACCGCTTTAGATTTTATCTCACGAGTTTGATTGAGTATTATAGGTAACTTATACAAGCATTAGCTCTCACCTTGGATCCACTTTCGGCGTTCGGGACGAGCGATGACGTTCAGGTTTGGGGAGGAGGTTATCGCTGGTTATCTCTATACTTATCTTGCTTATGAAAAACTCGTGAAATTTTTTGCATTTGCACGATCACTGCTTTCCTAGGATAGTTTTGCATGTTTTATATGGAGTTTATTGCCGAATTTTTTGAACTTTTTTATTGGGTAGATCAACCAACTATGCCATTAATCGTATGATTCATCTCTATGAATTTGTTTGAGGTTTTTCTCGCTTGGCTTGTCACATTTATGTATTGCATTTAGTTAAGCTAGGTAGTCTCGACATCACTTAGTGGTGTTTTCTCTACTGCGGTTCACGAAGGCCTTTATAATAGGATGATGCATGTTAGGGTCTTATGGTTGTTTTCCCGAGTAATTATGTACCTAAGAGGCAACAAGTCTTCACCATGCTTTGAGATTGCTAAATGCCTAGGAAGGAGGTAGTGTGAGGTTGAGTGATCCTTTGTTTATAACCTATTCTTCCGAATAGGTTTGGGGAGGGGGTTACACCATCATTAGACTTGTTTCTGTTTTCCATTTTCGTATCGTGAGTTTATTTTTCCGTAAATTTTGTACTCCAACCTATTCTTTCGAATAGGTTTGGGGAAGTCTTGTGAGTCATTTTGTTTCTCTTTTTGTTATGCTACTGCTGGCTAGAAAAAAATCGAAAAGAAAGAAAAAATTCCAGAAAAAAAGAGAAAAGGAAAAGAAAAAATCTGGAAAGAAAAAAAAGGAAAAAAGGAAAGACCCCAAAAAAGCAAAGAAGGGTCCAAAAAGAAAGCCAAATAGCAGTTAGCAAAGTGTTGAGTCTTTTCCATTCTTGTAATGTTCGTAATCGTGTTTTTCTTTTTTTTTTTTATCTTTTTTGTCTTAAGTGTCATCTGTTCTAGACCACCCTCGTCCTGCCATTCAGGAAGTGGTGAATAGCTTAAGACTTTACTTGAGAGATGTGTAGAATAGGGGAGAGTTATCTTTTATAGGGAACCCTCCTTCGTTTGATGAGAGCCAGTACTGGTTCGACCTCTTTTGAGGAAAAGTCTTAACATGGTGGAACAGCAGTAAGTCCTCAGTTTCATAGGCACGGGGCAACCATTCGTATCTTAGCATGCTTCATTACGTCGTCACTGACTAGGTCCAGGTAGAGAATGTTACGAGAGACTATCTTGTCTTGACATAAGTGCTTATGTGGATGTGTATAAGTCAATCGAGGTATTCTTCAACCTATTTTCATGCTTTGATTTATATGGTTTTTGTTCATATGTTATTTGGTAGATTCAGTAGATTAGTTCATTTTAATTGGCATGAAACTCCATTTTGTGTCTTGCATGTTTTTTGTATTAGAGTCTAGCTTAGTTGCTTGAGGACAAGCAAAGGTTCGGTTTGGGGAGTTTGATGAATGTGTACTTTACACTTTCATTCGAGTCTTTTTCACCTATTTTAGCTATCCTCTATGTTAATTTAGCTATATTTTAATGCATTTTATTAGAATAGTGTCACGTTTCCCTTTAGATTTATTTTTACAGGTTTTGGTTGAAATTCGAAGATTTCCGGGCAATTATATTGAAGTTGACAAGGAATTGGTGTTCTAGAAGCCTATTTGGAGTATCTGAAGGTTTCCGGATGGGATTTGGAGTCTAGGGGCCGAATCTGGGGGTTAGAAGGCTACTAGAAGTAAAAAACCGAGTCCGAAAAGGGGAAGAAATCCAGAAATTGTCTCGGGCGAACCGCCCAAGACGTGGGCCGAACCGCCCCACAGTATTTCGAAGCCTATATATAGTTGCTCAGTTTTCTCCGAAAATCATATCTTTCCAGACCTACTTTCTCACCTCTCTCTATAGTTTTAGGTAGGAACTTCCCGGGGCCTGTCCTGGGAGTTCCGTAGCTTAGGGGATACTTTTTCATAGCAGTTTGGAGCTCGTAGGATCGCAATCATCTGGAGATTGACAACCTTCGGTAACTTTGTATCTTACAGTTTTATTCTACTTATTTTATTATTCTTTCAACATGTTTTCTTCTATGATTTCTGTTGATTGCATGCCTATTATGAGTAGCAAAACCTATCGTTGGTGGTAGTATGTGAATTCTTAGCGAAGGGAAGATAATCATGCTAATGGCTATATCGCGCATTATATTCCGTGTCATTGCTTTATTTCGTTGATCAGGCACAACCTAAATTCTCGTATGTTGTATTAATTATTATGCACAATTGGACACTCGTCGACCATCAGACCAATTATCTTCGTAGTGTTGAATAATTACGGAACACATTAGGACATTAGTGATTGACTTGTCAGATCAATTATCTTCGTAGTGCTTAATATTTGCAACAGGACACTAGATTGATTCAAAGATCTCTATGCAAGACCGAGGAATTTATGCATGATTATCGACCCGTTATGTTAAGAAGGACCATACTATCACCAATCTCCATTATCTGCTAGAAACCCCCCCCCCCTTTTTGCTATCTATCTGCTGTTTTATATTCTCTTGTTAAATAGATAAAGCTAGTTATAGTTCTGAGAGAACGACACTCGGGTCATTCTACTGCTACACTACGGTTTTCGTTGTAGTTGTGGATTGCCTTTGGCTAAATAACAAATTTATTTGCGTGAACTCGGAGCACGACATCCGCGGTTCATCAGAAAGCATGTCATCTTCCCGTAGAACTAGAACACAAGGCATATTTGGCTATAAAAGCACTCAATCTTGATATGGGAAAAGCTGGCGAGGAACGATTGTTGCAACTAGATGAGCTTGATGAATTACGATTAGGTGCTTATGAAAATTCCAAGATCTATAAGGAACGTTCTAAGAAGTATCATGATCGTGGTATAGTACGTAAGGAATTGATTCCTGGACAAAAAGCTTTGGTATTTAATTCTCGCTTTTGACTATTTCCTGGAAAGCTCCGTAATCGTTGGTATGGACCGTACGAAATTATCAAAGTTGCTCCCCATGGAGCTATAAAACTCTTTGATCCAAAGACGGGCAATACCCTCAAGGTGAATGGCCAGCGAGTGAAGCCATACTTCGAGATATCTAGTGATCAAAGGGAGGTTGATTACCTTGAGCTTACCCTTACCGCCTCCACTAAAGGTTAGTGTGTTTTGTTGTTTTGTTTTCTCACGAGTTTGATTGAGTATTATAGGTCACTTATACAAGCATTAGCTCTCACCTTGAATCCACTTTCGACGTTCGGGACGAGCGACGACGTTCAGGTTTGGGGAGGAGGTTTTCGCTGATTATCTCTATACTTATCTTGCTTATGATAAACTCGTGAAATTTTTTGCATTTGCACGTTTACTGCTTTCCTAGGATAGTCTTGCATGTTTTATATGGAGTTTATTTCCGAATTTTTTGAGCTTTTTTATTGGGTAGATCAACTAACTATGCCATTAATCATATGCTTCATCTCTATGAATTTGTTTGAGGTTTTTCTCGCTTGGCTTGTCACATTTATGTATTGCACTTAGTTAAGCTTGGTAGTCTCGACATCACTTAGTGGTGTTTTCTCTACTGCGGTTCACGAAGGCCTTTATAATAGGATGATGCATGTTACGGTCTTATGGTTGTTTTCCCGAGTAATTATGTACCTAAGAGGCAACAAGTCTTCACCATGCTTTGAGATTGCTAAATGCCTAGGAAGGAGGTAGTGTGAGGTTGTATGATCCTTTGTTGATAACCTATTCTTCCGAATAGGTTTGGGGAGGGGGTTACACCATCATTAGACTTGTTTTTTGTTTTTCAATTCTGTGTTGTGAGTTTATTTTTCCTTTCTCGTTAATTTTGTACTCCAACCTATTCTTTCGAATAGGTTTGGGGAAGTCGTTTGTCATTTTTGTTTCATTTTTCGTTATGCTACTGCTGGCTAAAAAAAAAAATCGAAAAAAAAAGAAAAATACCAGGAAAAAAGAAAAAAAAAGAAAAAAAAAAAACTGGAAAGAAAAAATGAAAAAAAAAGTAAAAGACCCCAAAAAAGCAAAGAAGGGTCCAAAAAAGAAAACCAAATAGCAGTCTAGCAAAGTGTTGTGTCTCATTTTTCAATTCTTGTAATGTTCGTAATCGTGTTTGTAATTTTCTATCTTTTCTTTTGTTTTTGAGTGTCATCTGTTCTAGACCACCCTCGTCCTGCCATTCAGGAAGTGGTGAAAATCTTAAGGCTTTGCTTGAGAGATGGGTAGAATAGGGGAGTGTTATCTTTTATAGGGAACACTCCTTCGTTTGATGAGAGCCAGTACTGGTTCGACCTCTTTGAGGAAAAGTCTTAACTTGGTGAACAGCAGTAAGTCCTCAGTTTCATAGGCACGGGACAACCATTCGTATCTTAACATGTTTCATTACGTCGTCACTGACTAGGTCCAGGTAGAGAATGTTACTCGAGACTATCTTGTCTTAACATAAGTGTTTATGTGGATGTGTATGAGTCAATCGAGGCATTCTTCAACCTATATTCATGTTTTAATTTATATGGTTCTTGTTCATATGTTATTTGATAGATTCAGTAGATTAGTTCATTTTATTTGGCATGAAACTCCATTTTATGTGTTGCATTGTTTTTTGCATTAGAGTCTAGCTTAGTTGCTTGAGGACAAGCAAAGGTTCGGTTTGGGGAGTTTGATGAATGTGTATTTTACACTTTCATTTGAGTCTTTTTCACCTATTTTAGCTATCATCTATGTTAAATTAGCTATATTTTAATGCATTTTATTAGAATAGTGTCACGTTTTCCTTTAGTTTTTATTTTACAGGTTTTGGTTGAAAAACGAGGATTTCCGGGCAATTATATTGAAGTTGACAAGGAATTGGTGTTCCAGAAGCCTAATTGGAGTATCTGAAGGTTCCGGATAGGATTTGAAGTCTAGGGGTCGAATCTGGAGGTTACAAGGCCACTAGAAGTCAGAAACCGAGTCCGAAAAGGGGAAGAAATCCAAAAACGCGTCGAAAACGCGTAAATTCCCGAAAAATACTCCCGGGCGAATCGCCGCACACCAGGCGACTCGCCCGGTTTGTGGGGCCCTTCGCCCCACACTATTTCGAAGCCTATATATAGTTGCTCAGTTTTTCTCCGATTTTCATAGACCTATTCTCTCACCTTTCTCTGTAGTTTTAGGTAGGAACTTCCCAGAGCATGTTCTGGGGGTTCATAGCTTAGGAGATACTTTTTCATAGCAATTTGGAGCTTGTAAGATCGCGATTCTTCGGAGACTGACAACCTTCGGTAACATTGTATCTTACAGTTTTTCTACTTATTTTTATATATCTTTCAACATGTTTTCTTCTATGATTTCTGTTGATTGCATGACAACTATGAGTAGCTAAACTTCTCGTTGGTGATAGTATGTGAATTCTTAGCGAAGGGTTGATAATTATGCTAATGGCTATATTGCGCATTATACTCCGTGTTATTGCTTTATTTCTTTGATCTATCTAAATCTATATCTTCGTATTGTTGATTAATTATTTCACACAATTGGACAATTCATTGGTCTTTGACCTATCTAAATCTATATCTTCGTAGTGTTTGATAATTACAACAGGACAATTCATTGATCATAGATCTCCATGCAAAACCGAGGAATTTATGCATGATTATTAACCCGTTATACTTTGAAGGACCATACTATCACCAATCTCCATTATCTGTTAAGAAAAACCTTTGCTAAACCGTCTGCTGTTTTATATTCTCAAATTAGATTAGATAAAGCTAGTTATAGTCCTTAGAGATCGACACTCGAGGTCATTCTACTGCTACACTACGGTTTTCGTTGTAGTTGTGAATTGCCTTTGGCTAAATAACAAATTTATTTGATTGATCCGGAACTGACAATCCCGCGCATCATCAGTGGTGTCCTTACTGAGGATAACTGATGTTGTATGCCTTTTGAAGTGCAATACTCAGTTATGTACTGGTTTACAAACTCAGTACCATGGTTTGTCCTTATGACTTTTACCTTGTCATTTTTCATGACTTCAAGCTTATTCAGCAAGTTAGGTATTTCAGTCCTTGTTTCAGATTTGTGCTTGATAAATACTACCCAAGTGAATCTTGAATAGTCATCTACCACCACCAGACCATACTTCTTACCAGCATAGCTTGTTGAAGAAGATTCAAACTAGTCCATGTGCAGGAGTTGTAAAGGTTTTGTAGTTGACGGTACTGCCTTGTTCTTAAAAGAAGATTTGGTTTGCTTTCGTTGTTGACATGCATTGCAAACACCATCCTTCTTAAAAGTAACCTTAGGTAATCCAACTACAAGTGCCTTTTTAGACAGCTTATTCAGCGTCTTGAAGTTTAGATGACTTGTTCGTTTATGGCATAACCATGCTTTTTCAGGAAGGCAATCGTGATCTGAGACAAGGCATTTTTCAACGATTGTTGAAGACCAATCTACGGTGTACAAGCCTCCTGATCTTCTTGCAACCATAATAACCTTCTTTGTCTCGAAATCTATAAGTTTACATTCATCACTTTTGATTTTGATGAAATATCCTTTGTCAGCAAATTGACTCATGCTGAAAAGATTAAACTTAAGATATTTGACATAAAGAACTCTCGTAATGGTAATGCATCCTAACTTCACGTCACCAAAGCCTTTTGTAGAACCAGAGCCTCCACCAGCAAACCTTATTGTTGGACCTTTAGACCACCGTGTATAGTTTATAAGGTTATTCTTGTTGCCCGTCATGTGCTTTCCACAACCACTGTCAAAGTGCCAGATTGCATCGTTTGTCTCCGTGGCTGAAGTCTGCACAATCAAGAGCAAACAAGTTAATTTTCCAATATTGGATGTCCATTAACATGTTCAAGAATGTGTCCAGTGGAAACCCAAGTCTTAAGTTTTTCAACTTTGACTTGTTTTCTATTTGCTGAGGAACTAGAAGGTTTTGAGCCAAAAGATTTTTGATTCGTGCTGATCAAGTCCACTTTCTGATGTGGTGTCTTGCTTGGTTGACCTTTTTGCTGAACATACTTTTCAGTAAGTTCTTTTCTTGCAAGGTTCCTTCTAGCCCTAGCATTTTGAGTCTTTTCAGAACTCTTAGGCTTGATTTTGTTCATCTCATTGAAGTATCTTTGCTGACTTTGCTTATACTCGTGAAAAAGTTGACTTTGCTTGGTTTTGAAACCGAGTCCACTTTTCGGAGAATGCTGAGCTTTTGTGTCAGCAACCTTCTTCATTCAGGTTTGTCAGCAAAGGTCTTCTTGCCTTTTGACTTAACAAATTGCTTTTCAGCAACTTGTTTGGCGGAATGCCTTACAGCATCCTTTTTCTTTACAGTTTGCTTTTCAGCAACCTGTTTTCCTTTTAAAGTCTTGTTACTTTGAGTAGCAACAGCGGGCTTTACGATCGTAGGTACTTGATTTCATTTTTCAGCAACCTTAGATTGACCAAACTGATAGAGTTTTGGTTGACCACTATCAGTAGCACGTACAAAGGAAATCGGTGATTTGTCTTTACTCAAGATTATTACGTCATCACCTTCATACGTTGCACCTAAACCTTCTTTTTGAGATGGATCTCTCAAATAAGAGTTTAGTTTAGTCAGCGTATTACTTGCATCAGCATAAGATTTGAAATTGATTTTCATCTTTTTCATCTCTTGGATTTCAGCAAGTAACTTTAGAATTGAGGACTGATACTCTTCCAAATCTATTGCCATTTGAGAATTCTTCTCTGTATCTTCAGCAATCAACTTCTTAAGACGCCTTATTTCAGCATCCTTTTCTTCTGTCTCTTCTTTCAGCAAGACATACTTTTCAGTAATCTGCTTGGTCAGAGTTTCAGCATTTTGTAGTTTCTCTTGCTGTTTGCTCAGAGTTTTCTCAAATCTTTCGATTTCTCCTTGAATCTTGTCAAGGTCAATCTCGTCTTCACTTTCTGAGTCAGAGTCAGAGGTAGGATTGTTTACCTGACCAGCCATGAGGCAAAACTCGTAGTTTGACACATCTGGATAAGCTTCAATAGCTATTCCACAAACTTCCTTGCCAATCTCTACGTCAAGAGTGGCTTCTTCATCGTCAGTGTCTAAGCTTTCATCCTCACTGTCTTCGGAGCTAGTATCAATGCATAAAGCATCGATTTTTGCTTGAAGCTTCTTCTTTTCTTCAGCAATAAAAGCTCTTTTGAACTTCTTCTTCTTCTCAGCAGATCTTGAACGATTTTTCAAACTTCCTTAGCAGTTTTAGCACCCCATAGTTTGCACTGTATAGTATCCGGAGTTGATCGAATGATGATGTTTCTTGCTTGGCCATCAAGACGGAATCTCTTGGCTTCGTCAGAAGTCCATTCCTCTCTTGGTTTTGGAACGACAGTATCAACTGGTTCGCCTAAGATAGTTTCCTTTCCAGCTTCTGTGGTTTTGTGAGGAAAACTTCTTTCAACCTTAGTGATTTTGATAGGTCCATCATTAATGACGGTAACCATCTCATCACTAATGGCCTCAAGATGTAGCATCATGTTGTTTCGCCATTTTTCATAGTTTTCCAGCTTCAGTAAGGGAGCATCTCCTAAAGACATCCTGTCAGCAAAATACTACCAAACTGATCAAGTGAGAGTGATTTACGGAAAGCACCTAAGGGGATCTAGGTTCAGTGCTGAACGTTAAAGAACCTCCATCTCTGATACCACTTGTTGGTCCCTTTAAACAACAAGAAAAGACTAGAGGGGGGGGTGAATAGTCTTTTCAAACTTTCGTCGTTTAAAAACTTTCTCAACAAGTTCTTATTACTTTTCAGTAATGAGTTTGCTGATACTTAACTTTCTCAGCAAGCGCAAGTTACTTCTCAGTAACTAGTTTTGTTGATACTTAAAATCAGAGAGCGGAAGTCTTTGATACAATAAGTGCTTTGTCAGTAAGTGATAGTTTCAGCAAGTGAAGTGAGTGACTGTGTACAGATAGATATGCTTTTCTGAAAACTAAATGCAGTAAGTAAATCACACAAACACTTTTATAGTGGTATCTGAGAGTGGCATAATCTCTCAACTAATCCACTTTGTTTACACTAAGACAAGTTTGAGGTTCCTTACAACACCTATCTAGAGCGATTCAAACAGAAACCAAAGCACACTTGCTTCGTTTCCAACTTAACTAGAGAACGAAACCTTGTTCTACACCAAACTTGGGACTTTTAATCAGCAACAATATGCTCGATTAAGTTCCCCCTGAATATCACACCTGAAAGGGTGTATTTTCAGTTAGAGAGGTTTGGGATGAGATAACTTAATTATAACTTATTCAGTTACAACAAGTAATCTATGAAACAAAACTTTGAATACTTTGCAGTAGACAAGTTTGATTGTTTCTGGTGTCAAGACTTGTTCTTGTTCGAAAGAAAGAAAGAACACTTAACTAATTTCTTAGCCGTGTAAGTTCTACTTCTTCACAAGTAGCTTTTTCAAGCTTTAAGTCTTGGAACGGATCAATGGCAGTCAAGAGTATTTGAAGGGTATGTGAGTTTAAGCACAAGTGAGAGTTTGATCACGTTGTTGACACACTTCAACTCTTTGCCGGATGACCTCTATTTATAGTGAATCAAGGAGCCGTTTGAATTTCAAATTCTAAGGCTTTTGTTCCTTAAGATGTCACTATCTTGCTTTTGTACTTTCAGCAGCGTCCTTTGTTTGTCTTCTACTCTTCATGTCCTTCGCGTGCATGCTTTGCATTTAATGCTCATTTGAATGAAATTCAAACAGTAACATTGGAGCGCAAATGCAAGTACTTTCAGCAAGAGGTCACAAATGTTCATCAGCAAGTGGTCAGTGTCAGTTTCAGCAAGCACAACCTACTCTGTCGTTTAGATTTTCACTTATGCAATGCTGTTGCTGAAGTTTCCACTTTCTGAGCAACATGTGCCTTTGTAGATACCAGTCTTCAGAAATCTTCTAGTCTTCAGATTTTCGAATTCTTCAAGTTTCTGAACGGTTCTAAATGCTTCAATAGTTTGTTTGTGTAAACAAAGTACATCATCAGCAAATGCTTCAATAGGTTGTATTTCTTTTCAGAAAACAAGATACATCATAAGCGGTAAAACTAACCTATCTAGCACCTACTCTAAGTCATCAGCAAACGTTCCTCTTTTACAATGTCCTTAAAATTCTAAATTCCTATGGACCTTAAGAGTACTAGTTACTGGACTTCTCTTAATTTAGCATGGTTAATTGCTCATCAAAATTACAAGTTTCCTAACATACTGGAGCTTGTTTTTCAGCAACTGCTTAAGAGTCGTCCGAAAGATCATGGACAATTGTTACTGACTTGCGAGCCAGTGTTTTCTTTCTTGGGTTACTTGTCCTTTTTCTTTTGGGGACGGGGTTAGCTGATGACACTGCAGTTTGAGTGTCATCATCAGCTTTCCTCTTTTTCTTCTTTGATTTTTCCAGTTTCTCTCCAGCAGTAGCGCCAGTAGTTGCATTTTCAGCAATGGGTGTTGTACCCTTATCATGATCACCATCTGCAACAGTTTCATGACGATCATCATCTATAGCAGTTTCATCAACAGCTTTTTCAACTGTTGGAACATTCTCTTGCTAAGTGGTAGTGGCAACATCTGCAGCTGTTGTATACCTTTCTTGCTGACTTGTGCTGACAACATTTGCAGTTGTTGTCTTCTTAGATTTTTCAAGTTTCTTGCCAGCAAGCTTAGGTGCATTCTGCTTGTAGAAGGCTCTTCCCACATTGCATACAGATTTCTTTATTGGCAATGGGTTTCTCAGCTGAATCTTGAAGTGTTCAAGAATGAAGCATATCTTCAGTCCATACATGACTGGGAAGGTAGGTGAGACCTTGTTGTCTTCAACCTTAACCTTGAATTTAGTAACACAATCAACAAGTCTGTTGAAAATGTACTTTGCCCAGTTGAGCTCCGTTTGTTCTCATAGATATGCATCAACAGCGGACACCTTCTCAAGCCTACTTGGTCTGTTCCTCCGACTTGGGATTCTAAGACTTTGATTAGTAGCAGAGCTACTAGACCAAGTGAATGGCAGAGATGCTTCCTCTTAACGTGCTTTTTCCAAGTCACGGGAGCAATCTCTGCTTTCTTCATTTTCTCATTTCTGACATCACTGTAGAAGGCTTCAATTTCTTCATCAGTGGCAGTGATGTCATCTTCAGTTCCAGTGGTCGGAATTTGAAAGACTTCTGCTAAATCAGTCCATTTCAGGACGATTTGCACATTCTGAACTGTGGAGAAGATCACTTTTTCAGTGACTCCTTGACCATCAGTTAGGGACTGAATTTCTGCAGTGTTGTAGAACTCCATAGTATCTAACATGCTCACTTTCTTAGGGCGAGCTGTTATGAAGTGAATGAGGCCTTGCTGTTTAATCAAGTCAAGTGCCTCCTCATTGTCACCGTCTAGTTCTTGTTCATAGAAGTATCGGATATACTTCTCTTTTGTAAAACCACCCCATTGCATCATCATTTCACACTTTGCAGTGTCTAGATATGCAGGAGGCATGGTTTTTCTGTTATCCTATCGTTTTTCAACACAATTTTCGCTGTGTTAGTCACCTGAGCAGTGCGTTTTTCAGCACTGTCAACCTTAGATGACTTAGATGTCTTAGATGACTGTCTCTTTGGTGCCATTTCTTTATATAGATGAGAAATGTGTACGAAAAAGATTGTTTGCTTTTTGATCAGAGGTACAGTAGATTCAGGCTAAAATTTGCAGAGAAAGGAAATGTGAGTTAAAGAATTTTGTCTTTCTCTAACTCCTTGTTTATATAGTGTCTCTGATGTGCAAGAATCTCAATCGATTTGAGTTCTCAGCAAGGGTAAATCAGAGAAACAATAGCGTTGGTGGAGCCTTTGCATTAAATGCGTAGTGGCCACTAACAAAAAACCGTCAGAGCACTCTTTCTCTTTGTAATGTTAACCGTTAGATCAATAACGTCTTTTAATCAATGGCCACGATTATATTTCATGTCATGATTATTAGCGAGTTTATCTGTGCCCGATTAACGTCACAAATTGATTTTACCGAGATTTATGGGATTTGATTGGTTGCTGAAATAAACAAGAATCTTTTCAGCGAGTTTGCATACCTAGCCTTGTTTCTTGCTGAAAATTCCCCCTTAATCAGATATCTGATATTTCTTTAAGTTAAAAGATATTTCTGAGTTCCCGTTTCAGTAAATTCTTTTTTTCTTGAGATATCTTTTGGTAAAATCTGAGAAGTGAGCTTTGCTCTTTTCTGAGTTCCCCTCTCAGAAATTTTCCCTTGATACTTGAATACCTGTTTCAGTATCTTTGATTGGCTGAATGCCCGTTTCAGCAATCTTTAAGGTTTTTCTCTTACTGAGTGTCTGTCTCAGCAAGTGATCAAGTTTCCTAACAAATACCCGTTTTGAAGGAATTACTTGTTGATTGCCTGTTTCAGCAATCATGTAGTGACTTACCATTTCATAGTGGAAGGATCTTTTAATCAAGTAAGAATACTTTGGCTTGCTGAATGCCTGTTTCATCAATCTGCCAATTGTATCCCTTATTGAGGTAGTTCAATCAATCCAAGGTTATACCTTAGCATTGCGAATCTATTATCTGGTAGGGGCTTGGTAAAGATGTCAACATGTTGATCATCAGTACCTACTTTTACAACCTCGATATCTCCCTTTTCCACATGATTTTTAATGAAATGATGTCTAATATCGATGTGCTTAGTCCTTGAGTGGAACTTAGGATTTTGCGTGATAGCAATAGCACTTGTATTATCACAAAAGATTGGTGTTTTCTTTGCAGAAATACCATAATCTCTTAATTGTTGCTGAATCCATAGGATTTGAGCTGTGCAACAACCAGCCGCAATGTATTCAGATTCAGTAGATGAATTGGGAACACAAGTTTGCTTCTTGCTGAACCATGATATTAATCTAGTACCCAAAAACTGACAAGTTCCAGAGGTACTTTTTCTATCAAGAGTTGATCCTCCATGATCAGCATCAGAATAACCAACCAATTCAAGTCCAGAATCTTTAGGATACCATAATCCAACATTGACTATACCTTTGACATATTTCAGTATCTTAAGTGCCTTTTTGTAGTGTGATTCTCTTGGATCAGATTGGAATCTTGCACACACACAAACAGCATACTGAATGTCAGGTCTACATGTTGTTAAATACAACAAGGAACCAATGAGCTTCCTATACTTGTGTTCTTCAACACTTTTATCTTCTTTAGTATAGCCCAATTTGGTACCAACACTCATAGGGATCTTTTCAGTTTTTGTTCCTCTTTGATCCTAAACTTTATGAGCATTTCTTTCGCATACTTTGCTTGATTTATGAATATTCCATCTTTGAGTTGCTTGACTTGCAATCCTAGGAAATAATTCAATTTTCCCATCATACTCATTTCAAATTTGTTTGTCATGAGCTTGGCAAAATCATCACAAAGTTGCTTGTCCTTAGATCCAAATATTATGTCACCCACATAAATATGAACTAAGAGTATTTTACCACTATTGTTCATGGTAAACAAGGTTTTGTCAACTTCACCTTTCTTGAAACCATTATTCAGCAAGAACTTAGCCAAGGTATCATACCAAACTCTTGGTGCTTGCTTTAGACCATATACAGCTTTCTGAAGCTTGTATACCATCTTGGTTTCTGAGGGAAGTTCAAAGCTAGGGGGTTGTTCTAAGTAGACTTCTTCCGGAAGTTCACCATTCAAGAATGCACTTTTAACATCCATTTGGTAAACAATGAAGTCATTGTGAGCAGCAAACGCCAAGAAAAGTCTAATTGCATCCAATCTTGCAACTGGTACATAAGACTCATCATAGTCCAATCCTTCAGTCTGACAGTAACCTTGAGCAACTAGACGTGCTTTATTTCTTGTTACTTCACCAGACTCACTCAGCTTGTTTCTGAACACCCACTTTGTACCGGTGGCTTTCTTGCCTTCAGCAAGAGGTACAAGTTTCCAGACTTTGTTTCATTCAAATTGATCTAGTTCTTCTTGCATTGCCTTGATCATTCAGAATGCTTTAGAGCTTCTTCTATGGTCTTGGGTTCAATTTTTGAAACAAAGCAAGAGAACAGAGATTCTACTTCTACGACATTTGCTTCTTCAGCAAGTCCATGAGTAGCAGAAACTTTGGATCTAGTCACTTGGCGTTTGTCAATATCACCAATCATATCCGTAGAGGGATGATCTCTAATCCATTTGTTAACAGGCTTTCTGCTCGTTGGATCTAGATATGTTTGCTCATCAGCATGTGACTCTTCAGCATTTACTTGTTCAGTACTACTAGTATTTTGTGTCTCTGTTGAGATTGGTTCATCAACAACTGCTGGTTCAACATTGCTAGATTGTGGTAACTCATCAGCAGGCACGGGAGGTTGCATAGTTTCAGCAACTTCCGGAGCAACTGCGTCTTTTGCTGGAAATTCTTTGTCGTGAACTATATTTATCTTGTCATGACTTGGGGGAGGAGAGTCAATGTCAGAATCATCATTTAGTTCAATTGACTTGATTTGCCTAGCATTAGATTCAGTTCTTTGCTCATGTATGATTAGCTTTTTCATACATTCTGATATTTCTTCTTCAGCAGGCACTCCTTGTGTCTTTTCGTAGAATACAACATGCACTGATTCTTCGATCTTTTGTGCCTTTTGTTGTAAATTCTATAAGCTTTACTATGCAAGGAGTAACCAAGAAATATCGCTTCGTTTGCCTTTGGTTGAAATGTTCTTAGGTACTCTCTACCGTTATTAAGAACGAAACACTTACAACCAAATACTCTTAGATGAGTGATATTAGGAGGTCTTCCAACAAACAACTCATATGGAGTTTTGTTGTATTCCTTAGTAATCAGACATCTGTTTTGAGTGTAGCAGGCGGTATTAATCGCTTCAACCCAGTAAGCCTCACTTATTTCAGTGTCAGCAAGCATTGTTCTTGCGGCTTCTTTTAGGGTGCG
Organism: Plantago ovata; assembly: GCA_028274465.1. NCBI lineage: Eukaryota > Viridiplantae > Streptophyta > Magnoliopsida > Lamiales > Plantaginaceae > Plantago > Plantago ovata. The sequence continues at coordinate 46,355,400 of CM051458.1, forward strand.
ATTCTTCCGTTCAGCAACACCGTTTTGTTGTGGTGTTCTTACTGAGGATAACTGATGTTGTATGCCTTTTGAAGTGCAATACTCAGTTATGTACTGGTTTACAAACTCAGTACCATGGCCTGTCCTTATGACTTTTACCTTGTCATTTTTCATGACTTCAAGCTTATTCAACAAGTTAGGTATTTCAGTCCTTGTTTCAGATTTGTGCTTGATAAATACTACCCAAGTGAATCTTGAATAGTCATCTACCACCACCAGACCATACTTCTTACCAGCATAGCTTGTTGAAGAATATTCAAACAAGTCCATGTGTAAGAGTTGTAAAGGTTTTGTAGTTGACAGTACTGCCTTGTTCTTAAAAGAAGATTTGGTTTGCTTTCCTTGCTGACATATATTGCAAACACCATCCTTCTTAAAAGTAACCTTAGGTAATCCAACTACAAGTGCCTTTTTAGACAGCTTATTCAGTGTCTTGAAGTTTAGATGACTTGTTCGTTTATGCCATAACCATGCTTTTTCAGCAAGGCAATCGTGATCTGAGACAAGGCATTTTTCAAGCTTGATTGTTTCTGGTGTCAAGACTTGTTCTTGTTCGAAAGAAAGAAAGAACACTTAACTAATTTCTTAGCCGTGTATGTTCTACTTCTTCACAAGTAGCTTTTTCAAGCTTTAAGTCTTGGAACGGATCAATGGTAGTAAAGAGTGTTTGAAGGGTATGTGAGTTTAAGCACAAGTGAGAGATTGATCACGTTGTTGACACACTTCAACTCTTTGCCGGATGACCTCTATTTATAGTGAATCAAGGGAGCCGTTTGAATTTCAAATTCTAAGGCTTTTGTTTCTTAAGATGTCACTTTCTTGCTTTTGTACTTTCAGCAGCGTCCTTTGTTTGTCTTCTAGTCTTCATGTCCTTCGCGTGCATGCTTTGCATTTAATGTTCATTTGAATGAGATTCAAACGTTGGAGCGCAAATGTAAGTACTTTCACCAAGGAGGTCACAAATGTTCATCAGCAAGTGGTCAGTCTCAGTTTCAGCAAGCACAACCTACTCTGTCGTTTAGATTTTCACTTATGCAATGCTGTTGCTGAAGTTTCCACTTTCTGAGCAACATGTGCCTTTGTAGATACCATTTTCATAAATCTTCTAGTCTTCAGTTCTTCGAAATCTTCAAGTTTCTGAACGGTTCTAAATGCTTCAATAGTTTATTTGTGTAAACAAAGTACATTATCAGCAAATGCTTCAATAGGTTGTATTTCTTTTCAGAAAACAAGATACATCATAAGCGGTAAAACTAACCTATCTAGCACCTACTCTAAGTCTTCAGCAAACGTTCCTCTTTTACAATGTCCGTAAAATTCTAAATTCCTATGGACCTTAAGAGTACTAGTTACTGGACTTTTCTTAATTTACCATGGTTAATTGCTCATCAAAATTACAAGTTTCTTAACAGTGGCTGAAGTCTGCACAATCAAGAGCAAACAAGTTAATTATCCAATATTGGATGTCCATTAACATGTTCAAGAATGCGTCTAGTGAAAACCCAAGTCTTAAGTTTTTCAACTTTGACTTGTTTTCTACTTGCTGAGGAACTAGGAGGTTTTGAGCCAAAAGACTTTTGATTCGTGCTGATCAAATCCACTTTCTGATGTGGTGGTTTGCTCGGTTGACCTTTTTGCTGAACATACTTTTCAGTAAGTTCTTTTCTAGCAAGGTTCCTTCTAGCCCTAGCATTTTGAGTCTTGTCAGAACTCTTAGGCTTGATTTTGTTCATCTCTTTGAAGTATCTTTGCTGACTTTGCTTATACTCATGAAAAAGTTGACTTTGCTTGGTTTTGAAACCGAGTCCACTTTTCGGAGAATGCTGAGCTTTTGTATCAGCAACCTTACTTGATTCAGGTTTGTCAGCAAAGGTCTTCTGATTACTTTTAGTAATCTTGCCTTTTGCCTTTTGACTTAACAAATTGCTTTTCAGCAACTTGTTTGGCAGAATGCTTTACAACATCCTTTTTCTTTACAGTTTGCTTTTCAGCAACCTGTTTTCCTTTTAAAGTCTTGTTACTTTGAGTAGAAACAGCGGGCTTTACGGTCGTAGGTACTTGATTGCATTTTTCAGCAACCTTAGATTGGCCAAACTGATATAGTTCTGGTTGACCACTATCTGTAGCACGTACAAAGGAAATCGGTGATTTGTCTTTACTCAAGATTATTACGTCATCACCTTCATACGTTGCACCTAAACCTTCTTTCTGAGATGGATCTCTCAAATAAGTGTTTAGTTCAGTCAGCGTATTACTTGCATCAGCATAAGATTTGAAATTGATTTTCATCTTTTTCATTTCTTGGATTTCAGCAAGTAACTTTAGAATTGAGGACTGATACTCTTCCAATTCTATTGCCATCTGAGAATTCTTCTCTGTAGCTTTAGCAATCAACTTCTTGAGATGCACTATTTCAGCATCTTTCTTTTCTGTCTCTTCCTGATGAATGTGTATTTTACACTTTCATTCGAGTCTTTTTCACCTATTTTAGCTATCCTCTATGTTAATTTAGCTATATTTTAGTACATTTTATTAGAATAGTGTCACGTTTCCCTTTAGATTTTATTTTACAGGTTTTGGTTGAAATTCGGGGATTTTCGGGCAATTATATTGAAGTTGACAAGGAATTGGTGTTCCAGAAGCCTATTTGGAGTATCTGAAGGTTTCCGGATAGGATTTGAAGTCTAGGGGCCGAATCTGGAGGTTAGAAGGCTACTAGAAGTCAGAAACCGAGTCCGAAAAGGTGAAGAAATCCAAAAACGCGTCGAAAACGCGGAAATTCCGCAAGAAAACTCTGGGGCGAACCGCCGCACAGTGGGGCGAACCGCCCCTTGGCTTTTCGGGGCCTATATATCGTGCTCAGTTTTTCTCCGAAAATCATATCTTTCCAGACCTACTTTCTCACCTCTCTCTATAGTTTTAGGTAGGAACTTCCCGGGGCCTGTCCTGGGAGTTCCGTAGCTTAGGGGATACTTTTTCATAGCAGTTTGGAGCTCGTAGGACCGCAATCATCCGGAGATTGACAACCTTCGGTAACTTTGTATCTTACCGTTTTATTCTACTTATTTTATATTCTTTCAACATGTTTTATTCTATGATATCTGTTGATTGCATGCCTATTATGAGTAGCTAAACTTATCGTTGGTGGTAGTATGTGAATTCTTAGCGAAGGGAAGATAATCATGCTAATGGCTATATCGCGCATTATACTCCGTGTCATTGCTTTATTTCGTTGATCAGTTGTAACAAAAATTCTCGTATGTTGTATTAATTATTATGCACAATCGGACACTTGTCGACCATCAGACCAATTATCTTCGTAGTGTTGAGTAATTACGGAACACATTAGGACAATCATCAGACCAATTATCTTCGTAGTGTTGAGTAATTACGGAACACATTAGGACAGTTGTGATTGACTTGTCAGACCAATTATCTTCGTAGTGCTTAATATTTGCAACAGGACACTAGATTGATTCAAAGATCTCTATGCAAGACCGAGGAATTTATGCATGATTATCGACCCATTATTTTAAGAAGGGCCATACTATCACCAATCTCCATTATCTGCTAGAAACCCCTCTGCTATCTGTCTACTGTTTTATATTCTCTAGTTAAATAGATAAAGCTAGTTATAGTCCTGAGGGAACGACACTCGAGTCATTCTACTGCTACACTATGGTTTTCGTTGTAGTTGTGGATTGCCTTTGGCTAATTACAAATTTATTTACTTGAATTCGGAGCACGACATCCGCGTTCATCAAATTGGCGCCGTTGCCGGGGACTATACTCCTTTTTTCTTTTTAATTTGTTTATATTTACAGCTTTAGATTCCTAATTCTATTAGTTTTAGTTTTCCTTTTTAATCTCTCTCTGATACTGCTTTCCTAGTCTGTTTCTAATCACCTTTCCTAGTCTGTTACAGATTGTGTATGCCGCATACACGTTCTGCAGGAACACCGCTTGCTGATTCAATTGCTGAGATCGATAGAGTCTACCACCAAAGAAGGCGACTACTTGAAAGGCGCGCAGTAGAGGAAATAGAGGAAACCGATTTCTCTGAATCTCTACACATTCTTTTCAAGGAAATCGACGGAATGGCAAAAGCTAGACCACTGAAGGCATGGGTTCAACCCACCAAAGATCGTATGAGGGGACCAGCGATTGTTCTTTCGTCTGCAACCCAAGATCTGGAGATCAAGAACCACGCATTCCAACAACTTCCGAGGTTCTATGACTTATCAAGGGAAGATGTGATGGGGTACTTGCAAGATATCGATGATTTCAGTCAACCAACTCCCACGACCCGGAGCTGACATAACAACGGATGAGTTGAGGATGAAGGTTTTTGCTATGGGACTTGGCGACAGAGCCAAGTCATGGCTGAGTTCTCTACCAGCCGGCTCGCTGGACACTTGGGAGAAGGTTTTTTCAGCTTTCATGGAGAAATACTTCCCCCACACCTTGACTACTGCGCTAAAGGCACAGATCACTGGATTCAAGCAGGACTATGATGAGACCATCTACACCGCGTTTGAGAGGTTCCAAGATCTCACGAACAAGTTTCCTCACCATGGTTTTGAACTTTCCGACCTAGTCCAACACTTCTACAATGGACTAACCTTCGAGAACCAACAAGTGGTGGATTTCCAATGCCGAGGCAATATTTGGGAGGAAACCGCTGAAGCCGTCTGGGCTGTTTTCGAAAGGCTTGCTAAGGGTTCGCAGTTCAAGGACCCAAGAGCAATAGTTAGGAGGCGTGGACCTGAAGCTCCACCGACTCAAGAAGCCCCTATGTATAGGGGGAATGGGGATCAATTCGAGTGCTTTACCAACGAATTGAAGCAAGTCCTCAAGAGCGCCACCGGAACAACTGTTTCGAACAAAGTATGCCGAATATGCAAGAACTATGGGCACGGGGCTCATATGTGTAGATCGGAGCTGGCATACGATAATGGCAACTGGGCTCGAGGAGGCGAAGAAGAAGCCTTTGCTACGGAGTTTGGTACTCAAGAAGTTAGCTACGGACAAGACGGTAGGAATCCTCGAGGTGGATTTTGGAGAAGAGGATACCGTAACAATCTAGGATATGCACCGGCTAACCAAACTTATGGACCTAACCAAGACCGTAGTAGGCTAAACTATGGTAATGATCACTGCGAAAACCCCGCTCGAAAGAGCCACCTGAAGTCGAAGTCGGCTCAACTGATGGAGAACATGCAAAAAATGGTCGATCATACACAAAGCTTTCTCAAACGTTATGAAGAAGATTCCGAGAAGACTAGGGCAAGGCTTGATAAGTTGGAAGAGAGCACTAGGCTTGCCCATCAAAAGATGCAAGAGTTGATCGACCGAGGAGCAAGTAGGGAACAAGGCAAACTGCCTAGCAGCACTGTGAAGTCGAGTGCCATTACATTGGCTGGTGGTGTACCTGAGGAAATCACCATCAGGAAGGTTGTTAAGTGCGAGTGTTGCAAGAAGGAAGAACTTCTACAGGCTAAGAAAGAAGAGGAGGACCTTGGTTCTGACGTAAGTGATGAGGAGCAAGAGGATCCCGAACCACTCCCTAAAAGTTTCGATGTTAAGGTAGGGATTGGTGAGCTTGAAGATGTCCGTGCCACACTAGACACGGGATCCTACTCAAACATAATTCCTTTGAATGTGTTTGAAAAGAGTAACCTTGGAAAACTATCTGAGGAAAGGGCTATTGTGCGACTGGCGGATGGATCATTTATGAGACCTGAAGGAGTTGTGAAAAATGTGTTGGTCAAGATTGGTGAAGCATCTGTATACACCAATTTTGTAGTTATGCCGGCGTCTGCACCTGGAACGGGGGATGTCATACTCTTAGGGCAACCATTCTTGACTAAACTATGCTCCGTGATGGACATCTACCAAAGAACTTGCACCATCGAAGTGGACGGAAAGCAACACGTGTTGCACGCCATATCTGATCCACCTGATCCGCCCGATATTTCTTTCACTACTCATTACTGTGGTCTTGCAGCCTATATTCTTTCTTATTCACAGGTTCATGGCATGGAGAGGAGATCAATGAAGGGGAAGCCAAGTACCCGCAAAAGAAGAGATAGGCGTAGACAGGAGTCGAGTCAAAGACTTTAAACAATGACGCTATCCGGGAGGCAACCCGGAGATTTTATCGCTTTCTTTACCGCTTTAAATTTTATCTCACGAGTTTGATTGAGTATTATAGGTCACTTATACAAGCATTAGCTCTTACCTTGGATCCACTTTCGACGTTCGGGACGAGCAACGACGTTCAGGTTTGGGGAGGAGGATATCGCTGGTTATCTCTATACTTATCTTGCTTATGATAAACTCGTGAAGTTTTTTTTGCATTTGCACGTTTAATGCTTTCCTAGGATAGTTTTTCAGTTTTATATGGAGTTTATTGCCGAATTTTGTGAACTTTTTTATTGGGTAGATCAACCGACTATGCAATTAATCGTATGCTTCATCTCTATGAATTTGTTTGAGGTTTTTCTCGCGTGGCTTGTCACATTTACGTATTGCACTTAGTTAAGCTTGGTAGTCTCGACATCACTTAGTGGTGTTTTCTCTACTGCGGTTCACGAAGGCCTTTATAATAGGATGATGCATGTTAGGGTCTTATGGTTGTTTTCCCGAGTAATTATGTACCTAAGAGGCAACAAGTCTTCACCATGCTTTGAGATTGCTAAATTCCTAGGAAGGAGGTAGTGTGAGGTTGTGTGATCCTTTGTTTATAACCTATTCTTCCGAATAGGTTTGGGGAGGGGGTTACACCATCATAGACTTGTTTCTGTTTTTCATTTTCGTATCGTGAGTTTATTTTTCCTTTTCCGTGAATTTTTGTGCTCCAACCTATTCTTGCGAATAGGTTTGGGGAAGTCGTGTGAGTCATTTTGTTTCTTTTTGTTGTGCTACTGCTGGCTAGAAAAATAGAAAAAAAAAAAAAGGAAAAGTTCCAGAAAAAAAAAAAGAGAAAAGGAAAAAGAAAGAAAAAAAGAATCTGGAACGAAAAAAAGAAAAAAAAAAGAAAATACCCCAAAAGAGCAAATAAGGGTCCAAAAAAAGCCAAATAGCAGTTTAGCAAAGTGTTGAGTCTTTTCCATTTCTGTAATGATCGTAATCGTGTTATTCTATTTTTTATCTTTTTTGTCTTGAGTGTCATCTGTTCTAGACCACCCTCGTCCGGCCATTCAGGAAGTGGTGAATAGCTTAAGACTTTACTTGAGAGATGGGTAGAATAGGGGAGTGTTATCTTTTATAGGGAACCCTCCTTCGTTTGATGAGAGCCAGTACTGGTTCGACCTCTTTTGAGGAAAAGTCTTAACATGGTGGAACAACAGTAAGTCCTCAGTTTCATAGGCACGGGGCAACCATTCGTATCTTAGCATGCTTCATTACGTCGTCACTGACTAGGTCCAGGTAGAGAATGTTACGAGAGACTATCTTGTCTTGACATAAGTGCTTATGTGGATGTGTATAAGTCAATCGAGGTATTCTTCAACCTATATTCATGCTTTGATTCATATGGTTTTTGTTCATATGTTATTTGATAGATTCAGTAGATTAGTTAATTTTATTTGGCATGAGACTCCATTTTGTGTCTTGCATGTTTTTTGTATTAGAGTCTAGCTTAGTTGCCTGAGGACAAGCAAAGGTTCGGTTTGGGGAGTTTGATGAATGTGTATTTTACACTTTCATTCGAGTCTTTTTCACCTATTTTAGCTATCCTCTATGTTAATTTAGCTATATTTTAGTACATTTTATTAGAATAGTGTCACGTTTCCCTTTAGATTTTATTTTACAGGTTTTGGTTGAAATTCGGGGATTTCCGGGCAATTATATTAAAGTTGACAAGGAATTGGTGTTCCACAAGCCTATTTGGAGTATCTGAAGGTTTCCAAATAGGATTTGAAGTCTAGGGGTCGAATCTGGAGGTTAGAAGGCTACTAGAAGTCAGAAACCGAGTCCGAAAAGGTGAAGAAATCCAAAAACGCGTCGAAAACGCGGAAATTCCGCAAGAAAACTCTGGGGCGAACCGCCGCACAGTGGGGCGAACCGCCCCGTGGTTTTTTGGGGCCTATATATAGTGCTCAGTTTTTCTCCGAAAATCATATCTTTCCAGACCTACTTTCTCACCTCTCTCTATAGTTTTAGGTAGGAACTTCCCGGGGCCTGTCCTGGGAGTTCCGTAGCTTAGGGGATACTTTTTCATAGCAGTTTGGAGCTCGTAGGACCGCAATCATCCGGAGATTGACAACCTTCGGTAACTTTGTATCTTACCGTTTTATTCTACTTATTTTATATTCTTTCAACATGTTTTCTTCTATGATATCTGTTGATTGCATGCCTATTATGAGTAGCTAAACTTATCGTTGGTGGTAGTATGTGAATTCTTAGCGAAGGGAAGATAATCATGCTAATGGCTATATCGCGCATTATAGTCCGTGTCATTGCTTTATTTCGTTGATCAGGCACAGCCTAAATTCTCGTATGTTGTATTAATTATTATGCACAATTGGACCCTTGTCGACCACCAGACCAATTATCTTCGTAGTGTTGAGTAATTACGGAACACATTAGGACAATCATCAGACCAATTATCTTCGTAGTGTTGAGTAATTACGGAACACATTAGGACATTCGTGATTGACTTGTCAGACCAATTATCTTCGTAGTGCTTAATATTTGCAACAGGACACTAGATTGATTCAAAGATCTCTATGCAAGACCGAGGAATTTATGCATGATTATCGACCCATTATGTTAAGAAAGACCATACTATCACCAATCTCCATTATCTGCTAGAAACCCCTCTGCTATTTGTCTGCTGTTTTATATTCTCTAGTTAAATAGATAAAGCTAGTTATAGTCCTGAGAGAACGACACTCGAGTCATTCTACTGCTACACTACGGTTTTCGTTGTAGTTGTGGATTGCCTTTGGCTAATTACAAATTTATTTGCTTGAATTCGGAGCACGACATCCGCGTTCATCACTTCCTTCAGCAAGACATACTTTCCAGTAGTCTGCTTTGTCAGAGTCCCAGCATTCTGTAGTTTCTCTTGCTGTTTGCTCAGAGTTTTCTCAAATCTTTCGATTTCTCCTTCAATCTTGTCAAGGTCAATCTCGTCTTCACTTTCTGAGTCAGAGTCATAGGTAGGACTGTTTACCTGACCGGCCATGAGGCAGAACTCGTATTTGACACATTTGGATAAGCTTCCATGGCTATTCCACAAACTTCCTTGCCAATCTCTACGTCAAGAGTGGCTTCTTCATCGTCAGTGTCTGAGCTTTCTTCCTCACTGTCTTCGGAGATAGTATCAATACACAATGCATCGATTTTTCCTTGAAGCTTCTTCTTTTCTTCAGCAATAAAAGCTCTTTTGAACTTTTTCTTCTTTTCAGCAGATTTGCCTTTTAGCAAAGGAAAATTTGCTTTGAAGTGTCAAGGTTTTTTGTAGTAAAAGCAAAGATCATTTCCAACTGCTGGTTCTTCTGATGAGTTTGCTTGCTGAGCTTGCTTGTTCAGCGAGCTAGTCTCATTCTTGTACTTATGGTAGTTGTTACCAAGATGCTTTTTCAGCTTCTCTTTTGCTTTTCGCCTTTCAAGTTCCTTACTGATGAATTTCTTCATGTTTTTAACAACTAAAGCATTTTCATCAGCAGGCTCTTTATCATTCTTCTTTTCAGAAGATGATGGCTTTGCAGCAAGAGCAATGTTTTGCGATTTTTCACCAAACACATTTTCTCTTTGCTTTGTCTCGTAGTTGACAGTAGCAAGATGAGAGAACAACTATGTTGGTGTGATGTCTGGCATTCCTTGATTGTAGTAGAAGTTCTGAGTGTGGATCCATTCTTGGTTCAGACTTCTGATGATGGTTTTCACCTTCTCAGAATCTGAGTAAAGATTTCCAACACCCAAGGCTGTCATCTCACTAACTAGAGTTGTGAATCTGAAGTCCAAGTCTTCCAGTGACTCATTTGTACCTTGTTTAAAGTTCTGGAACTTTAATTCAACACTTCGAGTTTGTTTTCCTTGGTTTTGTCAGATCCAGCACAAAGATCTTGAACTAATTTCCAAGCTTCCTTAGCAGTTTTGGCACCCCACTGTTTGCACTGTATAGTATCCGGAGTTGATCAAATGATGATGTTTCTTGCTTGGCCATCAAGACGAAATCTCTTAGCTTCGCCAGAAGTCCATTCCTCTCTTGGTTTTGGAATGACGGTGTCAACCGGGTCTCCTAAGATAGTTTGCTTACCAGTAGGATCCGTGGTTTTGTGAGGAAAGCTTTTCTCTATCTTAGTGATCTTGATAGGTCCATCATTAATGAGTGTAACCATCTCATCACTAATGGCCTCAAGATGTAGCATCATGTTGTTTCGCCATTTTTCGTAGTTTTCCAACTTCAACAAGGGAGCGTCTCCTAAAGACATCCTGCCAGCAAAAGACTACCAAACTGATCAAGTGAGAGTGATTTACGGAAAGCACCTAAGGGGATCTAGGTTCAGTGCTGAAGGTTAAAGAACCTCCAGCTCTGATAGCACTTGTTGGTCCCTTTAAACAACAAGAAAAGACTAGAGGGGGGGGGTGAATAGTCTTTTCAAACTTTCGTCGTTTAAAAACTTTCTCAGCAAGGACTTATTACTTTTCAGTAATGAGTTTGCTGATACTTAACTTTCTCAGCAAGCGCAAGTTACTTTTCAGTAACGAGTTTTGCTGATACTTAAAATCAGAGAGCGGAAGTATTTGATACAATAAGTGCTTTGTCAGTAAGTGATAGTTTCAGCAAGTGAACAGAGTGACTGTGTACAGATAGATATGCTTTGCTAAAAACTAAATGCAGTAAGTAAATCACACAAACACTTTTATAGTGTTATCTGAGAGTGGCGTAATCTCTCAACTAATCCACTTTGTCCTTTCTAGGACTGAATCCACTAAGACAAGTTTGAAGTTCGTTACAACACTTATCTAGAGCGATTCAAACAGAAACCAAAGCACACTTGCTTCGTTACCAACCTAACTAGAGAACGAAACCTTGTTCTCCACCAAACTTGGGACTTTTAATCACCAACTTTATGCTCGATTAAGTTCCCCCTGAATTTCACGCCTGAAAGGGTGTATTTTCAGTTAGAGATGTTTGGGATGAGATAACTTGATTACAACTTATTCAGATACAACAAGTAATCTAAGAAACAAAACTTTGAATACTTCGCAGTAAACAAGTTTGATTGTTTCTGGTGTCAAGACTTGTTCTTGTTCGAAAGAAAGAACACTTAACTAATTTCTTAGCCGTGTATGTTCTACTTCTTCACAAGTAGCTTTTTCAAGCTTTAAGTCTTGGAACGGATCAATGGTAGTAAAGAGTGTTTGAAGGGTATGTGAGTTTTAAGCACAAGTGAGAGTTTGATCATGTTGTTGACACACTTCAACTCTTTGCCGGATGACCTCTATTTATAGTGAATCAAGGGAGCCGTTTGAATTTCAAATTCTAAGGCTTTGTTCCTTAAGATGTCACTATCTTGCTTTTGTACTTTCAGCAGCGTCCTTTATTTTCTTGTAGTCTTCATGTCCTTCGCGTGCATGCTTTGCATTTAATGTTCATTTGAATGAGATTCAAACATGAACGTTGGAGCGCAAATGCAAGTACTATCAGCAAGGAGGTCACATATGTTTTTCAGCAAGTGGTCAGTCTCAGTTTCAGCAAGCACAACCTACTCTGTCGTTTAGATTTTCACTTATGCAAGCTGTTGCTGAAGTTTTCACTTTCTGAGCAACATGTGCCTTTGTAGAACAGTCTTCAGAAATCTTCTAGTCTTCAGTTCTTCGAATTCTTCAAGTTTCTGAACGGTTCTAAATGCTTCAATAGTTTTGTTTGTGTAAACAAAGTACATCATCAGCGAATGCTTCAATAGGTTGTTTTTCTTTTCAGAAAACAAGATACGTCATAAGCGGTAAAAACAAACCTATCTAAGCACCTATCTAAAGTCCCCAGCAATCGTTTCCTCTTTGACATGTCCTTAAATTTCTAAATTCA
>CM051458.1:46367584-46392102 GCA_028274465.1 Plantago ovata
GGTCATGGCTGAGTTCTCTACCAGCCGTTCGCTGGACACTTGGGAAAAGGTTTTTTCAGCTTTCATGGAGAAAACTTCCACACACCCTGACTACCGCGCTAAAGGCGCAAATCACGGATTCACAGGACTATGATGAGACCATCTACACAGCGTTCGAGAGGTTCCAAGATCTCACGAACAAGTGCCTCACCATGGTTTTGAACTCTCCGACCTAGTCCAACACTTCTACAATGACAACCTTCGAGAACCAACAAGTGGTGGATTTCCAATGCCGAGGCAATATTTGGGAGGAAACCGCAGAAGCCGTCTGGGCAGTTTTCGAAGGCTCGCTAAGGGTTCGCAGTTCAAGGACCCAGAGCAATGGTTAGGAGACGTGGACCTGAAGCTCCCCGACTCAGAAGCCCCTATGTACAGGGGAATGGCGATCAATTCGAGTGCTTTACCACGAATTGAAGCAAGTCCTCAAGAGCGCACCGGACAACTGTTTCGAACGAAGTATGCCGAATATGGCATAACTATGGCATACAATGATGGCAACTGGGCTCGAAGGAGGAAGAAGAAGCCTTTGCTACGGAATTTGGCACTCAAGAAGTTAGCTACGGACAAGACGGTAGGAATCCTCGAGGTGGATTTTGGAGAAGAGGATACCGTAACAATCAAGGATATGCACCGGCTAACAAACTTATGGACCTAACCAAGACCGTAGTAGGCTTAACTATGGTAATGATCACTGCGAAAACCCCGCTCCGAAAGAGCCACCGAAGTCGAAGACGGCTCTACTGATGGAGAACTTACAGAAGATGGTTGATCACACACAAAGTTTTCTCAAACGTTATGAGGAAGATTCTGAGAAGACTAGGGCAAGGCTTGATAAGTTGGAAGAGAGCACTAGGCTTGCCCATCAAAAGATGCAAGAGTTGATCGACCGAAGAGCAAGTAGGGAACAAGGCAACACTGAGAACGTCGTTAGGTGCGAGTGTTGCATGAAGGAAGAACTACTACAGGCTGAGGAAGAAGAGGAGGACCTTGGTTCTGACGCAAGTGATGAGGAGCAAGAGGATCCCGAACCACTCCCTAAAAGTTTCGATGTTAAGGTAGGGATTGGTGAGCTTGAAGATGTCCGTGCCACACAAGACACAGGATCCTACTCAAACATAATTCCTTTGAATGTGTTTGAAAAGAGTAACCTCGGAAACTATCTGAGGAAAGGGCTATTGTGCGACTGGCGGATGGATCATTTATGAGACCCGAAGGAGTTGTGAAAAATGTGTTGGTCAAGATTGGTGAAGCATCTATATACACTAATTTCGTAGTTATGCCGGCATCTGCACCTGGAACGGGGGATGTCATACTCTTAGGGCAAACATTCTTGACCAAGCTACGCTCGGTGATGTATATCTACCAAAGAACTTGCACCATCGAAGTAAATGGCAAGCAACACGTATTACAAGCCATACCTGATCCACCAGAACCGCCAGATATTACTACTCACTATTGTGGTCTTGCAGCCTATATTCTTTCTTATTCACAGGTTCGTGGCATGGAAAGAAGATCAATGAAGGGGAAGCCTAGTACCCGCAAAAAGAAGAGATAGGCGCCGACAGGAGTCGAGTCAAAGACTTAAAACAATGACGCTATCCGGGAGGCAACCCGGAATTTTTTATCGCTTTCTTTACTGCTTTTCTGCATGCATTCATTCATGAATTATTTGCTCATGTGTGTGTCGTATATGCTTTTGTTCGAGTGAGATTTTTCGAGTGGTTTTTATGAAAAAAATTAGTTTCGAGATTAAAACCGCATTTTCTGACATCGGGACCCGTCTCCCCGCATTGGGGAGCACGGGGCGAACCGCCCCACTTGGGGGCGAACCGCCCCACAGTCCCAGATCTTAAAAAATGCGGATTTCAACCCCAAATCCTTATTTTCTTCATTCTTCTTCATCCATACTCCCAAAAAACCCGAAAAGTGCGATTTTGCTTCTAAATCTTCATAACTTCTTCGTTTCTTGACCAAATTGAGTGTTCTTTAGCTTAATTCGAAGCCTATTACATGATCTATCATCCTAACCGATCAGATTTCATCCTAATTCGTTAGATTTGCATATCTGAGGTATCATCTTTAAGAACCCTAATTTTGAATTTGGGGTTTTTCTAATTTGAGCTTCAATTATGCTTGTTTGATGCATGGGTATGTTGTTTATGTGATTAGACATGTTATTTACTATCAATTACATGCTCAATTTTGCTTAAATTGTTGATTTGGGTATTTTGCTATTAGATGATATATCTTGTTATGCATTATGTCTTTATCTTTGATTTATAGCATATGGATATGTTTATTGGTGTAATGTTGGTGGATTTGACGATAGAATGCTTATTTGTTGAGAATGAGGATTTATGCTGTTGAATTTTTTGCTGCTATGGTATGAATTGAAACCTTGTTATCAAGGTTATTGGTTGTCTAGTAGGAGCATGATGTGATGTATTGCATGTAGTAGTTACGTTGATATGTTGCATGATGAAGAAGCTAGGCTAGACATTGTGGTTTGGGGAGTTCGATTGTTGATTTTATCACCTGTGTGTTTCGCCTTTACACTAGCATATATTTGAGTCTGTTTTGAGTCATACGAGGTGCTAATCGCTGTTTGTAGGTACCATACTAAGGGAAGGGAGCATTCCCGTATGATTGCTGTGAAGAACCATGTCAAGGAAGGTGATCTCGCTAGATGTGCGTTCGAGCCAAGGGGTTTGGCAACAACGTCGTGGATTAACCAAGAGGAGGAGCTAGAGTACACATGGAGTAAGGACTCCTATGCCTATTCATGCACCACCGAAGGGTCAGAAACCACTATTATGTCAGCACTCCATCACGAGGACTACAGAGTTCGAGTGAACAGGAAGGCACCGGGACATTCTAGCAGCAACGGGTTTGATCTTGAGTTCGCAGTTGCTAGAAGGTTCCGAAGCGCTAGCTTGGTTCCAAAACGTAACGACATGGGTACCCAGTCCCTCGTTGGGGCGCCCTTTGCCAACCTCTGAAGTGAACATCATATTGACATCGGGCGGAGCAACAGTGGAGAATGTGGTCGAAATTGGAGAAAAAGGTAGAAGAATTCTGAGTGTCCGAGCAGCTTACTGTAACCTTCTCATGGTGTAAATCGTTGGAGGGGGAGGTCCTGATACCACTGCCCTTTCCCCTTCAACAGTTCACATCCTATTGGAGGGCTTTAGGATGGGGTTCCATAACAGCGGCAGCCACTCTTGAGAATTCTACCTGCCACTACAACTCTACTAGTGAGGATGTGCGTGATAGTAGTGACAATGAAGGCCATACGGGCAATGATGACTCTGATAGGGGCGTTGCTCCTGTTCGGCGTATAAATCGAACTACTACACCTGCCAGAAGACCTGGTGACCACCTATGACGCTCACAAAGGAGGCCCAATAAATCACAAGCAGCATACTCAGCCGACCGAGGCCAAACCATGGGGTAACATCTAGTATCACATCTTATTTCCTCATTTTCTTACTGCTAGGGACTAGCGTTAATTTCATGAGGGGGGATTGGATTTAAGTGATCTAGTATTATTAGTTTGGAGCTTGACATTGGTAGGCTGAGTATAGTACCTCGCATATCCATTTGCATTTGCACGTTTACTGCTTTCTTAGAATTTTTAGGTTGCATTTCACTACATTCATCTTAGGATAGTTTTGCATGTTTTATATGGAGTTTATTGCCGAATTTTTGAAATTTTTTATTGGGTAGATCAACTAGCTATGCCATTAATCGTATGCTTCATCTCTATGAATTTGTTTGAGGTTTTTCTCGCTTGGCTTGTCACATTAATGTATTGCACTTAGTTGAGCTAGGTAGTCTCGACATCACTTAGTGGTGTTTTCTCTACTGCGGTTCACGAAGGCCTTTATAATAGGATGATGCATGTTAGGGTCTTATGGTTGTTTTCCCGAGTAATTATGTACCTAAGAGGCAACAAGTCTTCACCATGCTTTGAGATTGCTAAATGCCTAGGAAGGAGGTAGTGTGAGTTTGTGTGATCCTTTGTTTATAACCTATTCTTCCGAATAGGTTTGGGGAGGGGGTTACACCATCGTAGACTTGTTTCTGTTTTTCATTCTTCGTATCGTGAGTTTATTTTCCTTTTCCGTAAAATTTTATACTCCAACCTATTCTTTCGAATAGGTTTGGGGAAGTCGTGTGAGTCTTTTTGTTTCTCTCTTTGTTATGCTACTGCTGGCTAGAAAAAAATCGAAAAAAAAGGAAAAATTCCAGAAAAAAAAGAAAAAGAAAATGAAAAAAGAATCTGGAAAGAAAAAAAAGAAAAAAAGAGAAGACCCCAAAAACCAAAGAAGGGTCCAAAAAAGAAAAGCCAAATAGCAGTTTAGCAAAGTATTGAGTCTTTTCCATTTTTCGTATTGTTCGTAATTGTGTTTTTCTATTTTTTATCTTTTTTGTCTTAAGTGTCATCTGTTCTAGACCACCCTCGTCCTGCCATTCAGGAAGTGGTGAATAGCTTAAGACTTTACTTGAGAGATGGGTAGAATAGGGGAGTGTTATCTTTTATAGGGAACCCTCCTTCGTTTGATGAGAGCCAGTACTGGTTCGACCTCTTTTGAGGAAAAGTCTTAACATGGTGGAACAGCAGTAAGTCCTCAGTTTCATAGGCACGGGGCAACCATTCGTATCTTAGCATGCATCATTACGTCGTCACTGACTAGGTCCAGGTAGAGAATGTTACGAGAGACTATCTTGTCTTGACATAAGTGCTTATGTGGATGTGTATATGTCAATCGAGGTATTCTTCAACCTATATTCATGCTTTGATTTATATGGTTTTTGTTCATATGTTATTTGGTAGATTCAGTAGATTAGTTCATTTTATTTGGCATGAAACTCCATTTTGAGTCTTGCATGTTTTTTGTATTAGAGTCTAGCTTAGTTGCTTGAGGACAAGCAAAGGTTCGGTTTGGGGAGTTTGATGAATGTGTATTTTACACTTTCATTCGAGTCTTTTTCACCTATTTTAGCTATCCTCTATGTTAATTTAGCTATATTTTAGTACATTTTATTAGAATAGTGTCACGTTTCCCTTTAGATTTTATTTTACAGGTTTTGGTTGAAATTCGGAGATTTACGGGCATTTATATTGAAGTCTACAAGGAATTGGTGTTGCAGAAGCATATTTAGAGTATCTGAAGGTTTCCGGATAGGATTTGGAGTCTAGGGGCCGAATCTGGAGGTTAGAAGGCTACTAGAAGTCATAAACCGAGTCCGAAAAGGTGAAGAAATCCAAAACCGCGTCGAAAACGCAAAAATTCCGCGTTCACACTGGGGGGCGAACCGCCCCAGCACTCGGGCGAACCGCCCCAGAGGAATTTCGGGCCTATATATAGTTGCGAGTTTTCTCTCCGTAAATCATATCTTTCCAAGCCTACTTTCTCACCTCTCTCTATAGTTTTAGGTAGGGACTTCCCGGGGCCTGTCCTGGGAGTTCCATAGCTTAGGGGATACTTTTTCATAGCAGATTGGAGCGCGTAGGATCGCAATCATCCGGAGACTGACAACCTTCGGTAACTTTGTATCTTACAAATTTTATCTACTTATTTTATATTCTTTCAATATGTTTTCTTCTATGATTGCTATTGATTGCATGCCTATGAGTAGCTAAATTTATCATTGGTGGTAGTATGTGAATTCTTAGCGAGGGAAGATAATCATGCTAATGGCTATATCGCGCATTATACTCCGTGTCATTGCTTTATTTCGTTGATCAGTTGAACACCAAAATTCTCGTATGTTGTATTGATAATTATGCACACTTGGACACTTGTCGACCAATCAGACCAAATTATCTTCGTAGTGTTGAATGATTACGGAACACATTAGGACGTTAGTTGTTGATGAGTCAGACCCTTATTATCTTCGTAGTGCTTAATACTTGCAACAGGACACAAGATTGATTCAAAGATCTCTATGCAAGACCGAGGAATTTATGCATGATTATCGACCCATTATGTTAAGAAGGACCATACTATCACCAATCTCCATTATCTGCTTGAAAACCCCTATTGCTTTTTATTTGATGTTTTATATTCTCTTGTTAAATAGATAAAGCTAGTTATAGTCCTGAGAGAACGACACTCGAGTCATTCTACTACTACACTACGGTTTTCGTTGTAGTTGTGGATTGCCTTTGGCTAAATAACAAATATTATTTGACTGAACTGGAACCGACAAATCAGTGTTCATCAGTGATGTCAAGACTACCATGCTTAACTAAGTGCAATACATAAATGTGACAAGCCAAGCGAGAAAAACCTCAAACAAATTCAGAGAGATGAAGCATACGATTAATGGCATAGTTAGTTGATCTACCCAATAAAAAGGTTCAAAAAATTTCGGAAATAAATTCCATATAAAACATGCAAGACTATCCTAGGAAAGCAGTAAACGTGCAAATGCAAAAAATTTCACGAGTTTATCATAAGCAAGATAAGTATAGAGATAACCAGCGATAGCCTCCTCCCCAATCCTGAACGTCGTCGCTCGTCCCGAACGTCGAAGGTGGATCCAAGGTGAGAGCTAATGCTTGTATAAGTGACCTATAATACTCAATCAAACTCGTGAGATAAAATCTAAAGCGGTAAAGAAAGCGATTAAAGAAAGCGATAAAATCTCCGGGTTGCCTCCCGGATAGCGCCATTGTTTAAAGTCTTTGACTCGACTCCTGTCCGCGCCTATCTCTTCTCTCTGCGGGTACTAGACTTCCCCTTCATCAATCTCCTCTCCATGCCACGAACCTGTGAATAAGAAAGAATATAGGCTGCAAGACCACAGTAGTGAGTAGTGAAAGAATTATCAGGCGGATCAGGTGGATCAGATATGGCTTTCAACACGTGTTGCTTGCCATCCACTTCAATAGTGCAAGTTCTTTGGTAGATGTCCATCACAGAGCGTAGTTTCGTCAAGAACGTTCGCCCTAAGAGTACGACATCCCCGTTCCTGGTGCAGACGCCGGCATAACTACAAAATTGGTGTATACAGATGCTTCACCAATCTTGACCAACACATTTTTCACAACGCCTTCGGGTCTCACAAAGGATCCATCCGCCAGTTGCACAATATAGCCCTATGGTCAGATAGTTCTCCAAGGTTACTCTTCTCAAACACATTCAAAGGGAGCACGTTGGAGTAAGATCCCGTGTCTAGTGTGGCACGAACATCTTCAAGTTCGCCAATTCCGACCTTAACATCGAAACTTTGAGGGAGTGGCTCGAGATTCTCTTGCTTCTTTCCACTCTCATCAGTACCAAGGTCCTTCTCTTCTGCTTGGCTAGGGGAGGCTCTTCATCCTTGTAACACTCGCACTTAGCAACTTGCTTAATGGTGATTTCCACTGGTTGATCTCCCACCAAGTTGATCGACATGGACCCCTCAGTGCTGCTATGTAACTTCCCCTGCTCTCTACTAGCTCTAGCTTCCAATTGATCCAGACGAGCATTGATCTTTGCTGAATCCTCCTCGTATCTCTTAAAAAACACTTGTGTGAAATCCACCAATTTCTGTAAATTATCCAAGAGAGTTGCTGACTTGGATGTAGAAGCTTCGTCCTTAGGAGTAGGATTACTACGGTTTCCCAAGTGAACGTCTTCTCGTGCTAGATCTAATCTGCACATATGAGCCCCATGCCCATAATTCTTGCACACCCTACATACCTCGTTGGAGAGAGAAGTTCCGATTAGGCCACTTAGAGCTTGCCTCATCTGATTGGCGAAACCTTCGAACCTATCGCCATTCACACCATTCACTTCATGCATTGGGATCTCCTGGTTTGGTGGAGCTTCAGGTCCACGCCTTCTAACCATTGCTCTTGGATCCTTGGATTGAGATCCTTTAGCAAGCCTTTCGAAACACGCCCACACATCCTCGGCGGTCTCTTCCCAGATAGTACCACGGCATTGGAAATCCACCACCTGTTGACTCTCATATGTGAGTCCATTGTAGAAGTGCTGGACAAGATCAGGAAGCTCAAAGCCATGGTGTGGACACTTGTGCATGAGGTCCTTGAACCTCTCGAATGCGGTGTAGATGGTCTCATCATAGTCCTGTTTGAATCCAGTGATTTTCGCCTTAAGCGCGGTAGTCAATGTGTGAGGAAAGTATTTCTCCATAAAAGCAGAATACACCTTGTCCCAGGTGTCTAGTGATCCGGCTTCCAGAGAGCCTAACCATGCCTTGGCTTTATCGCCAAGCCCCATAGCAAAAACCTTCATCCTCAGCTCATCGTCCGTTATCCCTGCTCCGGGCCTTGGAAGATTGTTGATAAAATCGTCAATATCATTCAGGTATCCCATAACATCTTCCCTAGCCAACCCATAGAACCTCGGGAGTTGCTGGAACATGCAACTTTTGATTTCCAAATCTCGAGTTGCAGCAGAAAGAACAATAGCCGGACCTCTCATCAGTGCTTGTTGGGTTGAACCCATGATTTCAAAAGTGGGCGAGCCATCACAAGACCTGGATATCTGTGACAAGCAAGGAAAGGAGTATCTGAGAGAGATTAAAAAGAA
This sequence comes from Plantago ovata, assembly GCA_028274465.1. Classification (NCBI taxonomy): domain Eukaryota; kingdom Viridiplantae; phylum Streptophyta; class Magnoliopsida; order Lamiales; family Plantaginaceae; genus Plantago; species Plantago ovata. Next base: position 46,376,173 of record CM051458.1, read on the forward strand.
AAACTAAATCTAATAGAATTAGGAATCTAAAGCTGTAAATATAAACAAATTAAACAGAAAAAAGGAGTATAGTCCCCGGCAACGGCGCCAATTTGATGAACGCGGATGTCGTGCTCCGAATTCAAGCAAATAAATTTGTTATTAAGCCAAAGCCAATCCACAACTACAACGAAAACCGTAGTGTAGCAGTAGAATGACTCGAGTGTCGTTCTCTTTGGACTATAACTAGCTTTATCTATTTAACAAGAGAATATAAAACAACAGACAGATAGCAATAGGGGGTTTCTAGCAGATAATGGAGATTGGTGATAGTATGGTCCTTCTTAACATAACGGGTCGATAATCATGCATAAATTCCTCGGTCTTGCATAGAGATCTTTGAATCAATCTAGTGTCCTATTGCAAATATTAAGCACTACGAAGATAATTGGTCTGACAAGTCAATCACGATTGTCCTAATGTGTTCCGTAATTATTCAACACTACGAAGGTAATTGGTCTGATGGTCGACAAGTGTCCAATTGTGCATAATAATTAATACAACATATGAGAATTTTGGTTGCAACTGATCAACGAAATAAAGCAATGACACGGAGTATAATGCGCGATATAGCCATTAGCATGATTATCTTCCCTTCGCTAAGAATTCACATACTACCACCAACGATAAGTTTAGCTACTCATAATAGTCATGCAATCAACAGAAATGATAGAAGAAAACATATTGAAAGATAAATAAAATAAGTAGATTAAACTGTAAGATACAAGTTACCGAAGGTTGTCAATCTCCGAAGAATTGCGATCCTACGAGCTCCAATCCGCTATGAAAAAGTATCCCCTCAGCTACAGAACCCCCAGGACAGGCCCCGGGAAGTTCCTACCTAAAACTATAGAGAGAGGTGAGAAAGTAGGTCTGGAAAGATATGATTTTCGGAGAAAAACTGAGCACTATATATAGGCCCCGAAAAACTACGGGGCGGTTCGCCCCAGACTTTTTCTCGCGGAATTCCGCGTTTTCGACGCGTTTTTGGATTTCTTCCCCTTTTCGGACTCGGTTTCTGACTTCTAGTAGCCTTCTAACCTCCAGATTCGGCCCCTAGACTTCAAATCCTATCCGGAAACCTTCAGATACTCCAAATAGGCTTCTGGAACGCCAATTCCTTGTCAACTTCAATATAATTGCCCGGAAAACCTCGAATTTCAACCAAAACCTGTAAAATAAAATCTAAAGGGAAACGTGACACTATTCTAATAAAATGTACTAAAATATAGCTAAATTAACATAGAGGATAGCTAAAATAGGTGAAAAAGACTCGAATGAAAGTGTAAAATACACATTCATCAACTTGTAATCAGCAACACTATGCTTGATTAATTTCCCCCTGAATTTCACGCCTGAAAAAGGGTGTTTATCAGTTAGAGAGGTTTGGGATGAGATGACATGAGTATAACTTATTCAGCTATAACAAGTAATCTAAGAAACAAAACTTTGAATACTTTGCAGTAAACAAGTTAAGTTGTTTCTGGTGTCAAGACTTGTTCTTGTTCGAAAGAAAGAACACTTAACTAATTTCTTAGCCGTGAATGTTCTACTTCTTCACAAGTAGCTTTTGTTTCAAGCTTTAAGCCTTGGAACGGATCAATAGGCAGTAAAGAGTAAGAAAGATGAGTGTTTAAGCACAAGTAAGAGTTTGATCACGTTGTTGACAAACTTCTACTCTTTGCCGGATGACCTATATTTATAGTGAATCAAGGGAGTCGTTTGAATTTCAAATTCTAAGGCTTTGTTCCTTAAGATGTCACTATCTTGCTTTTGTACTTTCAACAGCGTCCTTCATTTGTCTTCTAGTCTTCATGTTCTTCGCATGCTTACTTTTGCATTTAATGTTCATTTGAATGAAATTCAAATATGAACGTTGGAGCGCAAATGCAAGTACTTTCAGCAAGAAGGTCACATATGTATTTCAGCAAGCGGTCAGTCTCAGTTTCAGCAAGCACAACCTACTCTGTCATATAGATTTTCACTTATGCAAGCTGTTGCTGAAATTTCCACTTTCTGGGCAACATGTGCCTTTGTAGATACCATCTTCAGAAATCTTCTTTAGTCTTCGGTCTTCGAAATCTTCAAGTTTCTGAACGGTTCTAGTTCTTCAATAGTTCGTTTGTAAAAACAAAGTACATCATCAGCAACACTAAAGCACCTAACTAGTACCTACAATAAGTCTTCAGCAAACGTTCCTCTTTTACAATGTCCTTAAATTCTAAATTCCTATGGACCTTAAGAGTACTAATTACTGGACTTTCCTTAATTTAGCATGGTTAATTGCTCATCAAAATTTACAAGTTTCCTAACACATGCCCCTTTGACACGTGGGGAATAGACATAGTCGGACCATTGCCCAAAGGAACCGGACAAAAGAAGTTCATCATTGTTGCGGTAGAATATTTCAGCAAATGGGCAGAGGCGGAAGCGGTTTCTGTGATCAGCGAGAAGAAGGTCATGGATTTTGTCTGGAGGAATATTGTGTGTCGCTTTGGCTTACCAAGGGTCCTTGTGTCCGACAACGGTTCTCAGTTCTCCGGAGCCAAGTTCAACGCATGGTGCGAAAGGATGAAGATCGAAAGGCGCTTTACTTCAGTGGGATATCCCCAAGCTAATGGCCAAACTGAGTCCACCAACAAGACGCTCGTGAGGAGCTTGAAGAAAAGATTTTCAGCGTACCAAGGGAGTTGGGTTGAGAAACGTGATGGAGTCCTCTAGGCCTACCGCACCACTTCAAAGACAACTACAAGGAACACTCCATTATCCCTTGTCTATGGTTCGGAGGCAATTATCCCGGCCGAGATTGTGCAAGAGACATTGAGAATTCAAGGCTACCAACCGGAGGACAACCATGAAGCAAGGATGTTCGATCTATAAATGCTCGAAGAGTCGAGGACTACAACATTAGCAAACATCTTGCGTTATCAAGCCATCGTCGCAAAGGCCTACAATAAGCATGTCAAGGACATAGACTTTCAAGTTGGAGACTTGGTACTCCGCAAAGCAGATATCCTAGGAAACCCACACAAGATGGAACCCAAGTGGGAAGGACCTTACAAGATAGTGGAAGCCAACTCCAATGGAAGTTACCGCTTGGATGACGCAGAAGGAAATGAGTTGAAGAACACTTGGAACACCACCAATCTCCAGAGGTTTTATGCCTAGAAGGCATTGGAGAATTATGCAATGTTTTGATGAGCTCCTGTGGAAGGCCCCCTTTCGCTAGTTTACGATTTCTAGTTCAGTTTTTGTTTCGCTCTTTGGCATGGCCTCGAAGCCCACCGTTGTAATTGAATTTCCGTCAAATCAATGCAACTCTTTCAGTTTGAAATATTGTCTTTCTTACGCGAAAGGCAGATATAAAGTCACGAAAGGCAACACAAAAATGCGAAACTAGATAAGGAGCTCCGAAGGAAAGAAATAAGGGTCGAAAGGCAAAAAATTAATCTTCTCGGTTTTTCAAGACAAGAAAAAGATGTCTCGGGAAAAAGTTTCGAGAAATTTTCCAGTCAGAGGACGCACAAGGGTGCGACGGCCTGTTCCTCGGCCAACCTTCAAAAGTGGTCTGATGACCATAACTATTCCGTCGACCACAAGAAGTTTTTTCCTTGAATTTTTAGAGAAACAATTGTAAGGGAGAAAAGTGTGCTCGACGACACACTTAATTACCTAAGGGCCGACTACATTGTCAATTACTGTTGCCCGACTAACATTCGTTCGAAAGCGTCCGAAGGTATCAAGGGAATGGAGCGCCCGAGTACCACGATTCCAAACTTGGTGAAATTTTGTCTGAGTTTTTCGAAAACACTTGGCGGCTGACTAGCAAGGGAAACACATGGCGGCCGACTAGCAAGGGTAGTCGACCTGCGAGGCGTCCGACAGGAGAATTTCTATACTTAAGAATTTCTTTCAAACAAGATGTCGTGAAGCGCGTGAATTGCTAAGTTGATAGCCTAAGTGGCCGACTAACCGCTAAGTTGATCCAAATATGCGAAGTTTGAGATACATTACAAGCGTCGGACGACGCATACTTAGAATTTTTTCTAAGTACAATGAATGAGAAACAAGTACCTGCAGAAGCATCTTATGAAAACTCGCATAATGCTTTGCGACATGCCAAAAGTAAAGACGAGAACCGCCAGAATGAAGAAACGAGCAATTAGCATAAGGCCTCGTCGGGCAAAAGGAGGAGCATAGTTGATTTACAAAAGGATACGCACCCAAATCAGTGGGGCATCAAAACGATCTCTCCCGAGCACGCCACAAACGGCCGAATAAGGTAAAGTAGAAATGTAATTGTTCGACAAGCAAAATAAAAGACTTGTTCAAATTTTTACAAGTTTTACCGAGCATACTCGACCTTCAACCGGAACGACTGCGAGACTGCTCGGGCGACTTGGGAGGAGATCTCTAAAGGTCTTGCCCTTCCCCGTACCGACTACTGCCCCCGGAAGCTTGACTTGCTCCCTCAGCTCGACTAACTCCTGAGCCCGCGGCGCGCCTCTCTTCCTCAAGCGTTGATGAACGTGTATTTTACACTTTCATTCGAGTCTTTTTCACCAATTTAGCTATCCTCTAGGTTAATTTAGCTTATATTTTAGTGCATTTTATTCGAATAGTGTCACGTTTCCCTTTTCTTTGCATTATTCAGGTTTTAGGTGGAAAACGTGTTTTTATTGGCAATATTGATGAAGAGGACGAGGTTTTGGTGTTTCAAGGACATTCGTGGTGTATCTAGAAGGTTCCGGATGAGATTTGAGGCCTAGGGGACGAGTTTCAAGGCTTAAAGGTCACTAGAAGGCGAAATCCGAGTCCGAAAAGGAAAAGAAGACTAAAATCTCGCTAAAGACGATCTGGACGTCGCAGGCGAATCGCCCGGCACCTGGGGCGGTTCGCCCCGTGCGTTGATTGACCGTTGAGCAAGTAGGGAGAAAGGGAAGTTGCCTAGCAACACTGAGAAGTCGATGTCCATTACTTTGGTGGGTGATCTTCTTGTTGAGATCACTATCAAGAAAGTTGCTAAATGTGAGTGTTGCAAGGATGGTGAGCCCCCACTAGCCAAGGAAGAAGAGAAGGACCTTGGTTTTGATGTTAGCGATGAGGAGCAAGAAGATCCCGAGCCAATTCCTGATAGTTTCGATGTTAAGGTTGGGATTGGTGAACTTGAAGATGTCCGTCCTACACTAGATACGGGATCTTACTCGAATGTGCTCCCTGTGAATGTGTTTGAGAAGAGTGGCCTTGGAAAGCTTTCGGAGCATAAGGCTATTGTGCAACTTGTGGATGGACCCTTTGTACGACCCGAGGGCATTGTGAAGAACGTATTGGTTAAGATTGGTGAAGCTTCTGTATACACCAACTTTGTTGTGATGTCGGCGTCTACTCCTGGGATGGGTGATGTTGTTCTATTGGGGCTAACATTCTTGACTAAGCTACGCTCCGTAATCGACATCTACCGAAGAACTTGCACCATCGAGGTGGATGGCAAGCAACATGTGTTGCGAGCCATATCTGATCCTACTCCTCACTTCAATGTTTCTCATTCTATTAACTACGTTGGTCTTGCTGTATATGTACATTCTCATTCTCAGGTACTAGGTATGAGGAAGAGATCAATGAAGGGGAATTCTAGTACCCGTAAGGACAAGAACTAAAGAGCGAGAAAGTGTCGAGTCAGAGACTCTTTAAACAATGGCGCTATCCGGGAGGCAACCCGGAGTTTTATTGCTTTTTGCATTGCATGAATATTTATGTTGAGCATGTCATTGTGTTTTATTTTATGTTTTCGTATGTTTTTGGTGATAAAATAAGTTTTAAGATGGTAATTTGGCGTTTTTGGGAGAAAAAGGACATCTCCAGGAGTCTGGAGATGCCAGGCGAACCGCCCCCCACATGGGGCGATTCGCCTGGCAAGTCCAGAATGCCTGGGGTGTTCTGGACACCCCCGGCGAATCGCCCCCCACATGGGGCGATTCGCCTGGCAAGTCTAGAACGCCTGGGGTGTTCTGGACACCCCAGGCGAATCGCCCCCCACCTGGGGCGGTTCGCCCGGGTATCCGGATTTTCGTCCGGACACCCGATTTTCTTCCTCTATGTTAAATTATTAATATTTTTTTTTTTTTTGCTTCTCTTATCACCTGTTTTGATTTCTCACGAGTTTTCTTGAGTCCTATAGGTTACAGGTACAAGTTAGCTCTCACCTTAAATCCACTTTCGACGTTCGGGACGAGCGACGACGTTCAGGTTTGGGGGGGGGGGTTATCGCTGGCTATCTCTATACTTGTTTTTCTTATGATAAACTCGTGAAACCTTTTGTTTGCATTTGCATTTGCACGCTTACCGCTTTCTTAGTATTTAGTTGCATACACTACATGCATCCTAGTATAGTTTTGCATGTTTTTGTGTGGAGTTTATTGCCAAATTTTTTGAAGTTTTTTATTGGGTAGATTAACTAGTTATGACCTTTGATCATGCGTTTCATCTCTATGAATTTTTTTGAGGTTTTTCTCGCTTGGCTTGTCACATTTATATATGCACTTAGTTAAGCTTGGTAGTCTCGACATCACTTAGTGGTGTTTTCTCTACTGCGGTTCACGAAGGCCTTTATAATAAGATGATGCATGTTAGAGTCTTGTGGTTGTTTTCCCGAGTAATTATGTACCTAAGAGGCAACAAGTCTTCACCTTGCTTTGAGATTGTTAAATGCCTAGGAAGGAGGTAGTGTGAGATTGTGTGATCCTTTGTTTGAAATCTATTCTAACGAATAGGTTTGGGGAGGGGGTTATACCGTTATGATGACTTGTTTTTAGATTTTGAGTGTTGTGAGTTTGTTTTTCGATTTTGAGTGTTGTGAGTTTATTTTCCTTTTTTCGTAAAGTTTGTGCTCCAACCTATTCTTTCGAATAGGTTTGGGGAGGTCGTTTGTGAGTCATTGTAATTTCTTTTTCGTTGTGCTACTGCTGGCTATACAAAAAAAAAAGAAAAGAGAAAGAAAAAATCGAAAAAAAAGAGAAAAAATTCCAGGAAAAAGGAAAAATCTGGAAAAGAAAAAAATGAAAAGAAAGAGACCCCAAAAAAGCAAAGAAGGGTCCAAAGAAAGTCAAAAACAGTTTAGCAAAGTGTTTGTCTTGTTTTTCAATTCTTGTAATGTTCGTAATCGAGTTGTAAAGTGTGTCTTTTGTTTGTTTGAGTGTCATCTGTTCTAGACCACCCTCGTCCTGCCATTCAAGAAGTGGTGATAGTTTATGACTTTGCTTGAGAGATGGGTAGAATAGGGGAGTGTGAACTTTTAGGGAACCCTCCTTCGTTTGATGAGAGCCAGTATTGGTTCGACCTCTTTGAGGGAAAGTCTTAACTTGGTGAACAGCAGTAAGTCCTCAGTTTCATAGGCACGGGACAACCATTCGTATTTTAACATGTTTCATTACGTCGTCACTGACTAGGTCCAGGTAGAGAATGTTACGAGAGACTATCTTGTTTAACATAGTGCATATGTGAATGTGTATGAGTCAATCGAGGCATTCTTCAACCAATATCCATGTTATGATTTGTATGGTCTTTGTTCATAAGTTTTTGATAGATTCAAAAGATTAGTTCATTTCATTTGGCATGAGACTCCACTTTGTGTGTCGCATTGGTTTTTTGCATTAGAGTCCAGCTAGTTGCTTGAGGACAAGCAAATGTTCGGTTTGGGGAGTTTGATGAACGTGTATTTTACACTTTCATTCGAGTCTTTTTCACCAATTTAGCTATCCTCTAGGTTAATTTAGCTTATATTTTAGTGCATTTTATTAAAATAGTGTCACGTTTCCCTTTTCTTTGCATTTTTCAGGTTTTAGGTGGAAAACGTGTTTTTATGGCAATATTGATGAAGAGGACGAGGTTTTGGTGTTTCGAGGACATTCGTGGTGTATCTAGAAGGTTCCGGATGAGATTTGAGGACCAGGGGACGAGTTTCAAGGCTTAAAGGTCACTAGAAGGAAAAATCCGAGTCCGAAAAGGAAAAGAAGACTAAAATCTCGCTAAAGACGATCTGGACGTCCCAGGCGAATCGCCTGGGACGTGGGGCGAATCGCCCGGCACCTGGGGCGGTTCGCCCCGTGCGTTTCCGAACATTATATATAGTTTGCCTATTTTTCTACGTTTTTCAGACCTTTTCACATTATTTTGAGAGACAAATTCTCCAAAGCCTGTTCTGGGAATTATTAGCATATAAGACACTTTTTCTTATTGATTTGGAAGCTTTAGCATAGAGATTGGACATCGTTGATTTTCGATTCTTGCTTGTGAGTTAGCAATTCATCGGAGATTGACAACCCTCGTTGGTAACTTGTATCTCACAATTTTTCTACTTTTATTTATTTCTTTCAACATGTTTTCATTCAATCTTGCTTTGATTCTTGTTCATTGCAATTTATCTATGAGTAGCTAAATCTATCGTTGGTGATAGTATGTGATTTCTTAGCTAGGGTTCTTGATTATGTATGAGTGGCTTCGCGCGTTTAAGACTTGACTTATTGTTTTATTTCTTTGATCTATCTAAGCCATCTATCTTCGTAGTGTTGAATTGAAAGGAACACGTAGGACAATTCATGATGATAGATCTCTATACAAACTTCAAGTACTTCATGCATGATTATTACCCGTTGCTTTGAATGACCATACTATCACTGACTTCCATCATATTGATAAGAAAAATCTGTGCTTTGCTTGATTTCTGATTTATAGTTTAAGTTAAATTTGATAAAGCTAGTTATAGTCCTTAGAGATCGACACTCGAGGTTATTTTACTTCTACACTACGTGCCTTGGTTTTCGTTGTAGTTGTGAATTGCCTTTGGCTAAAAACAAATTTATTTGATTAATTGAGTCTGACAATCTCGTTCATCAAGCGTCTCCCGAAATTTGATAACCTCGGGCTCCTCCAAAGTATAATCACGGTCGAGGACGGGACCAGGAAGAGCAAGCCACCTAGTGTTGCGATGACCACACTTGTTGAACGGCTCGAGTATCCCAACGCGGAGAACCTCAGACACCCAGGAAAGAAGCAGGCCGACCTTGGCTGGATAAGGTACTTCAGGGTTAGCCACCAAAGCACCAAACTCGCAAGCCTTGTGCTAGGCGTCGGACACCATTTGATCAGGGTAGTCAGCCAGATCACCGTTCTTGTTATCCATCAAGCCAGCGGCGTCACTGTCAAAGTCCTCGGGCAAGAGACCCTTGGCCTTCAACTGGTCGAAGAGCCGAGTAGACGCCCTCCTCGCGCCCCACCTCCTTGGTCTCCAGCATCTTCAAACGGTACGAGGCGGACTCATAGAAAGCCTTAGCGCCCTCGTACTGAGTATCTTTGAGGTACCCGAGGATGTCATCTTTGAAACGGGCCATTTTGATGGAAAGGTTATTCCATGTATCCTTCCAAGCCTTCATCTGCCTCTGCACCTTAGCACTCTCGGCCTCCAAACTTGCAAACTTGGCCTTCTCGACCTGCAGCTCCTCCTCAAGCGCCCGAGTACGGGTATTAGCTTCCTGAACCTGGAGGTGCAAGTTAGCAACTTCCTCCGGAGCACCCTTGTCGGCCGCGAGGTTTCCAATGGCGCCAACTATGGCAGCGAGCTGCAAAGGACAAAAAGAAAGGCCCGAGGACCGATGAAATTAGCAAGGTGCGAGAAGCAAATACTTAGCAGTTTTTGGGAGCTAGAAACGAGATATTTAAAAGCATTACCTTGCGCGACACCTGACTCAGCTCATGCGCCCGATCAAGCTCGTCGAGCGCCATGATACGATTCACCTCGTCTTAAAGATCCTCGTCAGTCGTTATCTCCTTGCCCTTGCCCTTGTTCTTGCGCGCCTTCTTCCCCGCTCGACCACCCTCGTCGTGGAGCTCGTTTTACTCTTCTTGGACTTTTTATCGTCCTTAGCCTTGTCATCGGCCTTCTTGAGCTGAGGAAGAGCCATCTCCAGAGGAGGCTCACCTTCCCGCTCCCGACGAGCCATCTCGTCCTTGTGCACAACAGCGTTCCGAGGAGGGTCGCAAGGAAGTTGAGAAGGCGAGTTCATCATGATGAATGTGTATTTTACACTTTCATTTGAGTCATTTTCACCTATTTTAGCTATCCTCTATGTTAATTTAGCTATATTTTAGTGCATTTTATTAGAATAGTGTCACGTTTCCCTTTAGATTTTATTTTACAGGTTTTGGTTGAAAAACGAGAATTTTCGGGCAATTATATTGAAGTTGACAAGGAATTGGTGTTCCAGAAGCCTATTTGGAGTATCTGAAGGTTTCCGGATAGGATTTGGAGTCTAGGGGTCGAATCTGGAGGTTACAAGGCCACTAGAAGTCAGAAACCGAGTCCGAAAAGGGGAAGAAATCCAAAAACGCGTCAAAAACGCGGAATTCCGCGAAAATTACTCCCGGGCGAACCGCCCGGGACATGGGGCGACTCGCCCCACACCGGGCGAACCGCCCGATGTGTGGGGCGAATCGCCCCACACTTATTCGTAGCCTATATATAGTTGCTCAGTTTTTCTCCGAAATTCATACTTTTCCAGACCTATTCTCTCACCTTTCTCTGTAGTTTTAGGTAGGGACTTCCCAGAGCCTGTTCTGGGGTTCGTAGCTCAGGAGACACTTTTTCATAGCAGATTGGAGCTTGTAGGATCGCAATTCTTCGGATATTGACAACCTTCGGTAACATTGTATCTTACAGTTTATTCTACTTATTTTTTATATCTTTCAACATGTTTTCTTCTATGATTTCTGTTGATTGCATGCCTATTATGAGTAGCTAAACTTATCGTTGGTGGTAGTATGTGAATTCTTAGCGAAGGGAAGATAATCATGCTAATGGCTATATCGCGCATTATACTCCATGTTATTGCTTTATTTCGTTGATCAGGATCAACCTAAATTCTCGTATGTTGTATTAATTATTATGCACAATTGGACCCTCGTCGACCTATGCGCATGTATATCTTCATAGTGTTGAATAATTACGGAACACAATAGGACAATAGAGATTGACTTGTCAGTATCATTATCTTCGTAGTGCTTAATAATTGCAAGATGACATTAGATTGATCAAAGATCTCCATGCAAGACCGAGGAATTTACGCATGATTATTGACCCGTTATGCTTTGAAGGATCATACTATCACCAATCTCCATTATCTGTTAGAAAAACCTTTTCTTTTACGTCTGCTGTTTTTATATTCCTAGTTAAATAGATAAAGCTAGTTATAGTCCTGAGAGAACGACACTCGAGGTCATTCTACTGCTACACTACGGTTTTCGTTGTAGTTGTGAATTGCCTTTGGCTAAATAACAAATTTATTTGCTGAATCGGGACCCGACAAATCTCCGTTCATCAAATTGGCGCCGTTGCCGGGGACTATACTCCTTTTTTCTGTTTAATTTGTTTATATTTTCAGGTTTCGATTCCTAATTCTATTAGTTTTAGTTTTCCTTTTTAATCTCTCTCTGATACTGCTTTCCTAGTCTATTACAAATAGTGTATGCCACATATACGATCTAAAGGAACACCACTTGCTGATTCAATTGCTGAGATCGACAGAGTCTACCACCAAAGAAGGCGACTACTTCAAAGGCGTGCACTAGAGGAAATAGAGGATACCGATTTCTCTGAATCTCTACACAGTCTTTTCAAGGAAATCGACGGAATGGCAGAAGCTAGACCACTGAAAGCATGGGTTCAACCCACCAAGGATCGTATGAGGGGACCGGCGATTGTTCTTTTGTCGGCAACTCAAGATCTGGAAATCAAGAACCACGCATTCCAACAACTTCCGAGGTTCTATGGCTTATCAAGGGAAGATGTGATGGGGTACTTGCACGATATCGATGATTTCGTCAACCAACTCCCACGACCCGGAGCTGAAATAACAACGGACGAGTTGAGGATGAAGGTTTTTTCTATGGGACTTGGCGACAGAGCCAAGTCATGGTTGAGTTCTCTACCAGCAGGCTCGCTGGACACTTGGGAGAAGGTTTTTTCAGCATTCATGGAGAAATACTTCCCTCACACCTTGACTACCGCGCTAAAGGCGCAAATCACTGGATTCAAGCAGGACTATGATGAGACCATCTACACCGCGTTTGAGAGATTCCAAGATCTCACGAACAAGTGCCCTCACCATGGTTTTGAACTTTCTGACCTAGTCCAACACTTCTACAATGGACTAACCTTCGAGAACCAACAAGTGGTGGATTTCCAATGCCGAGGCAATATTTGGGAGGAAACTGCAAAAGCCGTTTGGGCAGTTTTCGAAAGGCTTGCTAAGGGTTCGCAGTTCAAGGACCCAAGAGCAATGGTTAGGAGACGTGGACCTGAAGCTCCACTGACTCAAGAAGCCCCTATGTATAGGGGGAATGGGGATCAATTCGAGTGCTTTACCAACGAATTGAAGCAAGTCCTCAAGAGCGCCACTGGAACAACTGTTTCGAACAAAGTATGCCGAATATGCAAGAACTATGGGCATGGGGCTCATATGTGTAGATCGGAGCTTGCGTATGATGATGGTAACTGGGCTCGAGGAGGCGAAGAGGAAGCCTTTGCTACGGAGTTTGGTACTCAAGAAGTTAGCTACGGACAAGACGGTAGGAATCCTCGAGGTGGATTTTGGAGAAAAGGATTCCGAAACAATCAAGGATATGCACCGGCTAACCAAACTTATGGCCCTAACCAATACCGTAGTAGGCTAAACTATGGTAATGACCACTGCGAAAACCCCGCTCCGAAAGAGCCACCGAAGTCGAAGTCGGCTCAACTGATGGAGAACTTGCAAAAGATGGTTGATCACACCCAAAGTTTTCTCAAACGTTATGAAGAGGATTCTGAGAAGACTAGGGCAAGGCTTGATAGGTTTGAAGAGAGCACTAGGCTTGCCCATCAAAAGATGCAAGAGTTGATCGACCGAGGAGCAAGTAGGGAACAAGGCAAGCTGCCTAGCAACACTGAGAAGTCGATGTCCATTACCTTGGTGGGTGATCTACCTGTTGAAATCACCATCAAGAAGGTTTCTAAGTGCGAGAGTTGCAAGAGGGAAATGCCCCCACAGGTCGAGGAAGAAGAGAAGGACCTTTTGTACTGACATGTGTGAAGAGGAGCAAGAGGATCCGGAGTCACTCCCTCAAAGTTTCGATGTTTTAAGATCGGGATTGGGGAACTTGAAGATGTCCGTGCCACACTAGACACGGGATCGTACTCTAATGTGCTCCCTTTGAATGTTTTCGAGAAGAGTAACCTTGGAAAACTATTTGTGCATAAGGCTATTGTGCAACTGGCGGATGGATCCCTTGTGAAACCCGAAGGCGTTGGGAAGAATGTATTGGTCAAGATTGGTGAAGCTTCTGTATACACCGATTTTGTAGTTATGCCGGCATCTACACCTGGGACAGGGGATGTCATTCTCTTGGGGCGAACATTTTTGACTAAGCTACGCTCCGTGATGGACATCTACCAAAGAACTTGCACTACTGAAGTGGATGGCAAGCAACATGTGTTGCAAGCCATATCTGATCCACCTGATCCACCTGATACTTCTAACACTATTGACTACAGTGGTCTTAATGTCTATGTTCATTCTTATTCACAGGTTCGAGGCTTGGGAAGGAGATCCGTGAAGGGGAAGTCTAGTACCCTCAAAAAGGAAAGCTAGGCGAAGACAGGAGTCGAGTCAGAGACTTTAAACAATGGCGCTATCCGGGAGGCAACCCGGGGTTTTTTATCGCTTTCTTTACCGCTTTATTGCATGCATTAATACTTGAACAATTTGCTTTTCATATGTGAATTTGTTCATCTCTGTGTCGTATGTGCTTATGTTATGTTCGAATGCGATTTTTCTAGTGATTTTTTTGAGAAAAATGGTTTTCGAGGACTAAAAACCGCATTTTATTTCGAAACAATCGTCTCCCCACCTCAGGAGGTGGGGGGCGAATCGCCCCACGTCCAGAGCGCGCGCGCGCTCAGGACCTGCGCGCGCGCTCTGGACGTGGGGCGATTCGCCCCAGGCGTGGGGCGAATCCCCCCACGTTCTGCAGATGAGAAAAACGGGTTCTCCCCCATTTTTTCTCATTTCACTTCTCCTTCTTCACTTAAACTCAAAAAAATCCTCCATTTTCACAAAACATTCAAACCTTCATAACTTCTTCATCTTTCCCTCAATTTGTGTGTTCTTTAGCTTCAATCGAAGCCCGTTACGTGCTATTTCTTTTCATCCGAACAAATCTCTTCCTAGTTCATTCAAACTCCGGATTTGAGGTATTATCACATGAACCCTAATTTTTCAAATTTGGGGGTTTTTGATTTATGCTTCAATTAAGCTTGTATGATGTATGGGTTGATGTTTTATGTGATTAGATTCGTTATTCATTATCAATTGCATGTTCAATTAGGCTTGGTTTGTTGATTTGAGATTTTTGCTATTAGATGATATTTCTTGTTAGGAAATGTATCTCTTACTATCATTCCATGCTTAAACATGTGTTTGTTGATATGATAATGATGGATGTATTGGTAGAATGCATGATTGATGGAGTTGAGGATTTATGTTAGATTTTTGATTATTATGGTATGGATTGAACCTTGTGATTCAAGGCATTTGTTGTTTAGTAAGAGCATAATGTGATATGTTATTGTAGTAGTTACATTGATATGTTGCGTAATGAAATGGCTAGACTAGACTTTGGGTTTTTGAGGAGTTGGATTTTTGAAGATATTGCTCGTTTGTTCGTATATTTACATATGCATAGGTCTGTTTTGCATCGTACAAGATACTAATTGTTGTTTGTAGGAATCATGGCACCGAGATCGAGGAGAGCCGGCTCGAGCAGAAAGGGGAAGGGAGTAGCATCCAGCTCCCAACCATCTCACCATATGTACGAGTTGTCTGCAGCTGCGGTAGAGGTGCGTCAAAGGCTAGAAGCGGAGCTGGCCGACAGAGGGAGATCGATCATCCCAGACAGGAGGATTGATGTTCCACAGTCAGCAGTTGATACAGCAGGGTGTAGGACGCTATCACGATTGGGGTCACGAAGGAATTGGGTATGGTACAGTTCCAACAGGTTCAAGGGCTACGACGAGAGCCTCCTCCAAGAGTTCTACACTAGATACAAGATCTCGAGGAGAAGAATGGGGTACTAGTCCGAGGCCTGATAATACCGTGGACATCAGAGCACATTTTTTCATTCATCCATTTTGGGCATCAGGAATTCACAGGGAGCGACCATGCCTACCTGTATTCGAGGGCCTCTAGGGGGATAGGAAGACATATCACAGACGTGATCTGCAACAGGGAGTACCGATATTCAGAAATCGAGGGAGAACCTACACGGATCAGTCAGAGCGATCTTAGCATTGAAGCTAAGGTGATGATGAATTTTGCATCTTCAACTTGATCCCTAGGAAGAATGACTCGTGGATTCAGCCCTACTACGCCGAGCTCCTCTACTTCCTGATAGACAGACATCGGATCGACATAGGGCACATCATGTATGAGGAGTACGAGCGCCACTGGGAAAAGAAGAGTAAGCCTTCATCTTCCCAAGCTTCATCACAGCCTACTGCAAATATCATGGGGTCGATGACATTGAGGAGGGGGATTGTGAGGTCGCTGCCCTTTCACCCTCAACCATTGAGGTGCAGCTGAGTAGGTATCAGTTGAAGAACCCCACGGCTGCCGCTGCTGATGTAGGAGCACCCTTCGAGCCGAGTGATTCCGATCATGAGGATGCATGGAGGCGATGTTGGCCAAGCCCCTATCCCAGATATCCCGTTTGTCCATAGAGCACCGCATCACACGCCTCGAGCACCACGGGTCTAGGAGGATTTGGACTTCTCTGAATTCTGTACCTACCTCCGACGGCCGTTTC
>CM051458.1:46392202-46494017 GCA_028274465.1 Plantago ovata
TATTCTTCAACATGTTTTCTTCTATTGATTTCTGTTGATTGCATGCCTATTATGAGTAGCTTAAACTTATCGTTGGTGGTAGTATGTGAATTCTTAGCGAGGGAAGATAATCATGCTAATGGCTATATCGCGCATTATACTCCGTGTTATTGCTTTATTTCGTTGATCAGGCTAGCCTAAACTTCTCGTTTGTATTAATTATTATGCACAATTGGACCCTCGTCGACCTAGCGCATGTATCTTCGTAGTGTTGAATAATTACGGAACACATAGACAATCGTGATTGACTTGTCAGTATCATTTCTTCGTAGTGCTTAATAATTGCAACAGGACATAGATTGATCAAGATCTCCATGCAAGACCGAGGAATTTATGCATGATTATTGACCCGTTATGCTTTGAAGGATCATACTATCACCAATCTCCATTATTGTTAGAAAAACCTTTGCTATTCCGTCTGCTGTTTTATATTTTCTAGTTAAATAGATAAAGCTAGTTATAGTCCTGAGAGAACGACACTCGAGGTCATTCTATGCTACACTACGGTTTTCGTTGTAGTTGTGAATTGCCTTTGGCTAAATAACAAATTTATTTGATGAATCGGGACCCGACAAATCTCCGTTCATCAAATTGGCCGCGTTGCCGGGGACTATACTCCTTTTTTCTGTTTAATTTGTTTATATTTTCAGCTTTCGATTTCCTAATTCTATTATTTTTAGTTTTCCTTTTTAATCTCTCTCTGATACTGCTTTCCTAGTCTTTACAGATAGTGTATGCACATACACGATCTAAAGGAACACCGCTTGCTGATTCAATTGCTGAGATCGACAGAGTCTACCACACAAAGAAGGCGACTACTTCAAAGGCGTGCACTAGAGGAAATAGAGGATACCGATTTCTCTGAATCTCTACACAGTCTTTTCAAGGAAATCGACGGAATGGCAGAAGCTAGACCACTGAAAGCATGGGTTCAACCCACCAAGGATCGTATGAGGGGACCGGCGATTGTTCTTTCGTCTGCAACTCGAGATCTGGAAATCAAGAACCACGCATCCAACAACTTCCGAGGTTCTATGGCTTATCAAGGGAAGATGTGATGGGGTACTTGCACGATATCGATGATTTCGTCAACCAACTCCCACGACCCGGAGCTGAAATAACAACGATGAGTTGAGGATGAAGGTTTTTGCTATGGGACTTGGCGACAGAGCCAAGTCATGGTTGAGTTCTCTACCAGCAGGCTCGCTGGACACTTGGGAGAAGTTTTTTTCAGCTTTCATGGAGAAATACTTCCCTCACACTTGACTACCGCGCTAAGGCGCAAATCACTGGATTCAAGGAGGATATGATGAGACCATCTACACGCGTTTGAGAGATTCCAAGATCTCACGAACAAGTGCCCTCACCATGGTTTTGAACTTTCTGACCTAGTCCAACACTTCTACAATGGACTAACCTTCGAGAACCAACAAGTGGTGGATTTCCAATGCCGAGGCAATATTTGGGAGGAAACCGCAGAAGCCGTCTGGGCAGTTTTCGAAAGGCTTGCTAAGGGTTCGCAGTTCAAGGACCCAAGAGCAATGGTTAGGAGACGTGGACCTGAAGCTCCACCGACTCAAGAAGCCCCTATGTATAGGGGGAATGGGGATCAATTCGAGTGCTTTACCAACGAATTGAAGCAAGTCCTCAAGAGCGCCACTGGAACAACTGTTTCGAACGAAGTATGCCGAATATGCAAGAACTATGGGCATGGGGCTCATATGTGTAGATCGGAGCTTGCGTATGATGATGGCAACTGGGCGAGGAGGCGAAGAGGAAGCCTTTGCTACGGAGTTGGTACTCAAGAAGTAGCTACGGACAAGACGGTAGGAATCCTCGAGGTGGATTTTGGAGAAGAGGATTCCGAAACAATCAAGGATATGCACCGGCTAACCAAACTTATGGCCCTAACCAATACCGTAGTAGGCTAAACTATGGTAATGACCACTGCGAAAACCCCGCTCCGAAAGAGCCACCGAAGTCGAAGTCGGCTCAAGTGATGGAGAACTTGCAAAAGATGGTTGATCACACCCAAAGTTTTCTCAAACGTTATGAAGAGGATTCTGAGAAGACTAGGGCAAGGCTTGATAGGTTTGAAGAGAGCACTAGGCTTGCCCATCAAAAGATGCAAGAGTTGATCGACCGAGGAGCAAGTAGGGAACAAGGCAAGCTGCCTAGCAACACTGAGAAGTCGATGTCCATTACCTTGGTGGGTGATCTACCTGTTGAAATCACCATCAAGAAGGTTTCTAAGTGCGAGAGTTGCAAGAGGGAAATGCCCCCACAGGTCGAGGAAGAAGAGAAGGACCTTTTGTACTGACATGTGTGAAGAGGAGCAAGAGGATCCGGAGTCACTCCCTCAAAGTTTCGATGTTAAGATCGGGATTGGGAACTTGAAGATGTCCGTGCCACACTAGACACGGGATCCTACTCTAATGTGCTCCCTTTGAATGTTTTCGAGAAGAGTAACCTTGGAAAACTATTTGTGCATAAGGCTATTGTGCAACTGGCGGATGGATCCCTTGTGAAACCCGAAGGCGTTGTGAAGAATGTATTGGTCAAGATTGGTGAAGCTTCTGTATACACCGATTTTGTAGTTATGCCGGCATACCCTGGGACAGGGGGATGTCATTCTCTTGGGGCGAACGTTCTTGACTAAGCTACGCTCCGTGATGGACATCTACCAAAGAACTTGCACTATTGAAGTGGATGGCAAGCAACATGTGTTGCAAGCCATATCTGATCCACCTGATACTTCTAACACTATTGACTACAGTGGTCTTAATGTCTATGTTCATTCTTATTCACAGGTTCGAGGCATGGGAGGAGATCATGGGGGAAGTCTAGTACCCTCAAGTGAGGGAAGACTCGAGTCAAAGACTTTAAACAATGGCGCTATCCGGGAGGCAACCCGGGTTTTTTTATCGCTTTCTTTACCGCTTTATTGCATGCATTCATACTTGAACAATTTGCTTTTCATATGTGAATTTGTTCATCTCTGTGTCGTATGTGCTTATGTTATGTTCGAATGCGATTTTTCGAGTGATTTTTTGAGAAAAATGGTTTTCGGGGACTAAAAACCGCATTTTATTTCGAAACGATCGTTCCCCACCTCAGGAGGTGGGGGGCGAATCGCCCCACGTCCAGAGCGCGCGCGCGCGGGACGCGCGGCGCGCGGGGCACGGGGCGCGCCCAGGCGTGGGCGATCCCCCACGTTCTGCAGATGAAAAAACGGGTTCTCCCCCATTTTTTCTCATTTCACTTCTCCTTCTTCCTTAAACTCAAAAAATCCTCCATTTTCACAAAACATTCAAACCTTCATAACTTCTTCATCTTTCCCTCAATTTGTGTGTTCTTTAGCTTCAATCGAAGCCCGTTACGTGCTATTTCTTTTCATCCGAACAAATCTCTTCCTAGTTCATTCAAACTCCGGATTTGAGGTATTATCACATGAACCCTAATTTTTCAAATTTGGGGGTTTTTTGATTTATGCTTCAATTAAGCTTGTATGATGTATGGGTTGATGTTTTATGTGATTAGATTCGTTATTCATTATCAATTGCATGTTCAATTAGGCTTGGTTTGTTGATTTGAGATTTTTGCTATTAGATGATATTTCTTGTTAGGAAATGTATCTCTTACTATCATTCCATGCTTAAACATGTGTTTGTTGATATGATAATGATGGATGTATTGGTAGAATGCATGATTGATGGAGTTGAGGATTTATGTTAGATTTTTGATTATTATGGTATGGATTGAACCTTGTGATTCAAGGCATTTGTTGTTTAGTAAGAGCATAATGTGATATGTTATTGTAGTAGTTACATTGATATGTTGCGTAATGAAATGGCTAGACTAGACTTTGGGTTTTTGAGGAGTTGGATTTTTGAAGATATTGCTCGTTTGTTCGTATATTTACATATGCATAGGTCTGTTTTGCATCGTACAAGATACTAATTGTTGTTTGTAGGAATCATGGCACCGAGATCGAGGAGAGCCGGCTCGAGCAGAAAGGGGAAGGGAGTAGCATCCAGCTCCCAACCATCTCACCATATGTACGAGTTGTCTGCAGCTGCGGTAGAGGTGCGTCAAAGGCTAGAAGCGGAGCTGGCCGACAGAGGGAGATCGATCATCCCAGACAGGAGGATTGATGTTCCACAGTCAGCAGTTGATACAGCAGGGTGTAGGACGCTATCACGATTGGGGTCACGAAGGAATTGGGTATGGTACAGTTCCAACAGGTTCAAGGGGTACGACGAGAGCCTCGTCCAAGAGTTCTACACTAGATACAAAGATCTCGAGGAGAAGAATGGGGTACTAGTCCGAGGCCTGATAATACCGTGGACATCAGAGCACATTTTTTCATTCATCCATTTTGGGCATCAGGAATTCACAGGGAGCGACCATGCCTACCTGTATTCGAGGGCCTCTAGGGGGATAGGAAGACATATCACAGACGTGATCTGCAACAGGGAGTACCGATATTCAGAAATCGAGGGAGAACCTACACGGATCAGTCAGAGCGATCTTAGCATTGAAGCTAAGGTGATGATGGAATTTTGCATCTTCAACTTGATCCCTAGGAAGAATGACTCGTGGATTCAGCCCTACTACGCCGAGCTCCTCTACTTCCTGATAGACAGACATCGGATCGACATAGGGCACATCATGTATGAGGAGTACGAGCGCCACTGGGAAAAGAAGAGTAAGCCCTTCATCTTCCCAAGCTTCATCACAGCCTACTGCAAATATCATGGGGTCGATGACATTGAGGAGGGGGATTGTGAGGTCGCTGCCCTTTCACCCTCAACCATTGAGGTGCAGCTGAGTAGGTATCAGTTGAAGAACCCCACGGCTGCCGCTGCTGATGTAGGAGCACCCTTCGAGCCGAGTGATTCCGATCATGAGGATGCTATGGAGGCAGATGTTGGCCAAGCCCCTATCCCAGATATCCCGTTTGTCCATAGAGCACCGCATGCACCGCCTCGAGCACCACAGGGGTCTAGAGGATTTGACTTTTCTGAATTCCGTACCTACCTCGACGGCCGTTTCGACAGAATTGACGCCAACAACGCGGCCATGCGACAGGACCTCGACAGGCACATTGCGCAGCACAACCGCGATTGGGAGGCATTCGAGGAGCATCGCCGAGAGGATAGGCAGCAAAGGTGGGAGCAGCAACAGCTCATCCAGCAGCAGCAGGAGGCTCTACGTCAGTCCAATGAGCTCATGTCTGACATGTGGAGGGACTTTTATGGGGATTACCATCCCGATGATTAGTCCTTTCACATGTCCACTCTCAGCCAACAGAGGCCAAACCGTTCGGTAACATCTAGTATCACTTCTTATTACTCATTCTCTTTTGCTAGGGGCTAGCATAAAATCATAAGGGGGATGGGATGTGAACCGTGATGTTAAGTATTGTTTGGCTTTGTGTTGATTAGTATCTTGTTCTTTGTTTGCATTTGCATTTGCACGTTTATTGCTTTCTTAGATTTTTTAGGTTGCATTCACTACATTCATCCTAGGATTGTCTTGCATGTTTTATATGGAATTTTTTGCCGAATTTTTTGAACTTTTTTATTGGGTAGATCAACCAACTATGCCATTAATCGTATGCTTCATCTCTATGAATTTGTTTGAGGTTTTTCTCGCTTGGCTTGTCACATTTATGTATTGCACTTAGTTAAGCTTGGTAGCTAGTCTCGACATCACTTAGTGGTGTTTTCTCTACTGCGGTTCACGAAGGCCTTTATAATAGGATGATGCATGTTAGGGTCTTATGGTTGTTTTCCCGAGTAATTATGTACCTAAGAGGCAACAAGTCTTCACCATGCTTTGAGATTTGCTAAATGCCTAGGAAGGAGATAGTGTGAGGTTGTGTGATCCTTTGTTTATAACCTATTCTTCGGAATAGGTTTTGGGAGGGGGTTACACCATCATTAGACTTGTTTTCGTTTTTCATTCCCGTATCGTGAGTTTATTTTTCCTTTTCCGTAAATTTTATACTCCAACCTATTCTTTCGAATAGGTTTGGGGAAGTCGTGTGAGTTATTTTGTTTCTCTTTTTGTTATGCTACTGCTGGCTAAAAAAAGAAAAAGAAAGAAAAAATTCCAGGATAAAAGAAAAAAAGAAGAAAAAAAAGGGAAAAAATGAAACTGGAATGAAAAAAAGAAAGGAAAAAAAAGAGAAAAGACCCCAAAAAAGCAAAGAAGGGTCCAAAAAAGAAAGCCAAATAGCAGTTTAGCAAAGTGTTGTGTCTCATTTTCCAATTCTTGTAATGTTCGTAACCGTGTTGTAATTTTCTATTTTTTATCTTTTTTGTCTTGAGTGTCATCTGTTCAAGACCACCCTCGTCCTGCCATTCAGGAAGTGATGAATAGCTTAAGACTTTACTTGAGAGATGGGTAGAATAGGGGAGTGTTATCTTTTATAGGGAACCCTCCTTCGTTTGATGAGAGCCAGTACTGGTTCGACCTCTTTGAGGAAAAGTCTTAACATGGTGGAACAGCAGTAAGTCCTCAGTTTCATAGGCACGGGACAACCATTCGTATCTTAGCATGCTTCATTACGTCGTCACTGACTAGGTCCAGGTAGAGAATGTTACGAGAGACTATCTTGTCTTGACATAAGTGCTTATGTGGATGTGTATAAGCCAATCGAGGTATTCTTCAAACTATATTCAGCTTTGATTTATATGGTTTTTGTTCATATGTTTTTTGATAGATTCAGTAGATTAGTTCATTTTAATTGCATGAGACTCCATTTTGTGTCTTGCATTGTTTTTTGCATTAGAGTCTAGCTTAGTTGCTTGAGGACAAGCAAAGGTTCGGTTTGGGGAGTTTGATGAATGTGTATTTTACACTTTCATTTGAGTCTTTTTCACCTATTTTAGCTATCCTCTATGTTAATTTAGCTATATTTTAGTGCATTTTATTAGAATAGTGCCACGTTTCCCTTTAGATTTTATTTTACAGGTTTTGGTTGAATAACGAGGATTTCTGGGCAATTATATTGAAGTTCACAAGGAATTGGTGTTCCAGAAGCCTATTTGGAGTATCTGAAGGTTTCCGGATAGGATTTGGAGTCTAGGGGTCGAATCTGGAGGTTAGAAGGCCACTATAAGTTAGAAACCAAGTCCGAAAAGGGGAAGAAATCCAAAAACGCGTCGAAAACGCGGAATTCCGCGAAAATTACTCCGGGGCGAACCGCCCGGTGTGTGGGGCGAATCGCCCCACACTTATTCGTAGCCTATATATAGTTGCTCAGTTTTTCTCCGAAATTCATACTTTTCCAGACCTATTCTCTCACCTTTCTCTGTAGTTTTAGGTAGGGACTTCCCAGAGCCTGTTATGGGGGTTCGTAGCTTAGGAGACACTTTTTCATAGTAGATTGGAGCTTGTAGGATCGCAATTCTTCGGAGATTGACAACCTTCGGTAACATTGTATCTTACAGTTTATTCTACTTATTTTTTATATCTTTCAACATGTTTTCTTCTATGATTTTTGTTGATTGCATGCCTATTATGAGTAGCTAAACTTATCGTTGGTGGTAGTATGTGAATTCTTAGCGAAGGGAAGATAATCATGCTAATGGCTATATCGCGCATTATACTCCGTGTTATTGCTTTATTTCGTTGATCAGGCTCAGCCTAAATTCTCGTATGTTGTATTAATTATTATGCACAATTGGACCCTCGTCGACCTATGCGCATGTATATCTTCGTAGTGTTGAATAATTACGGAACACAATAGGACAATAGAGATTGACTTGTCAGTATCATTATCTTCGTAGTGCTTAATAATTGCAACAGGACATTAGATTGATCAAAGATCTCCATGCAAGACCGAGGAATTTACGCATGATTATTGACCCGTTATGCTTTGAAGGATCATACTATCACCAATCTCCATTATCTGTTAGAAAAACCTTTGCTTTTACGTCTGCTGTTTTTATATTCCTAGTTAAATAGATAAAGCTAGTTATAGTCCTTAGAGAACGACACTCGAGGTCATTCTACTGCTACACTACGGTTTTCGTTGTAGTTGTGAATTGCCTTTAGCTAAATAACAAATTTATTTGCTGAATCGGGACCCGACAAATCTCCGTTCATCACATCACTTTGTCCAATTTTTGTTGTTGGACGAGCTTGCGCTGAGCGGCGCGCTGTCTTCTCCCGACCTCGAGCGTCTCAGACATGATCCACTTAAGACAATAGTTCACAAAGGAAGAAAGGGAGTTATTACACAAATATACAAAGGTCCGAGGACCAAACAAAAACATAAAGGAGCAACAAGCAAAAGATGAGAGAATGGACTAAGTATGGAGAAGTATCTACAAATAGCCTACTCGAGCAGGAATAGGGCACACTTACTAAAATCCTTTTGAAGCCACAATATACGGGCTCAGTTAAATTTGCCAAGTAAGGCAAAGGTTAAAGATTCAAAGCCCAGTAGAAATATCTTCTCTTTGGTATCGGACAGTCCAAGGAGCCATCTCGGCTGCGGGCAACTTACCAACCCAAGTCCCTCGGAAAAACTTTTTCGGGACGCCCCAATCCAACTGCTCGTCGGTCATACTAGGTTGTCGTACCTTGCGGACGTAGAAGTAGGGCGACCACCACCGACACCCAATTGACGACGGAGCCTCCTTTAAGAAAGCAAAACCGGGCCTGGTCGAGAAGAAGTAAAAGTGGGGGTTCCTCGGGATGACGGAAACCCAGAAAAGTTGTATAAAGGTCGCTTAGTTCACTGGGATCCCTCGGATGTGACAAAAAAACCCATGGAAAACTAACGTACCGATCGAGCTCGGGATTATCTGGGCCGGAGCGAGGCCTAAGTCGTTGAAGAGACCACGGAAGGCATCACAAAAAGGCGTACACCATCCTCGCTCAAAGGACATAGTATGAACTGACATGTACCCGGACGACGGGTTGTAAAACGTCTAGTCGGGCGTCGGAAGGAGAATCTCAACCTTAGACTCAGGAAGAGAATAAATCCATCTAAGGTGAGGAATCTCTTCCTCATAAATACTAGTCGCCACGGTAGGAATCGCGCCGTCCTTGTTCAGCTCTCCATTCGGATCAGGATGATGACACTCCGAAACGGGCCAAGTAAATTTTGCGCCCGAGGAAGCAGCACCCCTCGGACGACCATCCTTAGCAAATTTAGGAGGGATAGGCTCTCCTTTTCTTCTTCTCTTCCTCCTCGGCGCAGAACGTGAAGTCCCTACGTCTTCGGACGCGGACACCTGATTAGCAGCCTCGCGCCCTTCGTCTTGCTCGCCCTCTTCAGTCTCGAGCGGCATATCCTCCGGCTCGCGACTCCTCTTAGAGTGTCCCTCGGACACATCGGCAGAAAAATCGTCATCCCCAAAAATAGAGTCACTGCTCTCGTTGTGCACATAAGGGATCGGCTTGCTTCTACTCGGACCGGCCTCATCAAAATTTGAAGGCGGTCGACGAATCTCGTCGTCGGATGAGAGAGTCACCACCTTCTTATAGTAGCCCTGAGGTAAATACCTTACAGGACTCGGACTCCCAGTGTTCTTAGAAGAAGATTTCCCCTCAATGGGAAGAGCCTCAGAATTTTTTAAGGCGGGTACATCATCTTCCAATATGATGACCCGAGGTTCTAAAGGGTCCGGCCGACCACCTGCCCGATAATCGTGCCCGAGAGCCCCAACAACGACATTCATCACCTCGGGAGGTACGTTGTGCGCGGCACCCTCCTCGACCTCATCATTGATGAATGAGTCGTTCAAATCATACTCATTCCTAGGCCCCCGAGACCGAGCGACTAACCTATCCTCGGGAGGAGTACTCACGCCCTCCTCTTCTCCCTCGGGCACATCAACCACAGGCAGCTCGCTATCCAGAAAACTCGCGGATAAAGAACTGTTGTTGTCCGCGTACCCACGTCCCTCGGACATGTTCTCGCTATCACTCCTCTCGGACATCCTAAACAAAGGAAGAGGAAAAATATCAATCAACGGTGGTTATGCAAAGTACGAGAGGTCCGTTTATGTATATTTTAAGTCCAAGTCTCAAAGCCGAGACGTGCGAAGACGAGGAAATAATAATGGCGCGACTACCACATAGGGAGGAAAGGGGCCAACGGGAAATTTAAAAAGGGGAGCAGTTACTACATGAAAGGAGCGAGCACAAATACAAGAAACATAGCAATGGATCCAATAAAGGCAAAAATAAAAGAAAACAGGTAGTCGAACTTACTTGATTCGACAGAAAGGAAAGGTAGCTTGCTCGACGACTCCGCTCGAATACGCCTGCTCCTCGCTCTTTACAGTTGCTACTCGGACAATTCAAATTGCTCTGAGTGAGTTTGGGCGAAAATATTGCAAATGAATCTAAGTACCCCTATTTATAAGAGGGTAGTACGGGAAGGCGAACCGTCGCATACGTGGAGACGAATCTAGGCCACACGCTCGACAACACAGAAGGCCCAGATTGAGCCACGTCATGAAAAGATGAGTTTACCCTTGGAGCACCCCGACTTAAGAAAAAACGTCTGGAGCGTACGCAAATTAGGGCTCGCCTACCAGGCAGGCTCCTCAAAAAAAAAAAAATTGAAGAACCTCGGAGCGTCTTCAAACACGTGCTCCGAAGGAAGAAAAAACTACTCCTCGACCTTGTAAAGCTACATGACCTTACCCGGATCCAATCTCTTTCATACAAATACCCTTTTTTGGTGGTCCGAGTACCGTCTACTCGAACCATAAAAAAGGGGGGGAGGGAGAGATAGGAGCAGGGAAAGATTATGAAAAGCATCGGGTCGCAAGGAAAAATTTTTGCAATTATACATCGGACCATACTTCAAGATTGAAGGGAAGGCCGACTTGAACTTAATAGTTCCACAACTATCTTCTACTAAGATACTTGGAAACTAGGGGGGCATATGTTGGTGTCGGAATATGTCCAACCCCTAAGGACGTCTAAGAGCGTACTAGGGCGTCATGGGCTGACCATGATAGAAGGGTCCGATCACCTTTCCTCAGGGTCCGACCAGACAAAAGACTAGGCAAAATAGCCTAAGTCCTTTTGTTCGGCCTAAAAGTACAACTTCCCTACTAGCGTGGTGACTCCCTACTAGCAGGACAAAGTCCTAGTACCCACCAGCGAGGAGAAAGGCTACACCACGACCTCCGGCTACGTAGCCTCGCCCTACTAGCACGCCGACAGGAACAAGATTGGTGCCCTTCTGCCCTACTAGCACAGGTAGTCGAACGAGTGTCCTTCTGCCCTACTACCACAGGTGGCCGGACAACTCCTTACGTCAAGGAAGAATTAACATGTCCCAAGGAAAAGGTGGTCCTCGGACCTTAGAAGCTCGGCAGTCGCCCTACTACCCCGTCCTCGGACGGTACTAGGGCGACACCCGCCCTAAGAGCACTTTAGTACCAAGGATGACCATTTTACCCCTGCCAGCCCTAGTGGAAGATCTGGGCCAAAGCCCATGGGTCACTCCAAATGGGCCTAAGCCCATAGAAGACTTAATCATGGACGGACACTTGTCACGATCCTAAGTTCTCAAGCAATATTTTATTGCTAGTATAAATATGGGCTCACTCCAATCAAGGTAATCAATCAATCATTCAATCATCACACTACTTTCTCACTCTACATTTACTAGGTGATGAACGTGTCAAGGTCAATCAAATAAATTTGTTATTTAGCCAAAGGCAATCCACAACTACAACGAAAACCGTAGTGTAGTAGTAGAATGACTCGAGTGTCGTTCTCTCAGGACTATAACTAGCTTTATAAAATCTAATTTAGAATATAAAGACAGCAAACAGATAGAAAAAGGGGTTTCTAGCAGATAATGGAGATTGGTGATAGTATGGTCCTTCTTAGCATAATGGGTCGATAATCATGCATAAATTCCTCGGTCTTGCATAGAGATCTTTGAATGAATCTAGTGTCCTGTTGCAAGTATTAAGCACTACGAAGATAATCTGGTCTGACTAGTCAATCACGGTTGTCCTAATGTGTTCCGTAATTATTTAACACTACAAAGATAATTGGTCTGATGGTCGACTAGTGTCCAATTGTGCATAATGATCAATACAACATACGAGAATTTTTGTTACAACTGATCAACGAAATAAAGCAATGACACGGAGTATAATGCGCGATATAGCCATTAGCATGATTATCTTCCCTCGCTAAGAATTCACATACTACCACCAATGATAAGTTTAGCTACTCATATTATGCATGCAATCAACAGAAATCATAGAAGAAAACATATTGAAAGATAAATAAAATAAGTAGAATAAAACTTGTAAGATACAAAGTTACCGAAGGTTGTCAATCTCCGGATGATTGCGGTCCTACGAGCTCCAAACTGCTATGAAAAAGTATCCCCTAAGCTACGGAACTCCCAGGACAGGCCCCGGGAAGTTCCTACCTAAAACTATAGAGAGAGGTGAGAAAGTAGGTCTGGAAAGATATGATTTTCGGAGAGAAAACTGAGCACTATATATAGGCCCCGAATTATCACGGGGCGGTTCGCCCCAGGCTCCGGCGGTTCGCCCCACAGTAATTTCGCGGAATTTCCGCGTTTTCGACGCGGTTTTGGATTTCTTCACCTTTTCGGACTCGGTTTCTGACTTCTAACCTCCAGATTCGACCCCTAGACTCCAAATCCTATCCGGAAACCTTCAGATACTCCAAATAGGCTTCTGGAACACCAATTCCTTGTCAACTTCAATATAATTGCCCAAAAATCCCCGAATTTCAACCAAAACCTGTAAAATAAAATCTAAAGGGAAACGTGACACTATTGTAATAAAATGTATTAAAATATAGCTAAATTAACATAGAGGATAGCTAAAATAGGTGAAAAAGACTCGAATGAAAGTGTAAAATACACATTCATCAAACTACCCAAACCGAACCTTTGCTTGTCCTCAAGCAACTAAGCTAGACTCTAATACAAAAAACATGCAAGACACAAAATGGAGTTTCATGCCAAATAAAATGAACTAATCTACTGAATCTACCAAAAAACATATGAACAAAAACCATACGAATCAAAGCATGAATATAGGTTGAAGAATACCTCGATTGACTTATACACATCCACATAAGCACTTATGTCAAGACAAGATAGTCTCTCGTAACATTCTCTACCTGGACCTAGTCAGTGACGACGTAATGATACATGCTAAGATACGAATGGTTGCCCCGTGCCTATGAAACTGAGGACTTACTGCTGTTCCACCATGTTAAGACTTTTCCTCAAAAGAGGTCGAACCAGTACTGGCTCTCATCAAACGAAGGAGGGTTCCCTATAAAAGATAACACTCCCCTATTCTACCCATCTCTCAAGTAAAGTCTTAAGTTATTCACCACTTTCTGAATGGCAGGACGAGGGTGGTCTAGAACAGATGACACTCAAGATAAAAAGATAAAAAATAAAAATAAAAATTACAACACGATTACGAACAATACGAAAAATGGAAAAGACTCGAACTTTTCTAAACTGCTATTTGGCTTTCTTTTTTGGACCCTTCTTTGCTTTTTTGGGGTCTTTTCTTTTTTTCTTTTTTTTTTCTTTCCAGATTCTTTTTTCTTTTTCATTTTTTTCGATTTTTTTCTAGCCAGCAGTAGCATAATAAAAAGAGAAACAAAATGACTCACACGACTTCCCCAAACCTATTCGAAAGAATAGGTTGGAGTACAAAATTTATGGAAAAAGGAAAAATAAACTCACGATACGAAAATGAAAAACAGAAACAAGTCTAATGATGGTGCAACCCCCTCCCCAAACCTATTCGGAAGAATAGGTTATAAGCAAAGGATCACACAACCTCACACTACCATCTTCCTAGGCATTTAGCAATCTCAAAGCATGGTGAAGACTTGTTGCCTCTTAGGTACATAATTACTCGGGAAACAACCATAAGACCCTAACATGCATCATCCTATTATAAAGGCCTTCGTGAACCGCAGTAGAGAAAACACCACTAAGTGATGTCGAGACTACCAAGCTTAACTAAGTGCAATACATAAATGTGACAAGCCAAGCGAGAAAAACCTCAAACAAATTCATAGAGATGAAGCATACGATTAATGACATAGTTAGTTGATCTACCCGACAAAAAAGTTCAAAAAATTCGGCAATAAACTCCATATAAAACATGCAAGACTATACTAGGAAAGCAGTAAACGTGCAAATGCAATTAAAAAAAAACAAGACTATCCTACTCAACATCACAAAGCCAAACAATACTTAACATCATGGTTCACATCCCATCCCCCTCATGAAACTTAAGCTAGTCCCTAGCAAAAGAGAATGAGTAAATAAAAAGTGATACTAGATGTTACCGAACGGTTTGGCCTCGGTCGGCTGAGTATTCAAGAATGGACTCAAGAGTACCTCCTCACGGTGGCCGCCATTCTCTTGGTCCGATGTAGCAAAGAGACCTAGGAAGCCTCAAAGATCTCACCATGGTGAATGGACTGCTTTGCTTTGCAGGCATATCCAATAAGGACTTCATCAATAGGAGGACATTCACTTTGACTTCATCGAGGTGCTTGTTTAGTGGTTGCTCCTGTGTATCTTGCTTGTCAAGCTTTCCACCTCGGAGAAGTAGATTCACCTCTTTGTACTTAAGAATCTTAGTAGTAACGGAAGGTAGTGGTTTTGGGTTGATGCGAATGTTTAGGAGTAAAGAAACAGGGGAGCTGGGGTCGTCCAGCTCACTGGTCATGGGAGGCGGTTCTCCCCCCATGTGGGCCACTCGCCCCCCACCTCCAGGGGGGCGTCGCCTTCCAATCCTTTCTCCTCTTCAAGTTCTCGAACCGCTTCTACTTCAGCACAATTCAACAAGCTGAATTCTTCCGTAAGATGTTCAGTTACTTCAACTTCTTCAACAACTTTTGCTATACGAAGGTCATCTTCAACTTGCTCGGCATGTGCATCTTCCTCACTGATTTCTTCGGTTTCAAGATACTCCTCGGATGAGCTTCCTGCTTCACCTCGATCTACTTCCTTTGCGGTGATGTGAATTGGTATGACCTCATCGGATTGTGTTGAACCTCTGGCGTACTTACGGAGGACTTCTTCTGCCTCGTCGACCGTACATTCTCCCAGACCGCCGCTCAACTGATCCACTCTAAGTCGTTCCTCTTCACGAAGTCCACCAACGAAGAACCAAATCAACTCCCCATCTTCGAAACGGTGATGGGGGCACTCACGTTTATACATCTCAAAACGTTCGTAGGCGTCACAAAACTGCTCATACTCTCCTTGCTCGAAATATTGGATCCTATCACGTAAGACAATTGTCTCATGATAAGGCATGAACCGCGCCAAGAACTCCTCTACTACTTGGCCCCAAGTTTTCAGCGATCCTGGTTCAAACCTTGCAATCCAACGCCTCGGCTCATACCCAAGAGCAAAAGAAAATAGTTTCCTGCATAATTGGTCCTTAGTAAACCCTTCTGCTGGAATTCTTTCTATTTCCTCCTCATAGGATCGAATGAAACTCCATGGGTCCATCCCTACTCCATCTTCGTACCTCGGTAAGTACCTCACCATGGACTCCGTCACCTCATACCTCCTTAACTCGTCTTCCAGGTATATGGAAGATCCTCTCCTCACCTGCGAGAATTGGGGTGTCATGCGAGCGCGCATGGACATCATAACTGTATGTCTGTAGTAAGAGTAACTCAAAACTAAAAATTAGCCTCGTTAGAAATTTCGAAAAATCGAGAATAAATCTAGATATCGAATACTACTAAGGCTAGGAAAGGGAAATTAGAAACAGACTAGGAAAGCAGTATCAGAGAGAGATTGAAAAGGAAAACTAAAACTAATAGAATTAGGAATCTAAAGCTGAAAATATAAACAAATTAAACATAAAAAAGGAGTATAGTCCCCGGCAACGGCGCCAATTTGATGAACGTGTCAAGGTCAATCAAATAAATTTGTTATTTAGCCAAAGGCAATCCACAACTACAACGAAAACCGTAGTGTAGTAGTAGAATGACTCGAGTGTCGTTCTCTCAGGACTAACGGAGATTTGTCAGGTCTCGATTCAGCAAATAAATTTGTTATTTAGCCAAAGGCAATCCACAACTACAACGACAACCGTAGTGTAGTAGTAGAATGACTCGAGTGTCGTTCTCTCAGGACTATACTAGCTTTATCAAATCTAATTAAGAATATAAAACAGCAAATAGAAAGCAATAGGGGTTTTCAAGCAGATAATGGAGATTGGTGATAGTATGGTCCTTCTTAACATAATGGGTCGATAATCATGCATAAATTCCTCGGTCTTGCATAGAGATCTTTGAATCAATCTTGTGTCCTTGTTGCAAGTATTAAGCACTACGAAGATAGTAAGGGTCTGACTCATCAACAACTAATGTCCTAATGTGTTCCGTAATTATTCAACACTACGAAGATAATTGGTCTGATTGGTTGACAAGTGTCCATGCGTGCATAATAATGAATACAACATACGAGAATTTTGGTTGCAACTGATCAACGAAATAAAGCAATGACACGGAGTATAATGCGCGATATAGCCATTAGCATGATTATCTTCCCTCGCTAAGAATTCACATACTACCACCAACGATAAATTTAGCTACTCATAATAGGCATGCAATCAATAGCAATCATAGAAGAAAACATATTGAAAGAAGAATAAAATAAGTAGATAAAAACTGTAAGATACAAAGTTACCGAAGGTTGTCAATCTCCGGATGATTGCGATCCTACGCGCTCCAATCTGCTATGAAAAAGTATCCCCTAAGCTACGGAACTCCCAGGACAGGCCCTGGGAAGTTCCTACCTAAAACTATAGAGAGAGGTGAGAAAGTAGGCTGGAAAGATATGATTTTCAGAGAGAAAACTCGCAACTATATATAGCCCCGAAATTCTTCTGGGGCGGTTCGCCCCCCAGTATTTCGCGGAATTTCCGCGCTTTTCGACGCGGATTTGGATTTCTTCACCTTTTCGGACTCGGTTTCAGACTTCTAATGGCCTTCTAACCTCCAAATTCGACCCCTAGACTCCAAATCCTATCCGGAAACCTTCAGATACTCCAAATATGCTTCTGGAACACCAATTCCTTGTAGACCTCAATATAATTGCCCGTAAATCTCCGAATTTCAACCAAAACCTGTAAAATAAAATCGAAAGGGAAACGTGACACTATTCTAATAAAATGTACTAAAATATAGCTAAATTAACATAGGGGATAGCTAAAATAGGTGAAAAAGACTCGAATGAAAGTGTAAAATACACATTCATCAAACTCCCCAAACCGAACCTTTGCTTGACCTCAAGCAACTAAGCTAGACTCTAATACAAAAAACATGCAAGACTCAAAAATGGAGTTTCATGCCAAATAAAATGAACTAAATTACTGAATCTATCAAATAACATATGAACAAAAAACATATAAATCAAAGCATGAATATAGGTTGAAGAATACCTCGATTGACTTATACAAATCCACATAAGCACTTATGTCAAGACAAGATAGTCCCTTATAACATTCTCTACCTGGACCTAGTCAGTGACGACGTAATGATGCATGCTAAGATACGAATGGTTGCCCCGTGCCTATGAAACTGAGGACTTACTGCTGTTCCACCATGTTAAGACTTTCCCTCAAAAGAGGTCGAACCAGTACTGGCTCTCATCAAACGAAGGAGGGTTCCCTATAAAAGATAACACTCCCCTATTCTACCCATCTCTCAAGTAAAGTCTTAAGCTATTCACCACTTCCTGAATGGCAGGACGAGGGTGGTCTAGAACTGATGTCTCTCAAGACAAAAAAGATAAAAAATAGAAAAACACGAACAATACGAAAAATGGAAAAGACTCAAAACTTTGCTAAACTGCTATTTGGCTTTTCTTTTTTGGACCCTTCTTTGCTTTTTTGGGGTCTTCTCTTTTTTCTTTTTTTCTTTCCAGACTCTCTTTTTTTTTTCATTTTCTTTTTGCCTGGAATTTTTCTTTCTTTTTTTTCGATTTTTTCTAGCCAGCAGTAGCATAACAAAGAGAGAAACAAAAAGACTCACACGACTTCCCCAAACCTATTCGAAAGAATAGGTTGGAGTACAAAATTACGGATAAGGAAAAATAAACTCACGATACGAAAAATGAAAAACAGAAACAAGTCTAATGATGGTGTAACCCCCTCCCCAAACCTATTCGGAAGAATAGGTTATAAACAAAGGATCACACAACCTCACACTACCTCCTTCCTAGGCATTTAGCAATCTCAAAGCATGGTGAAGACTTGTTGCCTCTTAGGTACATAATTACTCGGGAAAACAACCATAAGACCCTAACATGCATCATCCTATTATAAAGGCCTTCGTGAACCGCAGTAGAGAAAACACCACTAAGTGATGTCGAGACTACCAATCTTAACTAAGTGCAATACATAGATGTGACAAGCCAAGCGAGAAAAACCTCAAACAAATTCATAGAAATGAAGCATACGATTAATGGCATAGCTAGTTGATCTACCCAATAAAAAGGTTCAAAAAATTCGACAATAAACTCCATATAAAACATGCAAGACTATCCTTGGATGAATGTAGTGAATGCAACCTAAAAAATCTAAGTAAGCAGTAAACGTGCAAATGCAAATGCAGACGGATAAAGCATGCGAGGTACTATACTCAGTCTACCAAAGTCAAGCTCCAAACTAATAATACTAGATCACTTAAATCCAATCCCCCCTCAAGAAATTAACGCTAGTCCCTAGCAGTAAGAAAATGAGGAAATAAGATGTGATACTAGATGTTACCCCATGGTTTGGCTTTGGTCGGCTGAGTATGCTGCTTGTGATTTATTGGGCCTCCTCTGTGAGCTTCATAGGTGGTCATCAAGTCTTCTGGCGGGTGTAGTAGTTCGATTTATATGCCGAACAGGAGCAATTCCCCTATCAGGGTCATCATTGCCCGTATGGTCTTCATTGTCACTACTATCACGCACATCCTCGCTAGTGGAGTTTTAGTGGCAGGTAGAATTCTCAAGAGTGGCCGCCGCTGTTATGGAATCCCCCATCCTGAAGCCCTCCAATAGGATGTGAACTGTTGAAGGGGAAAGGGCAGTGGTATCAGGACCTCCCCCTCCAACGATTTACACCTCGAGAAGGTTACAGTAAGCTGCTCGGACACTCAAAAGTCTTCTACCTTTTTCTCCAATTTTGACCACTTTATCCACTGTTGCTCCGACCAATGTCAATATGATGCTCACTTTAGAGGCAGGCAAGGGGCGCCCCAACGAGGGACTGTGTACCCATGTCGTTACGTTTTGGAACCAAGCTAGCGCTTCGGAACCTTCTAGCAACTACGAACTCAAGATCAAATCCGTCGCTGCTAGAATGTCCCGGTGCCTTCCTGTTCACTCGAACTCTGCAGTCCTTGTGATGGAGAGCTGACATAATAGTGGTTTCTGACCCTTCGGTGGTGCATGAATAGGCATAGGAGTCCTTACTCCAGGTGTATTCTAACTCCTCCTCTCGGATAATCCACGACGTTGTTGCCAAACCCCTTGGCTCGAACGTACATCTAGCGAGATCACCTTCCTTGACATGGTTCTTCACAGCAATCATACGGGAATACTCCCTTCCCTTAGTATGGTACCTACAAACAGCGATTAGCACCTCGTACGACTCAAGACAGACTCAAATATATGCTAGTGTAAAAGCGAGACACACAAGTGATAAATTCAACAATCGAACTCCCCAAACCGCAATGTCTAGCCTAGCTACTTCATCATGCAACATATCAACGTAACTACTACATGCAATACATCACATCATGCTCTTACTAGACAACCAATATCCTTGATAACAAGGCTCAATTTAAACCATAGCAGCGCAAAAATTCTACCAGCATAAATCCTCGATCTCAACTAATAAGCATTCTATCGTCAAATCCACCAACATTACTCCAATAAACATATCATTATGCTAGAAATCAAAGATAAAGACATAATGCATAACAAGATATATCATCTAATAGCAAAATACCCAAATCAACAATTAAAGCAAAATTGAGCATGCAATTGATAGTAAATAACATGTCTAATTATAATAACAACATACCCATGCATCAAACAAGCATAATTGAAGCTCAAATTAGAAAACCCCCAAATTCGAAAATTAGGGTTCTTAAAGATGATACCTCAGATCTGCAAATCTAACGAATTAGGATGAAATCTGATCGGTTAGGATGATAGATCATGTAATAGGCTTCGAATTAAGCTAAAGAACACTCAATTTGGTCAAGAAACGAAGAAGTTATGAAGATTTAGAAGCAAAATCGCACTTTTCGGGGTTTTTGGGAGTATGGATGAAGAAGAATGAAGAAAATAATGATTTGGGATTGAAATCCGCGTTTTTTAAGATCTGGGACTGTGGGCGAGGGCGGTTCGCCCCACGTGTGGGGCGGTTCGCCCCTCAAGTGGGGCGGTTCGCCCCGTGCTCCCCAATGCGGGGAGACGGGTCCCGATGTCAGAAAATACGGTTTTAATCCCGAAACTAATTTTTTTCAAAAAACCACTCGAAAAATCTCACTCGAACAAAAGCATATACGACACACATAAGAACAAATTCGCATATGAGAAGCAAATAGTTCAAGAATGAAATGCATGCAGAAAAAGCAGTAAAGAAAGCGATAAAAATTCCGGGTTGCCTCCCGGATAGCGCCATTGTTTAAAGTCTTTGACTCGACTCCTGTCTGCGCCTATCTCCTCTTTTTGCGGGTACTAGGCTTCCCCTTCATTGATCTCATCTCCATGCCATGAACCTGTGAATAAGAAAGAATATAGGCTGCAAGACCACAATAGTGAGTAGTAATATCAAGCGGTTCCGGTGGATCAGGTATAGCTTGTAATACGTGTTGCTTGCCATCCACCTCAATGGTGCAAGTTCTTTGGTAGATGTCCATCACTGAGCGTAGCTTGGTCAAGAATGTTTGCCCTAAGAGTATGACATCCCCTGTCCCAGGTGCAGATGCCGGCATAACTACGAAATTGGTGTTTATTGATGCTTCACCAATCTTGACCAACACATTTTTCACAACGCCTTCGGGTCTCATGAATGATCCATCCACCAGTCGCACAATAGCCCTTTCCTCAGATAGTTTTCCAAGGTTACTCTTTTCAAACACATTTAAAGGAATTATGTTTGAGTAGGATCCCGTGTCTAGTGTGGCACGGACATCTTCAAGCTCACCAATCCCTACCTTAACATCGAAACTTTTAGGGAGTGGTTCGGGATCCTCTTGCTCCTCATCACTTGCGTCAGAACTAAGGTCCTCCTCTTCTTCCTCAGCCTGTAGACGTTCTTCCTTCATGCAACACTCGCACCTAACGACCTTCTCAGTGTTGCCTTGTTCCTTACTTGCTCTTCGGTCGATCAACTCTTGCATCTTTTGATGGGCAAGCCTAGTGCTCTCTTCCAACTTATCAAGCCTTGCCCTAGTCTTCTCAGAATCTTCCTCATAACGTTTGAGAAAACTTTGTGTGTGATCAACCATCTTTTGTAAGTTCTCCATCAGTAGAGCCGACTTCGACTTAGGTGGCTCTTTCGGAGCGGGGTTTTCGCAGTGATCATTACAATAGTTAAGCCTACTACGGTCTTGGTTAGGTCCATAAGTTTGGTTAGCCGGTGCATATCCTTGATTGTTACGGTATCCTCTTCTCCAAAATCCACCTCGAGGATTCCTACCGTCTTGTCCGTAGCTAACTTCTTGAGTACCAAACTCCGTAGCAAAGGCTTCTTCTTCTCCTCCTCGAGCCCAGTTGCCATCATCGTATGCCAACTCCGATCTACACATATGAGCCCCATGCCCATAGTTCTTGCATATTCGGCATACTTCGTTCGAAACAGTTGTTCCGGTGGCGCTCTTGAGGACTTGCTTCAATTCGTTGGTAAAGCACTCGAATTGATCCCCATTTCCCCTGTACATAGGGGCCTCTTGAGTTGGTGGAGCTTCAGGTCCACGTCTCCTAACCATTGCTCTTGGGTCCTTGAACTGCGAACCCTTAGCAAGCCTTTCGAAAACTGCCGGCTTCTGCGGTTTCCTCCCAAATATTGCCTCGGCATTGGAAATCCACCACTTGTTGGTTCTCGAAGGTTAGTCCATTGTAGAAGTGTTGGACTAGGTCGGAGAGTTCAAAACCATGGTGAGGGCACTTGTTCGTGAGATCTTGGAACCTCTCGAACGCGGTGTAGATGGTCTCATCATAGTCTTGCTTGAATCCAGTGATTTGCGCCTTAAGCGCGGTAGTTAGAGTGTGTGGGAAGTATTTCTCCATGAAAGCTGAAAAAACCTTTTCCCAAGTGTCCAGCGAGCCTGCTGGAAGAGAGCTCAGCCATGACTTGGCTCTGTCGCCAAGTCCCATAGCAAAAACCTTCATCCTCAACTCATCCGTTGTTATGTCAGCTCCGGGTCGTGGGAGTTGGTTGACGAAATCATCGATATCGTTCAAGTACCCCATCACATCTTCCCTTGATAAGCCGTAGAACCTCTGAAGTAGTTGGAATGCGTGGTTCTTGATCTACAGATCTCGGGTTGCAGGTGAAAGAACAATCGCCGGTCCCCTCATACGATCCTTGGTGGGTTGTACCCATGCCTTCAGTGGTCTAGCTTCTGCCATTCCGTCGATTTCCTTGAATAGACTAATTAGAGATTCAGAGAAATCGGTTTCCTCTATTTCCTCTAGTGCGCGCCTTTCAAGTAGTCGCCTTCTTTGGTTGTAGACTCTATCGATCTCAGCAATTGAATCAACAAGCGGTGTTCCTGCAGAACGTGTATGCGGCATACACTATCAGTGACAGACTAAGAAAGGTGATTAGAAACAAACTAGGAGAGCAGAGAGAGATTAAAAAGGAAAGCTAAAACTAAAAGAAATAGGAATCTAAAGCTGTAAATATAAACAAATTAAACAGAAAAAAAGAGTATAGTCCCCGGCAACGACGCCAATTTGATGAACGGAGATTTGTCAGGTCTCGATTCAGCAAATAAATTTGTTCTTTAGCCAAAGGCAATCCACAACTACAACGACAACCGTAGTGTACTAGTAGAATGACTCGAGTGTCGTTCTCTCAGGACTATACTAGCTTTATCAAATCGAATTAAGAATATAAAACAGCAAATAGAAAGCAATAGGGGTTTTCAAGCAGATAATGGAGATTGGTGATAGTATGGTCCTTCTTAACATAATGGGTCGATAATCATGCATAAATTCCCGGTCTTGCATAGAGATCTTTGAATCAATCTTGTGTCCTTGTTGCAAGTATTAAGCACTACGAAGATAGTAAGGGTCTGACTCATCAACAACTAACGTCCTAATGTGTTCTGTAATTATTCAACACTACGAAGATAATTGGTCTGATTGGTTGACAAGTGTCCATGCGTGCATAATAATCAATACAACATACGAGAATTTTGGTTGCAACTGATCAACGAAATAAAGCAATGACACGGAGTATAATGCGCGATATAGCCATTAGCATGATTATCTTCCCTCGCTAAGAATTCACATACTACCACCAACGATAAATTTAGCTACTCATAATAGGCATGCAATCAATAGCAATCATAGAAGAAAACATATTGAAAGAAGAATAAAATAAGTAGATAAAAACTGTAAGATACAAAGTTACCGAAGGTTGTCAATCTCCGGATGATTGCGATCCTACGCGCTCCAATCTACTATGAAAAAGTATCCCCTAAGCTACGGAACTCCC
This sequence comes from Plantago ovata, assembly GCA_028274465.1. Taxonomy (NCBI): domain Eukaryota; kingdom Viridiplantae; phylum Streptophyta; class Magnoliopsida; order Lamiales; family Plantaginaceae; genus Plantago; species Plantago ovata. The sequence continues at coordinate 46,416,004 of CM051458.1, forward strand.
AGGACAGGCCCTGGGAAGTTCCTACCTAAAACTATAGAGAGAGGTGAGAAAGTAGGCTTGGCAAGATATGATTTTCGGAGAGAAAACTCGCAACTATATATAGGCCCGAAATTCTTCTAGGGCGGTTCCCGATGCTGGCGGTTCGCCCCCAGTATTTCGCGGAATTTCCACGTTTTTCGACGCGGATTTGGATTTCTTCACCTTTTCGGACTCGGTTTCAGACTTCTAATGGCCTTCTAACCTCCAGATTCGACCCCTAGACTCCAAATCCTATCCGGAAACCTTCAGATACTCCAATATGCTTCTGGAACACCAATTCCTTGTAGCACTCAATATAATTGCCCGTAAATCTCCGAATTTCAACCAAAACCTGTAAAATAAAATCTAAAGGGAAACGTGACACTATTCTAATAAAATGTACCAAAATATAGCTAAATTAACATAGAGGATAGCTAAAATAGGTGAAAAAGACTCGAATGAAAGTGTAAAATACACATTCATCAGTGTCGTTCTCTCAGGACTATAACTAGCTTTATAAAATCTAATTTAGAATATAAAGACAAGCAAACAGATAGCAAAAGGGGTTTCTAGCAGATAATGGAGATTGGTGATAGTATGGTCCTTCTTAGCATAATGGGTCGATAATCATGCATAAATTCCTCGGTCTTGCATAGAGATCTTTGAATCAATCTAGTGTCCTGTTGCAAGTATTAAGCACTACGAAGATAATTTGGTCTGACTAGTCAATCACGGTTGTCCTAATGTGTTCCGTAATTATTCAACACTACGAAGATAATTGGTCTGATGGTCGACTAGTGTCCAATTGTGCATAGTGATCAATACAACATACGAGAATTTTGGTTACAACTGATCAACGAAATAAAGCAATGACACGGAGTATAATGTGCGATATAGCCATTAGCATGATTATCTTCCCTCGCTAAGAATTCACATACTACCACCAATGATAAGTTTAGCTACTCATATTATGCATGCAATCAACAGAAATCATAGAAGAAAACATATTGAAAGATAAATAAAATAAGTAGAATAAAACTTGTAAGATACAAAGTTACCGAAGGTTGTCAATCTCCGTATGATTTCGGTCCTACGAGCTCCAACCTGCTATGAAAAGTATCCCCTAAGCTACGGAACTCCCAGGACAGTCCCCGGGAAGTTCCTACCTAAAACTATAGAGAGAGGTGAGAAAGTAGGTCTGGAAAGATATGATTTTCGGAGAGAAAACTGAGCACTATATATAGGCCCCGAATTATCACGGGGCGGTTCGCCCCAGGCTCCGGCGGTTCACCCCACAGTAATTTCGCAGAATTTCCGCGTTTTCGACGCGGTTTTGGATTTCTTCAACTTTTCGGACTCGGTTTCTGACTTCTAGTGGCCTTCTAACCTCCAGATTCGACCCCTAGACTCCAAATCCTATCCGGAAACCTTCAGATACTCCAAATAGGCTTCTGGAACACAAATTCCTTGTCAACTTCAATATAATTGCCCAGAAATCCCCGAATTTCAACCAAAACCTGTAAAATAAAATCTAAAGGGAAACGTGACACAATTCTAATAAAATGTATTAAATATAGCTAAATTAACATAGAGAATAGCTAAAATAGGTGAAAAGGACTCGAATGAAAGTGTAAAATACACATTCATCACTAGGGAAGCCTACCAACTCCGTACACATAAAGTCGTCCCTCCGGCTTGATCTTAGACAAGCCGAGCTTGTGGCACTTACCCCCCCCCCCCCCCTCTTGCTAAAGTTATACCTCAGGTCCTAGGTACAGTACGGAAGGCACTTGAAGTGCGAAGGACGTTCTAGAACCTTCGCCCTACGACGCTCCAGAGGAAAGTACGACCACGCTCCAGAGGAAAGCACTAATTACCTATCAACAGTGAGTATAAATTAACAATTTATGATCTACTAAATATAAGTAGGAAACCTTATATGCTACAAGTTCTAAATAATTGTATATATATGTACGTGAATTGTGCTTGAACATACCATATTCGACGTTGATATTTTAACAATGGAGTGTTCGAAGTGGGAGAGACTCCCTATCGATCTGAGGAGAAAGATTCTTCTCGAGGTGGCCGTATGTGGTGTTGATCAGAGTCGTAAAGCAATGTTTATGCAAGACTTTTCTTTTCTTAATTTCTTAGTTTTAATAATCAATTCTTCTTACTCAAATAAACTTATACTACAATGTTTAAGCAGCGATCCGATTGTAACGTCAATTTGCAAAGAGCCTGAGTTCTTTGCTCGGGTTAACTATGAAGTTGTTCCGAAGGTTCCATGGAAATCTCCTACGTCTTCTGAGCAAGAGTTTATGATTCAGTGTTATCTTCGTGGTAATCCAGAATATTACTACCGAATGCTATTGGTATGTTCGTTTTCTTTATTTTGTTTATCTTTAAATATATTAACTTATTATCTATTTAAATGTTTTATAACATAATTTTATTTCAGTCTGATGTGTTTGAACACCAAAAATACAACTGCATCAACTACTTGCTTGAAAAAGTAATTCGACACACATCATGTGTTGTGAAGATGCTTTCTCCTGGAGATTTGAATTTAAGATCTCAGGGATTTAATGAATTGATGGTTATTATAAATGATAATAACTCTGTGGCAAGGCTCGACGACTGGCGTCATCATCTATGCAATATGTTGGATCGTGTAAATGCAATGCAATGGATGTGGTTATATTGTGCACGTTTTTGCACCATTCACGAGGTCCCTATGTAAGAAAATACGGTCAGAGTTACCCCTAGGGTACGCAGCGGAATTTCAAAAATTTTCTTAACATACAGGTTAATTGATTATGTATATGTCGTATATATATAAACACGTCAAGTAGAAGACTAACCTTACTTCCAAAGCAGCTTCCAAGTCTTCGTAATAACCCGGTGTATCTTCTCTTTCGCCGAAGTCGAAGATATCTGCAATACTCTGATTATCTGCAAGACAATAAGAGTTAGTTTCCAGCTCCTAGAACCTCAACCTTGGTATCCACGGATGAACATCCTATCGGAAGAATGCTAGGATATTCTTTGTGTGACCAAGAAGACGGGGCGGCAATTCCTCCGGTGAGGTGGCGCGCGCGGGTGGCTATAGAGGAGGGGAGAATTTTTATTTTCTCTAAGAAAACTGGGTAGAATGACTGTGAAAGTCTATTCAACTGTGTTCCAAAAACTCTCTAATAGTCTACTATATATAGTAGTCAATAGAAGCCTAAAGCATACGCAATTAGACTTCATAAAGGAATAAGAATCTAATTCTAATCGCACAAGGAAACCAATATCCAGTCTAGATTCATTCCCAATCAAATCAAAACTCAATCAGGAAAATCTAACTTATCCCTTGGACTTCTAATAGAGGAAGGAGTCAAACTCCTTCCCCTACCCAGCTACCTGCGCGCGCGCGCGCCTGATGAATGTGTATTTTACACTTTCATTCGAGTCTTTTTCACCTATTTTAGCTATACTCTATGATAAGTTAGCTATATTTTAGTGCATTTTATTAGAATAGTGTCACGTTTCCCTTTAGTTTTTATTTTATAGGTTTTGGTTGAAAAACGAGGATTTCCGGGCAATTATATTGAAGTTGACAAGGAATTGGTGTTCCAGAAGCCTATTTGGAGTATCTGAAGGTTTCCGGATAGGATTTGGAGTCTAGGGGTCGAATCTGGAGGTTAGAAGGCCACTAGAAGTCAGAAACCGAGTCCGAAAAGGGGAAGAAATCCAAAAACGCGTCGAAAACGCGCAAAATCCGGAATTTACTCCCGGGCGAATCGCCCGGGATGTGGGGCGAATCGCCCCACACCAGGCGACTCGCCCGGTGTGTGGGGCCCTTCGCCCCACACAAATTCGAACACTATATATAGTTGCTCAGTTTTTCTCCGAATTGCATACTTTTCCAGGCCTATTCTCTCACCTTTCTCTGTAGTTTTAGGTAGGAACTTCCCATAGCCTGTTCTGGGGGTTCATAGCTTAGGTGATACTTTTTCATAGCAGTTTGGAGCTTGTAAGATCGCGATTCTTCGGAGACTCACAACCTTCGGTAACATTGTATCTTACAGTTTTTCTCCTTATTTTTATATATCTTTCAACATGTTTTCTTCTATGATTTCTGTTGATTGCATGACAACTATGAGTAGCTAAACTTATCGTTGGTGATAGTATGTGAATTCTTAGCGAAGGGTTGATAATTATGCTAATGGCTATATCGCGCATTATACTCCGTGTTATTGCTTTATTTCTTTGATCTAGCGAAATCTATATCTTTGTATGTTGATTAATTATTGCACACAATTGGACAATTCTTTGACCTATTTAAATATATATATCTTCGTAGTGTTGAATAATTACGGAACACAATTGGACAATTCATTGGTCTTTGCCCTATTTAAATATATATCTTCGTAGTGTTTGATAATTACAATAGGACAATTCATAGATCAAGATCTCCATGCAAAACCGAGGAATTTACGCATGATTATTAACCCGTTATGCTTTGAAGGACCATACTATCACTAATCTCATTTATCTGTTAGAAAAACCCTTGCTATATCGTCTGCTGTTTTTATATTCTAAATTAGATTTGATAAAGCTAGTTATAGTCCTTAGAGATCGACACTCGAGGTTATTCTACTGCTACACTACGGTTTTCGTTGTAGTTGTGAATTGCCTTTGGCTAAATAACAAATTTATTTGATTGATCCGGGACCCGACAATCCCGCGATCATCAAATTGGCGCCGTTGCCGGGGACTATACTCCTTTTTTCTGATTAATTTGTTTATATTTTCAGCATTCAACCCCCAGAACAGCTCTTGGATTGTCTCTCAAAAATTTCACCTTCTTACCGTATTTCTTTCCTCCTATCTTCTTCAGTAAATTCATCTAATCTGATCTTGGTTACCTTGCGTGTTTGTGCTCTCGGAATTTTTGGTGATATTGTGTTTGATTACGCTAATAGAACTAATTTTTAGTTTTGAGTTGCTCTTACTATAGAAATACAGATATGATGTCCATGCGCGCTCGCATGACACCCCAATTCTCGCAGGTGAGGAGAGGATCTTCCGTATACCTGGAAGATGAGTTAAGGAGGTATGAGGTGACGGAGTCCATGGTGAGGTACTTACCAAGGTACGAAGATGGAGTAGGGATGGACCCATGGAGTTTCATTCGATCCTATGAGAAGGAAATAGAAAGAATTCCCGCAGAAGGGTTTACTAAGGACAAATTGTGCAGGAAATTATTTTCTTTTACTCTGAGGTATGAGCCGAGGCGTTGGATTGCAAGGTTAGAACCAGGATCGCTGAAAACTTGGGGCCAAGTAGTAGAGGAGTTCTTGGCGCGGTTCATGCCCTATCATGAGACAGTTTCCTTACGTGATAGGATCCAATATTTCGAGCAAGGAGAGTATGAGCAGTTTTGTGACTCCTACGAATGTTTGAGATGTATAAACGTGAGTTCCCCCATCACCGTTTCGAAGATGGGGAGTTGATTTGGTGCTTCGTTGGTGGACTTCGTGAAGAGGAACGACTTAGAGTGGATCGGTTGAGCGGCGGTCTGGGAGAATGTACGGTCGACGAGGCAGAAGAAGTCCTCCGTAAGTACGCCAGAGGTTCAACACAATCCAATGAGGTCATACCAATTCACATCACCGCAAAGTAAGTAGATCGAGGTGAAGCAGGAAGCTCGTCCGAGGAGTATTTTGAAGCCGAAGAAACCAGTGAGGAAGATGCACATGCCGAGCAAGTTGAAGATGACCTTCGTATAGCAAAAGTTGTTGAAGAAGTTGAAGTAACTAAGCATCTTACGGAAGAATTCAGCTTGTTGAATTGTGATGAAGTAGAAGAGGTTCGAGAACTTGAAGAGGAGAAAGGATTGGAAGGCGACGCCCCCCTGTAGGTGGGGGGCGAGTCGCCCAGCATGGCGGGAGAACCGCCTCTCATGACCAGTGAGCTGGATGACCCCTGCTCCCCTGTTTCTTTACTCGCAGACATTCGCATCAATCCAAAGCCACTTCCTTCCGTTACTACTGAGGTTCTTAAGTACAAAGAAGTGAATCTACTCCTCCGAGGTGGAAATCTTGACAAGCAAGATACACAGGAGCCACCACTAAACAAGCACCTCGATGAAGTCAAAGTGAATGTCCTCCTATTGATGAAGTCCTTATTGGATATGCCTGCAAAGCAAACCAGTCCATTCACCATGGTGAGATCTTTGAAGCTTCCTAGGTCTCTTTGCTACATCGGACCAAGAGAATGGCGGCCACCGTGGGGAGGTACTCTTGAGTCCATTCTTGAATACTCAGCCGACCGAGGCCAAACCGTTCGGTAACATCTAGTATCACTTTTTATTTACTCATTCTCTTTTGCTAGGGACTAGCTTAAGTTTCATGAGGGGGATGGGATGTGAACCATGATGTTAAGTATTGTTTGGCTTTGTGATGTTGAGTATGGTATCTTGTTTTTTTAATTGCATTTGCACGTTTACCGCTTTCTTAGTTTTTTAGGTTGCATTTACTGCATTCATCCTAGGATAGTCTTGCATGTTTTATATGGAGTTTATTGCCGAATTTTTTGAACTTTTTTATTGGGTAGATTAACTAACTATGCCATTAATCATATGCTTCATCTCTATGAATTTGTTTGAGGTTTTTCTCGCTTGGCTTGTCACATTTATGTATTGCACTTAGTTAAGCTTGGTAGTCTCGACATCACTTAGTGATGTTTTCTCTACTGCGGTTCACGAAGGCCTTTATAATAGGATGATGCATGTTAGGGTCTTATAGTTGTTTTCCCCAGTAATTATGTACCTAAGAGGCAACAAGTCTTCACCATGCTTTGAGATTGCTAAATGCTTAGGAAGGAGGTAGTGTGAGGTTCCCGCAGGTACCCGGGTGCCCGCGGCACGCGGGCACGGCGCCTGCAGCGCCGCAGGCGCCCGGGCTCTTGCGGCACGCAAGCGCTGGGCGCCTGCGTCCGCAGGCGCCCACTGCCTGCGTCTCGCAGGCGGCCGGCCGCCGCCTGCGTCGCGCAGGCGGCCCGGTCATAATAAAATATATATATATATTTGTTTTTTTTTTTGAAAAATATAAATTCTAAATTTATATAAAAACAAAACTTTTGAAAATCGAATTAACCATAGAATCAATTGCATCCACATATCTACAAAATCATACAATATATATACGTATATACGTAATCAATTAACTTGGCTCTGATACCACTGTAAGAAAATACGCAGCGGAATTTCAAATGATTTCTTAACATACATGTTAATTGATTATGTATATGTCGTATATATATAAACACGTCAATTAGAAGACGAACCTTACTTCCAAAGCAGCTTCCAAGTCTTCGTAATAATCCGGTGTATCTTCTCCTTCGCCGAAGTCGAAGATATCTGCAATACTCTGATTATCTGCAAGACAATAAGAGTTAGTTTCCAGCTCCTAGAACCTCAACCTTGGTATCCACGGATGAACAGCCTATCAGAAGAATGCTAGGATATTCTTTGTGTGACCAAGAAGACGGGGCGGCAATTCCTCCGGTGAGGTGCGCGCGCGGGTGGCTATAGAGGAGGGGAGAGTTTTATTTTCTCTAAGAAAACTAGGTAGAATGACTGTGAAAGTCTATTCAACTGTGTTCCAAAAACTCTCTAATAGTCTACTATATATAGTAGTCAATAGAAGCCTAAAGCATAAGCAATTAGACTTCATAAAGGAATAAGAATCTAATTCTTATCGCACAAGGAAACCAATATCCAGTCTAGATTCATTACCAATCAAATCAAAACTCAATCAGGAAAATCTAACTTATCCCTTGGACTTCTAATAGAGGAAGGAGTCGAACTCCTTCCCCTACCCAGCTCCTGCGCGCGCGCGCGCCTTCCCAGGGACACTAGGTGGGTCCCTTGGGACCCACTTATAGTTCTAAGGCAATTCAAACTCCAAGTAGATTTTGCCCAAGTGCATATGTTAATTCTAATTAACATATCCTTTCTAATCAAACCTCTATTACGTTTCCAAAATATAATCTTTAATTGTATTTACATAAAATACAATTAATTAGCCAGTTCAATTAATAATTCCAAATCATCAATTGAGCCACCAAATATTATAATTAATTCGAAATCAATTATAATCCATCAATCACAATTAATTCTAAATTAATTGTGATTCCATCTTCAAGGATATTCTGATAGGCTGAATCACCACATAGTGTGATCCATAGGGCCTCACCGTATTAAGCAAGTCCTAGACTAGGCAACATTGAATTCCTAGACAGTTCCATTTGCAATATTAATACATGAGGACGTTTGAGAGGTTTCTCAAAGCTAACCCTTTCGTTGCGAAGTCTGTTGCGCTCAACGCGGCGATGGTAACGTCCCTTCATCTGACTTGCTCGAATGTATCTAGGATCGATGAAGTGTCTATCCCAATAATACATCCACGGGCGTCTCAGGGAGTTGCTTGGTTAAGATATACTTATGACCATCATAATATATCATTTGCATTGGCCAGTGACTTTACCAACACAACTATGCAGACTATGAGCAGTACTCTCCTGTGCTACACTTGAGAGATGAATCCTTCACAGAATCACTTATCATCCCCATTTGTATGTAGCCATAATCCTGGATCGTGTCTTAGGTCAACTGCTTATTCTGAGCTGACATCGACGGGTCCACCAAGGATATGGGGCAACAAATGTGATGATGAAGTCCTGTAAGTACAAAGGACGACAGGCATCACTTCGACAACTTACCGGTTCCCATAGACACTTCGGTGTAGAGTATACATCGATGGGAGTGTCCGGTGGGTATTTCCATTGTTCGATAATCCTTCTTCAAACAACTATGCGCAGTTATGGGAACGTTTCTCGATTGTCCAACAATTCGTTCCGTGGCCGTGGGATCGGCTCACACTTGCTCCAACAAGTATAACCTCCACGCATACTAGTATCGTCTGGTTCATTCAGACCCCTACATCGAGATGAACCTCGACTAGGGAGAGTTTGGGATAGATGATAACTCACATAGCTCCCACTATCTGTGTGATCGGTCATCTATCCGAGGGGACATGTTTAATATCAATACAGACAGTAATAAAGATATGACATGCTGCATGCCTGGTGTAATATAAATATGAAAGCGATACTCAATAGTAAAAGCAACTAACATATATTATATTACGTTGACCTGTGTAATAGTACATATATGCCCTCTATAAGGGCACTATGCCGTTAGTAAGGAATGTCTCTAGGACATATACACTATCACCCTATACCATAGGAACGGAATGATATTTCATGTCATGAATGTATGGCAGATTATGAAACTCATGTTTATCTTATTAGAGACGTTTTTAACTTTTATATTGGACGCGTTTATGATGTTGAAGAAGAGCTTAATGTTTAATGTTGCTTGATTTAAGATTCGTTTTTTTTTATAATATTTGTTTGATGTTTCGAATATTTATTATAGTATTTTGCTCCTTAATTAAGTAGTATCGTCTCACTATTATCTGATTTACTATTTATACGTTTTATAGCTTCGTTTGATAATATTATTGATTTATTTTTTCTGATTTGATGATTTTAATTGATTGCGTTACCATTAATACATAAGCATACACAGGAAGATACGATAATTATACAATATAAATAAGCTTTACTACTATGGTCTAGCATAATCACAGTTCATATGGATGTTTACTTTTCGAAGTCCAAAAATTCCATTTGCAGGGTCATCGTTCATATTCGCAAGCGAAAACAAATCACACGCCAACAACATAGTCGACTATTATCTATCCCGACTGATTTGATCAGAAACATCATTCAACGTGTTGCTATTCAATCATCGGAGTCTATTTCTATATTGCAGTTAACGTAAGATCCTATAATATATATGAACAATTCTCATATTTTCAATTTTCATATACGTTAACTCTCTCATGACTTTATTTGTAGGTGCAAATGTCTAAATAAACTATCGAAGGATCCTTTTATTTACCGCTATATGCAGTTTGAGATGTTTCATTCAAGAAGTATTTCATCAGCCGAACTAATTCTACATTCCAAGTGTCTTCTATATGGCAACCCAGCCTTACTATTCAGATACGCCATGGTAAAAGTTTTTAATAACCCTTTATTATGCATTTCCTTTAAAATTAACAAGAATGACACCGGTTTATATAAACATTGTTGCAGATCGATTACTTTTTCTACAATAAGTATAAAAGTGCTCAAGAACACCTTCAACGGGCAACTACATTTGGTCATACTGAGGCAGAGTATTTGAGTTTTGTGATCAAATTATGGCACACAACTAATCACCAAATTAGGGCAGACAGTGTATCAAGGCTAAGGGCATATGAAGCCACATGTAGTGGACGAAGATATATAGTTTCATGTAGAAAGAAACTGAACGAACTTCTTGGCATTATGGAGGTTAGGTTATTGTGGTTCAGATGTATTTCAATATGTCATGTCCACAGACCGAGTGGAAGTGGATCAAACACTGGGTGTCACAACTGCTTAGCAAATAGAGAAATTAGCATCTTATTCAACAACACCAATTGGCCACGTTTGTGTAATTGTTCGTAATAAGAGCACTGGATGTTTAGTATTAATATTTGAAATTCATGTTAATACTATGGTTTGAAATTGAACAGCACCAATTGGTCATGTTTGTGTAATTGTTCGTAATAAGAGCATTTCTTGCTTTATTATCAAGGAATTAATCATTTTGTTGTTGAATTGGTCTCCGTTCGCGGAAGAGTTTAGGAATATATACAAGGCACCAATACATACTTGAATTAATATATAAAAACAATTTGTATTATAGCCATCTAATCAACCCCACCTATTAGCTAGATGCGTCTTCAATATTGTTACTGGTGTGGGATCCACTCCTTGATTGGTAGGCAACATCGGCCAGTGTCCTGCAATACAAAGTAAGCAAATCAAATGTGGTTTAAGTATATATGGTTGCGATGCAGTCATACATTATTAAACAGTAAAATAATTAAGTGACAAGTGTTGATAGAAAAAAAACATGCAATGCCAAGTGTCCATGCACTCTATATGTCATGCTTCTATATATTGAATTGAATACCAATTTACTATGAACATCACTACTCATCTATTCTATTATAAACACACACTTGACCACTAAAGTTTTTGGACAGCAATTATGCCTAACCAACGTAGATTTGAAGCTGTTTTTGATGAACGACTTGAGCACATGCTCAAATGGGGTGTAAGGTAACATACATTTTCGTTTATATGCAATCATCATTTTTGCATTTTCGTAATTTTTAGTTATCTAAATAATATTATTGTGTAGATATCACGATGTTCATGGTAATAGGATTGAAAATCCTACTCTACTTGAGCAACTTAAAGCTGTTAGAGCAAAGGCCGAACTACAAGAACATCAAAGAGGACCGATCTATCAAGCTGTAGATATTATTGCACAACTTCATGTTATATCCTATCGAAACCATTCTGTCGAGGAGTCGGCCAGATGTTTGAAGGAAACTATTATGGACATGGAGAAGGATTATATTACATTGGCTTATCAAAGAAGAGCATGCACAACTATGTTTTGGAATGTAGGAAGACGATGTTCTACACAGTGAAGAATCACGGTGGATTTCGAACACGTAATCACATCTAATATAATATATATGCTGACTCAAGTTCATATTGTAGCATTTTAATATTTATGCGTTTCGCGATTTTGTTTGTTGTATGTTTTTGTCTGTTGTAATTCTGCATTTACGTCTATGCCTTTGCTTTTCAAGTCTGATTTGTTTCAAGATGACAAGTGTAATTCATGCTACATTAATAATAAAACATTATATAGTCTTCACTCTATCATCCAATCTATTCAAACAAATCTTCGTTTACTTGAGTTCTTCATTCAGAGTTTCTTCAATATGAATCAGTATCCTCAGTTTCAGGCAATGTTTGATAGAAATCTCAAATTCATGACGACAAATGGAGTAAGGTACTTTGCATATTTATAAAACATTTTGTTGATAAACATATTTACCGTGTCATCTTGATACTAAATTTAGTGTGCATACAGGTACTACGAAGCAAATGGAAGAGAGGATTCTGACCCGACTTTGCTTATCAAGCTTTTGGATGTCAAGGAGAAGGCCGAAATCTATGAGCACCACTACGGTCCCATCTTCCAAGCTGCACAAGTTGTTGCACAGCTTCATCTCATCTATATCGAACATCCTGTGATTGAGCAAACCGTCAAAGATCTTAAGCAGAAAATATTAAACATGGAAAAACGATACATTGAAAGGGGGTGTGCCGAAGCTTTCAAGTACAGCTATAATATTGAGTGTTGCGGTCAATTGACTGAAATGTTGGCTCGATTCTGCCGATATGATTGGAATGAAATCGATTATGATGGATCAAGTTCAAGAATCACGGTGAACATCTATGTTGTTGAATTTCAATACGTGAAGTTGTTATTATAACAACAACACTTTGTCTTTTTTTTTTTTCTGTTTGTTTTATTTTCCATTAGTGAGTAATAAAAACATTCACTAGAGATGAACATTCACCGAAGGAGTGGTATGAAATAAACATTCAAGATCAATTATTTTCATCATAGCACCCTTTTAAAGAACATATACTATACCATGAAATTAAATAGATGAAATAATAAATATTTAATGAAAAATTTGTTGTGTTCAGTAAGTCACAATATATTTGCCCCTTTCAATAGAACCGGTGATGGTGTAGGATAACATTTATGCATTACCTTTAAAGTGTTAACGTATAATAGTCACCCTCAACAACCACCGGTTCAATTGCCATGGTGCAACCATTGTAATCACTTTCATCATAACACAAAGTTTAGGGATATTAGTTTAAATATATATATGTATTGAAATATAAATTAATTTTTAAAATAAAATTACAACTATGAGTTAATCAGATACAAATAATCCTTTATTGAAACTTAATCCAAGAAGCTTCTGGCAAAGGCAATATTATTATTATTTCAAGCTAATCAACGTATAATAATGACTTCACCGGAGGCTATTTGCATTATCGTAGTATAAGGATTATTATCTCATCATCAAGTACAAAGAATATAGTTGTTAAGTCCAGTAAATCATGTTCAGTATAATTGATTCTCATCATTTTTATTTTTATAGATATTGTTGTTTAATATTATTTCAATATTTAGTTTTTATAATCATATAGCATCGGCGAAGGAGATTGCAATTTTTATCATCGCATATAATTTCGTGTATGTATATTTAATGAGCTATTTTTTTGTGTTCCGTAGGATGCAATCTATTTGACCCTTTCAATACAACTGGTGAATGTTGATAATAACTTTTAAGTAGTAATTTTAATTTATTGATGCAAAATAGTAATTCTCAACATAAACCGATTGTATAACCATGGTGCAATGATTGTGATCGTTTTCATCATCACACAAATAAGTTGTAACAAATGAAATAACAATTCCTATCACAATTATATATTTTATTGAATAGTGTTCAGACATTTCAATGTTTTAGGACAATGCCACACATATTTGCTTGAGTAACTATTACTTTGAATGGAATCATTCAAAATATGTACTAACACTACAAGGAAAACTGATTTTAGCGACGCACGCCATCCGTCGCTATAGGTTAGCGATCCGTCGCTAAACACCAATTGCGACGGAAAGCCCGTCGCTAAATAGGACTTCGCGAAAAGTGGCTTCACTAAAAAATAAAGAGACGGTTAATATTATCCGTCGCTATATGTAGCGACGGTCGAGTTTATCCGTCGCTATATTGTCGTTGACCAACATAGAGACGGATGACTTTATCCGTATCTATAAATAGCGACGGATTATGTTATCCGTCGCTAAAAATAAGGGACACGTGTCATTCCATTGCAAGGGGAATTTTGAGACGGATAAACTAATCCGTCGCTAACTTCTCTGATTTTTTTATTAAATTGATTTTTTGTTTTACTGAATTTATGTGAAAAATTGTATTTTAACTCAAAATTGAGTACGACTAACAAAATATATACGATTGATTCATTTTACGATAATCGAAATTTCAATAAAAAAACTAAAAGTGTACGTACAAAGAAACTAAAAGGTACGAAGATAATCATTAAAATAAACGAGAATCCTAAAATGTACGGATAAAGAATAACAATCCTAAAAAGCACTAATCCTACGGGCTCTCCACTAACCTACCGACCCCTTCAGCCGTCAACGCCCCATCCCTATGTGCCTGCTCACGGGTCACATGGTTCTGCCACGATTCTAGCCACAGATCCCGATGCTCCGGATTGAGGTACCGAACCCATTCTTTATGTCGAAAGTACCTTTCCTTGGCATAATAAATCGAACGCCTGTGAATCTTTTCCGCCCGGATGTTGAATACCCTCAATATCTCCTCCGTATTGGCAGGAGGGACATAGTAGTATTTCTGCAACACAACAATCCCACAAAAAATCCCACATCAGTGCCCCACAAGAACAAATAATGTGCGTACACGTATGTACAGTAAAGGCAATGCCCCAAGAATAGATACTATAGACAATGCCCCAAGAATAGATACTATAGACAATGCCCAAAGAATAGATAATATAGGCTATGCCCCAAGAACAGATAAACAAGTAATGTATGTACACGTATATAATTAAGGCAATGCCCCAAGAATCCAATATAGAAATATTCAAGTAAAGATAGTAAAGTACCTGGAATTCTTCCCACAAGTGCTCCTTCACGGGTCGAGGAACCGTAGCCCACCTTTCTCCGCCACTCCCAGGAGGCGTAAAGAACTCTCTTTTCATGAGCATTGTAATCCTTCTAGAAGCTATAGTAGGTTGAAACCTGTCACACATTTTGAAAGATTAAAAGTTGGAGTACCGACAACTATATATACAAGAACAATTAAATACCAATTTATTAAGAACTTACTTAGATCATTTGATGGACAATACTGGAAGCCCATTGATCCGTCGAGGGCCGCCCGGTTGCTGTGCTTGATCCATGGAAACTAATATACATATAGCATCATCACAATCAAATACAAAACACTAAAATACAAACTCTTAATGTGTTTAGACAAATACAAGATGTGTTTAGACAAATATAAGATGTTTTTAGACAAATCCGTCGTTATATGTGAACACGAAAGGATGTCTGGATCTTTAGGATCTTGAAATCTCCATCTTTAGTTACTGACTAAAGATGGACACTTCAAACTCCTAAACATCCAGACACATTTCTTGCTCACATACTACATTATGTATATACAACTTATTAAGAATACAGGGTTTACATGATTACGATATTGAACTAAACTTTGAGAATGGCTGAAATACGCTGGTACAGTAACAACGGCATTAGAAATGTTGTTGTTACGGTACCAGCGTACTACAATCATTCACAAGCCAAAACCTACCATACCATTCATCAATCTATATATATGGAGGTGATGGTGTGTCCGAAGGACAGTGTGTTTGTATTTTTTATGCATATACGTATATCATCATCACACTTATAAAATGATTAGATATTACCAAAAATCCTTTAATTTCGAAAATCCTAAAAGTCATTACATAAATGTATGCCTCATAAATTTTTCCTATACATGAATGTGGCTACATGAATGTGTACATTAATACATTAACAATAAAGTGTATTTGTCCTTTAGAATTCCCAACACCAACTATAAGAAGTCACCTAATTTTAACATATTCTTACACAAACAAATATGGAAAACCCTAACAAATTCAGATTTGAAGAAACACCCCCACATTCCCCCCCCCCCCCCACTTTCTCCCCCACCACAAATTGATCCCGAAATGTTGGACTGAAATGGAGGAAGCTCTCCAAGAGGCATTTCCTCCATCTCCTACTCCTCCCCCTTGTGAGCACAAGGAGGTTGAGCACTTAAAAGACCAAGAGTCTTCTGCAAGATATGTCAACAACAACTTTTGAAACCAAAAGATGTCATCGACTGGTCGCTCCTACATGAGGAGTCAAGCTCCGAGGACGAGGACGAGGGGATGAAGAGTGACTAGAATTGAGTTATGTAAACCATATTATTAATAAAAATTCTAACTTTTTATATTTTCTATCTTTCTAATATGTGTTCATTGCAGTCACATATTCTTTTTTCTTATTCAGTTAATTAATCATTTTTTCCTTTTTGCTTATTGAGTTAATTATTAAGCATTTCCGAAATTGAGTTAAACTAAGTACATAATAACATAAAAGAAAAAAAGAAAAAACGAAAAAATAAGGGTTAGGCAGATTAAACAAAATTCACTTGATGTACTATCTAAATTAACAATTAACAAGTTTCTAAGTTAACAAATTCAATCAAGAAACCCTAAACCCTAATAATTACATACCCTAAATTAAAATTAATAAACTGACAGTTAGAAATCCTAACATTTTAAATGGGGAAGAGAGGGAGAAAGTAAGTGGTGGTGGTCCGGCGCGGTGGCGGTGGCGGTCCGGCGGTGGAGGTGCCTTGCTCCTCGTACCCTAGCCTCCAATAAACATAGAACAAATTCAATCAAAATCAAAATCACTATCACAATGAAAAATACCCAAAATTTAGGGTTTATGTTAATTACCTCAAACTGTTGGAAAAACCTCCAAATTGATTAGGGATCGAACTCCTTGTTGGATAGGCTTCGATTTGAGCTAAAATTTCTTGAATTGGTTGAGTTTGGAGATGGATCGAGCGAAGAAGAAGAAGCAGAAACGAGAGAAACAAACAATGGAGAAACAGAGCAATGAGGAAGAAGAAAGGTCGGTCGTCTGTATATCGCAACTTAGCGACGGACGAGTTCATCCGTCGCTATATGTTTATTTACTTACTTATTTTCCTTTTTTCCTTCATAAAAAATAGAATGGTCAACATATTTAGCGACGGATAAAGTTATCCGTCGCTATTATAGCGACGAATAAATCATATCCGTCGCTAAATAGAACACGAACTGGATGTTTCGTGGCACGAACTGAGCTTAGAGCGCAGTTCTGTTCATCCGTCGCTACACTCACCGATCCGTCGCTAAATAGCGACGGATGTCGCTAAATGGCTGTTTTCTTGTAGTGTAAGGACTTCAAGGAGATACGTGCGCCATTGTCACATTTTCATATAAATTGATTTTGTCACCATAACACTATTTTGAAAAACATACATTACAACATGAAAATATACATCAAAACTATGGTTTAAAGTAAAGTAAAATAATATCAAATATAAAATAATAGGGAAATTTGCATCAAGATCCCCTGCTAGTTTCATCAATTACACATTGACCCCTACTAGTTCAACAACTACGCATTACCGCCTGTTAGTGCAAATCAATTACATTTTAACCCACGACCTTGACTTTTAGCGAATTAAGGCCTGGAATGTACCATTTTGCCGTCATTTAAGTTTTAGTTTTCAGAAAAAACCAAACAACTTCAATTATATTTTATTACATATTTGACTCTAAATTTTTCTATTTTACAAAATTGACTATAAATTATTTAAATTAACCCCCATTAGTTATATAAATCTCAAAATGTTCTTAAATATTATAACAAAATGATCCATACACAATTATTGATTCATATTGCACTCCATAGTTTTTCTAAAAGAAAAAAAAAACAAATTAAAAAAAAATTGAAAGCTCCTCCAATCGGAGTTGTTTAAAGCTCCGATCGGAGCTTTTGACAGCTCCGATCGGAGCTGTATTGGGCAGCTCCGGTCGGAGCTTTAAACAGCTCCAATCGGAGCTTTTGACAGCTCCGATTAGAGTTGTTTAAAGCTCCGATCGGAGCTGCCCAATGGGAAGCTCCGATTGGAGGTGTAAAAGCTCCGACTGGAGCTGTACTTTTGTGGCATCTCCGGCGCCGAAAAAATTTCGGTGCCGGAGCTGGAGAAGAAGAGGGACTTAAAATTAAAAAAAAAAAGAAAATAAAAAAAGTAAAAAGAAAATAAAATTAAAACATGAATGGAAAAAGGAAAAAGAAAATAAAATAAGTTAAGGGAGTGTTTGGCTAGCCACATTTTCAGAAAATTTTATACTTGGTCAACTCGATTGGGGTAAAACGTAATAGTTGAACTAGTAGGGGGAAAAATGAAATGAGGTGCACTAACAGGGGTTCATTCTGAAAATTTCCCAAAATAATATGAAATGGTAAAATATGAAAAGGTAGAATGTGTTAATCAAATTCGGTATCCAAGTTCAAAATATAGGGGAATAGAAATCTGCTCAATATGCGGATTGATAAAAGATTACAAATAGTTTTTTAATTAGCAAACTGAAAACTAACACTTACAATTATTGTTTACATGATAATCAGAGTACAAGCACACTGTCCCAAGCAGAACCGCATGCTCTTAATGTAAGTGCAAACGACGCCGGTTGGGACAGTGTGTTTGTACTTTTATCCCGTGCAAACCTTATTAAATTGCAAGTGACAATGTTTCCATTCCATCGTAATTGTGGCCCGGCGATCCGAATCACTATACATGACAGAGACCTTTACTGGGATATAATGGTACCTGTTACGGATAGTGAGTCGAAACGCAGAGCCACAAAAAACGATGGAAAGGATTTAAGGATATATTTTTGTTCAATAAATTCAAACCTTATTAACTATGTTTGATGTCCACCATTTGAGAAGTTCCGCCTATTATTACGTTGAATGCAAATGAGTTAACGTTAAATAGGCAGAACTCCTCCAATGGTGGCCATAAAAAGGCATAGTATGCTACAATTCATGTTCTATGAGTATACAACTACAGAACTGTGAAATTTAATTAATGAATTTTGTGTTTTCTGGCTTCACAAATCTTGATTATAGAGTTATGAAGCAAAAAACACCAAAATCATTAATGAATTTTGCACCGTCCTGCGTTATATAAAATATGAAGTAATATGATATGGTTAAATATGATGTTATATTTTATATCTATTGTTTGTGTTCGGCCAAATATAACCTTTTTAACTTAGACAATCTGACATGCTACTGGCAAGGTCAATATTAATATGAGTTTCTTCTAATCAATCTATTATAATGACCTCGCACGAAGCAAGTCATATTGTCATAGTATAAAGATTATGATTTCGTCATCATCACACTATAATTTCAAACCTCCAATACTTAATGTAAAGTATGAAATAATATGAAATGGAAAAATATGATTTTCCAGCAATTTACATATACTCATTAACTTTTTTTTAATATATCATCATAACACACTGTACTACGTACGGTTATGGTTTACATGAAAACCTAAGTACAAGCACACCACCCGAGGCTGAACTGCGTGCTTCTAATGGATGTGCAGACAGTCCAGGCTGGGGTAGTGTGTTTGTACTTTTATTCCATGCAAACCTTATTAAATTCGGTAAACCTTATTAAATATTCCCATTCCATTATATTTGCTGGCTAGGCGAATCGAATCAGTGTACTTGACATGGACTGTCAATGAGATGTAATGTTCACTGTCAAAGATAGTAACTCGAAATGCCGAGCCACCAAAAATAATGGAATGGATTTAACACTATAGTTGTTTTCAGTAAATTCAATCTAGACGCCTTATATAATAAACATGCATGTTGACATACAAAGTAGTTTACAAAATAACGTAGTAATATATGATACTGAATCAAAATAACGCAGTAATATAAAATATAAAAATAAAAAATGAAATGTTAAAATTAAATATGATATAGAATCTTATATACATCGATTGTCTTCTGCCAAATATAATCTTTTTAAATTATAGAATTTGATATGATTTGTTCGAGCAGTATACATAAAAACATCAAGTTTCCTTTTGTTGCTTACAATTATTTTCGAGCAGTATACATACACAACTTGACCTTTATTTGAATACAGTACATAAAAATGATGCATAATGTTTAAACACTTGAAGTAAATAAAAAAAAAGTTTAATTACACTCATCCAATTTGCAGGAAAAAAATCATCCTATTTTTAAAACCGGCAATTCTTCTACCATATAGATCAACTACTGCAAAAATCCTCATGTTCAAAAAATTCATGCATTAATCAAATTGAAAAATTAACAATTTCATCTAATTATTTATATAATGTCGTAACACGGTATAAAAACCATTACTGTAAATATATGGACCAAATGAATGAAATTATGACAGAAAAAACATACCTATATCGATTTGAGAATTAACCCGTCTCAACATGAAAAACTTGATACTGGAACTATGGTTGATAATGCAACCAATTTTTCGAACAACGTCGCGTTCTCGAGTACCTCATATTACAAATATTTAATAATTAATCAATTTGACGAACTAAAATATCACGAGCAATGAAATTATATGAATAAACGCAAAAACTATATAAAAAATTATCATCAGTAATAGTCGAAAAAAGAAAAATTAAAACTCTTTCGAATCTAAATGGATGCGGAGATGAAGAACACTAACCCATTAACATCGTCATTATCGACTTAATGCAAAACCTCAAAATTTCGAAATCTTCATGCTTTCGTATTAGAGTACCTATGTCCACATCCGAATCATCAATCGAATTATTATTACTAACATATCAGAAAGAAAATAAAAAGATCGAATCAATATATGCACTTACAGTTTTAGATCTGAGACGAGAAGAGCCGTTGTCGGAGTCGATCTTCCTGATTCATCCATCACAACTTTGGAATTAATGGCTATTCGAGGAGATCTCAGATCGGTTTGAGAAGAACCCATGTTAATGACTCTTCTGTGTTAATTCCAATTCGAAAGAAAATATGACATCGGAAATTGCCGTTAGGTTTAGGTTATAGAATAATTGAATGAGATCGAATAGATAAAGAAAGAAATCGGGTGGAGATCGGCTGATGTATATTGAATAATTTGATCGATGCTGTCGAATGAATGGAGGCAGATTGTTTGCCCAAAATGGTATGTTTTTTGGTTATGGGACAACAACAACAGAATATGAGGTATATATAGCTAGGTCAAATTGGTTAAGTTTTAATTCTCTGACCTAATTCGCGAATTATGAATAGGTATGGGTGAATTAAGCTTTTCTTAGTTCGCGTGTTATTATTTGGCTGGAAAATTATATGTTATTTATGGTGTTGTATTCTCCCAAATACTGTATTCGTCTCTCCTATTACAAATTAGCTAATAGTAAAGGTATTCATTTTTTAGCGAACTATAAGTTCGAATTAAAATATCAAATTTTGAGGAAATATAGATCGTTCTGTCATGCTGAGTGTCGACACGTAACGAAAGATGGCTCGCCTCTAATGCTCTCGCAAAATATTGACCTGTCTGTTGATATCTAAAATTGTATTTCAATATTTGTAACATCAATTGCTGAAAAGGTAACCTTTTAGTGGACTATATTCAAGTTTTTTACGAATTGTAATATCAACTGGTGAAAATGTAACTTTTAGCGACTATGACACTCTTTTTTAAATATAAGTAAAATGTCATTTGTATATTTTTATACACTGTCGTACTTTGTTCATAATATCATTGCTTTTCATAATTTTCTTTCTCCTCTGCTGTCGAATAATCTTCTTATAATCGATACACCCACATATATACTTATTAACAATGTAATTTATCTTCTAAATTTTTCCTCCTCTTAGGTCCAATTATCCTTTTGAATTAACACATATAAGCTCAGCTTTATATCATATTGTGGCATCGCCACGGGTTATTACTAGTTTAAAATAATTTAACATCTAGCCAATTTGAGGAGGGATGGAACCTGGATAATCTAGCCTCAACCATTCCGCAAGAATTATGTCAGGAAATTTATGATTTTCCTATGCCTTTAGAGATTCATGGTGAAGACAAACAGGTGTTCTTGGGGGACGACAATGGTGGTTTCTCGTGTAAGAGTGCGTATGAATTTATTGAGGAGAAATCGCACCCTGAGATTGCTGTCAACAGCATGTGGGGGAAGATATGGAGGATTAAGTGCCCGACAAAGTTGCGGAATTTTGTTTGGCTGTGTGTGCATGGCCGTCTGGCCACTAAGTCCTTAGTGAAAGAGAGGCATATTACTGAAAGGGATGTGTGTGCGAGATGCGAGTCGGGACCTGAGACCATAGAACACACTTTACGCTCATGTTCTGCGGCCAGAGAGGTCTGGGAATTCTGCATCAGGGCGTCTCAGTGGTACGAATTCTTGGTTGTCCCACAAGAGGCGTGGGTTGAGGTGAATTTATTCCGCAAATCTTTTGATAACATTGTAGTTCCATCGGCTTCATGGCAGCTGATTTTCCTAGCAGGCATGTGGCATGTGTGGAAAGCCCGGAACGAATTTATATTCCGGAACAAGAGACTTCCAATTCGGGTGATAGCTCATAGAATCGAGGTTATGGTGATGGATATGGTGACTGCTTTTGGCGTGACAAGTCCATCGGCATCACATTCAAGTCACGAGACAGTTGTTTGGCACGCACCGCCGCTGGGTTGGTGCAAGTTAAATACGGATGCTAGTTTGTTTGCCAATTCGAATAAGGCAGCAGCTAGTGGCCTACTAAGGAACGAGAACGGTGGCTGGCTCCTTGGGTTTTCTGAGAAGCTATCTACTGTCACGATCAACATAGCTGAACTGCTAGCTTTGAGGCAGGGCCTCCGGTTGGCTTGGGATAGGAGGATCCCGAAGCTCGTTCTGTAGACGGATTTGGAAGTCATCTTTAATCTGGTGCGGGCTACAAATACAAGGGATCACCGCCTACATAATCTACTAGAAGACGTGCGGAGCTTTCTTCGTCGACCTTGGGAATGTGTGTTGCAACACACTATACGTGATGGGAATGCAAGTGAGGACTCCTTGGCAAAGTTAGGACATGAAGTGGAGGAGCTTCACCTTTGGGCAACGCCACCCTCCTCTATCCTTCCAGTTTTGAATAAAGATATCGAGGACCTCGTCCTCGTAGTGTAGTACTCTTTTTTTGTTTTGAGTAGTTCATTTTCAGTTGGAGAAAAAAAAAAGAAAGTATAAATTTCTACTTATAATATTTTTTAGCTTCAACATAATTATTACAATTATTACGGTTACTTTTTCTATTTACTATGTACGACTATGACTACTTTTAAAAAGTAATTAATATCCTTAACATGTGTGTTAAGGCTAAAATGTTAAATTATTTTGAATATCCTAGTAACATCTAAATTTATTTTGGTGGAAGAAAAGATGTTTTCATTCGTTCACGTAGAAGATGTTAGGCTGTTCTCTTCGTTTTGAACTTAACTTAATTTAATTTAATTTAACAAAGCTGAACTTAACTAAAATTATTTATAATAATAATAAAGTTTTGATAGAGGCGATCGCCTCCCTTTTCCATGACGGTCGTAATTCGTACCAGCAATTGGCTCCTTAGGATTGGTGTTACACAGGTATGGTTTTAGATAGGTTCTCAGGTTTTTCCTTCTTGTTTAGTGCATCGGGCTCTGTCTCTGTACGTCGGGCTCAGAATTGCGGTCGGGCTCTGTTCCACACGTATATGTGGGCTGTTTTTCTGTTGGGTTTTGGTGTTTCTTTGGTCTGGTTGGTATCTATGGCCTCTGCGTTTCTGGGATCGTGATTTCGGGCAGCTGTTTGTGTTTATTTTTCTGGGTTGTGTTGCGTGTGTCCTGTCTCTGCTCTACCGCGGCTCTGTTTTTTCTGGGTACTGCTGCGGCTCTGTATTTCTGTGTCTTACAGGCAGGTCTCCGCTCAGTTGCAGCTCTGGTTGCTGCTTTTCCTTTTCTGTTTGTTTCTGCACTAGTATCGGTTTCCTTATTGCCATGTTCTGGTCCTGTTACTGTGTTCTTCGTCGTGGTGTTTGGTTTGTGGTGCTTTGTTTTTCCGGTGATCTGGAGTTTTGTTCAATGCCCGAGGTTGTGCG
The DNA here is from genome assembly GCA_028274465.1 of Plantago ovata. NCBI lineage: Eukaryota > Viridiplantae > Streptophyta > Magnoliopsida > Lamiales > Plantaginaceae > Plantago > Plantago ovata. Next base: position 46,439,938 of record CM051458.1, read on the forward strand.
GTTCCATTGTCCGTTTGTAGGACTTTGTGAGTGTAGGGACGGAAGTGGGAATGACCTCGTTCGTAGCTATTTAATTAAGCACTTACATGATCGCCATTTCCGTGGGGAGGCTGAGGTTGTTACACGTAATGCTGTTGCTACTAGTTTGGATGTTTATCTGTCTGCTGAAGCCACGTTGAAGCGAATGGGTATTTGGTTGTGTGGTGTTTGCCTTACTACCCATAGTGTTTGTACTCGGTGTCGGCATGATCGTAATAATTTTGTGGCACCTCCGGATTGTGGTGACGGCGTGGTTCATTTCACTTTGTTTGGCTTCCCGGTTCCCTCTGCTCTTGTTTCCTCGCCCGCTAGTGTTGGTGTGCCTGAGGCTCCGGGGTTACGGTTGCTTATCTTAATGTTTGGTTGTCAAAGAGGTTGTGAACTGTCAAGTCGATCCCTCCTAGGTGTTGCCTGGGGTTTTCTCCTGTTTTAAAGGGGGCTTTGAATTTTGTGGCTTCTTCTCCAGATGACCTTTCTTACTGGGTTCGCTTGCTCGTGCTACCTCTTTGAACGCTCAAGAATTTTTCTCCGAGGAGTAGTCTTGAGTGTAGGGCAGTTGTTAGGCGTCAGCGTCAGGAGGAGTGTATCACTTCTGCCTTCCGTACTTGGGACGTAGCTGGGGGGGTGTTTACAGCTGCTTTGGGACACTTTGGCTGCTGATTCACCTTTTTTTCGTCAGGAGTCGGGTGTAGATGAAGTCAATGTTCGACAGTGTCGTAGGAAGGTCAGTGATGGGCATTATTCCGCCATTGTTTGAGTTCTTTTTTCCTCTGGTGTAGCCTCTTACTCGGTTGATACTCTGGAGACTTTGAAGGAAAAGCATCCTTCTGCTCCTTCCCCCTGTTTATCTCCTTTACCGGCTGATCTTTGTCCACTTTCTGCCTCCAGTACTACTGTTCGGGATATGATTCGTAGTTTCCCTCGTGGGACCTCTTGTGGTCGAGATGGTATGCACGCTCAGCACTTATTGGATTGCCTGGGCGGTGCTGCTGTTGCTCTCTCTAATGATTTAATCACCTCTATCACTCGGGTGGTTAATCTTTTCTTGGAGGGTAAGTTTCTGCTTGTGTTGGGCGAGTATATTGCTAGTGCTCCCATCACTCCGCTGGTTAAGACGTGTGGTGGCATACATCCTATTGTTGTGGGTACTGTTTGGCGTCGCCTGGTCTCTAAGGTTGGTGCTGTTTTGGTTGGCCCTTCTTTATCTAGGTATTTTGACGGTCTTCAGTTTGGTGTTGGGGTACCCTATGGAGGTGAGGCTATTCTTCATGCCTTGAGTCGGTTTGTTGAGGCGATAGGCGGAGAGGTGGGCTTGTCCATGTTGTTAGTTGGCTTTCAGAATGCTTTCAACAAGGTTGATCGTAAGGTTCTGTTACTTGAGGTTCGTCGTCGTTGCCCTATGTTCTTTCCCGTTGGGTTGAGTTTTGTTATTCCAGGCCGGCCAGGTTGTACTATGGGAAGCACATTCTATGGTCTGGTCAGGGTGTCCAGCAGAGCGATCCTTTGGTCCTCTCCTTTTTGCTTTGGTTTTACACCCTTTGGTTTGTAAGATTAGAGATTCCTTTGACTTATCCTTGCGGGCTTGGTATTTAGATGACGGAACTATTGTCGGAGATACCTTATTTGTGGGGAAGGTCTTAGAGCTGATCTTGGAGGACGGCCCGCGTTCTAGGACTTCACCTCAATGCTTACAAAACTGAGATCTTTTGGCATGTGGAAGATCCAAGGAGTAGAATTCCTGGTGTTTTCCCTCGTTTTATCGCCAGGCCACTCCGTGGGGTCAAAGTTCTTGGTGGCTCGATCAGTGTGTGTCCTGATTTCAGTAGTGAGCTTGTGGTGAAGAGGGTGAATAAGACCATTGAGCTTATGGACTCTGTCGCGAAGCTTAATGATCTGCAGTGTGAGTTGTTGTTGCTTCGTGCATGTACGGGCATTTCGAAGCTCTATTCTTCTTTGCGTACTTGCCCTCCAGTTTTCTTCAGTCGGCCCAGTTTTCTTTTGATCAGGCTCTCAGATCCTTTTTGGAACGTATTCTTACAGCGTCGGGGCCTGGTTTTGGTGATTGGCAGTGGCGGCTTGCTACGGTGTTTATACTGCTATGGATGTTCCCCATTATGCCTTCATTGCTTTTCGCCTTCAGTCTGTGTCCTTCTGGTATCACTTCTCTTGGACCGGCTTATGATGATGCCCTGATGTTGTTTGTTGAGACCACAGGTTCTGACCTTTTGAGTAACCCCAGTGAGATCGCTGCCCCAATACTTATGAAGAGACTGGCAGATGTTTATTTCACGAAGGTTGCTGCTTCGGCAGAATCTGTCTTCTCTTTGACTCCTCGCTAGGTAGCTCTATGGAAGTCTCAACAAGGTGCCCATTCTTCGGATTGGTTGCGTGTGGTTCTTATTTCTGGTTTGAGGCAGACTATGAACGGGAGGACTTACATGTGTGTTTTGGGGTTTCGCTTTGGCTCAGGATGCTGGAGCGCGAGCTGCTCGTCATATTTTCCCTAGGATTAGTTTTACTATTGCTAAGGGAGTGGAGCCTAGCTTGTTTCTCGGCTGCCCACTAATTTTGTGTAAACTTTCTTTGTTTTTGTTTTTCATTACTCATCTACGAACCCAGCATTTTAAGTCGGACGAACTGAAAGCCTCCTACAAGTCTCGTATTGCCAGTGACCTATCTCTGTTTTCTGCTTTGGATCTCGCACTTCATCAGGCGGGCATTTGGCTGTGTGGTGATTGTCTTAGCACTCACACTTTCACTAAAAACTGCAAGCATGTGGATGGGAGTGTGGTCCTTGCGCCTGACCGTGCAGACTCTGCTATCCTTGGTATCCCGGCTCCTGTTGGTGTTGCAGGGCCTGTGGGGCCTGTTGCAGGCTCGTCTGGGGAGCTGGGTGGGTCTCCTGTTCTTGATGGAGGTTCGGGTCCCCTTTGCTTTGATATTGACCTCCTGGACCGCGTCTTTTCACTGCCTTTGCGGACGATTAAGTGCATTCCTCCTAAGTTGAGGCTTGGGTTTGCCAGGGTTTTCCCTAGTGCTCTTGACCTGGTCCTTGCGTGCCCAGGGGACTTGTCTGCGTGGGTGCAACTTCTTGTTCTGCCTCGGTGCACCCTGGCTGTTTTTGTGCCGTCTAATAGAGCACAACGTCGTTCTGGGGAGCGGGAGCGGCGGCAATTTGAGGGCATTTCTGGTGCCATTGCACGCTGGAGAGACCCTGGTGACCGTTTGGGTTTGGTGAGGGACTGTTTATCTGCTGTTTATTCACCTCCTCGGGGGTTTTCAGAGCCTATTGAATCTGAGGAGGCTAATTTATCCCAGTGTATGCGCAAGCTGGGTGACGGGCACTTCACGGCTACTATTAAGGTCCTCACCTCTTCTGGGGTTGCCCCTGCTACTATTGACACCTTGGCTGAGTTGGAATCTAAACACCCGTTCGCCCCACCTCCGGTTGTACCTCCTTCTTTGCTAGAGGAGGATGCTTTGTCAGTACCGAAGGACCTTGTGTTGAATAGGATTCGGAGCTTCCCCAAAGGTACCTCCTGCGGTCGTGATGGTATCAGAGCCCAACATTTGTTGGATGTTTTAGGGGGTGCTGCTACTGCTGTTTCTGATGGCCTGTTAGCGTCTATCACTGGGGTCGTTAATCTTTTCCTCTCGGGTAAGTGTCCGAGCCTGCTTGGGGAGTTTGTTGCTAGTGCCCTTTGACTCCTCTCGTTAAGCCTGGAGGGGGTGTTCGACCCATTGCTGTGGGTACTGTTTGGCGGAGGCTGGTTTCCAAGGTGGCCTCTTCCTCTGTTGGGAACTTGGTGACCTCGTACTTACAGGATTTTCAGTTTGGTGTTGGGGTCTCGGGTGGGTGTGAGGCTGTACTTCATTCAGTCAACAGGTTTGTGGAGGCTAGAGGAGGCGAGGTTGGGCTCTCTATGCTTTCGGTGGATTTTAAGAATGCATTTAACTTAGTTGACAGGAGTGCCATACTTCGGGAGACTCGGTTGAGGTGTCCGGCTATTTCACCTTTGGTTGAGTTCTGTTATTCTCGGCCTGCTCGCCTTTATTATGGGGACTCGGTTCTTCGGTCGTGTCAGGGGGTTCAGCAGGGGGATCCTTTGGGTCCGTTATTGTTCGCGCTGGTTTTGCATCCGTTGGTCCACGCTATTCATCAGTCATGTGAGCTTTCTCTACAGGCTTGGTATCTTGATGACGGTACTATCATTGGTGATACGCTTATGGTTGCCAAGGCGCTCGATATTATCCGTGTTGATGGTCCCGCTTGTGGTTTGCATCTGAATGTCGATAAGACTGAGCTTTTTTGGCCAGTGGAGGACCCTCGTGGACGGGTGGCTGGCCTTTTCCCTTCTTCTATCTCTCGTCCGCTTCGGGGTGTCAAGCTCCTTGGGGGTTCTGTTAGTGCGGATTCTGGTTTTTGCCTTGATCTAGTTGCACGCCGGGTGTCCAAGACCATCTCTTTGTTGGAGGCTATCCGCAAGCTCGATGATCCCCAGTGTGACCTTCTTCTTCTTCGCAATTGTGCGGGGGTGGCGAAGTTATCTTATGCTTTGAGGACCTGCCCTCCGGTGGCTTGTGGTGATGCTCTAGCCCAGTTTGATCAGGCCTTGCGTACTTCCTTGGAGTTGATCGTTACGGGTTCAGGCCCTGGTTTCGGGGATTGGCAGTGGCGGCTTGCCACTCTTCCCATCAGACTTGGAGGTCTGGGGGTCCTGTGTGCGGTGGATGTCAGTCAGTATGCTTTTCTCGCTTCTCGCTTGCCGTCCAGCTCCTTGCAGGATAGGATTATGTTGAGGTCTGGGGTTTTTTCTTCTGGCCCTACCTATCAGTCTGCTCTTGACAGGTTCACGACCTTTTGTGGTGTTGATGTTCTCTCTGGTACATCTAGCTCTCCTGCCCCCCAGTTTATGAAGTCTTTGGCAAAGAGTTATTTTGGTGTCATCGATGCACATCTGACGTCACGGTTTGGGTTGAGTCATCGGCAACAGACTCTTCTTAGTTGTGTTCGTGCACCTCATGCGCAGGATTACTTACTCACCATTCCTATTGATGGGTTGGGGCAGCGGATGAACCCGCGACAGTTCCGTGCTGTGTTTTGTTATCGCCTTGCAATCCCTTTGTTCCCCGATGGTTCCTCTTGCTCGAGTTGTCGTGTGCGACGGATGGACCAGTGGGGTGACCGCGCTGTCCATTGTTCTAGTGAGGTGGGGGTGAAGTTTCGGCACAACCTTGTGCGTGATACCTTGGCTGACATCTGTTCAAGGGTTGGATTCTTGGGTCCATAAGGGGTTCCTCTCAGATGATGGACGGGACCTTCGCCCGGCTGACTTATTATTATACAATTGGTCCCAAGGTCGGGACGCCTGCTTGGATGTTATGGGTGTCTCTCCTTTTGCTGGTGGGGGTTTGGATTCTTGGGTCCCTGGCGCTGCGTTGCAGTCTGCCGTTCAGAAGAAGAAGAGCAAGTATTCTTCTAAGTGTGCAGAGCACGGTTACTCTTTTATCCCATTTGCCTTCTCCACCTTTGGGGAGCTCGATGAGGAGGCCCTGGCTACTTTTTCGCGCCTTAAGCGCTTGTGTGTTAGCCATTCCAATGATGTTCGGAGTGGTGTTTTCCTTTTTTCTAGACTTAACTTTGTATACAGAAAGGGGTGGGAGCACAGCTTGTCTCCCGACTCCCTTCCAATTTTGCGTGAATAATAAAAGTATAATAATAATAAAAAAAATAATAATAATAATAAAATAATAATAATAATAATAATAATAACCCAGCTTTACTAAGACGGAGGCATTAAAAGCTTCTCACAAAGCTCGTATTGCTAGCGACTTCTCTTTATTCTCAGCTTTGGACCTTGCTCTCCATTAGGCGGCTATTTGGTTGTGTGGTGTTTGTCTTAGTACTCACACTTTCTCAAAGAATTGTAAGCATGCCGATGGCTCGGTGGTTTTTGCGCCGGTGGTTGAGGATGTTGCTATCCTTGGTATTCCCTCACCTCCGAGCCCCGGAGTTAGTTCTAGTGTGGGGCTTGTGGCGCCTGTTTCGGGTTCTTCTGGGTCATCTCGGGTGCTTGATGGCGGGGTGGGGTCTCTTTGCTTGGACATTGATCTCCTTGACCACTTATTTTTGTTGCAAACACGTACGGTCAAGTGCATTCCTCCTAAGTTGAGGCCTGGTTTTGCCAGAATCTTTCTCAGTGCACTTGACAGGGTCCTGGCTTGCCCGGGTGATTTGGTTGTGCAGGTGGAGCTTCTTATATTGCCGCGCTGTACTCTGGCTGTTTTTGTGCCGTCTAGCAGAGCTCAGCGACGGTCCGGGGAGAGGGAGAGGTGTCAGTTTGCCGGCATTTCTAGTGCCATTGCTCGGTGGAGGGATCCTGGGGAGAGGCTAGGTCTGATTAGGGACTGTTTAGCTGACTCTTCCTCTTCAAGGCGGAGGTTTTCGAAGCCTAAGGACTCTGAGGAGGCTAACATTTCCCAATGCAAGTGGAAGTTGGGCGACGGACATTTTTCTGCTGCTATTAAGGTGCTCACTTCCTCTGGTGTTGCTCCTCATTCTCCTGACACACGGGCTGAGTTGGAGTTCAAGCATCCCTTGGCATCTCCTCCAGTTGTGCCTTTTTCCCCGCTCGAGGTCGACGAGCTGGTGGTTCACAAAGATATGGTGTTGAATCAGATCCGAAACTTCCCCAAAGGTACTTCATGTGGTCGAGACGGACTCCGAGCCCAGCATTTTTTGGATGTTTTGGGGGGTGCTGCTTCTGCTGTTTCTGATGACCTGTTAGCCTCTATCACCGGGGTCGTCAACCTTTTCCTTTCGGGTAAGTGTCCTGGTCAGCTTGGGGAGTTTGTAGCCAGTGCTCCTTTGACTTCGCTAGTTAAACCAGGAGGGGGTATTCGGCCCATTGCCATTGGTACTGTGTGGAGGCGACTCATCTCTAAGGTTGCCTCTGTAAGAAAATATGGTCAGAGTTACCCCTAGGGTACGCAGTGGAATTTCAAAAATTTTCTTAACATACAGGTTAATTGATTATGCATATGTCGTATATATATAAACACGTCAATTAGAAGACTAACCTTACTTCCAAAGCAACTTCCAATTCTTCGTAATAATCCGGTGTATCTTCTCCTTCGCCGAAGTCGAAGATATCTGCAATACTCTGATTATCTGCAAGACAATAAGAGTTAGTTTCCAGCTCCTAGAACCTCAACCTTGGTATCCACGGATGAACAGCCTATCGTAAGAATGCTAGGATATTCTTTGTGTGACCAAGAAGACGGGGCGACAATTCCTCCGGTGAGGTGGCGCGCGCGGGTGGCTGTAGAGGAGGGGAGAGTTTTTATTTTCTCTAAGAAAACTGGGTAGAATGACTGTGAAAGTCTATTCAACTGTGTGTCAAAAACTCTCTAATAGTCTACTATATATAGTAGTCAATAGAAGCCTAAAGCATAAGCAATTAGACTTCGTAAAGGAATAAGAACCTAATTCTTATCGCACAAGGAAACCAATATCAAGTCTAGATTCATTCCCAATAAAATTAAAACTCAATCAGGAAAATCTAACTTATCCCTTTGACTTCTAATAGGGGAAGGAGTCGAACTCCTTCCCCTATCCAGCCTACGCGCGCGCGCGCTCTCCCAGGGACAGTAGGTGGGTCCCGATTTTGGGACCCACTTATAGTTCTAAGGCAATTCAAACTCCAAGTAGATTTTGCCCAAGTGCATATGTTAATTCTAAATTAACATATCCTTTCAAATCAAACCTCTATTATATTTCCAAAATATAATCTTTAATTGCATTTACATAAAATACAATTAATTAGCCAATTCAATTAATAATTCCAAATCATTAATTGAGCCACCAAATATTATAATTAATTCCAAATCAATTATAATCCATCAATCACAATTAATTCCAAATTAATTGCGATTCCATCTTCAAGGATATTCTGATAGGCTGAATCACCACATAGTGTGACCCATATGGCCTCATCGTATTAAGCAAGTCCTAGACTAGGCAACATGGAATTCCTAGACGGTTCCATTTGCAATATTAATACATGAGGACGTTTGAGAGGTTTCTCAAAGCTAACCCTTTCGTTGCGAAGTCTGTTGCGCTCAACGCGGCGATGGTAACGTCCCTTCATCTGACTTGCTCGAATGTATCTAGGATCGATGAAGTGTCTATCCCAATAATACATCCACGGGCGTCTCATGGAGTTGCTTGGTTAAGATATACTTATGACCATCATAATATATCATTTGCACTGGCCAGTGACTTTACCAACACAACTATGCAGACTATGAGCAGTACTCTCCTGTGCTACACTTGAGAGATGAATCCTTCACAGAATCACTTATCATCCCCATTTGTATGTAGCCATAATCCTGGATCGTGTCTTAGGTCAGCTGCTTATTCAGAGCTGACATCGACGGATCCACCAAGGATATGGGGCAACAAATGTGATGATAAAGTCCAGTAAGTACAAAGGACGACTGGCATCACTTCGACAACTTACCGGTTCCCATAGACACTTCGGTGTAGAGTATACATCGATGGGAGTGTCCGGTGGGTACTTCCATTGTTCGATAATCCTTCTTCGAACAACTATGCGCAGTTATGGGAACGTTTCTCGATTGTCCAACAATCCGTTCCGTGGTCGTGGGATCGGCTCACACTTGCTCCAACAAGTATAACCTCCACGCACACTAGTCTCGTCTGGTTCATTCAGACCCCTACATCCGAGATGAACCTCGACTAGGGAGAGTTTGGGATAGATGATAACTCACATAGCTCCCACTATCTGTGTGATCGGTCATCTATCCGAGGGGACATGTTTAATATCAATACAGAAAGTAATAGAGATATGACATGCTGCATGCCTGGTGTAATATAAATATGAAATTGATACTCAATAGTAAAAGCAACAAACATATATTATATTACGTTGACCTGTGTAATAGCACATATATGCTCTCTATAAGGGCTCTATGCCCTTAGTAAGGACTGTCTCTAGGACATATACACTATCAATCTCCCACTTGGACTAGAGCCAGTCACCTTTATGCCTAATACCCAGATTAGCATAATGTCTTAAGTGGACTTCCACTGATAAGACCTTGGTGAAAAGATCTGCCACGTTGTCCGTGGTAGAGACACGTTCTATACTAACTTCTCCTCTATCTATAATCTCACGTATAACGTGATATTTTCTAAGTACATGTTTGTTCTTGTTAGTAGATCTAGGCTATCTGGCTTGAGCGACGGCGCCCGTATTGTCACAATAAATCGTTATTGGACAGGGAGCAGGAACAACCCTCAATTCCTTCAAGAACTCTGAAATCTAGACAGCTTGTTTCGATGCTTCTGATGCAGCAATGTACTCGGCTTCTGTGGATGAGTCAGCAACCGTGGCTTGCTTAGAACTCTTCCAACAGACAGCTCCTCCGTTCAATTTGAATACGTATCCTGTCTGTGACTTAAAGTCATCAGGATCTGATTCAAATCCAGCGTCGACATACCCAGAAATCTTTAATTCTGGTTCTCCACCAAACACCAAGAACATCTCTTTAGTCCGTTGAAGGTACTTAAGAATGTTCTTTATAGCAGTCCAGTGAGGTACTCTTGGATTCTGTTGGTGTCGACAAGTGATACTAAGCGCATATGCCACATCGGGCCTTGTGCAATTCATTGCATACATTATAGACCCTACTGACGAAGCATAGGGCACACGACTCATTGCATTTGTTTCTTCATCAGTTTTAGGACCATCCTTAACTGATAAGACAATCCCATGCCTAGCTGGGAGAAAGCCTCTCTTTGAGTCGTCCATCTTATAACGCTTTAGTATTTTGTCGATGTAGGTGGACTGTGTCATTCCTAACATCCTCTTGGATCTATCTCTAAAGATCTTGATCCCTAGGATGTAGTTCGCTTCACCCAAGTCCTTCATCGAGAAGGTACTTGATAACCAAACTTTAGTCTCTTCTAGCATAGAGACGTTGTTTCCCATGATCAAAATGTCATCAACATAAATGATCATGAAAACGACTCCCTTGTCGTTGTGCCTAGCGTAGACACAGGGATCTTCCTTTCTTCTGATGAAGTCAAACGATTTGACAGCTTCATCAAAGCGGATATTCCAGCTCCTTGACGCTTGCTTTAGCCCATAGATGGATCTTTGTAATTTGCATACATCAGTTGGCCTGGTTTTACTAATAAAACCTTCCGGCTGTACCATATAGACCTCTTCCTCAAGGTTGCCACTGAGGAAGGCAGTCTTTACATCCATCTGCCAGATCTCATAATCATAGTAGGCAGCTATCGCAAGTAGAATTCGAATGGACTTCAATTTTGCTACCGGTGAAAAGGTTTCATCGTAATCGATGCCATACCTTTGCGTGTAGCCTTTCGCCACAAGCCTAGCTTTGTGTGTTTGTACCTTGCCATCGGCATCTGTCTTTCGTTTAAAGACCCATTTGCACCCAATAGGTCTAACCCCTTGGGGCAAGTCTACCAAGTTCCAAACTTGGTTCTGGTACATTGAATCCATTTCTAATTCCATGGCCTCTTGTCATTTGTCTGAGTCAATATCAATTATTGCCTCTTTGTAGGTCTCGGGATCTTCCCGATCTGATAAACCGACATCAAGTTCACTGATGTCTTCTATCATAAGGCTTTGCTTCTGAGGTCCTTTTAGGATCCTCTTCGACCTACGGAGCTCGACTGGTTCTGGTGCTTTTCTTTTCTGGCTTCGTGTAACACGAACATTATCAGTGGGTACTGATGCAGCTGGTCGCGGGGCGCGACTCTGTTCCCTTGCGGGAGGCTGCTCTTGTGCAACTTGTTGCACAGGTTGGTTGACAAAGGGTTCTATTGGTGTGGTTTCAACTGTTGATCTAATCACAGGACTCCCACTAACTATGACATGCCTAGCAAGTGTCATATCATCACCCTTGTCTGCTTCGAAAGCTCCCACTGAACTTGAGTCCAAATCAGAAGATTTAGAGACCTCATGTTCGCGCGTGTCAAAGTCTTGAATTTCTTCAAGTTCTATCATGTCATCTAACCTCTCTTCTTCGAGGTATTCAGCTTCTAAAAACTTGACGTTTCTAGATACGATCACCTTGTGATCTTTAGCATGATAGAATTCATAGCCTCTCGTCTGACGAGGATAGCCTATGAAATATACTTTGACACCCTTGGCATCTAACTTATCAGTGAGCATCAGTTTGACTATCGCAGGACAGCCCCAAGGTCTAAGATAGCCCAGTGAGGGCTTCTTTCCCTTCCATAACTCATAAGGAGTTTTCTCCACTGATTTAGATGGTACACGGTTCAGAATGTAGATTGCAGTTTGTAGTGCATATCCCCACAGATATTTTGGAGGAGTCGAGAATCCAATCATTGATCTTACCATGTCTAACAGGGTTCGATTCCTCCTCTCAGACACACCATTTAACTGTGGTGTTCCAGGAGGACTCCATTGCGATTGAATTCCATTTTCCTTCAAGTAGTCGATAAATTCTTCACTAAGGCATTCACCTCCTCGATCTGATCGAAGAGTGACTATCCTTAGGTTCAATTCATTCTCGACCTCATTCCTAAACTCCTTGAATTTCCCAAAGGTCTCGGATTTATTCTTCATAAGATAAATATATCCATACCTTGAGAAATCGTCAGTAAAGGTAACGAAGTAAGGATAACCCCCACGCGCATGGACTTTAAAAGGTCCACAGACATCGGTATGTATGAGCTCTAAGCAGCGAGTGGCACGAACACCTTGTCCAACAAAAGGTTTGTTCGTCATCTTACCCTTAACACATGATTCGCATGTACCATATGATTCAAAATCAAATAGTTCTAAGTAGTCCAACTTCCTTAGTCTTTGAATCCGTGTTTCATTGATATGGCCTAGCCGACAATGCCATAGATAAGATGAATTATTCTTCCTACTTGAAGACGGTTGTTTGTTATGTATTTGAAATAAAGGTAGACTACTTTACAAAATATATAGACCATTCACCAAGCGAGCTTTTCCATAATACTGATCATTTAATGAAAAATAACAAGTATTATTCGCAAATCAAAAGGAAAAACCAATATTGTCTAACAATGGAATGGAAATAATATTTCTGACAATGGATGGAACAATAACATATCAAGTTCTAAACATTGTCCCGAAGGTAAATCTATCTTGCTGCGTCCAACGCGTTTGGCTTCAACTGGATTGTCGTTCCCAACATGCAAGTCGATTTCACCTTGCTTGACTAGCCTCTGATCAATTAGCCCCTGCACATTATTACAAATGTGCGAGCCACAGGCTGTATCTAATACCCAACCATTGGAGTCAAAAGTAGTCATGTTCATTTCAATAACAAACGTACCTGAGCCAGAAGCCGGTGGCTTCTTAGCTTGATCTGCCCTAAGCTTAGGGCAATCTTTCTTCCAATGGCCCTTGAGCTTGCAATAGATACAAATCTCGATCCTAAGTCGAAATTCAGCCATCCTACGATAGCGCCCATTCTTGCCACCTCTCTTCCTTTTGGGTCTACGATTGACCCTTGAGAATTTGTTGGCAATGGGTCTCTCAGCAATCAACTCTGTTGCTACCCCAACATTGGGATTGTGAATAGATTGCAACAATCTTTGCACGATCAAGATAATGGAAGCCTTAGCTTCTAGCTCCAAGCCATATCCAACAAGTTGTAGGAGGAAGTCAATCAATGACTTAACTTGTTCAGGCGACAGCTCTTCTTTCCCAAGCCTTTTGATAAGCATGATCTTGATAGCTTCGAACCCTTCACACATCCTTGGAGTATCCAAGAATGAGGAGAGATATTTCACAATCTCATATGGTTCCTTGTCTCGACATGGTCCAACCATATTGTCAGACATAGCATTCAGCAACAAGTTCTTTACAAACTCGGCCCTTTCCACTTCCAATTCATAATAGCAATCATAGGTTGCCGTAGTGAATTCAGTGGGAGGTGGAGGGATAGGTTCGTCCAAGACGTACTCAACCTCATTGTACCATAGCACCTTTCGTACCTCATGGATTCAATCCACGTAGTTTGGTCCTGTTAGCTTTTGCAACTCCAAGTTGGCAACAAGCTCGGAGGACGGTATAGCCATTTCTAATATCCTAAGGAGAAATAATATAGAACGAAAATAATAAATCAACTATTGAAATATTATTTCTAAATACACAGTCAACATAACCAAACAACAAGGTCCTTTAGCTGTTTAGCTCCCACTGTTTTCACATATGCTTGCCCCCACAACAAACATACGGGTAATGTCCAACAAGTTACCGTAGTGGCCAAGATCCAAATCCATACTATGCTATACTCCAACGGGGGCTGCTCGCATAGCATAATATGACCGGTAGGACTATCCAATTGCGTCACGCAACTCTTGGTTGTTAAATCTAATTTAACCCGATGCCCTACATACTGTACCTATCGAGGTCGCTAGATACAATATGCAGTAAGTCATAACCATAGGCTTACTCTAATCTGACGATCACTGCGAGTCTGTAAGACGAGGTCGCCAATACAAGAAAACGCAATGAAAGTTCAGAATTAAAGCACCCTATGGAAAGCATCTCAGAAATACATACATATATATATTTCTGTACTTATATTGGTTGGGGCTTGTCGCTTGAGGGTTGTTATCAGTCATCTACAAACAAATAAGGGCGCCGCCTACCCATCATGCATGAACGGTCTACACGTAATGGATGTCGTCTATCCATTCTAGTTCTAAACGCGGTCAAGCACATAATGGGTGCCGCCTACCCATACATAAATATGCGGTCCGACATATAAGAGGGCGCCGCCTACCCTCGCATGCATAGCTGGTCGAACGGAAAGTAAAATACTTGGTATTTAAACATGCATTGTCAAACAATAGCATATCGAGCATATGAAACAAGTAGTAGCCTATGTGGATGACAAATGACTTCATAATTTTATTATGAAAATTATAATCCCATACTTATAATCTCTATGAAATAATAGAAAATTTGGACTAGATTGAAAAATCGAAAATTCTATTGACCAAGTAGCAATTTTCGAAAACCCGAAGGACTTAATTGTAATTTTTGAAACCTTGGAGGTGTTAAATCTAAAATTCAAAAGTAGAAGGACTAATTTGCAATAAACAATAAATTGATAAATTACAAATAAGCCCTTTAAATTTATACTAATTAAATTTAACCCCTCTAGTTAAAAACAATTACAATTAAATCATATTTATATTCCAAATATAAAATTCAATCCTTAAATTTCTAAAATTCGATTTTGGGTCCAACCCGGAAAATATATATATTTATTAAAACATGGGATGGGACCTAGTCCCGTCCCCACGGTGCCTGCGGCCTCGGGTGCCCGGCGCCCGCGACACGAAGGCACCGGTGCCGCGGGTGCAGGCGCCCGGCGCCCAAGGCGCGCGGGCGCTTGCATCCGCAGGCCCGGGTACCTGCGTCCCGCAGGTACCCGGGTGCCCGCGGCACGCGGGCACGGTTCTGCGGCACGCAGGCGGCAGGTAATAATAAAATATATATATATATATATATATATATATATATATATATATATATATATATATATATATATATATATATATATATATATATATATATATATATATATATATATATATATATATATATATATATATATATATATATATTTTACTTTTTTATTTTTTTTTTTTGAAAAATATAAATTCTAAATTTATATAAAAACAAAACTTTTGAAAATCGAATTAATCATAGAATCAATTGCATCCACATATCTACAAAATCATACAATATATATACGTATATACGTAATCAATTAACCTCGCTCCGATACCACTGTAAGAAAATATGGTCAGAGTTACCCCTAGGGTACGCAGCGGAATTTCAAAATTTTTCTTAACATACAGGTTAATTGATTATGCATATGTCGTATATATATAAACACGTCAATTAGAAGACTAATCTTACTTCCAAAGCAGCTTCCAAGTCTTCGTAATAATCCGGTGTATCTTCTCCTTCGCCGAAGTCGAAGATATCTGCAATACTCTGATTATCTGCAAGACAATATGAGTTAGTTTCCAGCTCCTAGAACCTCAACCTTGGTATCCACGGATGAACAGCCTATCGAAGAATGCTAGGATATTCTTTGTGTGACCAAGAAGACGGGGCGGAAATTCCTCCGGTGAGGTGGCGCGCGCGGGTGGCTATAGAGGAGGGGAGAGTTTTTATTTTCTCCAAGAAAACTGGGTAGAATGACTGTGAAAGTCTGTTCAACTGTGTGTCAAAAACTCTCTAATAGTCTACTATATATAGTAGTCAATAGAAGCCTAAAGCATAAGCAATTAGACTTCGTAAAGGAATAAGAATCTAATTCTTATCGCACAAGGAAACCAATATCAAGTCTAGATTCATTCCCAATCAAATTAAAACTCAATCAGGAAAATCTAACTTATCCCTTTGACTTCTAATAGAGGAAGGAGTCGAACTCCTTCCCCTATCCAGCCTACGCGCGCGCGCGCTCCCCAGGGACAGTAGGTGGGTCCCGATTTTGGGACCCACTTATAGTTCTAAGGCAATTCAAACTCCAAGTAGATTTTGCCCAAGTGCATATGTTAATTCTAAATTAACATATCCTTTCAAATCAAACCTCTATTATATTTCTAAAATATAATCTTTAATTGCATTTACATAAAATATAATTAATTAGCCAATTCAATTAATAATTCCAAATCATTAATTGAGCTACCAAATATTATAATTAATTCCAAATCAATAATAATCCATCAATCATAATTAATTCCAAATTAATTGCGATTCCATCTTCAAGGATATTCTGATAGGCTGAATCACCACATAATGTGACCCATAGGGCCTCATCGTATTAAGCAAGTCCTAGACTAGGTAACATGGAATTCCTAGACGGTTCCATTTGCAATATTAATACCTGGGGACGTTTGAGAGGTTTCTCGAAGCTAACCCTTTCGTTGCGAAGTCTGTTGCGCTCAACGCGGCGATGTAACGTCCCTTCATCTGACTCGCTCGAATGTATTTAGGATTGATGAAGTGTCTATCCCAATAATACATCCACGAGCGTCTCAGGGAGTTGCTTGGTTAAGATATACTTATGACCATCATAATATATCATTTGCACTGGCCAGTGACTTTACCAACACAACTATGCAGACTATGAGCAGTACTCTCATGTGCTACACTTGAGAGATGAATCCTTCACAGAATCACTTATCATCCCCATTTGTATGTAGACATAATCCTGGATCGTGTCTTAGGTCAGCTGCTTATTCAGAGCTGACATCGACGGGTCCACAAAGGATATGGGGCAACAAATGTGATGATAAAGTCCTGTAAGTACAAAGGACGACTGGCATCACTTCGACAACTTACCGATACCGTTACATTGTTCGATAATCCTTCTTCGAACAACTATGCGCAGTTATGGGAACGTTTCTCGATTGTCCAACAATCCGTTCCCGTGGCCGTGGGATCGGCTCACACTTGCTCCAACAAGTATAACCTCCACGCACACTAGTCTCGTCTGGTTCATTCGGACCCCTACATCCGAGATGAACCTCGACTAGGGAGAGTTTGGGATAGATGATAACTCACATAGCTCCCACTATCTGTGTGATCGGTCATCTATCCGAGGGGACATGTTTAATATCAATACAGACAGTAATAGAGATATGACATGTTGCATGCCTGGTGTAATATAAATATGAAAGCGATACTCAATAGTAAAAGCAACAAACATATATTATATTACGTTGACCTGTGTAATAGCACATATATGCCCTCTATAAGGGCTCTATGCCCTTAGTAAGGACTGTCTCTAGGACATTTACACTATCAGCCTCTTCTTCTGTTGGGAACTCGATCACTTCCTACTTACACGACTTTCAGTTTGGTGTAGGGGTGCCAGGTGGTTGTGAGGCTGTACTCCATTCTGTCAGCAGGTTTGTGGAGGGTCGAGGGGACGAGGTTGGGCTCCCTATGCTTTTGGTGGATTTCAGGAATGCATTTAACCTTGTTGACAGGAGGGTCATTCTTCAGGAGACTCGGTTGAGGTACCCAACAATTTCCCCCTAGGTGGATTTCTGTTATTCCCGACCTGCTCGACTTTTCTATGGTGATTCGGTTCTATGGTCTTCTCAGGGGGTTCAGCAAGGGGATCTTTTGGGTCCTTTATTATTTTCCCTGGCTCTGCATCCCTAGTTCATGCTATTCACCAGGCGTGTGAGCTCTCCCTTCAGGTGTGGTATCTTGATGACGACACTATTATTGGTGATACTCTTATGGTTGCCAAGGCATTAGATATCATCCGTGTCGATGGGCCGGCTCGTGGGTTACATCTGAATGTAAATAAGACAGAGCTTTTCTGGCCGGTGGAGGACCTTCGTGGTCGGATGGATGGCCTTTTCCCTGCTTCTATCTCTCGCCCGCTTCGAGGCGTCAAGCTTCTTGGGGGCTCTGTTAGTGTGGACTGTGAGTTTTGCAGTGATTTAGTTGCGCATCGAGTTTCCAAGACAATTTCTCTGTTGGAGGCTATCCGCAGGCTTGATGACCCGCAGTGCGAGCTTCTTCTTCTTCGCAATTGTGCAGGGGTTGCAAAGTTGTCTTTTGCTTTGAGGACTTGCCCTCCTGTGTCTCTAGGTGGTGCTCAGGTTCATTTTGATCAGGCTTTGCGTACCTCTTTGGAGTTGATTGTTACAGGCTCAGGACACGGTTTTGGGGATTGGCAGTGGCGGCTTGCCACACTACCCATCCGACTCGGTGGTCTCGGGGTCTTGTGTGCTGAGGATGTCGGTCGGTATGCCTTCATCGCCTCTCGCTTGCAATCTAGCTCTTTGCAGGATCGTATTCTGGCGAGGTCTGGGGTTGACTCGCCTGGATCTACCTTTCAGTCTGCTTTGGACGCTTTCTCAACCTTTTTTGGTGTCGATTCTCACTCTGTTACCGCTAGGTTAGCTCTTCTGCCCCCCCCCAGTTCATGAAGTCTTTGGCAAAGAGCTATTTTGGTGTCATTGATGCACATCTGATGTCACGCTATGGTTTGAGTCGCCGACAGGAGGCTCTTCTTAGCTGTGTGCGCGCCCCTCATGCACAGGATTACCTTTTCATCATTCCTATTGACGGGTTGGGGCAGCGGATGAACCGACGACAGTTTCGAGACGTGTTGTGTTTGTAACGCCCCGTTTTTTTATTTCATTTATTTAATTTTATTTTAATTATTTAATTGCCTAAGTAATTTATTTTATTCGGTAATTATTTAATCTATTTTCCTGCGCAACCGAATTCATCATTTAATAGTTCGCATAGCAGTAATTCGTGTCGTTGGATCAGCTAGCAATCGGAATTGAGGCCTAATTTCATTCTCTGGCCCATTTTTCGTGGCCCATCAGCTGGCCCACTAATCTAACCTAAACCTAACCCTAAAACCAAAACCATTTGCCTCCACTCATCCTCTTCTCACACGCCTACACACACAAACAGAGAAATTGAACAAAAACTCTCTCCGCCTCTCCCATCCCATCTCTCGGCCTCTCTACTCCATCTCTCTCAATCGACCACCATCTTTCCATCACCATCATCATCTCGTTCCACCATCATCACCTCCGACCACCACACCGTCCTTCCCATATCCACCAGATTGCTACCCTGAGCCCGGTCACCTCCGTCACGCACCGCCATAGCACTACCGGAGTTGATCACGTCGCCGTCTCATCATCAAACCCAAATCGGCCGTCAACCTCACCATCAACCGGCTTTGTTTCCTCTTCACACGCCACCGGATCGATCCCTTGTTCGTTTAGGTGTCGTCACTCCTCTCCGGTCTGTGTCATCCCGTTCCAGATCCGTGCCGACCCGCTCCGATTCTGTTCCGGCTGCTGCTCCGTTCTTGACCGTGTTTCCAGCTGCTGCCCCGTCGGTTCGCGCGTTGCCCCGGCCCGGTCCCATTCGCTCCGCCCGATCCGTCACTCCGTCTCTACCGCTCGTCCTAGGCCGCTCCGTTCCCGATCCATTGTCAAAGGTGGAAATCCTAATCTCGTTCTTCTTCTTTTCAATTTTCAATTTGTATTTTCTATTTTGACCGTTTTACCCCTAGACTTAGCTGGACAGTTTTGCCCTTACGGATTCCTGAATTTGACCTTTTTGCCCCTGGACGTTCATGGACAGTTATGCCCTTGAGTTAAATCTGGTCTAATGACTTTTATGGCCTTTCGTATTTTCTGGACTTGGACTGTTTTGATTTAGTAGGACTTGAATTGGTTTTGACCATTTTGCCCTTTCGTATTTTGTGGCTATGTTGACCTTTGACCTAGGGTTCTGAAATTAGAGTTTGGCCCTTGAGTTACTGCTTTGACTTATAAAACCTTGTTGACCTGGGAAATTACAGATTTTCCCCTGTAATTGTAGAATGATGTTTATACCCTTGAACAGATTCTGGATCGAATAATTAGTTGGACTGTCGACTGAAGTTGATTTTTGCCCTTCCTATCTTGGGTTGTGAAACTGTGCTAAGCTTTTCGTATTTCAAACTGAATGACCTTCAAGTCCTTTTTCTTTAAACCTTTGTAACAACATGGGGGCTAGCATAGTTGGTTTAGTGCAAACTAGTTCAACCTTAAGGTCCTGAGTACAAGCCCCTCCTTTGATGCCTTTTCTTCGATTGATTAACTTTTATCGTTTTGACTTTCGTTTCGACTTCTAGTTAGTAACTAGATACTTTCTGTTTAGGTGTTCCGTTCGTTAGCTCTTAATGCGTTGTGTTTTGTGGACCATTGCTCGCAAAGTTCAAGGTGAGTGTTCACCCCAAAGTTTGTTTGTTTTTAAAACTGGAAGGTAATGTGCTATGCATGTATATATATACGTATGTGTATTATATTTTGTATGCTACTGCTTTAAAAGTAAATATGCCCTATGCATGACCATTTTACTTTATTATGTACGGTGTTGTTCTGTTTGTACTGACTCTTCTGCAGGAATGTAACTCGGTTATCCGAGCACTTTATCTGTTATTGTTTGTCTGTTTCTGTGTGGCCGGTCGATTAGGTTGTAACTAGGTAGACTTGGGTAGTGTAGACTATCGGATTTATTTGGTTATTTCCTAGTCTATTCCCTTTTAGACGCGAGGCAGAAGTCGTTGAGGTCTATTAGGGTCGTAGGTTATGTTTCTGTTTTTGTCTAGAGTTGTACCCTCTGGAGGGAGCTATAAGGGCATTCTGGGAGTAGGAGTAACAAGGCGGGCTGCACCAACGGACTTCACCTTATCTGTTTCTGTTTGTCTCTGTTATGTTATCTGTTTCTGTTACTGCTTTGCTTGCTACAAATGTTTGTTTTCGAAACCGTTTACTTTTCTGTCTATTAAACTTAGAACCTCTCTGAGATCCTTTATCTCACACTCTTTCTATTTTCAAAATTCCTTCCATGTAGATTCTGTTGAAGAAGATCAAGTCTAGTTGTCCAGCGACTGAGAGTTGGGTTTGGGAGCTTGTGGGATTTTATTTGCTATAAATAAGAAGAAAAACTCTTTCATCTTCACTGTCTGTTCGTTTTAAAATTGACACTGAGTTTAGACGACGAGGAGAAGGAAATCAGACTCTTTTCCAAAGTGAGATCCACATTTTTCTTCCTTTTTCTCTGCTTGTTCCTCGTCAAGGACAGATTCATGTCCTAATTTACCGTTATCTCTGTTCTACTTTAAAATTTGTAAGCTCATTTGAGCGCTAAAACCCGTTCCTTGTCATTTATTGAATATCGTTGTTTTCGAATTTTCGAAATTACTTTTATTTCAAGAAATTATTTTATTTCAAAAATCGGTACCGTTACAGTGTTATTGCTTGGTGGTCCCTCTGTTCCCTGATGGATCTTCTTGCTCGCGTTGTCATGGGCATCGGATGGACCAGTGGGGAGACCACGTTGTCCACTGTTCTAGTGAGGTGGGAGTGAAGTTCCGGCACAATCTTGTGCGCGATACTTTGGTTGATATCTGTTCTAAGGTTGGTGTTGCGGTGCAGAAAGAGGTCCCTATGGGGTTCCTCTCTGATGATGGGCGGGACCTTCGTCCAGCGGATCTGTTGTTGTACAATTGGTCCCAATGCAAAGACGCTTGTTTGGATGTCACAAGTGTCTCTCCCTTTGCTAGTGGGGGATTGGATTCTTGGGCTCCTAGAGCTGCTTTGCAGGCGGCTGTTCAGAAGAAGAAGAGGAAGTATTCTTCTAAGTGTGCAGAGCACGGCTACTCGTTCATCCCTTTTGCCTTCTCCACTTTTGGGGAGCTCGACGAGGAAGCCTTGGTTACTCTTTTGCGCTTCAAGCGCTTAGCTGTTAGTCATTCTAATGATGTTAGGAGTGGTGTGTTTCTCTTTTCTAGACTTAGTTTTTGTATTCAGAAAGGGGTGGGAGCACAACTTGTTTCTCGACTCCCTTCCAATTTTGAGTGATTAATAAAAGTCTAGTATAAAATAATAATAATAATAATAATAATAATAATAATAATAATAATAATAATATAATAATAATAATAATAATAATAATAATAATAATAACAATAAGCCCTCTCTGGCGATTAAACCCTCTCTGGCGATTTTCTTCGCCATCGACGTCGTCGGCTCGTAATGCCTCTATCCCGATCTCTTCTTCGCAGGTAAGGTGGCGTTTCTCCTCTCCCAGGTAAGGGCTTTTGCAGGTGTTGTCTGTTTGGGTTAATTTTTGGGGGTTTTCTTTCTATTCCCGCCTCTGCGTGTCGCGGCCGTCTTGATCGATCGGGAATGCGTTAGCCTCTGTTGCGGCTTTTCTGGGTTGTCGAGTGTTGTTCTTCTCTTGCTCTGTTCTAGACTTTCGCTGGGGTTGTTGTCTTCTCCGACTCCGGCAGTTAGTTTTGGGCGTTTTAGTATTGTGCACGGGCATAGGCTGATTGTTTTGTGTTGGGTGAAGTACTACTCGCCTGGTTTTTGTGGCTCTTGTTATGCTCTATTCTTTGTGAGGTTGTTTCTTTTCTGTTCTCTGCTGGCCGTGTGATCATCTTGATTACAGGAGAGTATTTACAAGTCAAAGAAGGTATGGCAGCAATATTTGGAGTTTGCGTTAAGTACAATTAATTAGGTGGAAGCAGACAAGTTTTCCTTAGTCTTGGTTATTTGTGCAGCGTTGGTGGCTCTCTTTTCTTTATTTTTATGCTGTACTATGTTCTGGTTTTGTTTTGCCTCGGTGTTGTTGGTTGTTTGGGGTTTGTTGTGACTTTTGTCACGTGGAGTTTTCTTCTTGCATGTGGCCAGCATGGCAAGTTCAAGTGGTACAAAAATCCTTTGTCCGTTGCGCGGGAGTGACAGTTGTGGTGGTCGTGTTGGTGGGGCATTTGCTAAAACTTATTTCATCACTCATTTGCGAACCCAACATTTTAAGTCGGACGAACTAAAGGCCTCCTACAAGGCTCGTATTGCTAGTGACTTGTCTTTGTTTTCTTCCTTGGATCTCGCCCTCCATCAGTCAGGTATCTGGTTGTGTGGGGATTGCCTCAGCACTCACACATTTAGTAAGAATTGCAAGCATGCTGATGGGGGTTTGGTGCATGCGCCATCCCGTGCCGACTCTGCTATCCTTGGTATCCCGGCTCCTATTGGTGTCGTCGAGCTTGTGGGGCCTGTTGCTGGATCGCCTGGGGATTCGCGGGGGTCGTCCCAGGAACTGGATGGGGGCTTGGGGCCCCATTGCTTTGATATTGATCTCCTTGACCGCGTCCTTTCATTGCAAACTCGTACGGTCAAGTGCATTCCTCCTAAATTGAGGCTTGGGTTTGCTAGAGTTTTTCTTAGTGCTCTGGACCTAGTCCTCGCATGCCCAAGAGATTTGTCTGCGTGGGTTCAACTCCTCATTCTGCCGCGTTGCACCCTGTCTACTTTTGTGCCAACTAGTAGAGCTCAGCGTCGTTCTGGGGAGAGGAACGGCGCCAGTTTGAGGGCATTTCTAGTGCCATTGCACGTTGGAGAGACCCCGGGGAAAGATTTGGGTTGGTTCGTGATTCTCCTCCTCGGGGGTTTTCAGAGCCTATCGCATCTTCGGAGGCTAATCTATCCCAGTGCATGCGCAAGGTGGGTGACGGACACTTTACGGCTGCTATTAAGGTCTTCACCTCTTCGGGGGTTGCTCCTGATACCCCTGACACATTGGCTGAGTTGGAGTCCAAGCATCCATTTGCCTCCCCTCCGGTGGTGCCTTCTTCTTCGCTAGGGGAGGATGCTCTGTCGGTACAGAAAGACCTTGTGTTGAATAGAATTCGGAGTTTCCCTAAAGGTACCTCCTGCGGTCGTGACGGTCTCAGAGCCCAACATTTGTTGGATGTCTTGGGAGGTGCTGCTACTGCGGTTTCTGATGGTCTCTTAGCTTCTATCACTGGGGTCGTTAACCTTTTTCTTTCGGGTCAGTGTCCTAGCCCGCTTGGAGAGTTTATTGCCAGCGCCCCTTTGACTCCTCTCGTTAAGCCAGGAGGGGGTATTTGACCTATTGTTGTTGGTACGATTTAGAGGAGGCTGGTCTCTAAGGTTGCCGCTTCTTCTGTCGGGATCTCGATGACTGCTTACTTGTAGGATTTTCAGTTTGGTGTTGGGGTTTCGGGTGGATGTGAGGCTGTACTTCATTCTGTCAACAGGTTTGTGGAAGCTAGAGGGGACGAGGTTGGGCTCTCTATGCTTTTGGTGGATTTTCAAAATGCGTTTAATTTGGTTGACAGAAGTGCTCTTCTTCGGGAGACTCGGTTGCGGTGTCCGGCCATTTCACCTTGGGTTGAGTTCTGTTATGCTAGGCCTGCTCGGCTGTATTATGGGGACTCGGTTCTTCGGTCTTGTCAGGGGGTTCAGCAAGGGGATCCTTTGGGTCCTTTATTATTCTCGCTGGTTCTGCATTCGTTGGTCCACGCTATTCATCAGTCGTGTGAGCTTTCTCTTCAGGCCTGGCATCTTGACGACGGCACTATTATTGGTGATACTCTTATGGTTGCCAAGGTGCTCGATATTATCCGTGTTGATGGACCAGCGCGTGGGTTGCATCTGAATGTCGATAAGACTGAGCTTTTTTGGCCGGTGGAAGACCCTCGTGGAAGGGTGGCTGGCCTTTTCCCTGCTACTATCTCTCGGCCGCTTCAGGGGGTCAAGCTCCTTGGGGACTCTGTTAGTGGGGATTCGGATTTTTGTCTTGATTTAGTTGCGCGCCGGGTTTCCAAGACCATCACTTTGCTGGAGGCTATCCGCAAGCTTGATGATCCCCAGTGTGAGCTTCTTCTTCTTTGCAATTGCGCGGGGGTGGCGAAGTTATCTTATGCTTTGAGGACCTGTCCTCCTTTGGCTTATGGTGATGTTGTCGTCCAGTTTGATCAGGCCTTGCGTACTTCCTTGGAGATGATCGTTAAAGGTTCGGGGCCTGGTTTCGGGGATTGGCCGTGGCGGCTTTCCACTCTTCCCATCAGACTTGGAGGTCTGGGGGTCCTGTGTGCGGAGGATGTTAGTCAGTTTGCTTTTCTTGCTTCTCGCTTGCAGACTAGATCTTTGCAGGATAGGATTCTATTGAGGTCCGAGGTTACTTCTTCTGGTCCTACCTTTCAGTCTGCTCCTGACACTTTTACGACCTTTTGTGGTGTTGATTTTCTCTCTGTTACATCTAGCTCTCCTGCCCCCCAGTTTATAAAGTCTTTGGCAAAGAGCTATTTTGGTGTCATTGATGCACATCTGACGTGACGGTATGGGTTGAGTCATCGGCAGCAGGCTCTTCTTAGTTGTGTTCGTGCTCCTCATGCGCAGGATTTCTTATTCACCATTCCTATTGATGGGTTGGGACAGCGGATGAACCATCGATAGTTCCGTGTTGTGTTGTGTTATCGCCTTGCAGTCCCTTTGTCCCCTGATGGTTCCTCTTGCTCGAGTTGTCATGTGCGACGGATGGACCAGTGGGGTGACCACGCTGTTCATTGTTCTAGCGAGGTGGGGGTGAAGTTCCGGCACAACCTTGTGCGTGATACCTTGGCTGACATCTGTTCTAAGGTTGGTGTTGTTGTGCGCAAAGAGGTCCCTATGGGGTTCCTCTCAGATGCTGGACGGGACCTACGCCCGGCAGACTTGTTATTATACAATTGGTCCCAAGGTCAAGACGTTTGCTTGGATGTTACGGGGGTCTCCCCTTTTGCTGGTGGGGCTTTGGATTCTTGGGTTCCTGGAGCTGCTTTGCAGTCTGCTGTTCAGAAGAAGAAGAGCAAGTATTCTTCTAAGTGTGCGGAGCACGGCTACTCATTCATCCTGTTTGCCTTCTCCACTTTTGGGGAGCTCGATGAGGAGGCCTTGGCTACTTTTTCGCGCCTTAAGCGCTTGTGTGTTAGCCATTCCAATGATGTTAGAAGTGGTGCTTTCCTTTTTTTTAGACTTAACTTTGTATTCAGAAAGGGGTGGGAGCACAGCTTGTCTCCCGACTCCCTTCCAATTTTGCGTGATTAATAAAATTCTAGTTCATAAAAAAAATTAAAAAAATAAATAAATAAATAAATAAATAATAATAATAATAATAATAATAATAATAATAATAATAATAATAATGAGAGACGAGGCTCGCTTTCGCTCTGGCGATCATAATCGCGATGGGGGCCGCCGTGGCCCTTTCCGCCGGTAGTGTCTCGTCCGTCCAATTCCAGGTAAGCGTGGTATTCCTCTTCCCCTCCTCCTCTCTGTGTCGTGTTTTCTTTCGAGGTTTGCAGCGTCAATTGGGTCAATTGCGCTTGCTCGGCCGTTTCCTTTTGTGTTTGGGTTTGCTGTGTTGGCTCTGTTTTGTGTGTGTGTTGGCCGCGGCGTTTCCGGTGTGCGGTTGTGTTTGCAGTGGTTGTTTGGGTCGGCCGGTGACGGTTTCTTGTTTGGCCGGAATCGGTCGCTTTTCTGTTCTGTTTGGTGGCTGGCCGGTTTTGGGGGTCTGTTTCTGCTCTGTTTCTTGCCGGATTTGGGAGTCTCTGTTTCTTGCCGGTTTCGGTAGCTTTTCTGTTTGTGTGGTGGCTGGCCGTCCGTGGTCTCTGCTGGGTCAGTGTTACTGTGTTTGCTCTCCTATGGTCATTTCGGGACTGTGTCTGCGTTGCAGCAGTGTGTGAGGTTGAGTTGTGGTCTTCTTTTGACTACTGTTTTGTGACAGTGTGTGGGGTTGAGTTGTGGTTTTCTTTTGGCTTCTTCTCTGTGACAGTGGGTGTGTTCTCTTCTGTTTTTCCTGATCATGTCACGGTCGTGTGTTGGAAAATTTCTTTGTCCTTTGCGCGGGAATGACAGTTGCGGTGGACGAGTTGGTGGGGCTTGATGAATGTGTATTTTACACTTTCATTCGAGTCTTTTTCACCTATTTTAGCTATTCTCTATGTTAATTTAACTATATTTTAGTACATTTTATTAGAATAGTGTCACGTTTCCCTTTAGATTTTATTTTACAGGTTTTGGTTGAAATTCGGAGATTTCGGGGCAATTATATTGAAGTCTACAAGGAATTGGTGTTCCAAAAGCCTATTTGGAGTATCTGAAGGTTTCCGGATAGGATTTGGAGTCTAGGGGCCGAATCTAGAGGTTAGAAGGCTACTAGAAGTCATAAACCGAGTCCGAAAAGGTGAATAAATCCAAATCCGCGTCGAAAAACGCGGAAATTCCGCGAAATACTGGGGGGCGAACCGCCGGGGGGCGAACCGCCCCGGAGTTATTTCGGGCCTATATATAGAGCTCAAGTTTTTCTCCGAAAATCATATCTTTCCAAGCCTACTTTCTCACCTCTCTCTATAGTTTTAGGTAGGAACTTCCCGGGGCCTGTCCTGGGAGTTTCATAGCTTAGGGGATACTTTTTCATAGCAGATTGGAGCGCGTAGGATCACAATCATTCCGAGATTGACAACCTTCGGTAACTTTGTATCTTACAGTTTTTATCTACTTATTTTATTCTTCTTTCAATATGTTTTCTTCTATGATTGCTATTGATTGCATGCCTATTATGAGTAGCTAAACTTATCATTGGTGGTAGTATGTGAATTCTTAGCGAGGGAAGATAATCATGCTAATGGCTATATCGCGCATTATACTCTGTGTCATTGCTTTATTTCGTTGATCAGTTGCAACCAAAATTCTCGTATGTTGTATTGATTATTATGCACGCATGGACACTAGTCGACCATCAGACCACTTATCTTCGTAGTGTTGAACAATTACGGAACACATTAGGACAATCGTTATTGACTAGTCAGACCAAATTATCTTCGTAGTGCTTAATACTTGCAACATGACACAAGATTGATTCAAAGATATCTATGCAAGACCGAGGAATTTATGCATGATTATCGATCCATTATGCTAAGAAGGACCATACTATCACCAATCTCCATTATCTGCTTGAAATCCCCTATTGCTTTCTATCTGCTGTTTTATATTTTCTTGTTAAATAGATAAAGCTAGTTATAGTCCTGAGAGAACGACACTCGAGTCATTCTACTACTACACTACGGTTTTCGTTGTAGTTGTGGATTGCCTTTGGCTAAATAACAAATTTATTTGCTGAATCGAGACCCGACAAATCTCCGTTCATCAAATTGGCGCCGTTGCCGGGGACTATACTCCTTTTTTTTGTTTAATTTGTTTATATTTACAGCTTTAGATTCCTAATTCTTTTAGTTTTAGTTTTCCTTTTTAATCTCTCTCTGCTTTCCTAGTTTGTTTCTAATCATCTTTCCTAGTCTGTCACAGATAGTGTATGCCGCATACACGTTCTGCAAGAACACCGCTTGCTGATTCAATTGCTGAGATCGATAGAGTCTACCACCAGAGAAGGCGACTACTTGAAAAGCGCGCACTAGAGGAAATAGAGGAAACCGATTTCTCTGAATCTCTAATTAGTCTATTCAAGGAAATCGACGGAATGGCAGAAGCTAGACCACTGAAGGCATGGGTACAACCCACCAAAGATCGTATGGGGGGGACCGGCGATTGTTCTTTCGCCTGCAACCCGAGATCTGGAGATCAAGAACCACGCATTCCAACAACTTTCGAGGTTCTATGGCTTATCAAGGGAAGATGTGATGGGGTACTTGAACGATATCGATGATTTCGTCAATCAACTCCCACAACCCGGAGCTGACATAACAACGGATGAGTTGAGGATGAAGGTTTTTGCTATGGGACTTGGCGACAGAGCCAAGTCATGGCTGAGCTCTCTTCCAGCAGGCTCGCTGGACACTTGGGAAAAGGTTTTTTCAGCTTTAATGGAGAAATACTTCCCGCACACTCTGACTACCGCGCTTAAGGCGCAGATCACTGGATTCAAGCAAGACTATGATGAGACCATCTACACCGCATTCAAGAGGTTCCAAGATCTCACGAACAAGTGTCCTCACCATGGTTTTGAACTTTCTGACCTAGTCCAACACTTCTACAATGGACTAACTTTCGAGAACCAACAAGTGGTGGATTTCCAATGCCGAGGCAATATTTGGGAGGAAACCGCAGAAGCCGTCTGGGCTGTTTTCGAAAGGCTTGCTAAGGGTTCACAGTTCAAGGACCCAAGAGCAATGGTTAGGAGACGTGGACCTGAAGCTCCACCGATTCAAGAAGCCCCTATGTACAGGGGGAATGGGGATCAATTCGAGTGCTTTACCAACGAATTGAAGCAAGTCCTCAAGAGCGCCACCGGAACAACTGTTTCGAACGAAGTATGCCGAATATGCAAGAACTATGGAAATGGGGCTCATATGTGTAGATCGGAGCTGGCATACGATGATGGCAACTGGGCTCGAGGAGGCGAAGAAGAGGCCTTTGCTACGGAGTTTGGTACTCAAGAAGTTAGCTACGGACAAGACGATAGGAATCCTCGAGGTGGATTTTGGAGAAGAGGATACCGTAACAATCAAGGATATGCACCGGCTAACCAAACTTATGGCCCTAACCAAGACCGTAGTAGGCTAAACTATGGTAATGATCACTGCGAAAACCCCACTCCGAAAGAGCCACCGAAGTCGAAGACGGCTCAACTGATGGAGAACTTGCAGAAGATGGTTGATCACACACAAAGTTTTCTCAAACGTTATGAAGAAGATTCTGAGAAGACTAGGGAAAGGCTCGATAGGTTGGAAGAGAGCACTAGGCTTGCCCATCAAAAGATGTAAGAGTTGATCGACCGAAGAGCAAGTAGGGAACAAGGCAAACTGCCTAGCAACACTGAGAAGTCGAAATTGGCTTGTGATGTACCTGACGAAATCACCATCAGAAAGGTCGTTAGGTGCGAGTGTTGCATGAAGGAAGAACTTCTACAGACTGAGGAAGAAGAGGAGGACCTTGGTTCTGACGCAAGTGATGAGGAGCAAGAGGATCCCAAACCACTCCCTAAAAGTTTCGATGTTAAGGTAGGGATTGGTGAGCTTGAAGATGTCCGTGCCACACTAGACACGGGATCCTACTCAAACATAATTCCTTTGAGTGTGTTTGAAAAGAGTAACCTTGGAAAACTATCTGAGGAAAGGGCTATTGTGCGACTGGCGGATGGATCATTTATGAGACCCGAAGGAGTTGTGAAAAATGTGTTGGTCAAGATTGGTGAAGCATCTGTTTACACCAATTTTGTAGTTATGCCGGCGTCTGCACCTGGAACGGGGGATGTCATACTCTTAGGGCAACAATTCTTGACTAAACTACGCTCCGTGATGGACATCTACCAAAGAACTTGCACCATCAAAGTGGACGGAAAGCAACACGTGTTGCACGCCATACCTGATCCACCTTATCCGCCCGATATTTCTTTCACTACTCACTACTGTGGTCTTGCAGCCTATATTCGTTCTTATTCACAGGTTCGTGGCATGGAGAGGAGATCAATGAAGGGGAAGCCTAGTATCCGCAAAAAGAAGAGATAGGCGCAGACAGGAGTCGAGTCAAAGACTTTAAACAATGGCGCTATCCGGGAGGCAACCCGGAGATTTTATCGCTTTCTTTACCGCTTTAATTTTTATCTCACGAGTTTGATTGAGTATTTTAGGTCACTTATACAAGCATTAGCTCTCACCTTGGATCCACTTTCGACGTTCGGGACGAGCGACGACGTTCAGGTTTGGGGAGGAGGTTATCGCTGGTTATCTTTATACTTATCTTGCTCGTGAAATTTTTGCATTTGCACGTTTACTGCTTTCCTAGGATAGACTTGCATGTTTTATATAGAGTTTATTGCCAAATTTTTTGAACTTTTTTATTGGGTAGATCAACCAACTATGCCATTAATCGTATGCTTAATCTCTATGAATTTGTTTGAGGTTTTTCTCGCTTGGCTTGTCTCATTTATGTATTGCACTTAGTTGAGCTTGGTAGTCTCGACATCACTTAGTGGTGTTTTCTCTACTGCGGTTCACGAAGGCCTTTATAATAGGATGATGCATGTTATGGTCTTATGGTTGTTTCCCGAGTAATTATGTACCTAAGAGACAACAAGTCTTCACCATGCTTTGAGATTGCTAAATGCCTAGGAAGGAGGTAGTGTGAGGTTGTGTGATCCTTTGTTTATAACCTATTCTTCCGAATAGGTTTGGGGAGGGGGTTACACCATCATAGACTTGTTTTCATTTTCTATTTTCGTATCGTGAGTTTATTTTCCTTTTTCCGTAAATTTGTACTCCAACCTATTCTTTCGAATAGGTTTGGGGAAGTCGTGTGAGTCATTTTGTTTCTCTCTTTGTTATGCTACTGCTGGCTAAAAAAATCGAAAAAAAAGAAAGAAAAATTCCAGAAAAAAGAGAAAGAGAAAATGAAAAAAGAATCTGGAAAGAACAAAAAAAGAAAAGAAAAGAAGACCCCAAAAAAGCAAAAAAAAAAAAAAAAAAAAAAAAAGAAGGGTCCAAAAAAATAAAGCCAAAAGCACTTTAGCAAAGTTTTGAGTCTTTTCCATTTTTTGTATTGTTCGTAATCGTGTTTTTCTATTTTTTATCTTTTTTGTCTTAAGTGTCATCTGTTCTAGACCACCCTCGTCCTGACATTCAGGAAGTGGTGAATAGCTTAAGACTTTACTTGAGAGATGGGTAGAATAGGGGAGTGTAATCTTTTATAGGGAACCCTCCTTCGTTTGATGAGAGCCAGTACTGGTTCGACCTCTTTTGAGGGAAAGTCTTAACATGGTGGAACAGTAGTAAGTCCTCAGTTTCATAGGCACGGGACAACCATTCGTATCTTAGCATGCTTCATTACGTCGTCACTGACTAGGTCCAGGTAGAGAATGTTACGAGAGACTATCTTGTCTTGACATAAGTGCTTATGTGGATGTGTAGAAGTCAATCGAGGTATTCTTCAACCTATATTCATGCTTTGATTTATATGGTTTTTGTTCATATGTTATTTGGTAGATTTAGTAGATTAGTTCATTTTATTTGGCATGAAACTCCATTTTTGAGTCTTGCATGTTTTTTGTATTAGAGTCTAGCTTAGTTGCTTGAGGACAAGCAAAGGTTCGGTTTGGGGAGTTTGATGAATGTGTATTTTACACTTTCATTCGAGTCTTTTTCACCTATTTTAGCTATCCTCTATGTTAATTTAGCTATATTTTAGTACATTTTATTAGAATAGTGTCACGTTTCCCTTTAGATTTTATTTTACAGGTTTTGGTTGAAATTCGGAGATTTCGGGGCAATTATATTGAAGTCTACAAGGAATTGATGTTCCAGAAGCCTATTTGGAGTATCTGAAGGTTTCCGGATAGGATTTGGAGTCTAGGGGCCGAATCTAGAGGTTAGAAGGCTACTAGAAGTCATAAACCGAGTCCGAAAAGGTGAAGAAATCCAAATCCGCGTCGAAAAATGCGGAAATTCCGCGAAATACTGGGGGGCGAACCGCCGAGTCAGGGGGCGAACCGCCCCGGAGTTATTACGGGCCTATATATAGAGCTCAAGTTTTTCTCCGAAAATCATATCTTTCCAAGCCTACTTTCTCACCTCTCTCTATAGTTTTAGGTAGGAACTTCCCGGGGCCTGTCCTGGGAGTTCCATAGCTTAGGGGATACTTTTTCATAGCAGATTGGAGCGCGTAGGATCACAATCATTCCGAGATTGACAACCTTCGGTAACTTTGTATCTTACAGTTTTTATCTACTTATTTTATTCTTCTTTCAATATGTTTTCTTCTATGATTGCTATTGATTGCATGCCTATTATGAGTAGCTAAACTTATCATTGGTGGTAGTATGTGAATTCTTAGCGAGGGAAGATAATCATGCTAATGGCTATATCGCGCATTATACTCCGTGTCATTGCTTTATTTCGTTGATCAGTTGCAACCAAAATTCTCGTATGTTGTATTGATTATTATGCACGCATGGACACTAGTTGACCATCAGACCAATTATCTTCGTAGTGTTGAATAATTACGGAACACATTAGGACAATCGTTGTTGACTAGTCAGACCAAATTATCTTCGTAGTGCTTAATACTTGCAACATGACACAAGATTGATTCAAAGATCTCTATGCAAGACCGAGGAATTTATGCATGATTATCGACCCATTATGCTAAGAAGGACCATACTATCACCAATCTCCATTATCTGCTTGAAAACCCCTATTGCTTTCTATCTGTTGTTTTATATTTTCTTGTTAAATAGATAAAGCTAGTTATAGTCCTGAGAGAACGACACTCGAGTCATTCTACTACTACACTACGGTTTTCGTTGTAGTTGTGGATTGCCTTTGGCTAAATAACAAATTTATTTTCTGAATCGAGACCCGACAAATCTCCGTTCATCAGGGCTTTCGCTAAAACATATTTCATTACTCATCTGCGAACCCAGCATTTTAAGTCGGACGAACTGAAAGCCTCCTACAAGGCTCGTCTTGCCAGCGACCTATCTCTGTTTTCTGCTTTGGATCTCGCACTTCATCAGGCGGGCATTTGGCTGTGTGGTGATTGTCCGAGCACTCACACTTTCACTAAAAACTGCAAGCATGTTGATGGGAGTGTGGTCCTTGCGCCGGACTGTGCGGACTCTGCTATCCTTGGTATCCCGGCTCCTGTTGGTGTTGTAGGGCCTGTGGGGCCTGTTGCAGGCTCGTCTGGGGAGCTGGGTGGGTCCCATGTTCATGATGGAGGTTTGGGTCCCCTTGGCTTTGATGTTGACCTCCTTGACCGCGTCTTTTCGCTGCCTTTGCGGACGGTTAAGTGCATTCCTCCTAAGTTGAGGCTTGGGTTTGCCAGAGTTTTCCTTAGTGCTCTTGACTTGGTCCTTGCGTGCCCAGGGGACGTTTCTGCGTGGGTGCAACTTCTTGTTCTGCCTCGTTGCACCCTGGCTACTTTTGTGCCGTCTAGTAGAGCACAACGTCGTTCTAGGGAGAGGGAGCGGCGTCAATTTGAGGGTATTTCTAGTGCCATTGCACGCTGGAGACACCCTGGCGACCGTTTGGGATTGGTGAGGGACCGTTTATCTGCTGTTTATTCACCTCCTCGGGGGTTTTCAGAGCCTATTGAATCTGAGGAGGCTAATTTATCCTAGTGTATGCGCAAGCTGGGTGACGGGCACTTTACGGCTGCCATTAAGGTCCTCACCTCTTCTGGGGTTGCCCCTGATACCCCTGACACCTTGGCTGAGTTGGAATCTAAGCACCCATTCGCCCCACCTCTGGTTGTACCTCCGTCTTTGCTTGAGGAGGATGCTTTGTTAGTACAGAAGGATCTTGTGTTGAATAGGATTCGGAGCTTCCCAAAAGGTACCTCCTATGGTCGTGATGGTCTTAGAGCCCAACATTTGTTGGATGTTTTAGGGGGTGCTGCTACTGCTGTCTCTGATGGCCTGTTAGCGTCTATCACTGGGGTCGTTAATCTGTTCCTTTCGGGTGAGTGAGTGTCCGAGCCTGCTTGGGGAGTTTGTTGCCAATGCCCCTTTGACTCCTCTTGTTAAGCCTGGAGGGGGTGTTCGACCCATTGCTGTGGGTACTGTTTGGCGGAGGCTGGTTTCTAAGGTGGCCTCTTCCTCTGTTGGGAACTTGGTGACCTCGTACTTACAGGATTTTAAGTTTGGTGTTGGGGTCTCGGGAGGGTGTGAGGCTGTCCTTCATTCTGTCAACAGGTTTGTGGAGGCGAGAGGAGCCGAGGTTGGGCTCTCAATGCTTTTGGTGGATTTTAAGAATGCATTTAACTTGGTTGACAGGAGTGCCATACTTCGGGAGACTCGGTTGAGGTGTCCGGCCATTTCACCTTGGGTTGAGTTCTGTTATTCTCGGCCCGCTCGGCTTTATTATGGGGACTCGGTTCTTCGGTCGTGTCAGGGGGTTCACCAAGGGGATCCTCTGGGTCCTTTATTGTTCTCGCTGGTTTTGCATCCGTTGGTCCACGCTATTCAGCAGTCATGTGAGCTTTCTCTACAAGCTTGGTATCTTGATGACGGCACTATCATTGGTGATACTCTTATGGTTGCCAAGGCGCTCGATATTATCCGTGTTGATGGACCAGCTTGTGGGTTGCATCTGAATGTCGATAAGACTGAGCTTTTTTGGCCTGTGGAGGACCCTCGTGGAAGGGTGGCTGGCCTTTTCCCTTCTTCTATCTCTCGTCCGCTTCGGGGTGTCAAGCTCCTTGGGGGCTCTGTTAGTGCGGATTCTGGTTTTTGCCGTGATTTAGTTGCGCGCAGGGTTTCCAAGACTATCTCTTTGTTGGAGGCTATCCGGAAGCTTGATGATCCCCAGTGTGAGCTTCTTCTTCTTCGCAATTGTGCGGGGGTGGCGAAGTTATCTTATGCTTTGAGGACCTGCCCTCCGTTGGCTTGTGGTGATGCTCTAGCCCAGTTTGATCAGACCTTGCGTACTTCCTTGGAGATGATCGTTACAGGTTCAGGGCCTGGTTTCGGGGATTGGCAGTGGCGGCTTGCCACTCTTCCCATCAGACTTGGAGGTTTGGGGGTCCTGTGTGCGGTGGATGTCAGTCAGTATGCTTTTCTCGCTTCTCGCTTGCAGTCCAGTCCGGGGTTTTTTCTACTGGTCCTACCTTTCAGTCTGCTCTTGACAGTTTCACGACCTTTTGTGGTGTTGATGTTCTCTCTGTTACATCTAGCTCTCCTGCCCCCCAGTTTATGAAGTCTTTGGCAAAGAGTTATTTTGGTGTCATCGATGCACATCTGTCGTCACGGTATGGGTTGAGTCATCGGCAGCAGGCTCTTCTTAGTTGTCTTCGTGCACCTCATGCGCAGGATTACTTACTCACCATTCCTATTGATGGGTTGGGACAGCAGATGAACCCGCGACAGTTCCGTGCTGTGTTATGTTATCGCCTTGCAGTCCCGTTGTTCCCAGATGGTTCCTCTTGCTCGAGTTGTCGTGTGCGACGGATGGACCAGTGGGGTGACCACGCTGTCCATTGTTCTAGTGAGGTGGGGGTGAAGTTCCGGGACAACCTTGTGCGTGATACCTTGGCTGACATCTGTTCACGGGTTGGAGTGGTTGTGCGAAAAGAGGCCCCTATGGGGTTCCTCTCAGAGGATGGTCGGGACCTGCGCCCGGCAGACTTGTTATTATACAATTGGTCCCAAGGTCGGGACGCCTGCTTGGATGTTACGGGTGTCTCTCCTTTTGCTGGTGGGGGTTTGGATTCTTGGGTTCCTGGAGTTGCGTTGCAGTCTGCCGTTCAGAAGATGAAGAGCAAGTATTCCTCTAAGTGTGCAGAGCACGGCTACTCTTTCATCCCGTTTGCCTTCTCCACCTTTGGGGAGCTCGATGAGGAGGCCCTGGCTACTTTTTCGCGCCTTAAGCGCTTGTGTGTTAGCCATTCCAATGATGTTAGGAGTGGTGTTTTCCTTTTTTCTAGACTTAGCTTTTTTATTCAGAAAGGGGTGGGAGCACAGCTTGTCTCCCGACTCCCTTCCAATTTTGCGTGAATAATAAAAATCTAGTTTATAATAAAAAAATAAAAAAAATAAAATAATAATAATAATAATAATAATAATAATAATAATAATAATAATAATAATAATAATAATAATAATAATAATAATAATAATAATAATAATAATAATGCTGTTGAGTTGCTTGTTAGAGTTCGGGGTTTCGCTTTGGCTCAGGATACTGGAGCGCGTGCTGCTCATCATATTTTCCCTAGGATTAGTTTTGTTATTGCTAAGGGAGGGGGAGCCCAGCTTGTTTCTCGGGTGCCCACTAATTTTGTGTTTGTTTTTGATTTATTGAATTCAATAATAAAAAGTAATAATAATAATAATAATAATGATGATGATGATGATGATGATGATGATGATGATGATGATGATGGAGCCCAAATAATAATAATAATAATAATAATAATAATAATAATAATAATAATGATAATATAATATAGTAATAATAAATGTTATTAATTATTAAATGAAAATTTACAAATTGGTGATAGTTTTGAGAGTTTCTATTAAATTAGTGTGACCTAAATTCTTTACTACAAATTGGTGAAAACTTTCTTTTATTGTTAATTTAATTAACTAAAATTCCTATATTTTATCTAACTACCCACATTTCTTTTAATCAGTCAAATTGTCAAGGATTACTATTAAACTCAGTCTAAAATAAATCAGTCAAATTGTCGAGGATTACTATTAAACTCAGTCTAAAATAAATCAAACACTGGTTCGGAAAAAAAAGTACTTCGAAATGGACAACGTCAAACTGATATTGTCGGGAGCGGCGAACCCCTACCCGGAGATTCGAATCGGGGAAGATCTACTCGAGATTATTAACGCTGAATGGTGTGATTCAATCATCTTCAAGATCCCTGGCCGCATTTGGATGGTGGATTTATTGAGAGCACGATTGGAAAAATTGTGGAATCTTAACAATGGGTATGACCTCATTGATGTTGGATCTAACCTGTTTATACTCAGGAATGTGGACGACAGCACCAGAGAAAAGATCTTGACACAGGGGCCTTGGCAAATAGCTGGCCATTTTCTTTGCCCTCCGGAAATGGTTCCCTGAATTTAACCCGAGCACGTATAAAATTGAAACAGCAATCACTTGGGTTAGAATAGAGAACCTGCCTGCCCATTACTATAGGGAATCTATCCTTCATCAGATTGCACGTGGACTTGGGGACCCGATCAAGGCTGATGCAAATACCTTTTGGGTGACAAGAGGCCGGTATGCTAGACTGTGTGTCCAGGTTGATTTGTCGAGACCAATTGAACGAGGCGTCAAGATAAATGGCAAGACATACAAAGTTTTGTACGAAAACCTACAAACTTTGTGCTATACCTGTGGGCATGCGGATCATGTTGCTCTACATTGTCCCAAAACGCCAAACCCCGCTGCTGAAAATATGGAGACTGATGAAACTCATGAGACTGCAGTAGTGTCTTTAGAGACTAGTAGAGAGGAACGGGTGCAAGAGGGATTTGGTCCACGGTTGATAATGATGAGAAAGAAATCTAACAACGCTCAGAAAAAGAAGGGATTGAATGAGGAACATGATGAGGTACACGCGGAATGGTCACCAGGGAAGGAACGCTAGGATGAATCAGGTCGGAAGGGCTGCGGGAACACGCCACAATCGACAAAAAGATACTACTGACTCAGGACAGCAGGCGACACGTGTAACTCATCCCCAGAATCGTAATAACCAAGTTATGCGTGTGACGACTACTAATTCGTTTGCAATTCTAGATGACTTAGATATGGACGTGGAAGTCCATGAGGTCGAGGTAGCTACTGACGGCCTTGATATTCCTATTTCAAACCAATCTGGCAGATCATCTCAGAGACGTTGGAAAGATAGAGCTCGCAACAGAGACTCATCATCGCTACAACGGGAACATGGTTATGTACACTCGGTACATGGCTACGGCCGCGGGGGACTACACAATCGCTCATACGGCAGAGGTGGAATTCATGCTCACAATATCACCTTTAGTCCAGCAGGTGGAAGCGATGCTGGATTACGACGTACCATTTCCGGAGAATATGGCGGAGTTTCATGGGGAATGGGAGATGACATCAACGTACTTGACGTTTCGGACAACCCGATGGGAGGACCGGCGTCAGATGTTCATGGCAGGCAGGTTGCTGCAGCAACTGTACGACAATCTGATGGGTCTACCAGTTGCTGATCCGCTTTTTCTGGTGGATTTAATGACGACGCCGTTACGAATTTTCTTTTGGAATGTACGGGGAGTTAGAAACGTTGTGTTTCGCACAACTTTTGAGAACTTGAAACGAATACATCATCCTGATGTGTTTTTTCTTCTTGAAACACATGCTAACGAAGAGGAATCTTTGGAGATTATTAGAAATTTGAATTTTACGGGAGTAGCCATATCTCTCTCTTTGGGACTGTCTGGCGGGATGTGGATGTTGTATGACAAGGATGCGTTGGAGGTGGAGATTCTCAACATCGATGACTAGTGCATTCATGCGATCATAGGCCCACGGAAGCCGGATCCTTGGTATCTCACGGGAGTTTATTCTAAACCCAACAGGGTTGATAAATTACGCTTATGGGACAATCTGACAGCATTTAACCCGGGTCACACACATCCATGGATGCTGGTTGGTGACTTTAATGATCTACTTTATGCTAATGAGAAGAAAGGGGGCCGACCACCCCCACTATGACGATGTAAAACTTTCCAGGCTCGTTTGGATGCTTGTGCTTTGGTGGATTTGGGCTTCCAAGGTCTAAAGTTCACTTGGGTTAACGAAAGAGATGGCAGTCAGAGAACATGGGAGAGGTTGGATCGAGCAGTCGCAAATTTGGCTTGGAAACGACTGTTCCCGAATGGGATTACTGTGAACCTCCCAAGGACACATTCGGACCATAACCCCATACTTACGAGCTGTGAAGGTCCGGCACCTCCACGTGTCCGACCGTTCCGTTTCGAGTCTTGTTGCTTGACTGATGCCGGATGCGTGGATCTAGTAAAGCAAAATTGGATGACTTTTCCCTCGGCCGAAGCAGTGGTCTCTTCCTTGCCTGACATACTTCAGGAATGGAACAGAAAAGACTTTGGCAATATTTTTCGCCGCAAACGGTAACTGTTGGCACGCCTGAATGGGATACAGGAAGCTTTATGCGCCCACACTTCCAG
This sequence comes from Plantago ovata, assembly GCA_028274465.1. Taxonomy (NCBI): domain Eukaryota; kingdom Viridiplantae; phylum Streptophyta; class Magnoliopsida; order Lamiales; family Plantaginaceae; genus Plantago; species Plantago ovata. Next base: position 46,479,087 of record CM051458.1, read on the forward strand.
GAGGTTGTTGGAGTTGGAGTCCAAACTTATAGAAGACTATAACCGAACTCTACACCAGGAAGAAATTCTATGGAAGCAGAAATCTCGAATACAATGGATGGTGAAGGGGGAGAGGAATACTAGCTTCTTCCATCAATCAACGCTCACTAGGAGAATAAGGAACACGATCTCTGCTCTTAAATTGAATGGTGAGTGGTGTACGGATGCCAACTTGTTGAAGGATCACGTGTTGGAGTATTATTCACAGCTGTTTGGCAGCAACATGTTTACCCGCCGGGTACTAGGGCGGTCTAGTTACCAAGTTTCGTTAACACAACCAGAGATAGACAACTTAGGGAGTGGTATTTCAGTAGACGAGATCAAGAAGATGTTGTGGAGTTTTCATCCAAACAAGGCCCCGGGACCCGATGGGTTTCAAGCTTTGTTCTATCAGCACTTCTGGGATGTAACGAAGGTATCCTTGCTGCAGTTGGTCCAATCAGCACTTGCTACTGGCACGTTGATGAGTCTGTGGGTGCTTCGTTCATCTGCTTGATACCGAAGGTACCCAACCCAGAAACAGTCGACAAGTTCCGCCCCATAACGCTTTGTAATATCACCTACAAGTTGATAACGAAGGTGATTACAATGCGCTTACGGACTATCATGCCAAGAATCATCGCCCCCACTCAAAGCAGCTTCATTATGGGACGTGGGACTCATTACAACATAAGACTTATTCAGGAGCTATTACACTCTCTACGTAATCGAAAGAAGAACAAAACCGGTGAAATGGTGATTAAGCTAGACCTTGAGAAAGCCTACGATAAGGTGAGTTGGAGATTTGTGGAGGAAACCTTAGAATTCTTTGGATTCCCGGAGAATACTCGTAAGCTAATAATGTTTTGTGTCCGGCTCTCTCACCCCTGTATTCTATGGAATGGGAGCCCTCTGGAGCCGATTACGCCCACGTGTGGCCTACGACAAGGCGATCCGCTATCCCCATATCTTTTTGTTCTTTGCATCGAGAGGTTGGGGTATTTGATACAAGATTAGGTGATGAAACGCAAGTGGAAGCCGATCACGGTCTGTAGAGGGGGTCCGCATCTCTCACATGTCTTTTTTTGCGGATGACTTGATCTTACTTGGGAAGGCCACAACGAGGAATGCTAGAATTATTAATCAGGTTCTTCAGACCTTCTGCGAGGCGTCTGGTTTGAGGATAAGTGAAGCTAAGTCCAGGGTATTCTTCTCTAAAACCGGTGGGATGAGCCTGAAACGTTCTATCAGCGATATGTTAGGCTTCGGCATGACTACTAATCTAGGGAAGTATTTAGGCGTCCTACTCATACATGAGACGGTGACATCCAGAACCTTTCGGGATGTGATGGATCGAGTGAGTGCACGGCTGGCTACATGGAAAGCCAAGCTCCTTTCACTAGCCGGTCGAACAACTTTAATCAAATCAGTAACCTCTTCGATTCCAATCCATGTTATGCAAGCTCAGTGGCTACCAAAAGGGACTTGTGAACAGTTAGATAAGTTGAACCGCACCTTCCTTTGGTCTCCCGATGCGACTAAGAAAAAGCTACACCTCGTGGGATGGGGTAAAGTGACTAAACCCAGAGCTCAAGGGGGTCTGGGAATTAGAACAACTCGGCAAGCTAATATGGATCTATTGGCGAAAGAAGGATGGAAATTGTTCAAGGGTCAGTCGAATTTATGGAATGATATCTGCTACAAAAAGTACCTCGAGGGTGGGATCCTCGGTTATACCCTGAACGGTTTGGAGTCAAATACATTTAAGGGAGTTGTCAAAAGCTGTCACGAGGTGAAGCAATTATTTGGTTGGCGCATTGGCAACGGCGAGAGAATTTCCTTTTGGTTCGATCGTTGGATCGGAGCATACACGGTCGCTGAGAGGTTTCACTACAAGAAAAACGCAGTTTAGTGACGCTCTCATGCGTCACTAAACTGCTCCCCATGGGTCGCTAAACGCATTAGCGACGCATAGAAAATGCGTCGCTAAACGCTTGGTTGCTAAATGGCGAGGCGACCCATGGGGTCATGCGTCGCTAATTTAGCGACCATTCTATGGGTCGCTAATTTTAGCGACCCATAGACCCATGCGTCGCTAAGTCGGTCATTTCTGGAAAATTTTATTAAAAATAAATTCTCCTCTACTACTCCACCTTGTGTTTCCTAAGTTTCGAACCTAGGACATCCTTACCCAACACCTTACTAACCCAACACCCTTACTGCTCGACTATCAATACTTGTGATAATTCTTGTATAAGTTCTAGATAATATATAGTTGTTTCTCTTTATAGTCACTTCCATATGTTTATATTTATAAACGGTTTATATCTTCATACGGTTTGAGATATCTCAATTACTAAGTGGACTATCTAAGGAATAGGTCACTAAATTTTAATTTTTTTTATTTATTTCTTAACGGTTGAGTTACTTAGACACTAATAGTTTATTTTTGAACGGTTGGGGTTACTTAGTTACGGACTTCAGTTTTGGTGTTATTTTATATTCTTTGTGCACTCCTTATTTCTTAAGTGTTTTTTTCTTTTAGTTTTGTAGAATAGTGTCACGTTTTGATGTTTTTCATGTTTCAAGCACTTAGGTACGAAACTGTGATTTTGAGCTTAAAACGCTGCAAAGTGATCTTGTTGAAGTTTCTCGATCTCCATGGATATGTTCGTGAGTGACCGTAGTTCGATTTAAGCCAAGAATTTCATTTCGGAAAAACTTAGACTTACCTTAGACGCACATATTCAGAAGTTCGAATAAAGGTTTTGGAGTCGTTCAAGTGTGCAAGATTAGTGCAGTCTAGCCATTTCATCCATAACTCCTTCATACGATATTGAATCAACCTCAAATCAACGTCCACGCGTAGATAACTCAACGAGGTATCCAACGGTAGGTTATGCGCACCAATCCGATAAAAGATTAGCCCTATAGCTCCAGTTGAATGTGAGGAGACCTACCTAAAAATTATGCAGTTTTGCGACCCATAGCCCATGCGTCGCTAATTTTAGCGACCCATAGCCCATGCGTCGCTAATTAGCGACCCTTGAGCTTTGGTCACTAAATTAGCGACGCATGGTTATGCGTCGAAAATTTTAGCGACCCATAACCATGCGTCGCTAATTTTAGCGACCCATAGCCCATGCGTCGCTAATTAGCGACCCTTGAGCTTTGGTCGCTAAAATTAGTGACGCATGGGCTATGGGTCGCTAAAATTAGCGACGCATAACCATGGGTCGCTAATTTAGCGACCAAAGCTCAAGGGTCGCTAATTAGCGACGCATGGATATGCGTCGTTAATTTGCGTCACTAATTTCTATTTTTCTTGTAGTGTTTGGAGAGGAGATTGAGGACCGAGACTTGCAACTCAAGATCTCGAACTTATGGAGCATAGAGGAGGGGTGGAATATGGACGAGCTTGCTTCCACTATTCCTCAAGAGCTTCGTCAGGAAATCTACGATTTCCCTATGCCACTTGCGGTGCACGACGTTGACATGCACGTTTTCTTGGGGGATGGCAATGGTAATTTCTCATGTAAGAAAGCTTACCATTTCATTACGGATCAGATATCCGTTGAGTCCACAATTAACAGCGTGTGGGGGAAGATTTGGAGCATCAAGTGTCCTGGCAAGCTCAAATACTTTATTTGGTTAAGTGTGCATGGACGTCTTGCCACTAAATCGCTTCTAAAAGAGAGAAACATAATTGAGGCAGAGGAGTGTTCGAGATGTGGAGTCGTTGTAGAGACTGTGGAGCACACACTACGATCTTGCAGCGCAGCTAGGGAGGTATGGGAGCACTGTATTAATCCCGCCCAGTGGTATGAGTTCATGGCAATTTCCCCAGCGGACTGGATTGTAGGGAATTTGTTCCAGAAATCGCTAGACAACATCTTGGTACCTGGCGCACCATGACAGCTAGTGTTCCTAGCAATCATGTGGCATGTCTGGAAGGCTCGTAACGATTTTGTTTTTTGGAATAAAGGATCTAGGTCCGAGTAGTGGCGTATAGAATCAATGTTGGTCCCTTTAAACAACAAGAAAAGACTAGAGCGGGGGGGGGGGGGGGGGTGAATAGTCTTTTCAAACTTTTGTCGTTTAAAACTTTCTCAGCAAGTACTTATTACTTTTCAGTAATGAGGTTGCTGATACTTAACTTTCTCAGCAAGCGTAAGTTACTTTACAGTAGCTTGGTTTGCTGATACTTAAAATCAGAGAGCGGAAGTCTTTGAAACAATAAGTGCTTTTTCAGCAAGTGATGTGAGTGACTGTGTACAAACAGATATAATTTGCTGAAAGCTAAATGCAGTAAGTAAATCACACAAACGCTTTTAGAGTGGTATCTGAGAGTGGCGTAATCTCCCAACTAATCCACTTTGTCCTTTCTAGGACTGAATCCACTAAGATATGATTGAGGTTCCTTACAATCTCCTATCTAAAGCGATTCGACAGAAACCAAAGCACACTTGCTTTGTCTCCAACCTAAACTAGAGAACTCAACCTTGTTCTCCACCAAACTTGGTACTTTTAATCAGCAAAACTATGCTCGATTAAGTTCCCCCTGAATATCACGCCTGAAAGGGTGTATTTTCAGTTAGAGAGTTTTGGGGTGAGATAACTTAATTATAACTTATTCAGTTACAACAAGTAATCTAAGAAACACAACTTGGAATACTTTGCAGTAAACAAGTTTGATTGTTTCTGGTGTCAAGACTTGTTCTTGTTCGAAAGAAAGAACACTTACTAATTTCTTAGCCGAGTTTGTTCTACTTCTTCACAAGTAGCTTTTTCAAGCTTTAAGTCTTGGAACGGATCAATGGCAGTAAGAGTGTTTGAAGGTTTGTGAATTTTAAGCACAAGTGAGAGTTTGATCACGTTGTTGACACACTTCAACTCTTTGCCGGATGACCTCTATTTATAGTGCAAGTAAGGAGCCGTTTGAATTTCAAATCCTAAGGCTTTTGTTCCTTAACATGTCACTATCTTGCTTTTGTACTTTCAGCAGCAACCTTTGTTTGTCTTCTAGTCTTCATGTCTTTTGTGTGTAAGCTTTGCATTAAATGCACCTTTGAATAGAATTCAAACAGTAACAATGGAGCGCAAAATCAAGCACATTCAGCAAGAGGTCACATATGTTCATCAGCAAGTGTTCATTCTCAGTTTCAGCAAGCACAACCTACTCTGTCTTTCAGATTTTCACTTATGCAATGCTGTTGCTGAAAATTTCACTTTCTGAGCAACACGTGCCTTACCAGTCTTCAGCAATCTTCAAGTCTTCAAGTCTTCAGATCTTCAAAAGTCTTCAAGATTCTGACCGGTTTCTTATTTGCTTCAATAATTTGTTTTTTTAATAAACAAAATACATCTTCAGCAAATGCTTCAATAGGTCATTTTCTTTTCAGAAAATAAGTTACATCAAAGCTAAGCATCAATAAGATATTTTCTTTTCAGAAAATAAAATACATCATACGCAAATGTGTCAATAGATTAATTTCTTCACAGAAATAAAGTACGTCATCCACCGAAGAAATAACTTATCTAACACCTATCTAAGTCATCAGCAAACGTTCCTCTTTTACAATGTCCTTAAAATTCTAAATTCCTATGGACCTTAAGAGTACTAGTTACTGGACTTTTCTTAATTTAGCATGGTTAATTGCTCATCAAAATTACAAGTTTCCTAACAAATTTCCCCCTTTTTGATGTTAGCAATCCATGGCTAAATTAATTGTTACCCTTTTAGAGGTTTCTGATGTTGAATAAATCAGATGATTAATGCAAGCATACTTGAAATAATAAACAGTAAGCATAAGTAAGTTGCATAATCAAAAACCAATAAGAGTAAAAAAAGAATTCATTGCTGAAAGTTATCATTCAAGAGTTTACAAGAAAGCATAGATAACAGAGAATCAGCAAACAAAAACTTTAACAAGAAACTATTGCAGGGGCTTAAACTCTTTCAGAGGATTTTCTCAGAATCTCTCTTACACTCTTCTCAGCAAGAGCAGTGAATTCAACACAATCCTTCTCGTAGTTTTCCAGAAGCCTACGGACTTGTAGTTGAAGAATTCTTGCATTTTTGCAGGCAGTATGATGATGCTTTTCAGCATTCATTTCCATGTAGTTAATTACCCACAAATGCATGCCCCAATTGCTGGCATGGAGAAGCTGTGTATCTGAAATGTTTCTCGGATGAATCTTTCTTAACCAGAGAAGATCTTCTTCTTGATCCTGAGCAGTCAGATAGAAGTACTCATAAGGAATCAATCCAAGTTTCTTCTTAGGTTTCTTTGTTACCGGGTCAGCATAGAAAGCGATGCCAGGTGGTTTAATTATATTTGGTTCTTGCTTGTATGTCTTACCAATGGCAACTCTTCTTACATAGACCTCTAGATTCAACCATTTCCCAGCAATATTTCTTGGGAGGGATTCTTCCCTTTGCTTTCTTTGGACCTTGAGTTCAATCCATTTGAACATCTGATTCAAAATGGCTGTAGGAAAGAACTCATTCACCAGCAAGTCTTCCAGCTTTAAAATCCAGCAACCATGAATGTTTCTTATTACATTCTGAGTGGTTTCCTCATCGCTGGTCTTAGTATATTCAATGTCGGAGCCAATAGCAATGCTGGCCAGCCTTTTCTCTTCCTGTCTTTGCCTTCTTCTTCTTGTTTTAGCATTGTCTTGATCTCTTGCTGAAGAGTCAGACGAAAAATGCCTTGAGTGGCCAGACGGAGTTATGGCTGTTAAGGGTCTAGCTCTTATGGCTTGAGCTATTGTTTGATTGTCATCATCTTCTTCATCATCTTCATTCAGATTGTGATGACTTTCATTGTGACAGAAATCTTGAGTTTCAGCAGCGGTTTTTCTCTTTTTGGTACTTGCTGAATTTAACTCAGTTTCTGCTTGTCTTTTAGAACTTTGCTCTCTTTCAGCAAGAGGTTCTAGTGGAAGTGGCGCATCAGCAGCAGGAGTAGGAGGGGTTTGATTGCTTTTTCTAGTCTTCTTTTCCCCCTTAGACATGGATTGCAACATCGGAGTGATGTGCAGAGAATAAAACTCATTGCAATTTTCAGCAAGAGTGTTGAGGCTGTTATACTTCATGATGATTTCCTGTTGGTCAGAGTTCATTGTTGCTAACTCTTTTTGAATATTCATCATGTTCTCTTCATGTCTTTTCTCTGTTGCGGCCTTCTCATCCATAATATTCTGAGCTTTGACGAGAGCCGTCTTTGCAAGCCTGAGCGCCTGACTTACATCTTCTTCATAACTCTTGTGATAAAGACTTATGTCTCTCTGAGCTATTGTCAAAGTTGTAGTGCGTCTCAGCACTGTAGCCAGTATCTTTCCAATGTCAAGTGGGCTCTCAGCAAGCAATGCCTCATCTTCAGCTTTGCAGGCATCATGGACTTGCTTTAGTGCTAGAATTCTGGGAGTAAACTCGTCAACTCTTGGGAACGGCACTAAATGCGGTGTTAAGGAATGAACCTTAATTTCAGAAGCAAACTGATCATCACGCGTCAGCAATTCGGCTCTTAGTCCATCGTCTAAATCATCGATGTAATCAGGAGGAGGAATCTGAACGACTTTTGGGTCTCTTTTGGATTGTTCATCATCATTTTCTGATAAGTCGTCATCATCCTCTGATTCATCAAGTTGAGCGACTTTGGAGCCTTTGTCAGTAGCTTCACTTCCTTTTTGTTGAGTGGTTGCTGATGGCAACACTTCAGACTCAACGACTGGAGTTTCACCAGTAGATAGTTGTTTCAATTGAGTTTGGGGCTCAATTACTGGAGTTTCGCCAGTAGTTAGTTTTAATTGAGTAGTTGCTGAAGGCAACGTTTGAGACTCAATAACTGGAGTTGCGCCAGTAGTAGGTGGAAGGGATGGAACTTCCTTCGATTTTGGTCTTGAAGATTCACCAATTTCCAGATCCTGCGTATGCCTTGCATGGATCACGAGACTATTTTGTAGAGCTCGTTGGTAATCTTCATCTTCTTCATCCTCATCTTCAAGGTTTTCTTCAGTAACCTTGGCATCAGAAACTGGACTCTTGCCATTTTTCAAGGCAGCCATTTTTCTGGCGTATTCTTCTTCAGTATCAGCACCTTGTACAGGTGCTTGATTTTCAGCAGCAGCAGGAGGAGGTTGAGATTCTTGCTGAGATTGTTGTTGATCAGCTTGCTGATTGTCAGAGGGATTAGTTTCAGCAGCTGTCAATTTTAATCCACCAGCACCAGGACTTGGACCTTGATTGTCATCATCGTCATCCTTTTTGTCCTTAGAATCTTTCCCTTCATCATCACTGGGATCAGTGGGAATGTTCTCATCTTCTTCTTCTTCTTCATCATCAGTCAAAATGACTAGCTCAACGTGCTTATACAAAGCAACACTTGTCACTTCCTCTTCCTCAGTTAGTTTGTGGGGATCAGCCACCACAGGAACAAAGGAGCCTTTGAGCATCACAGCTTGTTCAGCTGGAGAGGCACTCTTAAATTTGGCCTTCATATTCTCTCTGATTTGAGCAATCAGATTTGAACTCATTTGCTGAGAATATGTCATTTCGTCAGGAAGGATGGAGTGGACAAATGTTTCGAGCTTCAGCAGTGAAGATCTCTTTTTCTCATTTGAGAGATGAAGGTGAAGATCTGAGAAGTCCATTCTCCTATATCTTTGCCAGTTGCTGACGGACTTAGCAACTCTTGACAAAGTTGTCCTCTTGAAGCTCAAGTAAAGTTCTTCAGAACTTACTTGTTGATCTTCAGTGATGAGTACCACTTCAGTGGTCTCCTTTTGAGCCTGAAAAAGAATTTTATTTAGATCAGGATTGGTTTGGAGAATTGTTTTAGAGTTTAATTCTGAAACATGATTTACCTGCTGAGAGTCAGCAAGCTCATGTAGTACAATTTCCATTCCATGAGGAGCTGGAGTAGCATCCTCCATTTGTTTATCCTGAAATAAATTAAAATTAGACACAAGTACTAAGCTGTCAAACTTAGTTTTTATACCAAAATTATTAACTACCTGCTGAGCAGGGAGTGTTGGTTCTGGTTCAGAGGCTTCAGCAACCATCTGACTTGTATCTTGAGAAGTCTGTAGAGATAATATAATATTAGCAAAAGAATAAGTTTCAGAATTTGAAGTTTTACTGATGGTTGAATTAACTACCTGCTGAGGAAGGACAGGTTGTGGCTCAGTCCTTTCAGCATTAACAGTTTCTTCAGCTTCTTGGACTGTTTCTTCAGCTTCTTGGACTGTTTCTTCAGCAGACTTCTGAGTTTGCTCTAACTGAGAAAGCTGTGCGGTTTCAGCAATCTCCCTTGTCTCTGAATTGACAAGTTGAGCAGAAGCAACTTGACCTTTAAGCTCACTGCTTGTCATGAAGAGATCAATTGACTTGTTGGATGATTCTTCAATCTCCAACTCCATTTGTTTGCTTAAATCTTCCAGTACAAGCTGGACTTTGTCAATTGAAGTCTTGGGTGAACTTCGGCCAGTATTCTCAGCATCAAGAGATGCGTCTTTGAATAATGCTTCTTGGGTTTCGGCAACTTCAGGAACAGGAACCATTGCTATCTCAGCAACTGGTCCATCAGCAAGCTGGGCTTCAGCAACTTGATGAGTTGCTTGTTCAGCAACCATCTGTTCAGCAGCATCAGCAAGTGCCGCTTTTTGCAGATCAGCAGCAATGTTGCTTACTGGTTCCATGGTTTGATCACCTAGATTATCTACAAAGTAGATATCTGGGACTTGGGCAGGAATTTCATTTCCACTGCCTTGTGGTCTATTCTCAGTAGAGTTATCAACGTTAAGTTGATTGTTGAAGGCTTCCGCAAACACTTCAACATTGCTGATGTATGTTTCAGTAATTATTTCAGCAACATCTACTGGCAAATGCGTTTCAGCATTTGTCTGGGAATTGACTGAGGAGTCTTGGACATTGGGGACTGACTGAGAAGCCAGTGTCTTCTTTCTTTTGTTACTTGTCCGTCTCCTCTTAGGTACGGGATTTGCTGATGACGCTGCAGTCTGAGTGTCATCATCAGCTTTCCTCTTTTTCGTTTTAGATTTCTCCAGTTTCCCAGAGTCATCTATTATTGCATTTTCAGCAACGGCTCTTGTACACGTACCTTGTTGATTTTCTACAGCAGTTTCATTTGTGTTACCACCTCCAACAGCAGTTTCATCTCTAAGTTGCTGAGGGGTAACATCTGCAGCTGTTGTATACCTTTCTTGCTGGCTTGTGCTGACAACATTTGCAGTTGTTGTCTTCTTGGTTTTCTTACCAGCAATCTTGGTACATTCTGCTTGTAGAAAGATCTTCCCACATTGCACACAGATTTCTTGATTGGCAATGGGTTTCTTAGCTGAATCCTGAAATGTTCAAGGATATAGCATATCTTGATTCCATACATAACTGGAAAGGAAGGTGAGACCTTGTTGTCTTCTACCTTTACCTTAAACTTAGTAACACAATCAACAAGACTGTTGAAAATGTACTTAGCCCAGTTAAGTTCCGATTTATTCTCATGAATATGCATCAGCAATGGCCATCTTCTCAGGCCTACTTGGTCAATTCCTCCAACTTGGGAGTCAAGAACTTTAATCAGTAGCAGAGCTACTAGACCAAGTGAAGGACAGAGATGCTTTCTCTTAACGTGCTTTGTCCAAGTCACGGGAGCTATCTCGCCTTTCTTCATTTTTGCATTTCTGACGTCACTGTAGAAAGCTTCAATTTCTTCGTCAGTGGCAGTGACGTCGTCTTCAGTTCCAGTGGTTGGAATCTGAAAAATCTCCGCTAAATCAGTCCATTTCAGGACGATTTGCGTGTTCTGAACATAAGTAAGGATCACTTTTTCAGTGACTCCATTACTGTCTGTAAGGGACTGGATTTCTGCATTGTTGTAGAACTCCATAGTATCAATCATGCTCACTTGCTTAGTGCGAGCAGAGATAAAGTTCATGAGGCCTTGCTGCTTGATGAACTCAAGCGCCTCTTCATTTTGGTCATCAAGTTCTTGTTCATAAAAGTACCTAATGTACTTTTCTTTGCAAACCCTCCCCATTGCATCAACATCTCGCACTTTGCAGTGTCAAGATATGACGGAGGCATAGGTTTTACAGTAATTCGGTCGTTTTTCAATACGACTTTTGCTGTGTCTTGGGCCAGAGACGTCACCGGAGCAGTCACCGGAGCAATGCGTGTTTCAGCACTGTCAACCTTTGACGATTTTGAGGACTTAGATGACTGTCTCTTGGGAGCCATTTCTTTATATAGAGCAAGAAATTGTACGAAAAAGATAGTTTGCTTTTTGACCGGAGGTACAGTAGTTTCAGGCTAGAAATTGCAGAGAAAGGAAATGTGAGTTAAAGAATTTTGTCATTTCTCTAACTCCTTCTTTATATAGTGTCTCTGGTGTGTGAGAAGCTCAATCGATTTGAGTTCTCAGCAAGGGTAAAACAGAGAAACACTGGAGATAGTGGAGCCTTTGCATTGAATGCGTAGTGGCCCACTAACTAAAACCGTCAGAGCACTCTCTCTCTTTGTTTGTTAGCCGTTAGATTAATAACTCCTTTTAATCAATGGCCACGATTGAATTTCATGTCATGATTCATTGCGAGTTTATCTGTGCCAGCTTAACGTCACAAATTGATTTACCGAGTAATAAGGGATAGATTGCTTGCTGAAATAGACAAGAATCTTTTCAGCGAGTTTGAATTAACAATCTAGCTACTTGCTGAAAGTTCCCCATTACTTAGATATCTCATATTTTCTAAGTTTAAAAGATATTTCTGATTTCCCGTATCAGTAAATTCTTTTTACAATTTGAGACATCCTTTGGTAAAATCTGAGAGATGAGATTTTGCTCTTTTTCTGAATTCCCGTTTCAGAAAATTCCTTTGATACTTGAATACCTGTTTCAGTATCTTTTGATTGTCTAAGTACCCGTCTCAGCAATCCTTAAGTTCTTTCACTTACTGAGTTCTTGTCTCAGCAAGTGATCAAGTTTCCTAACAAATACCTGTTTTGAAGGAATTACTTGCCGAATGCCTGTTTCAGCAATCATGTTGTGACTTATCATTTCTTAGAAGAAATCAGTGACTTGGTCTTTTGGACATGAATACTTTGGCTTGCTGAATACCTGTTTCAGCATTCTGCCAAGTGTATCCTTTATTGAGGTAGTTCAATCAATCCAAGGTTATACCTTAGCATTGCGAACCTATTATCCGGTAGGGGCTTGGTAAAGATGTCAGCAAGCTGATCTTCAGTACCTACTTTCACAACCTCAATATCACCTTTTTCCACATGATCTCTAATGAAATGATGTCTAATATCAATGTGCTTGGTCCTAGAGTGAAACTTAGGATTTTGCGTAATTGCAATAGCACTTGTATTATCACAAAAGATTGGTGTTTTCTTTGCAGAAATACCATAATCTCTTAATTGTTGCTGAATCCATAGGATTTGAGCTGTGCAACAACCAGCTGCAATGTATTCAGATTCTGTAGATGAATTGGCGACACACGTTTGCTTCTTGCTGAACCATGATATTAATCTAGTACCCAAAAACTGACAAGTTCCAGAGGTACTTTTTCTATCAAGAGTTGATCCACCATGATCAGCATCAGAATAGCCAACCAATTCAAGTCCAGATTCTTTTGGATACCATAATCCAACATTGACTGTACCTTTAACATATTTCAGTATTTTAATTGCCTTTTTGTAGTGTGATTCTCTTGGATCCGATTGAAATCTTGCACACACACAAACAGCATACTGAATGTCAGGTCTACTTGCTGTTAAATACAACAAGGAACCAATGAGCTTCCTATACTTGTGTTCTTCAACACTTTTGTCCTCTTTAGTATAGCCCAATTTGGTACCAACACTCATAGGGATCTTTTCAGGTTTTTCATCCTCTTTGATCCTAAACTTTATGAGCATTTCTTTCGCATACTTTGCTTGATTTATGAATATTCCATCTTTGAGTTGCTTGACTTGCAACCCTAGGAAATAATTCAATTTTCCCATCATACTCATTTCAAACTTATTTTGTCATGAGTTTGGCAAAATCATCACAAAGTTGCTTGTCCTTAGATCCAAAAATTATGTCATCCACATAAATTTGGACTAAGATTAATTTACCATCATGGTTCATGGTAAAAAGAGTTTTGTCAACTTCACCTTTCTTGAAACCATTTTCCAGCAGAACTTAGCTAAGGTATCATACCATGCTCTTGGCGCTTGCTTTAGACCATATACAGCTTTCTGAAGCTTATATACCATCTTGGTTTCTGAGGGAAGTTCAAAGCCAGGGGGTTGTTCTAGGTAGACTTCTTCAGCAAGTTCACCGTTTAAGAATGCACTCTTAACATCCATTTGGTAAACAATGAAGTCATTGTGAGCAGCAAAGGCCAAGAAAAGCCTAATTGCATCCAATCTTGCAACTGGAGCGTAAGACTCATCATAGTCCAATCCTTCAGTCTGACAGTAACCTTGAGCAACTAAGCGTGCTTTGTTTGTTACTTCACCAGACTCGCTCAGCTTGTTTCTGAACACCCACTTTGTACCAATAGCTTTCTTATTTCAGCAAGTGGCACAAGTTTCCAGACTTTGTTTCTTTCAAATTGATCCAATCTTCTTGCATTGCCTTTATCCATTCAGAATGCTTCAAAGCTTCTTCTATGGTTTTAGGTTCAATTTCTGAAACAAAGCAAGAGAATAAAGATTCTACTTCTACGACAGTTGCTTCTTCAGCAAGTCCTTGAGTAGCTTTGGATCTAGTCACTTGGCGTTTATTAATATCGCCAATCATATCCGTAGAGGGATGATCTCTAATCATTTATTAACAGGTTTCCTGTTTGTTGGATCAGGATATGTTTCTGTGTCAGTATGTACTTGTTCAGTACTACTGGGAATTTGTGTCTCTGCTGAGATTTGATCGTCAGCAACTGCTTGTCAGCATTGCTGGGTTGGATATTCATCAGCAGGCACTGGAGATTGCGTAATTTCAGCAACTTCCGGAGCAACCGCATCTTTTGCTGGAAATTCTTTGTCGTGAACTATATTATCTTGTCATGACTCGGGGAGGAATCATTGTCAGAATCATCATTTAGTTCAATTGACTTGATTTGCCTAGCATCAGATTCAGTCTTTGCTCATGTATGATTAGCTTTTTCATACATTCTGATATTTCTTCTTCAGCAGGCACACCTTGTGTCTTTAGTAGAATACAACATGCACAGATTCTTCAATCTTTTGTGCCTTTTTGTTGTAAACTCTGTAAGCTTTACTATGCAAGGAGTAGCCAAGAAATATCGCTTCGTCTGCCTTTGGTTGAAATGTTCTTAGGTATTCTCTACCATTGTTAAGAACGAAACACTTGCAACCAAATACTCTTAGATGAGTGATGTTAGGAGGTCTTCCAACAAACAATTCATAAGGAGTTTTGTTGTATTCCTTAGTATCAAACATCTATTCTGAGTATAGCAGGCGGTATTAATCGCTTCAACCCAGTAAGCCTCACTTATCTCAGTGTCAGCAAGCATTGTTCTTGCGGCTTCTTTCAGGGTACGATTCTTCCGTTCAGCAACACCATTTTGCTGTGGTGTCCTTACTGAGGATAACTGATGTTGAATACCTTTGGAGGTACAATATTCAGTTATGTACTGGTTTACAACTCAGTACCATGGTCTGTCCTATGACTCTTACCTTGTCATTTTTCATGACTTCAAGCTTATTCAGCAAGTTAGGTATTTCAGTCTTGGTTTCAGATTTGTGCTTGATGAATACTACCCAAGTGAATCTTGAATAGTCATCTACCACGACTAGACCATACTTCTTACCAGCATAGCTTGTTGAAGAAGATTCAAACAAGTCCATGTAAGAGTTGTAAAGGTTTTGTAGTTGACGGG
>CM051458.1:46494117-46664424 GCA_028274465.1 Plantago ovata
TTAAGGGGATCTAGGTTCAGTGCAGAAGGCTAAAGAACCTCCTGCTCTGATACCACTTGTTGGTCCCTTTAAACAACAAGAAAAGACTAGAGGGGGGGGTGAATAGTCTTTTCAAACTTTTGTCGTTTAAAACTTTCTCAGCAAGTACTTATTACTTTTCAGTAATGAGGTTGCTGATACTTAACTTTCTCAGCAAGCGTAAGTTACTTTACAGTAGCTTGGTTTGCTGATACTTAAAATCAGAGAGCGGAAGTCTTTGAAACAATAAGTGCTTTTTCAGCAAGTAAAGTGTTTCAGCAAGTGATGTGAGTGACTGTGTACAAACAGATATAATTTGCTGAAAGCTAAATGCAGTAAGTAAATCACACAAACGCTTTTAGAGTGGTATCTGAGAGTGGCGTAATCTCCCAACTAATCCACTTTGTCCTTTCTAGGACTGAATCCACTAAGATATGATTGAGGTTCCTTACAATCTCCTATCTAAAGCGATTCGACAGAAACCAAAGCACACTTGCTTTGTCTCCAACCTAAACTAGAGAACTCAACCTTGTTCTCCACCAAACTTGGTACTTTTAATCAGCAAAACTATGCTCGATTAAGTTCCCCCTGAATATCACGCCTGAAAGGGTGTATTTTCAGTTGGAGAGTTTTGGGGTGAGATAACTTAATTATAACTTATTCAGTTACAACAAGTAATCTAAGAAACACAACTTGGAATACTTTGCAGTAAACAAGTTTGATTGTTTCTGGTGTCAAGACTTGTTCTTGTTCGAAAGAAAGAACACTTAACTAATTTCTTAGCCGAGTTTGTTCTACTTCTTCACAAGTAGCTTTTTCAAGCTTTAAGTCTTGGAACGGATCAATGGCAGTAAGAGTGTTTGAAGGTTTGTGAATTTTAAGCACAAGTGAGAGTTTGATCACGTTGTTGACACACTTCAACTCTTTGCCGGATGACCTCTATTTATAGTGCAAGTAAGGAGCCGTTTGAATTTCAAATCCTAAGGCTTTTGTTCCTTAACATGTCACTATCTTGCTTTTGTACTTTCAGCAGCAACCTTTGTTTGTCTTCTAGTCTTCATGTCTTTTGTGTGTAAGCTTTGCATTAAATGCACCTTTGAATAGAATTCAAACAGTAACAATGGAGCGCAAAATCAAGTACATTCAGCAAGAGGTCACATATGTTCATCAGCAAGTGTTCATTCTCAGTTTCAGCAAGCACAACCTACTCTGTCTTTCAGATTTTCACTTATGCAATGCTGTTGCTGAAAATTTCACTTTCTGAGCAACACGTGCCTTACCAGTCTTCAGCAATCTTCAAGTCTTCAAGTCTTCAGATCTTCAAAAGTCTTCAAGATTCTGACCGGTTTCTTATTTGCTTCAATAATTTGTTTTTTTAATAAACAAAATACATCTTCAGCAAATGCTTCAATAGGTCATTTTCTTTTCAGAAAATAAGTTACATCAAAGCTAAGCATTAATAAGATATTTTCTTTTCAGAAAATAAAATACATCATACGCAAATGTGTCAATAGATTAATTTCTTCACAGAAATTAAAGTACGTCATCCACCGGAGAAATAACTTATCTAACACCTATCTAAGTCATCAGCAAACGTTCCTCTTTTACAATGTCCTTAAAATTCTAAATTCCTATGGACCTTAAGAGTACTAGTTACTGGACTTTTCTTAATTTAGCATGGTTAATTGCTCATCAAAATTACAAGTTTCCTAACAATCAAGATACTGGTGTTGGATATGGTGGCCGTTTGTGGTGATAATCTTCACTCGCCAAGGCCTGCACTTGGAGAGAAGGCTGTCTGGAACGCACCTCCTGCGGGTTGGTGTAAGCTGAATACTGACGCCAGTCTATTCACCACGTCGAACACAGCTGCAGCGGGTGGCTTGCTCCAAGACGAGCATGGTAGATGGATGTTGGGCTTCTCAAAGAAGCTCTCTGGATTTACGATAAATACAGCTAGCTGCTGGCTTTGAGACAAGGCCTTCAGTTAGCTTGGGATAGGAGGCCGCCGAAGAATGTGGTGGAAACCGATTCGGAGGTCATATTCAAGCTAGTCAATTCCACAGACACAAGGGAGCACCCTTTACACAATCTACTTGAGGATGTGCGGAGCTATCTTCGCCGACCATGGGAAAGTGTTTTACAACACACTAAACGGGAAGGGAATGCATGTGCCGATTCCTTGGCCAAGTTAGGACATGAAGTGGATGGGTTCCACCTTTGGGTGGTGCCACCTCCGTCTCTCCTTTCGTTTTTAGATAAAGATGTAGAGACCTCGTCCTCGTAGTTTAGTAGTCTTCTTTTGAGTAATTTAGTTTTCTGTTGGAGCAAAAAATACATGATGCACTATGTTTTTTTGCTTTTTTCATCCATAACCAACATGTAGTGTTATAATCCACTCATTAATTAACATAATATACACGAGCAACAACGACAACAATACAAAATGCACAAGCACACATGAAGAATGACATTATAAATAACGGCTAAAAGAGAACACTTCCACCTGCCGAAAATCAAAATTCATGCATGAAAAAAATGTAAGAATGTGAATCGATGCCTTCTCATTAATCACCAAGAATATATATATACACAACTAAATCCACTATTTTAGGCTATATTCTAGGACAGATATACATTCGTAATACATTCCTAATCCATTCCTATCTCTACATTGTCAGTGTTGACCAAGGAGTTAACCTATTCTGGTTTAACTCCTATGTGCTGTCTGGTTCAACTCTTATGTTCTAACACTCCCCCGCAGTCGAAACGGGAGGCTGCCGAACATTGAGACTGGAACGAAAGTCTTCAAACAAGACCAAAGGCAACCCCTTCGTAAAAATATCCGCAATCTGATAACGAGAGGGAACATGATGAACACGAACCTCACCACGGGCAACCTTTTCGCGAACAAAATGTATATCTAACTCGATGTGCTTTGTACGCTGATGCTGGAAGGGATCGCCGATGAGATAAATTGCAGAGACATTGTCACAGTAGACAAACGTAGCCTTGCGCACCGGACACAGAAGCTCAAGGAGAAGATTCCGGAGCCAGCATGACTCGGCCACAACATTAGCGACGCCACGATACTCGGCCTCAGCACTCGAGCGGGACAATGTTGCTTGATGCTTGGCGGACCAGGAGATCAGGTTGTCACCCAAGAAAACACAATAACCGGAGGTAGAACGGCGAGTGTCGGGGCAGCCGGCCCAGTCGGCATCAGTATATGCCACAAGATCGTGAAGAGAGGAAGGAGTGAGATGGAGTCCAAGAGACAGAGTGCCTTGGACATAACGTAAGATACGCTTGAGAGCCTCCATATGTTCAGTGCGGGGATCATGCATGTGAAGACATACATGTTGAACCACATAGGATAAATCAGGGCGAGTGAAGGTGAGATACTGAAGCGCTCCAGCTAAACTCCGATATAACGTAGGATCAATAAAAGGAGTCCCAACAGAGGCACTAACTTTTGGCTTTGTGTCAACGGGAGTAGCTGTCGAGTTACACGAGCTCATGCCAGCTCGTTCAAGAATTTCAGCTGCATAACCGAGACTGGGAAAGAAATAGGCCAGCCTTATGGCGAGTAACTCGAATGCCAAGAAAGTCATTAAGGAGCCCTAAGTCTTTCATAGCGAATTCCGAATTAAGCTTAGCCATAATCGAGTGCCGAAGCGCATCTGAAGAGGCAGTCAATATGATATCATCCACATATAGAAGCAAATAAGCCGTATCAGCCCCGCGATTGTAGACAAACAACGAAGTATCACACTTACTATTGGAGAAGCCAAGAGTGGCGACGAAGTCAGCAAATTGTTGATACCACGCCCGAGGAGCCTGTTTAAGGCCATATAATGACTTCCGTAAGAGGCAGACATCATCCGGGTGTGTCGGATCACGAAACCCCATGGGTTGATACATATAAACCGTTTCCTGCAAATTGCCATGGAGAAATGCATTGCTAACGTCGAGTTGATGAATAGACCACCGACGAGAAAGAGCAATGCTAAGAACAAGACGAATAGTTGCAGGTTTAACCACGAGACTAAACGTCTCACCACAATCAATACCCACGCGCTGAGTTTTACCATCACCTACAAGACGGGCTTTATGCCTCTGAAAGGAACCATCAGATTTAATCTTATGCGTAAAAATCCACATGGAACGAATAACATTAACACCCGGGGGACGAGGGACCAATTCCCACGTCTTATTTTTAATAAGAGCATTATATTCATCAGTCATGGCCAGTTTCCAGTTAGGATCACGGAGAGCATCTAAGGGGGTACGAGGAAGGGGTGATGGTGTAACTGTAGTTGTATGTGCTTCGGAAGGGTCGAAGATAGTGTGAGGTGTAAAAATGCCATGTTGGCTGCGAGTAACGGGACGTTGGGACGGATACGTAGTGTACCGCGTAGTCCGGGGTGGAGGATTGGGATGAGGTGGTGAACTGGGCGGTGAAGCAGATGGAAGATATGCGAAAGGAATAGGTTGTATGGGCGGAGACGAGATAGGTCCAGCAGAGGAACCAGGTTGGTTAGGTGAGGTATGGGCTGAGGAAGGAGTTGGGGCCGCAGGTGAGGATTGGACAGGGGCGGCAGGAGGCGGGGATCGGGTTGTAGGTGTAGTGGTGTAGCCGGGAGATAACAATGGGAGGAGGTGAGCCGGAAGGCCATCCCCGAGAAAATCATACTCGGTCGAGCGTGATGTAACCGATTTGGCCATAGGAAAAGTGGTTTCATCAAAATGGACATGGCGACACGTAATGATTTTCCGGTTTGATAGATCAAGGCATTTATAACCCCGATGATCCGCCGGATAACCCAAAAATACGCGAGTGGAGCGGGGTTGAAGTTTGCGAATAGTGGTGGAGGGAAAAAGAGGGTAACATAAGCATCCAAAGGTGCGAAGATGAGTATAGACGGGAAGGCGATTATAGAGAGCTTGGACGGGAGATTTATAGGAGAGGAGTTTACTAGGTAAAATGTTGAGGAGATATGTGGCCATATGTAAGGCGTGATGCCAAAACGAAGGTGGTAAGGAAGCATGGATGAGTAGGGTGCGAATGATATTATTAATTGACCGAATTTGCGTTCGTCTTTGCCATTTTGGGGAGAGGTATGGGGACAAGAAAAACGGAATGACATGCCATTAGACTCACAAAATTGGCGAAAAGCAGTATTATCAAATTCGGCACCATTATCACATTGGACGGTCTTAATCTTCCGTTCGAATTGAGTAGATATATGAGAGTAAAATTTTTGAAAGATGGAGAAAACTTGGGATTTTTGAGCAATAGGAAAAATCCACAAAAAATTCGTAAAATCATCCAAAAATAAGACATAATATTTATGGCCAGAGGAACTCACAGTCGGAGAAGTCCAAATATCACTATGTATTATATCAAAAGGCATGCATGTGCTAGAATTTGATGGCACAAAAGGAAGCTTAACTTGTTTGCCAAGAATACAAGACTGACATGTAGTAAATTTAGACAACCTATTACAATCAATAAGCCTATTATTCTTAAGAACGGATAAAACTGGATTGCCGGGGTGACCCAAACGATGATGCCAGGTGGAAGAAGCAAGACAAGCTGTTGATGGAGCAGGGGGTGAGGGGCTGGGAAGAGTAACTGGATATAAGGGACTCGAGCTCTCACATCGCATTATACGGGTTCCGGTCTGTAAATCATGCACAGAAAAGCCAGTGGGATCAAAAACTACGGAAACATGATTATCAGTGGTAAATTTACGAACAGAAACTAAGTTTTTGACTAGGGCAGGTGTATGTAACACATTTTGGAGGGCTAAGGGGTAGGTTGGAGTGGAAATAGATGCATGTCCATAACCAGAAACAGGAATTAACTGACCACTACCAACAGTAACATCATGTGTATTTTTGCTCGTATTAAAATAAGACGATAAATTACCTCGGGAATTGGTCATGTGAGAAGAAGCACCAGTGTCCATGTACCAGTTGGAGTCCGGCTGGGACAGACTCATAGTATGCATAGCGGCTTCAACATCTGTGGGCACCCATTGCTGCGCATTATAGGCCTGAGAAGCAGGGGAGTCAGGGCGAGGGCCGAGCAAGCCAGCCTGACTGTTCGGGCGGGAGGAGCCGGGTGCAGCAGGCTGCGTGGGATAGGGGCAGAGCGGCGTGGCCCATGGTGGATGGGAATACTGCCACCAAGGCGCATTGGACCAGGAAGAGGGACCAGCAGGCGGCATAAAGGAGCCAGGAGGCTGGTAAGAACCGCGCCCCGCACCACAGCCATATGATTGGCTAGAGGAGTTATCATTATTCCGAGATTGACGAGGCTTTGAAGGGTTGCGAAACTTCTGCTGCTTCCCACGTCGATGAGCAGGGGGACTGGGAGCTGGATTGCGGTTAGCGACGACAAGAGCATCGTCAAGATTGGCAGCCTCCTTCATGCTGGTTTCTTCAAGGGTGAGCATAGAACGGACCTCATAAAACGGTGGTAGAACCTTCTTGTGGCGGATGACAGAGGCCACACCGTTATAAGCAGGAGGGAGGCCAGCAAGCATGCGAAGAACCAATCGGTTGTTTGGAACCGGGGCACCAACTTGCGTAAGCTGGTCCGAAAGAGACTTAAGGCGCTGGCAATAGAGGGAAACATTGGCAAAATCTTTGAGGACGGTGTTGTTAAACTCGTGCTCAAGAAGCACGGAACGCGAGTTCTCGTTATCTTGAAAGAAGTCACGAATACGAGTCCACAAGGAGAGAGCAGATATATCCGGTTCAAGAACCGTGTGCAACAGATCGGTGGAAATCGTGGAATACATCCATTGCACGACAGCGGCATCAAGAGTATCCCAGAGCTCTTGTTCTGCGGCCGAACGGGAAGGGGAAGGCAGAGCTGGCTCAGACGTAACCGGCTCAGATTTGGGAGGGGTGATATGGTGGAGGACCTTGTGAGAGAGGCAGTGCACCTTGAACAATTCAGCCCACGTGGCGTAGTGAACCGTCTCGGTTTCGAGGATTATAGGGACATGGGTTTTTATATTAGCAACGGCTAGGGCAGGATGAAAGGAGGAGGTGGTGATCGATTCTTTGTCAGAGGTGGAGGAGGTAGCGGCGCCAGTCATGGTGGTCAGCCGAAGAAAAAGGAGAGGGATATAGGGAAGAACGAGAAGGCAGGGTAGGCGGAAGGAGACAGAGTATATATATGTACGGCAAGGAGGAGTATATAGATATACGGCAAGGGCAACGAAAAAAAATATATTAATCGGCAAGTAGATTAATATACGGCAAGGAGTATATATAGTAGTAGTATGTATGCGGCAAAGTATGTAAGGCAATCAATTAATCAATCAATTAATTAATTGATTGGTTAACAAAAAACAGGATGCGGCAAGTCGGTGATGATTGATGCAGCAACAATTGATCAAGTGATTGATGGACACGGACGGAGACTTGATGCGGCAACCACGACAGGGTGGTTTTTTTTTTTTTATGTCGTGAGGACAGAAGAAACGGAATCTAGAGGAGAGGAGGTTTGCAGCGGAGATCAGAAACCTAACGTGATACCATGTAAGAATGTGAATCGATGCCTTCTCATTAATCACCAAGGATATATATATACACAACTAAATCCACTATTCTAGGCTATATTTTAGGACAGATATACATTCGTAATACATTCTTAATCCATTCTATCTCTACATTGTCAGTGTTGACCAAGGAGTTAACCTATTCTGGTTTAACTCCTATGTGCTGTCTGGTTCAACTCTTATGTTCTAACAAAAAAAAATCGTCGAATTTAACTCAAACCTCACGGCATTGTGATGATTCTTTAGTTGCTTTTGATACCTGCTCATAACAGCTGCTTGGTCGGGTACAGGTGATACTTGAGTTTATAGTAGGATGCTTGCAGATTAAAACCAGGTGATGCTTGAATTTAGTAATTTCAAGTAACGGATACTTGATTAGTTACGCAATTGTGATGATTCTGTTCATACTTGAGTTGCTTCTGATACATGCTCATAACAGCTGCTTGGTCGGGTATAGGTGATACTTGAGTTTATAGTAGGATGCTTGCAGATTAAAACCAGGTGGTGCTTGAATTTAGTAATTTCAAGTAACGGATGTTTGATTAGCTAGGTTGGCAATTCCAAAATACAGCAAAGGTAGATATTTTAAATTTAAATTGAATTAGGGATGTTTATATTTCTCAAGGCTAATAATACGACAAAGGGTTAATCAAAGTCCAATGCTTAGATTTGAGGATGGTTAAATTTAGGTGGAGATACATGAAGCAAACCTATAGAAACGTCTAAATAAGGGTTGGAAAAATAATTGGATGGATGATGATATATAATACATTACATCACTTCAAACCGTATAACAAGAAAGAAAAGAAATTGAATACGATAATAATAGATAATTAAATATTCGATGCATGTAAAAAACTTACAAAGTAACTAATTAACTAAAAATTTGGAATCTAGTTTTGCAAATTAATTGACTTTCTTTATTTAGATAAGGTTAAATTAGTCCAAACATATATAAACATTGATTTGTAATAAGTTTTTCATGTATCACTAATTTGATATACACTATTAGGATCATCACTAATTTGTAATTAATCTAAATTATATTGAATTTATTGAACATGAACTGAATGCACGTGAACTGAAATTTAACGAATCGGAATTAAATTTAATATATCTGAACTGAATTAAACTGTATTTAAAATAATTAATTTTTAGACGAATTTATAATATCCTAAGTTGGCAAGGTGAAATTGATCTATCGTGGGTTACGTGGACCTAAAAGCAAAGTCTTTTGGAGAGAGTTGGTAATACATAACATCGCCAGGCCGCGGGCAGTGTTTGTGTTGTGGCTTTGCTGACAGAAAAGGCTAGCAACGAAAGACCGCTTACATATTTTTGGTGTTCCTACTGACGGGGAGTGCTGCTACTGCGGTGGAATTGAGACCGCTGAACACCTGTTCTTTGATTGTGTGGGTAAGCGGACTGTCTTGGAGACTGTTCTGCAGTGGAGGAAGACGCGGCTGGTCTGGGCAGACTGGGAACAGAGCATCAAGGAACTATGCCGCCAATCGAAAGGGAAGAAATGGAAAAGCAGGCTACTGTAGGGATTAATAGCTGAATGCGTTTATGGCATATGGACAACCCGCAATGAACACATATTCCAGCAGAAGGCTATCGACTTGACCATGATTGGAGAAAGAGCTATAAAGAATATAGTGCAGCGTAGTATTTTATTCCCCAAACTTAAAGAACCTGTTTATAACTTGATCTTTGGGTGATTTTGAGTTTTGCTTGATGTTTAGATAGATTGATATTCTAGAGTATTCCTAGGAGCTTGAGGTGGCCTGTAAAAGCTTTGTCGGCCTTATTGGATTGACATGCTTTTTGGAGTCGTAATGAGATGATCTTGTATAGTTCAAATAAAACTCTTAACAAAATGGAGGAGGTAATATAAAAAGACTTAAGTTGCCCGGTTCAACCCCGAGTCCAGGTTAGAGAAGATGTTTCCCTCAACCTCAAGTGATAAAAATATGTCTTCCATCAAGTTGAATGTCAAAAATTGCAGTATGAATTAGTACAGCCACTAATATGAAAGAGAGGAATAGTTAACAGGACAACTTGGTAAATATATAAGTGTACTATCAAAACTCGAAAGGAATAACAGCAACTCAGAAAGAAAGTATTAATCAGGTGACCGTGTCTTGATAAATATATCATCCCATCTACAATATTGTAGGAGTAGGCCGAGTAGCGATTACACTAAAATCCCATTTGTTTTATCATGTACATAAAACAGAGCAATTCTTGTAAAAAAATGGGTATCCATGGCTGGGTATTTTAGTATCCAACAGTCTTTAGGTTTGGCTTATTGAATCAAAGCAAAAGCCATGGCATAATTTAAGCTCAAGACTGTTGGCTTCAGCGTGAACCTGCTCTACTCAGATTCAACTCCTTGCACATTCTACTGCTCATTTGGCCGCAAGAGTCTCAGCAACTTGGGGATTTTGGAAGTGCTCAATCCATCTTCGTTTCCATGCCAACACTACAAATCATTTACCACAATTCCTAGACCAATACCAGCAGGAGATTTGACAATTGGAACATCGAAATTTACTTCAAATTCTCCAACAACTGGTGCTTGCTAAGTATCAACAGGATCAGGAGGTCGTGTGCTACAAAAATTTGTCAGAACTTCTTTAAAGTGCTCAACATAACCACGAACGAAATGGACGGACTCCACAGGATTATTCCATATACTCCAACATGAGCCAATAAATAACACAAACTCTGGTGTGTGAAGTTCCTGTCAAACTGATAGAATAACAGAATTAAGCAAGTTCGAAACGACCAGTAAATCCGTGCATAATGAATTTTTTTAAGAATATGGGTTAGTAACTCAGAATTGGAATTGCATATAGGAAATACTAACTCTTTTATTCAAGTGTTTGGCATCCCCACCTATGATATGGATTTTATTATATTTCAGGATATATACTCCAGAAAACCTTCAGTATTCACTATCACATATATGAAATTATATACTTTAGCTTATGGCATATATGATTAGCCTTTTACATTTTCCAAGCAATAACACTTCCCCTAACTGTTTCTTGCCACAACTCCCAGTATTACACCCACCGTATTGCATTTCAGAGATGCATCAATTTACCTTTTTCAATACTAATCATGTCCATATACAATATATTAGTTATAAAAGTCTAATCATATTACCATTATGCCGTATCGTATGTTTTTGAAGAATAGCATAAAATCACCTTTAAGAATACAGAGATACCACTGGACTGAATCTAAGTTAGCCGGTGTTCGAGCGGAGAACCACCATCGATCAGAACAAAATGAATCTGACAATCAATTTGGGAACTGAGGGATCCGAATCGATTTAAGGGGCTGATTCAATTCCTTAAATTCAGCTCTTAGCAAATATGACACGGGGTACATCTAACATGCGTTATTGTCGAACCTTTTCACTCACATCTACAAAAGCATAAGTACATTAAAAGAGATTACCTAAAGAAGCAAGGAACTCAAGAAAATATGTGGCTGAACCAAGGGCAAAGTCCCTGCATTGTTGACAATCCTAGCATGCCTCTCCTGCCTATTACTCACATTTACTCCTTCCATAATCGACGACCCACAATTCATTTACCACCTGCTTCACATAACATAGCACAATCATGAAACACTGGAACAATACGGAGAGAAACTTTACCCTAAAGCAAAACATGATTAAAATCATATGCCGCAAGTAAAATGTTGCATGTACTCACTGAATCCAATCTAACACCCACGGAACATAAATTTCTCATCCATATGGGCACCGAAATGATTTAGGGAGAATGAAACTGTTTCCGTAAATGAATCGATCAAAAAGAGGCATGATGAGCAGGCACTAATCGATTGCAGTAAAGAATCATTTCAATTGGTGAGAAGTTTCCTGAGTGGATAGACTGAGATTGATCCTGTGAGAGTAAAGTAATAACCGGTAACTGACGAATGGATTAAGTTTTAGGTCTGTAACTGAATGAATTCAATTTTTATGCCACCTACTGCCACACTACCTGTCAAAGCGAACAAACTGATGTCTGGGTAAAACTTCATGCACCCAGATGCAGAAGCACTGATCATATACACATATTAGAAAATGACTTTAGGAACAAAGTCTTGATCAGATATAAGATATATCAGAGTTGGATCTTTCACCAATCACATACTCCACCAACAGGACGTACAAAGTATCTCTCCAGAAAATCCAAACGAAGATTGATGCTACAGTTTCATTAGTTCCTCTCATGTTGAGATAGAAATGGTAACCTAAGATTCGTCTTGATTTGATAATCAACTTCTGGAAAATCTCTTTCACTCATTTCTTTAAAATACAAATCTTTCAAAATGATAAATATGTTTCAGTTTAGTATATTCTCAAATTTAGATCATGCAAAGTTTATGCATATTTTCCTAACCTGCACAAAGAAAGCCTGGCCTATTGAAATTTTATAGGGTGCATGCATCATCAGATCATCTTGTATAGATATGGGAACATTCAGACTATGAGACACAAAATTCAAGAGCTGAGGTTCTCTATTAGTTCGTAACTAACCAGAAAAAACAGAGACTTCCATAGGTTGTAGCAAGCAAGGCTTTGCCAACCATTCTGAAACGGCACATAATGTGTTAATGTTGATCATTACTTTAACAACCTCTCCCATTCTCATGCTATTAATTATAAGCAATCCTCAAATGCTTCAGGCATGCCCACATGTTCTAACACAAAAAAAAGAATGGATAATTAAGAATCCCCAATTTTCAATCTCACGGAGGAAAGTTGCAACAAACGTACCTAAATTTAAGCAGTGTAATTGAACAATCAAACTAACAGTAGAAAAATACAAGGTGCGGAAATGAGTTTTTACTCTAATGGTAATTGGAAATTGAATTCAAAGAACTACACAAGTACATAACTTTCTTTCAACAAAACCATGAAGCAATACAGAAAATAAATTTCATAAAGACAAAGCTTAGATTATCAGCTTACAACTGTTACATACAGGCAACCAGAAGAAAACACATAAACTCTGTTCAAATCCATCCGGCAAAATGAGAAACAATCACTTATAGTTATTGAGCCCTTTTCAATAGAATAAACAAGAAATGCTTATTGATCAGCTCTATAGATAACTAAATGTCTTTCTAGTAGCTGTAGGATAATAACTTCAGTTAGACCAGATTACTTTAGCAAAACAAAAAGTACACATGCAGCAATGAAAACAACCTATTAAATTGCAGAAGATTGATTTAGCATTGATCTGTTTAACAGAATAATCGAACATTCGAACTTACTACAGCAAATATACAGACTGGCTTACTTATGTTCTGGCACGAGCTTCTTAAGCATATCAATAGGAAGTCCATCTCCAGCGTCCACCACATGATAATCAGGAAGCATGGAAAAAGCAGTTGCATCAAGTAAGAAGCCCTTTTTTATCATTTCCTCCAAGAATGGGCGTACCCCATGAAGATCGTTTTGTTTCAGATAACCTTTGACAATGATGTTGTATACAACACTGTTGGGGGCACAACCACTTCTTTCCATTTCCATAAAAATACCTTTTGCATCATCAAGATATCCTCTTCTACAAAGTGCACCAATAACAACACCAAAAGTCCTAACATTAGGCAACAAACCATTGGAAGAAAGTGAGTTGAAGAGATTCATTGCAGCGTCACATTTCCATCTTCAAACAATCCTTGAATGAGACTATTATATGTGATGGTGTTGGGATCAACACCACTATCCTCCATCATACGTAAAACAGAAAATGCTTCATCGGTCTTCTTATGCTTGCATAGTCCATCTATCATGGTATTGTATGTTCTTACATTAGGAGCTACATGATTCTCTTGCATAGCGTTCAACATCTTCCAACCATCAACCCATCTACCAACGGAAAACAATCCACCTATCATGGCGGTATAGCTAACCGTGTTATGTTGTAACCCTACACGAGGAACTTCCACAAAAAGTTTCCAAGCTTCATGCAGATCACGTTTCTTGCAGTATCCATCCATCAAACTGTTGTAGGTGAAAATATCAGGTTTCAGCCTGGAATCCAAAAGTGAATTAAATGTCTCTCTTGCAATGTCCATCTCTCCTCGTAGACAATATCCATCAATCAAAGAACTATATGTAACAATGTCGGGATAGACGTTTTTCTCCATCCTTGCAAAAGGAATCTATCAAGATGTTATAAGTAAAAACGTCAGGATCAAGTCCACGTGTGCGCATCTCGTTCAAGAAGTCTATTACCTCCTTCCATCTTCTGAAATCACACAACCCTTGAATAATTGAAGTATAAGTGACAACACTGGGTGAGATACCTTTAGCAACCATTCTTTAAAAGAGTTGCAAAGCATCATCAGCCTTTGCAGTTTACACAAACTACGAATAAGTGTACTATAAGATTGCACATTAGGCCTGCAACTCCATTCTTGAAATGGCCAAGTAGATTAAGTGCGGTCATAGTATATCCTGATTTGCACAACCCATCGATCACAATGCCATATGTAATTTATTTAGGCTCACAGAGATTATCTGTCAACAACTTTATAAACAATAACTCAGCCTCCTCAACCTTGTTTACCAAGTAGAGCCCCTTAATGAGATTGTTGAAGGTGACTACATCCGGTACCAAACTGGACTTAACGAAGATACCCAACACACCAAATGCAAGATCAGAACGTTTGAGGTGGGAGTAGCAATCAATCGCAATAGTCAAAGTGTATTCGTTGTAAGAGAAACCCAAGTGACGCATTTTAACAAACATGTGGTGTGCAACAGAGTAGTTTTCCATTTTGACAACCAAATCGAGTAAAATGGTGAATTGAACAATAATGGGTCGAGGCTTCATCAAAAGCATACGATTGAAGAAGAAGACAGCATCACTGACCTCTTTAACTCCACTGAAATCCAAATAATATGGAGAGCGTCTGCTGCTGTCCGAGTGGAGTGAAAAAGGTTTGAAAGGGAGAAGAAGTCCTCTGCAAATCTTCTTCATCATTATAATAGTTAGTTTTTCTTCTTTTCTTGATTTGGAAGAAAATGAAAGGAAGAAAAAGATTGAATTGTGGAGAACGATCTGGTACGTATGGGACTATGGAGAAGGAAAATTAGATAAAAGGTTGAGGGTTGTTTTTGTAAAATGGTTTTTTACAAATTAATACAGATGGAAACCATTTCACATGGTAGCACAAAAAACTTAACAAATTGATCCATTATTTACTATGTGCCATCACCACGTGCTTCCTCATTCCTGCTGGAGTCACCACATCTTGCCACGCTTCCCAAGCTTTTTCTTGTCTTTTCTTGGTTTCATTTACGAACCAAAATACACACTAAAAAATATATAATAGGTAAAAATGAAATGTAATAAAATCATCTCCTTTTCAAACATCAAACTGTTTTTGTATCTAGCAGAACCCAAATCTAAATCTCCCAACCACTAAATACGTCGACAACCAGGGCCGTCACCGACGATCGAAAAGAACCACTTGCAATTTTGAAAATTCTTCAGCCAAGTCAATAAAGGAAAAAATAAGAAACTCACATATCGACAAGACGAAATCAACTAATATAAACCGATACATCCTAATCGACACCGGGCGTCCAACCCTCCAGTACCCCTGTCATCGGTAACCCTCATCTAAAGTACCGTACGCATGGCCAGTATTGATATCAGCACTAGCTAGTACTAGTATAGTACTATCTGGGGGGGGGGGGGAATTGATTTTGGGGGAAAATTTCGTGCTTAGTAATTTTCAAGTCAATTTGGAGCCCCGAATTGTATTCCGTTGAGGATCGTCGGAATTGGAAGTTATGGCGCATGTACCATCTACCCAGAATATCAATTCAACCGAATGGTTTAGAGCTTCAAGTTTAGAGCTTATGGATGATTATGATTAGTTTATATAGAATGAGCTTATAATTATTGTTACAAGATGTCTTTGATGGGTGCGGATTTTCTATCCCACTTCATGTCCCACTCTCCCACATGTGACATGTAATATTTTATTTTTACTAGTACCTAAATTAATTATGTATACTTTACTTAACTACACATGAATTAATTAACTAATTAACTAGATAACTAGAGTAAAAAACATTCTTTAACTATATTAGCCGTTTACTTTTTTTTTCTTAAAAGAAGCGGCTACAGGAATAAATTACATGCCCAAGTTCTTTTGTCATGTTAATGCACCTTAAAGATATTTTTATTGTATCTTGTATTTTTATGAGCTGAAAATGCGACATGTAATAAAGTCAAGTGTGAACCAACAATCCATTATATACAATCCGACAAAGCGAAATAGTCATTGGAAGTCAGCTACATGTTTCTTGATTAGGGGATGAAAATTTGCAGACTAGCCTTCCTTGGAGCTCAACTTGCCGAGACGAACCGAAGAATGAATTGTTTCAATTGTGTAGAAGTCATATCTGTTAATTCTCACGGTTTGATTCATTTGAGTGTTTATTTGCATTCTGGAGATAACTTGATTTCTTTTATGAATATTCATTTCTATATTCATGTGTAGCTGCTTATTTTAAGAAAAAATAAAGAATAGTAAATGGATATTATAGTTAAGGAGGGATATTTTTTACTCTAATTAACTAGTTAATCCATGTGTAGTTAAGTAAAGTGATTAATTTAGACAAGTAAAAATAAAATGCAACATGTCACATGTAGGAGAGTGGGACATGAAGTGGGACACAAAAAAAAAGTGGGATAGAAAATCCACACGGTCTTTGATACGTAATTACTCCAAATATTGTGTGGTTGTGTCTAATTTATATTACATTAGAAGATTCTTGTCAAAAAATTATTATTATTATTATTATTATTATTATAGTTATTATTATTATTTATTATAGTACCAGTATCGGGTACTGGTACTATAAAATGTGAGGCGGGGTACTATGAACTAAAGGAGACCGGACACTGGTAGTACCAGTACCGGGTACTGGTACTATAAAATGTGAGACGGGGTACTATGAATTAAAGGAGAC
This sequence comes from Plantago ovata, assembly GCA_028274465.1. Taxonomy (NCBI): domain Eukaryota; kingdom Viridiplantae; phylum Streptophyta; class Magnoliopsida; order Lamiales; family Plantaginaceae; genus Plantago; species Plantago ovata. The sequence continues at coordinate 46,510,738 of CM051458.1, forward strand.
GGGATACTGGTAGTACCAGTACCAGTACCGGGTACTGGTACTATAAAATGTGAGGCGGAGTACTATGAATTAAAGGAGACCGGATACTGGTAGTACCAGTACCGGGTACTGGTACTATAAAATGTGAGACGGGATACTATGAATTAGAGGAGTACCGGATACTGGTACTATAAAATGTGTGATCGTGTACTATAAAATGAGGAGTACTGGGTACTGGTACTATAAAATGTGTGACCGGATACTATAAAATGAGGAGTAACGGTACTGGTATGATGTAGTAGTGTTGGGGTACTATTATGTGTTGGTGACTTATACAAAAAATTCTTTTACCTTGAGTCAATTCATAGTTGGAGGGATATGGCATGGGCAGGGTAAAAAAGATAATGGACATAAACACATCCCCATAATATAATATGTGGTTGATATCAGCTATGAAGTACCATGTTGTGGTCAATCACGTGACCATGAAAGCGACGGGGATAGAGTCTCTCATGCAGCAAAAACACTCCATATGGTAGGAAATGAAAGTTTTTTTGTGGACAAGACTAATGCGTAAATAGATGCCAAATATTGACCCTATATGTAGCTGACCCTTTTTGTAAATGACATTGAGGGATTAAATTCATAATTAAGCCCCCAAAAATGACTTCATTTTGTAGTCCATAAAAAAGGGTTAGTAGCCCTCAATATAGAGTTAAGCACCAAAATATATAAGAATAATTGATTAATTACATTTTTTTAGTAGTTGTAATAATGAAGTAACATGTGGCAAATAAGACACATAAAGAAGTCACAATTAAACTTCAAACCATTGAAGACTTCAACTGATGTCATTTCCTGCATCTGTTCAGTTCGTGAAGGTATGCTTTTGCTGAATTTGAAAGATTTGTGTGTATTTGTTGGAGCATGTGGCATTGTCAAAATAAATACATGCATGAAGGTAAGGCTGCTGAAGCACATGATGACCTGCTCTGGTTTGTTGATCAGTACGTGGCAAGATATAATGAAACACAACACTTGGCAGTAAAATTGTAACCGAGCCGAGCTTTTTTCGAGCTTCTTGAGTTCGGCTCGAAAAAAGATCGGCTCGGAACTCAATTATTTGTGCTAGAGTTCGAGCTCGAGCAAAAATTCTAGCTCGTTAGTTTATCGAGCCGAGTGTTATAATTCGAGTTCGAGCCGACCCCTGTCAAAGTTCGGCCCGATTACAACCCTAATTGGCAGCAGCTCCTGCTGCGAATAATAATGTAGTATATTGGCAGCCGCCTAGGGAACGATTTGTTAAGATGAATTATGATGCTTTTTTGGCATCTGATCAAGCAAGTGTGGGGATGGTGAATGGTGATACGTGATACGAATGGGGTTGTATTGCGATGGAAACGTGACAGATTTCCATTTATCAATTGTTCTGAGATAGATGAGGCTCTTGTGGCCTGGTGTGTTTGCAGTTTGCCAAGGATTTACATTTTTCCATATTATTGTTGAGGTAATTGTCCGAATCTTGTTTGTCGGTTGAATTCTAGTGATATTTCTTTATCAACTGTTGGATCGTTGGTGATGTATAAATGCGGCTTCTAGCTCAACAGTTTGAGTCCGTTAGTTTTCATTTTGTTAGGCGTAGTGGTAATTCGTTAGCACATGCTTTGGCTCGACGTGTTATTGTAGCTCAAAGTGGCTCTGTTTTGCCTACTCCGTTCAAGGATTTTGTATGACTCATGTGTTTATTTGAATGAATTTTGATTTGGTTTCTCAAAAAGTTTTTTTAAAAAAAGAAAATCAAAGTTGTCATCACTCTTCTCATGCTATATTAGCATCATTGATATGTTTAACTTTCCAATGTGAACATATTTGTACAAACAATGAAACAACATTTGCAATTAGCACAATAAACTTTCCAATGTGAACATATTTGTACAAACAATGAAACAACATTTGCAATTAGCACAATCAACTCAACAAGAGTCTTAGGAAAATCTATCGGGCAAAATAGATTCATCTTCTAATTCGTCTTGTTTTGTTGCCGAATTCTTCAACTTTCTATGATGCAAATTGCAAATGTGTACTCCAGTTAATATGCATACGCTCAGGTATGATGCATTTTGGGTGTAGGCTCAGGCCCCAACAGACAATCGAGTAACCGCGCCGGCCCACAAGGGTCGAGTAGTTACAAATGGTCTACACATCGTATGATTTTGTCCGCTTTGGGCATGATCTCGCACATATTTGCTTTTGAAATCACTCAAAAAACCAATATCATATGGGACAGGTAGTTTACTTAGACTTTGTTCTCTTCGTCTGAAAAAGTCTGAACTGAACTGATCTGAACTGAACTGATCTGAACTGAACTGAACTGAATGGATCTGAACTAAACTTATTTGTAGTACAAAATACTATTAGCGAAATTTGAACTGAACTGAACTGAATTTAGTTTCATCAATTGTCAGATGAAAAGAACATAGCCTTATACCATTTATCCCACTTGTCATTCACTTATGTGGGATGAGGGGAATTACAAATCTTGTAGTTACAATTTGTTGTTATAATTGTAAGTTTTATTGTTATTTGAATGTAATGTATTTTGGTATAAAACGGAATAATGAGGAAAAGAAGAATCGGAGGTAAAAATGGATTATTTATGATTTTTGGACTATTTTATTCATTTATTGTGTAATTTGAAAATTTCCAACAATGAATGCATATATAATTAAAAGTGATTTCTATCACATTCCTCATGTGATATGAACATTGGTGATACTCCCATATTAAAGGGTTAATTGCAATTTTTGGGTTTAGCGTAATCAAAGTTCTTATTTATTTATTCTATTTTCAGGTGGTAATGTGCAGACCCCCTTAGATGATTAGATCTGGTAGACGATGTCAGTGGAAATGTTGTCTCACATGTAAATCCATTTGCACTTGGATCGACAAAATGACAAAGACAAAGAATCAAAACCGCATACAACATGAGTACGTGATGGAATGTATAGAAAAATTAGGCAATAGAAAATCAACATACAATTCAAAAGAGGATTTCAATTTTAGCCTGATTGAGCCGGAAATCTTCTCATCCACCTTCCAATGCTTAATTAATCACCTTATCTGAGTGTCTTATGAGCCTTCCCTGGTTCAGATTTTAAAAACTAAAAAACTACTACTACGTACTAATTTCGTTTCATTAATAAATTCCTAGGTTGACTTTTTAAAGAACTTTTACCGCCTATTGCTACTAAATTACACAAGATAAGTATATAATAAAACTATATTATAAAAAATTTACTTCATTTACTTTTATAATATAATTTTATTAAATTCTTATCTCATTTAATTTATGTGTATTTTGTGATCAAAGTTCGTTAAGGTCAATCTTAGGAAAATGGAGGAAGTAATATATATAAAAGCATCTGTAGGATTTGCAGTTGAGGTCCCATTACTTTTACCCGAGCAACAGGAGTTCGCAGTTTCTCACAAAATACGATGCCAAATTGAATGTCTTGCCAAAAATCCCGAGCACAGATTAAATTCCAATGTTATAACACTATGATAAAACTGTCACAACTCAAAAGTGAAAACTTGACACCTAGTACATCTTTACTCCAAGGACATTCCCTATCCGAACAGGTCCAGGCTTCATATTACAAACCAGAAGAGGTCAGGTTTCATCAATCTTCCAAAAACCTGGACAAGTACATATCAATCACGACATGATAAGTTATCACGATACAAGTAATACGTCAACAAACAACCAGAAATTGCTGGAAAATCATCAAAAGCTTAACTTTCTTTATTCGTAAATTCTATAGCTGAAAGCATGAAACTACTGTAAAATAAATCACAACAGTATACTCACCAAGTATCTACTGAAAGCTCCATTTCCACCTGCAACCATGATGATAATTGGTGATATCCACCTTAACACAACAAGAAGCCCTGAACCAACCACCTGTACCAGTAACCGATTTACCAGAGAGGGAAAATGTGCAGTTCAGCCACGTAACCAGCAAGCCAAAGCAAGCACTTAAACGTTTTTAATTATAACAAAACAAACAAATATTAATTTCTCACCAAATCACTATAGGAACATCTTTTGAAATGATTTTCTTTCCCGTTCACGTCTTTCAGCAATCTGTGCCAAAAAAGCAGGGTGGACAGAGAAATATAAGCTTTATGGACCAAAATTGGTAACTGAGAAATACAGAATAAAATAGTTACCTTTCTCTTTGCAGAAGCATACTCCCTCTTTATTGCTCCTGCAGCAAAAAGAGCACAAATCAGAGCTTACGGGAAATACATCAGTGAAATTACTACAAATATAAAACATATAAATAAACAATGGACACAAGTGGAAAGCAAACAAGCAAGTCATCAATCTCAAAGTGATTTGGATGATGACAGAGGACATATGGATTAACCTCCTGTCAACTAAATCCAGCAAGGCTGACTCGGAATACAAGGGGAGAGGAAAAGAAGAGAAAGAGGGGGCAACTAACCGTCATTTGGCTCCAATTCCAGAGCTTTCCGGAAACTCTCTGCTGCAGCGTCAATATCATTAAGAGCAGTATGTGCCTGGTTGGATAGAAAAGGGCACACACATCAGCATTGCACAATAAATAGCAAAATGTCTAGTGCCAAAGCATGAGCGAACAGAGATGCAGCAGAAAAAACAGTCAAGAGCATGACAAGGCCCATTACTTGTACAAATACCAAGTTGTGTTCAATATTACACATTAAGATGGACACATGGCACATAGCAACCATTTGATGTATTCACTTCATGAAGGGAAACATATTTTCTGGCATCCTCAACCCAATCAAGGTTGATGGGAAAAATTGGTTAATTAGTATACTCAAAACAGTCTAGGATTCATAACAAGAATCAGGAAACAACAATGCCAACTAAACTATTTGTACTTATCATTCTGAACCTGAAACGTGTAAAGAATGTAGCTCTGCAAACAGATTATTTCATTACCAAAAATCACACCTAAATTATAATTGTTTGATTTCAGAGCCATAGTGACTTTTAAGTTCATAGAAGACCATTCAGATCATCACAACATCTAGAAATTTACATTTAGGAACAATAGTTGCTGCCACCAAGAACACTCCTAATGGAAGCTGATCATGGGCATATGGGTGACTCTTCTATGAATAAGTTATAGACTGTGGCCCAAAATCATCCCCATCACTTGAGAAATGACGACAAAGTAAATTTAAATCATTCTTTCAAGTAAATATAAAATAAGCAAAATTCATAGAATGGACATATAAGTACTTGGCAAGTCATATAGTACTTCTTTTTTTTGTGTCTTCTCCCCCTATTTTTCTGCTAATAAGTGATGGGGGGGGGGGGGGTAAAATTGACACATCCCAGCGATCTTGGCCGGGATAGCGTCCCGGGATATCGGGTTGTCACAGACGTGATAGCCCTCTAGTGTACCTGTACCGCGGTCGCGCCGGGAGTGACAACACGGAATCTACTTTTATCTATACTTGCGTGTGTCTGTTTGTTCTACATAACCGTTGCACACTTGCAGCCACTCGGCTTTTACATGGACTACAAACAAGTAGCCATTAGATGGGCTTTTAGTCTTCTACCCCATGATAAGTTCCCTTTGGAAGTGCTCTAATTCATTCCAGAGCCTATGAAAGACTTTGGAATAACTGCATAAATGCATAACAGTTTACGAATTCAATAAACAAAAGCCATAAGGGTTTCGTAATCACAGATCCCTCTTCGGCCAATAATATCACAAGGTATTACAAACACAAACAATAATAAAAAAAATAAAAAAAATAAAAAAGGAACAGAGAGAAATAAAATTACGTTATAGGAAAGGCATGCCGAGATATGATATTGATCCAACTGTAAAGTAATGGAATATCATCCCAATTCCCATGCAGTTCCAGACTCGCCATAATATGGAGTATAAATCCAGTCATGGACCACCAAGTTTCTAGTTGTGATAAAAGCTGAGGCAATCTTAAATGTTCCCAACTAAAACAGAGATTTACCCGCTAAGACCTTCCAATATGCAAATTATGTCAAATAAGATGTGGTGAATTTGAAAACCAACCTGGCCTTGACGGAACAATGCCTTTGCATTGTTCTCGCCATCCCGCATGGCAAACTCTGTGTCTAGAAGTGCTCCCTTCAAATCTCCAGTTCTCAATTTACAAGCCTACGAAATGTACAAGTGACTACTGTAAGCACTTGGCAAAGGTCAATATTACCGGAAAATTGAAGAAATCCTTTTAGTATAAAAAAATTTATGCAATGCAAGATTTACAGGGAGCCATATAATATCCAAAAACCGAAGTTTCTAGAAACATGAAGTACAAGAAACTGTGCCAGCACAATGATCAATCGACCAGAACGCAATTTTCACATGCCACCAACAAGATTATTCAACAATTACATAACATTGCTACACAGAATTTACAGATAAAATCACTTGTCAATGCAAAATGAGATCACATACCGTAATGGTCTTTGAAACAAATACAGTATGCACCAACAGCCAAGCAATACAGATTCACATATCAAAATTTGAAATATATTCCAGACCAGACACCTGATCACTATAAGTTCACAAAACAAGAAATATAACTGGAATATCAACATGACTACAAAGAATAAGCTCGTGTACAAATCTACTGGCATGCTTTCGCTAGTTATCTAACTATCATGGAATAATAGGGGTGTAGAAGTGGTACGATTTGATACAAAGATGAAAGATCAATGGTCCAAAATGCAATTCACAGAAAATAATTAATTAAAAAAGTAACACATAGGCACATGAAACCCAGAAGAAAAACCAGACACCACTGCTAAATGAGAGAACTTTCCAGTAGAGTGTTAAGAAGAGTCATCAAATTGATACAGATGCCTAACAAGCACAGAGCAATGTTTTGAAGTCTTACTCAGAGCCAATGAGCGCATGATCACAATATACAGACTGACTGTTTAGCAGGAACAATTCTATGAATTATTTAAGTAATACATAAACAGTAAAATAGAAAGACAACAGCACACAGAATGTTGTAACAGAAATTAGAAATAAGCTACAGTTTGCTACTTAATGGATGTGGAGAGAGAGAGTACAATAACAGTTAGGATTCAATGTCTGCATTATTACTCATAATCAGAAGGGAAAAATAACATGAACTCACAGAACTATTGGTGAATATCTGAGATTTCATCTTCCGCAAATATTCGCTCTTATCTGCTGGAAATGAGAAAAGGAATTTTAAGTATCACAAGACAAACCAAAACGAATATGTATCCAATAGATCCAACTTCTGCAGATCCATGCATCATCAGTCAACACTGAGCTATACAAAATAAACCAATCACCTTCATCAATCCCATCCTTCTCCCAGCAGATGTCTAGATAGCGCAAAGCCTTTCTATACTTCCGGAGGGCCATGGTGTAGTCTTGCTTCTGTAAAAATCACACACGATAAAAAGATTGCTAAAAAATACAATGGGGGCGAAGAGTGTAAGCCCAATGACAACAAAATGATAATTAGAAAAAAGTTGTCACCTTAAAGTGTTCATTCCCATATCCCTTAATTGATTCAGCAGCCGTAATCCACCAAGAGAGCTCACTAGAATTCTCATCAAGATCCACTGGCCAGTCAGGATACAAGTCACCGTCCTTGAAAAAATTAGCAGTCCCATCATCCTCACCCTCTGGAATCTCTCCGCAGTCAGATATAACAACATCGAGTGAAGGACGGTCATTCTCACCAATCGCCACATGCTCAATGGACCGCACAACTCCCATTCCTTTCAAAACCCTCCCAAACACAACATGCTTCCCGTCCAGATGAGCGGTGCGTGTGGTAGTGATGAAAAATTGGGAACCGTTAGTATTCGGTCCAGCATTGGCCATGGACAACATCCCCTTCCTTTCATGCTTCATTTCGAAATTCTCGTCTTCAAATTTCAAACCATATATCGATTCCCCTCCTGTCCCATCACCAGCAGAAATATCGCCTCCTTGTACCATAAAACTCTTAATTACCCGATGAAATCGTGATCCCTAACAAGTGCACATGACCATAGTAAGTACAAAAATCTCGGCAAAACAGTGAACAGTAACATTTCAACAAAATGAAAGCTACTTGGTGATTTATATCAAACTTACACACAAATTAACAATTGCAAAAACACAAAACGAATTAAGAAAATAAAATTCAAAAATAAAAAAAATCATAAAAAATCCCTAAAAGCACGGAACAGTAACATTTTGCCACCAGGAGAGCTATTAGGTGATCTATATAAAATCGGCACACAAATTGAGATAATTGAAGAAACAAAAAAACCAATTCGTCACTGGAAATCTACATCAAAGCAACAGAAAAATTGAGATCACTGCAGGAAAAAAATAGGAATTGAAGAGATAGCAAGTGAATTACCTTGAAATGTAGAGGAACGCCGGTATTAGGGCCAATGCCTTTCTCTCCGGTGCAAAGAGCCCTGAAATTCTCGGTTGTTTTGGGGACAACATCGGAGAAGAGTTCGATTACAATTCTTCCTTCAAGCTCACCTCCAATGGTGATATCGAGAAAGCAACGAGTTCTGGCCGCCATATTGGTCGAAACAGTTGGATGTGTGTGAGAGAGAGTGTGTGTATCGGTAGGTGTATGTATAGGTGAGCAGGAGAAGAAGAAGAGTCTGGAAGAATGGAATGGAAGTGGAAACAAACCCTAAACCCCGCTCTTATTATATTTCGAATCAATATGGAATATAAATATAGCCTCCCAAAATCTTTAATTCTTACGTCAAATCTTACGAAAGCGCGTGCACGTTGTTATTAAAGGATTTTGATAAAACTTAAATCGCAAATCGTACTATACGCAGATTAAGCGAATCGTAGTATACTTGTGATTGTACGCAAATCAAAGCGAATCGTACTATACTTGTGATTGTGCGCAAATCAAAGCGAATCGTACTATACGTGTGATAGTACGCAAATTAAAGCGAATCAAACTATACTTTATACTTGTGATAGTACGAAAATTAAAGGGACATAGGTTAGGAAAGAATCGGTCTCAAGGCTCAGGAGTACGAGTACCTAAGGCATTAGACCATAAATATCACCACTCACCCATTCAACCCACTCATCCACTCTTTCAATTAAAAAATTAATTTCTCTCTCATACACATACCCAATCTTCCAACCAATCCACTCACAACAATAAAACATCATTTATCATCACTCACCACTCACCCAATCTTCCAATTAATATAACATTTTTTATTATTATTATTTTATAATATAATAATTATAATTTAAATATTATAAATAACTATAATTAAAAAACATTGTATTTATATTAATGGAAATAATAAAAAAAGATAAATATCAATTGAACATACATTAAAAAGAGTACAAATTCAAATATTACAATACTTCTTCACGAATACGTTAAAAACGTACATTATTTCTTCACGAACACGTTAAAAACTTGCAATACTTTAAAATAGAAAATAAACAACATTGGCGAAGGATGAAAATAAAAATATTACACATTTAGTCCTCATCTTTGAATTTTTCCCATATATGTTCAATCAAGTCGCGCTGAAGATCCTTGTGAGCTTCTATATTGCGAAATTGGTCCCTGTTAGTCATATATTGGGCTAGGCTTCCAATTCGTTCCGTAGAGAAGTTGAAAATGAGATCAACATAGTCTCCTTCAGCCTCCTCTTCATTCACCCCTAAACTTGTTTGTCGATCTTTGATAAATTCAGTGGGATAAGTATAGTTTAGGTAAGTGTCTCTCTCATCCTCTACTATCATGTTGTAGAGAATGATGCAAGCGATCATAATTTCCCCATGGCATGTTGATCCCATAGAAGACATGGATGTTTAATAAATGCGAAACGAGCTTGAAGAACACCAAAAGCACGCTCAACATCTTTCCTAACAGCCTCTTGATGTTGAGAAAATAACTTGTGCTTACGAATAATAGGAGCCTTAATAGATTTTACAAAGGCAGCCCATTGAGGATAGATGCCATCGGTGAGGTAATAGCCCATACTTCTTTCATGGCCGTTAACAGTGTAACTGACTTTCGACGAACGACCTGATAAAATATCATCGAAAATAGGAGATTTTTCTAGCACATTAATATCATTCGCAGACATTCATCGTGAAGGTCTGGTGATGTTCCGTATGCTATAACTCTTATTGCAGCAGTACATTTTTTAATCAAAGACATACCTAGTCGACCAGTGGCATCACGATTTTGCTGAAAATATTCGTCGGAACTGAGTTTCTCCATTATACGCTCGAACACGTGCTTCCTCATTCGAAACCTACGGCGAAAAATGTCTTCGTGGTACATTGGTTCCGGAATGACAGAGAGATACATTTTCAACAGGTTTTGATGACCTTCCTCACGAATTCGCTCAATATGTCGCCTTTTAGCTCTAACATTGTGGTTTGTATGCTGAGCAGGTAGTAATGACATTCGCATGGACACATCCTCAATGAGGCAATCAAATGTTTTATTATGTTGTGCGACTCGTTCTTCCCACTCATCTAGCTCGATGAGATCGGAAGAACCATCACCGGAATTAGAACCAGGATATATATGTTGGGACGATGACATTATTTTGATTGGGGATGCAATACTTGTGAGGAAATAAAAGGGATGGAGAAGATTTGAGTGGTATGATCTCAACCATATGCACATATATAAAGAAAGATAGAGATCGATCTGGGCCATTCATATCCACATAAATCTTATCTGGACAAAAGCAACCATGTGAGATATTTTGTGTGAGCAAGAAATGATACTTGAATTGACTACACACTGACAAAAGTTGATAGTTGAAATGACAACACAGTGCCACTAAAGTTGGCATTTTAATGGAGTATAGTGAAGTAGCATGTGATAGATCTAGAAAAATGTTGGTTGAATAGACTAAAGGCTGACAAATTAAAGTCCACACATTTCAATGACGAAAATACAAAGTAGAATAGAAATGATAAAACTAAATAGATCCGATTACAAACATAATAATACATGATGGAAGTAAATCAAACATAATTGCAATAATACGAACACACATAGTAGAAATCAATTACGACAACAGAAATACATTAATATAATTAAAAGAAAGTAGAACATTTTACCAACAACTGGTTCTTGAGATCTTCTTCTTGGGGCGTCAAGTTTGGTTTTGCCAACAACGCAGTCAACAAGGTTGTGTCTAACTTCTTATCGGTGCTCCTGCTGGCAAACTCAAGTTCTTTCTCACGCGTGATCCTCATTGCACGCAGTTCATTAGTGAATTCCTCCGGAATTACAGAATAGGATGAGGATGATGCTTTCCCTTTTCCCTTCCTTTTGTTTTTCGTCGCATCTCTACCAGTTGGGCGATTAATTGTTGAAGTATCACTCCCTGGAGTCTCTGTCGCATCTTCGGTTGGGCCATTGTCATCTTCATCATCGGTTCTCGATCTCTTTGAACTGCCATGACCTTCATCCTCAAACTCAGTTGCATCTGGACGGGACCTTCTATTCTCACTAGGATGCTGAAACTCCCACTTCACACAGTGCTGCATCACTTTTTACCACACTTCCATGTGCTTAAATTCTACCCTCGTACTGTAGAACTTTTTAGCTAACTTCAAAACATCGTCTGTGCTCATTCCGCTCGTTTTCTACCTGTGGGTTTCCTTGTATGCCCCAACCCATTTTGTGACATTCGTGTTGAGTCACTGATACCGACCTCTCAATGAATCCTTAGACCGGTCATTGATGAGTGTACCAGGGGATTCTGCTCGTGCTTGCGCAAACATGTAGTGAATTCTGTCCCAGAAAGTTTCTGCACTCGGATTAGTGCCAGTAACTGGATTTTCACTGATGTACTTCCAAGGTGACATTAGGCGCATGTCTTCAATGTCCTCCCAAGGCACGAGTTTTTCTTTGGCTGAGTTTGTGGTTTCAACACTTTGGGGCTCGATATTAGTTTGAGTGGGATTACGAGGAAACTAGGTGGGAGGAAACTGAGAGTAAATATCTGGTTCATAATCTGGGAATTCTTGAGAAGAAAACTGTGGGTAATATGGATCCATTTAGCTAGTGAGATAGAGATTAATTGAAGGTTAGAGGAGGGTTTTTTAGATGTATTGAAAGTATAGCAAATGTGGTCTCTATTTATAGAGGAAAAACAAATCATGAATTTTGGTATAATTTTTTTTTTTAAAGATAATCAGAAGATAATTAAAAGATAAAAATAATTATCTACAAAATCCGGATAACCAATAGAAAGGGGACATGTGTCCCCTTCCTATAGGTGGAAGTGAACCCATGTTGATGAGTGAAACATGGGATGTGATCGATCAGGCATGATCGATCATGCTTGGGCGATTTTAATTTTTCATTGTTTTTAGTGACTAGGCATGCATGTCCCATGCATGCATGCCGATAATCTCGATCTTAGACCATAAATATCAGCACTCTTCCATTCAACCCACTCACCCACCCTTCCAATTAAAAAATTAATTTTTCTCTCATAAACATATCCAATATTTCAACCAATCCACTCACAATAATAAAACATCATTTAGGCTCTGTGTGATTCGCCTGAAAACCTCTGAACTTATCTGAACTGAACTTATCTGAACTGAACTGAACTTAATAATCGTGAACTGAACTGAACTGAACTTATTTGAACTGGACTGAACTTAATAATCCTGAACTGAACTGAACTGAACTTAATAAATCTGAACTGAACTTATCTGAACTGAATGAACCTGAACTGAACTTAAGAATTAATAATAATAATAATAATAATAATAATAATAATAATAATAATGAATAAATAAATAAAAATAATTTTAATATTAAATATTAATATTATTATATAATAATAATAATATGTTATTATTATGATAAGAACTAATTTTCATTACTGCGAAACTATAAATATAATTATTATTATAACAATAGCAACAATAATATCATTACAAAGTACAAATTTTAAAGGAAGTTGAAGTACAGAATAAAAAGAAGTGAAAAGAAATGGGGCAAAACAATAACAAGAATACACATGCAATATGGAAACTAATATGTAGTTATGAAATATGTGTCTGGGTGATTTTGTCTAGCTTTCTACTATGCTTCTGGTTTGTTATTAGTACTTTTTTTTTTCTTTTAATTTTTGTTCTTTTGGCCTCCGTTCTGATTGATACTCGGTTCTACTATGCTTTTGGTTTGTTATCAATACTACTTTTTTTTTCTTTTTTTTTCTTTTGGCCTTTTGTTATCAGGAGTTATGTGCTTGTTTTTCTATGTTGAATTTCATACATAACTACGTCATATTGACTCAATCACCTCAATTTGGAGATATATTGTTTTGGTTTATTTAATTCAATATTTTGCGATAATAAATAAATAAATAATAGAAAGATAAACGTATATTATTATTTAATTCATTTCGCTCCACAAAAGTTCGCTCAACCATGCATCATTTTAAAAATAACGTACACTACAAGGAAAACTGACTTTAGCAACGGATGTCATCCGTCGCTATATGTTAGCGATCCGTCGCTAAAGGCGATTAGCGACGGATTGTCCGTCGCTAAATAGGACGTCTCGAAAAGTGGCGTCGCTAAAATAAAAAGCGACGGTTAAACCCAACCGTCGCAAAATAATAGCGACGGATAAACCTATCCGTCTCCCTAGTGGTCGTTGACCATTATGGAGACGGAACAAATTATCCGTCGCTATTATTTTGCGACGGATGGGTTTAACCGTCGCTAAATGGATGGGACACGTGTCCTTCCCTGGCCAAGTGCTCAGGGCGACGGATAGTGCTAAAATGTACGAACATAAACATAAAAAACGCGCATCTCAAAATGTACGGAGATGCAATCCTACAATGTATGAACATAAACTAAAAATACTAAAACTACTAGCTACTCCTCTGCCTCTGCGTTCTCCACCCCACCCAAAGCTACAACATGGTGGTGCGGCTGGATGAGGGGAGGGTCCCGGTTCCAGTACGCTTCCCACAGCGGCCGAGAAGCCGTGTCAATCCATAGGGGCCATTTTCCCTCCTTGCTCTAGTCAGTTTTGACTCTCATCATCGTATGCATGTGGATGCTAGATCCTCGGACCAGGAACGCATTCCACAACTCTCCATATGAGAAGGAGGCATATAGTAGTAGTTCTGCAATATATATTCAATGTACATAAGTGAAATGAAACACAATTTACTTAAATGTTACACTTAATTAGTGAGCGCCGCCTACTCAATAACCTAAGATTGCGGTCTAACATAATCATGGGCGCCGCCTACCCAACATCATGAATGCGGACGTAAAGTTATTAAATACAAATAAAGTACCTTCAATTCCTCGAAAAAACTGCTCCTTTGCGAACATAGGAAGCGTACTCCACCTTTCACCCCCACTCCCTGGCTCTGGAAGCGTATGAAATCTTCTACGGATGATGTTACCCAACTTTCTATTAGCTTCAAGCGGGTGAAACCTGTAACACATATTAAAAAAATAATTATGGATACCCACAACTATATATAAAAACAATTAAATACAAACTTTAAGTACAAAATTTACATGGAACCCTGCCCAACAGATAAGACAGACAGCCCATTGTTGCCGCCCTGGGGCAGTGCTTGACCATCGTTGCCGCCCTGGAGTTGTGCTTGACCATCGACGTTCATTGTCTTGATTGCTAGTTAACTTATTGTCACTTAATAAGTTGTCACTTAATAAGTACAGACGAGGACTCGGAAAGCAAGGAAAGTTTGTAATGTTTACTCTATGGATACCAGGAAATAAAGTTCATTTATTAGTAGGCCACGCGATAAGAATGACTGAAATAGGCCGGCACAGTAACAACGTCATTAGAAATTCTGTTGTTACGGTGCCTGCCTACTACAATCATTCACAACACAAGGTCATATTATTAGTTTGGTCCTCTAGTGTGTTCAGTTAAATACAATCAGTTCCCTTAAATGTCAGTAAGGCTTACCAATGGGTGCAAACCAATAAAACGCTTACTGATCGACAGTAAACGTATAGTATTAGTTATTATCCAATGTAAGCCTTATCCAACACTTCCAAACTAATATATGTATATCATCATCACACCTATTCATTTCAATGAAAAACAAACTCTTATGTGTGTTTTCAGTCAAATACAATCAGTTCGATTAAATGTCGGGGAGACTTTTCAATGGGACCTAACCAGTGTAACGCTCACTGATCGATAGTAAGCATGTACTATTAGTTAGGGCCCAAGAAAAATCTTACCAACACAAAAAAATCAATTATAATAACATCATCACACTTAATAACTTATATAACATAATTAAAATAATTAACATTATTAATCTATTAATTAACATAATTATAATTATCAGAACTAAGTAGGCAGAATTTTAATCTGTTTTATTAATCAAACTTAATCCAACTTAATTCAAAATTTAACAAAATGTTAAGCAAATTTAACATGAATATTATAATAACATGAAAACAGAACTAACTTAAGCAATTTAACAGAACTAACTTAAGCAAATTTAACATGCATATTAAGCATGAATAACCAATTTAACATGAATAAGGTATTAACATGAATATTATGATATTCAAATCCATTTAACATGAATATTACATGAATATTAACCAAATTACAGTTAAAAATTAGGGTTAATTTGGGGCAAATCAAACCCAAACTTCAGGCAAAATTCATTTACAGATTTAAGAGAACCATTCTAGCTATACAACATATATAATTTAACAATTAACAACTATAAAAATCAGATTTAAGCACAAAACATAAAAAGCCCAAAAATTAGGGTTAGGGTTCTAACCTTTTTTGGGCAAAGATCGAATCGGAGAGGAGAAGAGGATGAGGTGGCTCGTCACTAGGCACAATGGTTACTAATTCTACAAATTTCAATCAAAAATGAGGAATTAGAAAATGAAATTGAAAAATTAGAGAAGCAAAAGAATGAGAGGAAGTAAACTTACAGATTGTATTAAAGAATGGTGGCGGTGGAAGGTGGTGGCGGCGGCGATGATGACGGCGGACGGTGGTGGGTGGTAGTTAGGGTTTGGGATTTGATTTGGGGGAGAATAGAAATGGGGGAGGAGAATGAGAGAATGCTCTCTCTGTAAGCAGACATCGTCTGCTTTATACAGACATATAGCGACGGATTACTAATCCGTCGCCATTTCTCAAATTTAATTTAATTTATATTTTCCTTTATTTTAAAATTTAAATAAATTTTAAATAGATGTCATTCACAAATAAATATTGTTTTTCAGGAGAAAGAAATAGAGCCTAAATACATCACATAACAGTTATAGTCACGTCAAGTTTCAATGCATCACACGCATTTCGTATCGTATGACGCGAATCCTAATAATAATAATAATAATAATAATAATAATAATAATAATATATAATAATAATAATAATAATAATAATAATAATAATTATTATTATTATTATTATATTATTATTATTATTATTATTATTATTATTTATTATTAAAAAATCTTTAGTAAAATCTAGTTGTTATATCTTTTATTATTAAAAAATAAATAATAAAAAAAATTGAACTCAACTGAACTGAACTCAATAAATATGAACTGAACTTAATAAATCTGAACTGAACTCAACTTATCTGAACTGAACTGGACTTATCTGAACTGAACTGAACATATTAAAACTAAAATTAAGGTGAAACGAACAGAGCCTTATCATCACTCACCACTCACCCAATCTTCCACTTAATATAACATTTATTATTATTATTATTTATAATATAATAATTATTATTTAAATATTATAAATAACTATAATTAAAAACATTGTATTTATATTAATGGAAAATAATAAAAAAAGATAAATATCAATTGAACATATATTAAAAAGAGTACAAATTCAAATATTACAATACTTCTTCACGAATATGTTAAAAACGCACATTATTTCTTCACGAACACGTTAAAAACTTACAATACTTTAAAATAGAAAATAAACAACATTGGCGAAGGATGGAAAATAAAAATATTATACATTTAGTCCTCATCTTTGAATTTTTCCCATATATGTTCAATCAAGTCACGCTGAAGATCCTTGTGAGTTTCTCTGTTGCGAAGTTGGTCCCTATTAGTCATATATTGGGCTAGGCTTCCAATTCGTTCCGTAAAGAAGTTGAAAATGGGATCAACATAGTCTCCTTCAGCCTCCTCTTGATTCACCACTAAACTTGTTTGTCGATCTTTGATAAATTCAGTGGGATCGGTATAATTTAGGTAAGTGTCTCTCTCATCCTCTACTATCATGTTGTGGAGAATGATGCAAGCGATCATAATTTTCCCCATGGCATGTCGATCCCATAGAAGACATGGATGTTTAATAAATGCGAAACGAGCTTGAAGAACACCAAAAGCACGCTCAACATCTTTCCTAACAGCCTCTTGATGTTGAGAAAATAACTTGTGCTTACGAATATAGGAGCCTTAATAGATTTGACAAAGGCAGCCCATTGAGGATAGATGCCATCGGTGAGGTAATAGCCCATACTTCTTTCATGGCCGTTAATAGTGTAACTGGCTTTCGGCGAAAGACCTGATAAAATATCATCGAAAATAGGAGATTTTTCTAGCACATTAATATCATTCTGTGTACCTAGGGTTCCAAAAAATGCATGCCAGATCCATAAGTCTTCTGATGCAACGGCTTCCAAAATAATTGTAGGCTTCCCACTTCTTCCTTGATACTGCCCCGCCCAGCTGGTAGGACAATTCTTCCATTCCCAATGCATGCAATCAATGCTTCCCATCATGCCTGGAAACCCACGATGTTCACCAATATGTAGAAGTCGCGCCATGTCCGTGTCGGTTGGACTTCTGAGGTATTCAGACCCGAAGTTGGCAATTACACCTTCAGCAAACTTCATAACTGATTTTCTTATCACTTGTTCGCCCCTTCGCAGACACTCATCATGAAGGTCTGGTGATGTTCCGTATGCTAAAACTCTTATTGCAGCAGTACATTTTTGAATCAAAGACATACCTAGTCGACCAGTGGCATCACGATTTTGCTGAAAATATTCGTCGGAACTGAGTTTCTCCATTATACGCTCGAACACGTGCTTCCTCGTTCGAAACCTACGGCGAATAATGTCTTCGTGGTACATTGGTTCCGGAATGTCAGAGAACTACATTTTCAACAGGTTTTGATGACCTTTGATGACAGTGTTTTTTACACTATCATTCGGTTCTTTTTCACCAATTTAGCTATCGTCTAGTATGCATTTTAGTGCATTTTGTTAGAATAGTGTCACGTTTCCATTTTCTTTATTATTTTTAGGATTTAGGTGAAAATCTCACTTTTGGATATGAATCATGGCGAAACATTGAAGTTTTGGTGCAACAAGATCACCCGTGGTGTATGAAGGAGTATCGGGACGTGTTTCCAGGCCAAAAGACCAAGTTTTGGAGCTCAAAACCGTGGCCAAGGCCAAGGAGAACATGAAAGATTCGAGATATCTTGTATGAGGAAAAAACGGTAGTTCATTCGGTGTTCGGATGAAGATTTTGGAGCCTTTGAAGTGAAATCTGGAAGTTCCATTTGCATAGTCTCAGTATTTTGGGCACCAGACTTTCATATGATATTGGATTGAGATGAGGTTACAAACTACGCGTAGCTAACTCGAAGAGCTATCGAACGGTGGGTCTTACGTGCCAATCCGAGTTTGGACGTGCCCGGAATCTCTGTTCGAACTTATAAGAAAAACTGGCGAACTTGCTGCAGCCACAAGCGGACCGCCTGGGACGGGGGGCGGACCGCCCCTTAGATTTCGGAATTCTGCGATATTTTATATATATAAGTCAAATTGTCAGATCTTAGATCATAATTTTGCAGACATAAACCCTAGAGCTTGTTCTTGGTTTTCTTTCTCTTAGAACTACTTTATCTTAGCAATTTGGAGCACCAAGGTAGAGATTTGGATATCTTTTGATCTAACCTTGCTAGAAACTTGTGAGTTTAGCAATTCACCGGAGATTGACAACCCTCGGTGGTAACTTTGTATCTCACCTTTTTCATACTTGTATAATTGTTTTAATTCGATTCATTGATCCGACTAAGCCAAATATCTTCGTATAAAAGTGTTAAAAACACTAGGACAATTCAAGATCATCGATTCAATAATTATAATTATCAAGTACTGCTTGAACTAAGCCTGACAACAGGGGCGAACGCAGGAATTTTAATCAGGGGGAGCAACTTTTACTTAATGAAACGTGTATGCTACATACTAATATACCTATCTATAAAAGTTTTTCATTTTTTCTAATAAAATCAAATTTAATTAATTTATTCTTAATTTCAAGGTAATTATAAGAAATTAATATTTTTATAGCCGAAGCGAGTACATTGAGGTAATGAAATAAATAATGAATAGCTGTTGTAAAAATCATAATTTTCTTAAATAATGGGAATAAAATTTAAACCTTATAAATATAAATTACGCGAGTATGCTCAACACTTGGGTGAGAGAGACATTGATTTTCATCATGTTTAAAAAATATATTAAATTTTACAAGAATTTCACATGAATAATTAAATACATATATTTTTCTAAAGAACCTCATGAAGAAATAAATTAATATACACATTATTCAGGAAAGTTTAATCAAATAAAAATAACATTCATAATATCAAGGTAAATAGGTATTTTTGTAAAATAATCTAAAAGTTAAAATTTATATAAAAAAATAATATAATTTTACTATTTTTACTATACATTAGAGTATTTTCGTTAAAAAAAAAAAACAGAAATGTTGAAAAGAAAATCAGAAAGAATAAAAGTCTAAGTCTGAAAATGGGACATAAGAATGGAGTACAAAAAATTGAGAATAGTGGGTTTTGAAAATGGGACATAAGAATGGAGTACAAAAAATTGAGAATAGTGGGTTTTGAACAAAAATAGGTATTTTTGTAAAATAATCTAAAAGTTAAAATTTATATAAAAAAATAATATAATTTTACTATTTTTACTATACATTAGAGTATTTTCGTTAAAAAAAAAAAAACAGAAATGTTGAAAAGAAAATCAGAAAGAATAAAAGTCTAAGTCTGAAAATGGGACATAAGAATGGAGTACAAAAAATTGAGAATAGTGGGTTTTGAAAATGGGACATAAGAATGGAGTACAAAAAATTGAGAATAGTGGGTTTTGAACTTGGGTGCTACATATAGAAGCGTCCATTACATACCACTAAGACACGGATGCATATGTGATTTGATACTACTGACACTGTTTAACATATGAATGTAGCAATAAATTTTGGCAAAAGGATATATTAGTAATTTCAGTTGAAAAATCCAGGGGCAGCAGTTGCTGCCCCTTGCGCCTCTGTAGTTTCGCCCCTGCCTGACAACCTTAGCCAAGTATTAGTATAGATAGGAAACTTTCAAAATACATGTCTACAAATCTGTCTTTTGGTGTTTGTTAATTCGAATTACTTTTAAAGCAGTACGTGTTGCACTTTCATGCATAATTACAACCCGATGCTTAGAATGAGCATACTATCACCAACTCTCATCATATATTGTTAAGTTAAGCTAAGTTGAATTTGTTTTCTGAATTTATATAGTAGTTATTGTAGTTAAAGCTAGTTAAGTCCCTAGAGATCGACACTCGAGGTCATCTTACATTTGCACTACGTGTTTTGTGTAGTTGTGAGTTGCCCTTTGGCTTTCAAACAAATTTATTTGATTGTTCAAGTCTGACAATCTCGTTCATCAAATTGGCGTCGTTGTCGGGGACTTTAACTCCTTTTTACTCTTTAGCTTATTTATATTTTCAGCATTCAATTCCTAGGATAAGTGATCTGTGTTTGTCTAGTTTAGTGATTGATTTCCAGATCTTGGTGGGTTCTAACAGGACTGATTTTTGGTTGTGAGTTACTCCTGTCACATATATCTAGGTTTTGTGATGGCTCACCCACTTTTGAAATCATGGGTTCAACCCAACCGGGAACGGATGAGAGGTCCAGCTATTGTCCTTTCTGCTGCTACACATGATTTGGAGATTAAAATCCACATGTTCCAGCAGCTTCCGAAATTCTACGGGATGGCTAAGGAGGATGTTATGGGATTCTTGAACGACATTGAGGATTTCATTAACAATCTCCCAAGGCCTGGAGCAGGAATTACGGATGATGAGTTGCGAATGAAGGTTTTTGCTATGAGACTCGGTGATAGAGCAAAAGCATGGTTGGGCACTCTGGAGGCCGGATCACTCGACACCTGGGGGAAGGTGTTTTCTGCTTTTATGGAGAAATATTTTCCCCATACCTTGACTACCGCACTGAAGGCACAAATCAGCGGTTTCAAGCAAGATTATGATGAAACCATCTACACTGCTCTCGAGAGGTTCAAAGACCTCATGAACAAGTGCCCACACCATGGGATGAAACTTTCTGATCTCGTCCAACACTTCTACAATGGGCTCACATATGAGAGCCAACAGGTGGTGGATTTCCAGTGCCGTGGAAATATTTGGAAGGAGACCGCCGAAGATGTGTGGGCGTGTTTTGAAAGGCTTGTGAAGGGGTCTCAGTTCAAGGATCCAAGGGGCATGAACACGAGGCGAGGAACTGAAGTTCCAGCAAAACCTGAGGTGCAGTTGAATGGTGTGAGTGGGGATAGGTTTGATGGCTTCGCCAATGAGATGAGGCAGGCCCTTAAGAGCTCGATGATGCAGACTCTTTCCAATGAGGTTTGCAGGGTATGCAAGAACTATGGGCATGGGGCTCATATGTGTAGGTCTGAACTAGCAAACGATGGTGTTTATTGGGTAGAAGCAGGAGAAGAAGAGGTGTTTGCTGCAGAATTTAGGGTCCGTGAGGAGGCTAGCTATGGGCAAGATGGTAGGAATCCGCGTGGTGGATATTGGAAGAAGGGGTTCCGAAGCAATCAAGGTTATGCACCTCCAAACCAAACCTATGGACCTAACCAAGACCGTAGTAATCTCAACTACGGTAATGATCATTGTGAAAACCCTACTCCTAGAGCCGAAGCACCTAAGTCCAAGTCAGCTGCTCTCTTGGAAAATTTGCAGAACATGGTTGATAACACCCAAATATTTATGAAGAGGTATGAAGAAGACTCGGAGAAGACGAGGGGTAGGCTTGATCAATTGGAGGCAAGTACTAGGCTTGCTCACCAAAAGATGCAAGAGCTGATCGACTGTGGAGCAAGTAGGGAGCAAGGGAGGTTGCCCAGTAACATGGAGAAGTCGATGTCGATAACCTTGGTAGGAGACCTTCCTGTGGAGATTACCATAAAGAAGGTTGCTGAGTGCAAGTGTTGTTCACAAGGTGAGCCTCCATTGGCCAAGGAGGAAGATAAAAGCCTGGGATTTGATGTGAGCGATGAGGAGAATGAAGATCCCGAACCAATCCCTGATAGCTTTGATGTTAAGGTTGGGATAGGTGGTCTCAATGATGTCCGTGCTACACTAGATACGGGAGCATTCTCTAATGTTCTCCCAATGAATCTGTTTGAGAAGAGTGGTCTAGGAGAGCTAGAGAAGCACAAGGCCATTGTGCAACTGGCGGATGGATCCTTTGTGAGGCCGGAAGGTGTCGTTCGGAATGTGCTAATGAGGATTGGTGGCACTTCTGTTTATACCAATTTCATGGTGATGCCGGCATCACAGTGTGGGATGAATGATGTGGTTCTTTAGGAAGAGCTTTCTTGACCAAGGTGCGCTCTGTGATCGACACCTACAGGGGATCTTGCACTATTGAGGTAGATGGCAAGCAACATACGTTGCAAGCCATTTCTGATCATCAAGTACATTCCATTGATTCTCACCCCGTAGGCTTTTTTGGCCTTGCTGCGTTTGTTCATTCTCATTCTCAGGTACTAGGTATGAGAAAGAGATCCATGAAGGGGAAGGCTAGTACCTGTCTGGAAAGGAACTGAAGAACAAGAAGAAGTTGAGTCAGAGACTAATAAACAATGGCGCTTTACCGGGAGGCAACCCGGAGTTTTATTGCTTTCTTGCATTGCATGCATACATCGAACAATTTGTCTTTTGATAAGTTTTTGGTAGTTGTTTTTCCATTGTGTTAGAGTGTGTTTTTGGTGATAAAATAGGTAAAAAGTTGGTATTTTTTGAGTTCGGGGACAATTAACTCGGAGCCAAGGCTCTGCCGCTCCCAGGCGGACCGCCCCTCACACGGGGCGGTGCGCCCGGGAGAGGCAGAATGCCTGGGCGCCTCTGCCGCTCCCAGGTGGACCGCCCCTCACACGGGGCGGTGCGCCTGTGGGCACCAGAGCTCCGGGTGTCCAGATTTTCGTCCGGACACCCTGTTTTGTCCCCGTATGCAAACATATTGATCTTTTTACCCTTTTTATCATCCGTTTTGGTTTCTCACGAGTTTCATTGAGTAATACAGGTTACAGGTATTCTTCCAGCTCTCATCCAATATCCACTTTCGACGTTCGGGATGTACGACGAAGTTCAGGTTAGGGGGGGTTATCTCTGTGTATTCCAATGACTTATATTTCTCATTTCAACTCGTGAAAGCCTTTTTTTGCACGTTTACCGCTTTCTTAGGATTTAGTTTGTTCGTATGCATTCATCCTTAGTCTGGTTTTGCATGGTGTTGTGTGGAGTTAATGGCCAAATTTTTTGAACTTTTTTATTGTATAGACTAACTGTTTTTTACCATTGACCATACATTGCATCTCTATGGATTAGTTTGAAGTTTGTCTCGCTTGACTTGTCATATTCCTATGTGCACTAGTTAAACTTGGTAGTCTCGACATCACTATGTGGTGTTTTCTCTACTATGGTTCGCGAAGGCCTTATAAAATGTTGCATGTTAGAGTCTTTGGTTGTATTCTCGTGTAATTATGTACCTAAGAGGCAACAAGTCTTCACCTTGCTTTTGAGATTGCTAAATGCCTAGGAAGTAGGTAGAGTGAGGTGTGTGATCCTTTGTTTGAAACCTATTCTAACGAATAGGTTTGGGGAGGGGGTTACCATTGTTATGACTTGTTTTTCGTATAGTCGAGTCATTTGAGTTTGTTTTTTTCTTCTTCTTTGTGAGTTTGTGCTCCAACCTATTTTTTCGAATAGGTTTGGGGAGGTCGTTGTAGATTCGTTGTTATTTCCTTTCAGTGCTACTGCTGGCTATATACAAAAAAAAAAAAAAAAAAAAAAAAAAAGAGAAAAGAAAAAAAAAGAAAAAAAAAAGAAAAAAATCAAAAATTCTAGAAATATGGAAAAGGCAAAAAAGTAAAAAAGAATAAGACCCAAAAAAACAAAAGAAGGGTCCAAGCAAGCCAAAAAGCAGATTTAGCAAAGCGTTGCATTATTTTTCAGCTTTTGTAGTAGTTTGTAATCGAGTTGTATATTCTTCCTTGTGTTTTCGTGTTGCCTAGTCCAAGGCCTGTTCTAGACCATTCTCGTCCTGCCATTTAGGAAGTGGTGAAGAGTCTTTACTCTAAGAGTCGAGTAGAATAGGGGAGTGTTGTCTATTAGGGAGCCCTCCTTCATTTGATGAGAGCCAGTATTGGTTCGACCTCTCTTGAGGAAAAGTCTCACTTGGTGAACAGTAGTAAGCCCTCAGTTTCATAGGCACGGGGCAACCATTTGTATTTTAATATGCATCATTACGTCGTCATTGACTAGGTCCAGGTAGAGAATGTTACGAGAGACTCCCTTGTTTAACGAAGTGCATATGTGAATGTGTATAGGTTCAATCGAGGCATTCTTCAACCTACTTCCATGTTATGATTTGTATGGTCTTTGTTCATAAGTATTTGGTAGATACAATAGATTAGTTCTTCTTGTTTGGCATGAGACTCCTCTTTGTGTTGCATGTAGTTTGCATAGAGTCTAGCTAGTTGCTTGAGGACAAGCAAATGTTCGGTTTGGGGAGTTTGATGACAGTGTTTTTTACACTATCATTCGGTTCTTTTTCACCAATCTAGCTATCCTCTAGTATGCATTTTAGTGCATTTTGTTAGAATAGTGTCACGTTTCCGTTTTCTTTGTTATTTTCAGGATTTAGGTGAAAATCGCACTTTTGGATATGAATCATGGCGAAACATTGAAGTTTTGGTACAACAAGATCACCCGTGGTGTGTCAAGGAGTACCGGGACGTGTTTCCAGGCCAAAATGATAGTGTATATGTCCTAGAGACAGTCCTTACTAAGGGCATGGTGCCCTTGTAGAGGACATATATGTACTATTACACAGGTCAACGTAATATAATATATGTTTGTTTCATTTTACTGTTGAGTATTGCTTTCATATTTATATTACACCAGGCTGCAGCATGTCATATCTATATTGCTGTCTGTATTGATACTGAACATGTCCCCTCGGATAGATGACCGATCACACAGTTAGTGGGAGCTATGTGAGTTATCATCTATCACAAACTCTTCCTAGTCGTGGTACATCTCGGATGTGGGGGTCTGAATGAACCTGACAAGACTAGTATGCGTGGAGGTTATACTTATTGGAGCAAGTGTGAGCCGATCCCACGGCCACGGAACGGATTGTTGGACAATCAAGGAACGTTCCCATAACTGCGCATAGTTGTTCGAAGAAGCTTTATCGAACAATGGAAGTACCCACCGGACACTCCCATCGATGTATACTCTACACCGACGTGTCTATGGGAACCGGTGAGTTGTCGAAGTGATGCCATTCGTCCTTTGTACTTACAGGACTTTATCATCACATTTGTTGCTCCATATCCTTGGTGGACCCGTCGATGTCAGCTCTGAATAAGCAGTTGACCTAAGACACGATCCAGGATTATGGCTAAATACAAATGGGGGTGATAAGTGATTCTGTGAAGGATTCATCTCTCAAGTGTAGCACAGGAGAGCACTGCTCGTAGTCTGCATAGTTGTGTTGGTAAAGTCACTGGCTAGTGCAAATGATATATTATGATGGTCATAAGTATATCTTAACCAAACAACTCCCTGAGACGCCCGTGGATGTATTATTGGGATAGACACTTCATCGATCCTAGATACATCCGAGCAAGTCAGATGAAGGGACGTTACCATCGCCGCGTTGAGCGCAACAGGCTTCGCAACGAAAGGGTTAGCTTTGAGAAACCTCTCAAACGTCCTCGCGTATTAATATTGCAAATGGAACCGTCTAGGAATTCCATATTGCCTAGTCTAGGACTAGCTTAATACGGTGAGGCCCTATGGGTCACACTATGTGGTGATTCAGCCTATCAGAATATCCTTGAAGATGGAATCGCAATTAATTTGGAATTAATTGTGATTGATGGATTATAATTGATTTGGAATTAATTATAACAATTGGTGGCTCAATTAATGATTTGGAATTATTAATTGAATTGGCTAATTAATTGTATTTTATGTAAATACAATTAAAGATTATATTTTTAAATATAATGGAGGTTTGATTGTAAAGGATATGTTAATTTAGAATTAACATATGCACTTGGGCAAAATCTACTTGGAGTTTGGATTGCCTTAGAAATATATGTGGGTCCCAAAAGTGGGACCCACGTCCCGTAGGACAGGCGCGCGCGTGGCTGAGAAGGGGAAGGAGTTTGACTCCTTCCTCTATTAGAAGTCCAAGGGATAAGTTAGATTTTCCTGATTGAGTTTTGATTTGATTGGGAATGAATCTAGACTTGATATTGGTTTCCTTGTGCGATAAGAATTAGATTCTTATTCCTTTACGAAGTCTAATTGCTTATGCTTTAGGCTTCTATAGACTACTATATATAGTAGACTATTGGAGAGAGTTTTACAGACAGTTATATGTGATTTGATACACAGTCATTCTACCCAGTTTTCTTAGAGAAAATAAAAACTCTCCCCTCCTCCCCTTAGCCTCACGCGCGCGCACACCGCCACCGGAGGGAATTGCCGCCCCGTCTTCTTGGTCACATAAAGAATATCCTAGCATTCTTCCGATAGGCTGTTCATCCGTGGATACCAAGGTTGAGGTTCTAGGAGCTGGAAACTAACTCTTATTGTCTTGCAGATATACAAAGTATTGTAGATATCTTCGACTTCGACGAAGGAGAAGATACACCGGAATATTACGAAGACTTGGAAGCTACTTTGGAAGTAAGGTTAGTCTTCTAATTGACGTGTTTATATATATACGACATATGCATAATCAATTAACCGGTATGTTAAGAAAATTTTTAAAATTCCACTGCGTACCCTAGGGGTAACTCTGACCATATTTTCTTACACAAAAGACCAAGTTTCGGAGCTCAAAACCGTGCCCAAGGCCAAGGAGAACATGAAAGATTCGAGATATCTTGTATGAGGCGGAAACGGTAGTTCATTCGGAGTTCGGATGAAGATTTTGGAGCCTTTGAAGTGAAATCTGGAAGTTCCATTTGCATAGTCTCAGTATTTTGGGCACCAGTCTTTCATACAATATTGGATTGGGATGAAGTTACAAATACGCGTATCTAACTCGAAGAGCTATCCAACGGTGGGTCTTACGTGCCAATCCGAGTTCGGACACGCCCGGAATCTCTGTTCGAACTTAGAGGAAAAACTGGCGAACTTGCTGCCAGCCACAGGCGGACCGCCTGGGACGGGGGGCGGACCGCCCCTCAGATTCTGAAATTCTGCGATATTTTATATATATAAGTCGAATTTTCAGATCTTAGATCATAATTTTGCAGACATAAACCCTAGAGCTTGTTCTGGGTTTTCTTTCTCTTAGAACTACTTTATCTTAGCAATTTGGAGCACCAAGGTAGAGATTTGGACATATTTTGATCTCACCTTGCTAGAAACTTGTGAGTTTAGCAATTCACCGGAGATTGACAACCCTCGGTGGTAACTTTGTATCTCACCTTTTTCATACTCTATCTTTCAATTCAATTATGTTTTCATCTATGTTTGCTTGTGTTGATTTCGATTTTGATATGAGTAGCTAAGTTTCTAGTTGGTGATAGTATGTAAATTCATAGCTAGGGTTCATATTGTGCATGATTGAGTTTCTGAGTCTTTTACTTGTATAATTGTTTTAATTCGATTCTTTGATCTGACTAAGCCAAATATCTTCGTATAAAAGTGTTAGAAACACTAGGACAATTCAAGATCATCGATTCAATAATTATAATTATCAAGTACTGCTTGAACTAAGCCTGACAACCTTAGCCAAGTATTAGTAAAGATAGGAAGCTTTCAAAATACATGTCTACAAATCTGTCTTTTGGTGTTTGTTAATTCGAATTACTTTTAAAGCAGTACGTGTTGCACTTTCATGCATAATTAGAACCCGATGCTTAGAATGAGCATACTATCACGAGCCCTCATCATATATTGTTAAGTTAAGCTAAGTTGAATTTGTTTTCGGAATTTATATAGTAGTTATTGTAGTTAAAGCTAGTTAAGTCTCTAGAGATCGACACTCGAGGTCATCTTACCTCTGCACTACGTGTTTTGTGTAGTTGTGAGTTGCTCTTTGGCTTTCAACCAAATTTATTTGATTGTTCGAGTCTGACAATCTCGTTCATCAACCTTCCTCACGAATTTGCTCAATATGTCGCCTTTTAGCTCTAACATTGTGGTTTGTATGCTGAGCAGGTAGTAATGACATTCGCATGGACACATCCTCAATGAGGCGGTCAAATATTTTATTATGTTGTGCAACTCGTTCTTCCCACTCATCTAGCTCGATGAGATCGGAAGAACCATCACCGGAATTAGAACCAGGATATATATGTTGGGACGATGACATTATTTTGATTGAGGATGCAATACTTGTGAGGAAATAAAAGGGATGGAGAAGATTTGAGTGAAGTATGGTATGATCTTAACCATATGCACATATATAAAGAAAGATAGAGATGGATCTGGGCCATTCATATCCACATAATCTTATCTGGACAAAAGCAACCATGTGAGATATTTGTGTGAGCAAGAAATGATACTTGAATTGACTACACACTGACAAAAGTTGATAGTTGAAATGACAACACAATGCCACTAAAGTTAGCATTTTAATGGAGTATAGTGAAGTAGCATGTGATAGATCTAGAAAAATGTTGGTTGAATAGACTAAAGGCTGACAAATTAAAGTCCATATATTTCAAAAACGAAAATACAAAGTAGAATACAAATGATAAAACTAAATAGATCCGATTACAAACATAATAATACATGATGGAAGTAAATCAAACATAATTGCAATAATACGAACACACATAGTAGAAATCAATTACGGCAACAGAAATACATTAATAGAATTAAAAGAAAGTAGAACATTTTGCCAACGAATGGTTCTTGAGATCTTCTTCTTGGGGCGTCAAGTTTGGTTTTGCCAACAACGCAGTCAACAGGGTTGTGCCTAACTTCTTATCGGTGCTCCTGCTGGCAAACTCAAGTTCTTTCTCACGCGTGATCCTCATTGCACGCAGTTCATTAGTGAATTCCTCCGGAATTACAGAATAGGATGAGGATGATGCTTACCCTTTTCCCTTCATTTTGCTTTTCGCCGCATCTCTACCGGTTGGGTGATTAATTGTTGAAGTATCACTCCCTGGAGTCTCTGTCGCATCTTTGGTTTGGCCATTGTCATCTTCATCATCGATTCTCGATCTCTTTGAACTGCCATGACCTTCATCCTCAAACTCTGTTGCATTTGGACGAGGCCTTCTATTCTCAATAGGATGCTGAAACTCCCACTTCACACAGTGCCGCATCACTTTTTACCACACTTCCATGTGCTTTAATTCTACCTTCGTAATGTAGAACTTTTTAGCTAACCTCAAAACATCGTCTGTGCTCATTCCGCTCGTTTTCTGCCTGTGGGCTTCCTTGTATGCACCAACCCATTTTGTGACATTCGTGTTGAGTCGCTGATACCGACCTCTCAATGAATCCTTAGACCGGTCATTGATGAGTGTACCAAGGGATTCTGCTCGTGCTTGCGCAAACATGTAGTGAATTCTGTCCCAGAAAGTTTCAGCACTCTGATTAGTGCCAGTAATTGGATTTTCACTGATGTACTTCCGAGCTGACATTAGGGTCATGTCTTCAATGTCCTCCCAAGGCACGGGTTTTTCTTTGGTTGAGGTTGTGGTTTCAACACTTTGGGGCTCGGTATTAGTTTGAGTGGGATTACGAGGAAACTGGGTGGGAGGAAACTGAGAGTAAATATCTGGTTCATAATCTGGGAATTCTTAAGAAAACTGTGGGTAATATGGATCCATTTAGCTAGTGAGATAGAGATTAATTGAAGGTTAGAGGAGGGTTTTTTAGATGTATTGAAAGTATAGCAAATGTGGTCTCTATTTATAGAGGAAAAAAATCATGAATTTTGGTATAATTTTTTTTTCCAGATAATCAGAAGATAATTAAAAGACAAAAATAATTATCTACAAAATTCGGGTAACCAATACAAAGGGGACATGTGTCCCCTTCCTATTGGTGGAAGTGAACAAAATGTTGATGAGTGAAACATGGGTATCGATCAGGCATGATCGATCATGCTTGGGCCATTTTAATTTTTCATTTTTTTTAGTGACTAGGCATGCATGTCCCATGCATGCATGCCGATAATCTCGGTCTTAGACCATAAATATCAGCACTCTACCATTCAACCCACTCACCCCCCTTCCAATTAAAACATTAATTTCTCTCTCATAAACATATCCAATCTTTCAACCAATCCACTCACAACAATAAAACATCATTTATCATCACTCACCACTCACTCAATCTTCCAATTAATATAACATTTTTTATTATTATTATTTTATAATATAATAATTATTATTTAAATATCATAAATAACTATAATAAAAAAACATTGTATTTATATTAGTGGAAAATAATGAAAAAAGATAAATATCAATTGAACATACGTTAAAAAGAGTACAAATTCAAATATTACAATACTTCTTCACGAATATGTTAAAAACGCACATTATTTCTTCACGAACACATTAAAAACTTACAATACTTTAAAATAGAAAATAAACAACATTGGCGAAGGATGGAAAATAAAAATATTACACATTTAGTCCTCATCTTTGAATTTTTCCCATATATGTTCAATCAAGTCGCGCTGAAGATCCTTGTGAGCTTCTTTGTTGCGAAGTTGGTCTCTGTTAGTCATATATTGGGCTAGGCTTCCAATTCGTTCCGTAGAGAAGTTGAAAATTGGATCAACATAGTCTCCTTCAGCCTCCTCTTCATTCATCCCTAAACTCGTTTGTCGATCTTTGATAAATTTAGTGGGATCGGTACAATTTAGGTAAGTGTCTCTCTCATCCTCTACTATCATGTTGTGGAGAATGATGCAAGCGATCATAATTTTCCCCATGGTATGTCGATCACATAGAATACATGGATGTTTAATAAATGCGAAACGAGCTTGAAGAACACCAAAAGCACGCTCAACATCTTTCCTAACAGCCTCTTGATGTTGAGAAAATAACTTGTGCTTACGAATAATAGGAGCCTTAATAGATTTGACAAAGGCAGCCCATTGAGGATAGATGCCATCGGTGAGGTAATAGCCCATACTTCTTTCATGGCCGTTAAAAGTGTAACTGGCTTTCGGCGAACAACCTGATAAAATATCATCGAAAATAGGAGATTTTTCTAGCACATTAATATCATTCTGTGTACCTGGAGTTCCAAAAAATGCATGCCAAATCCATAAGTCTTCTGATGCAACGGCTTCCAAAATAATTGTAGGCTTCCCACTTCTTCGTTGATACTGCCCCGCCCAGCTGGTAGGACAATTCTTCCATTCCCAGTGCATGCAATCAATGCTTCCCATCATGCCTGGAAACCCACGATGTTCAGTCGCGCCATGTCAGTGTCGGTTGGACTTCTGAGATATTCAGACCCGAAGTTGGCAATTACACCTTCAACAAACTTCATAACTGATTTTCTTATCACTTGTTCGCCCTTTCGCAGATACTCATCATGAAGGTCTGGTGATGTTCCGTATGCTAAAACTCTTATTGCAGCAGTACATATTTGAATCAAAGACATACCTAGTCGACCAGTGGCATCACGATTTTGCTGAAAATATTCGTCGAAACTGAGTTTCTCCCTTATACGCTCGAACACGTGCTTCCTCATTCGAAACCTACGGCGAAAAATGTCTTCGTGGTACATTGGTTCCGGAATGACAGAGAAATACATTTTCAACAGGTTTTGATGACCTTCCTCACGAATTCGCTCAATATGTCTCCTTTTAGCTCTAACATTGTGGTTTGTATGCTGAGCAGGTTGTAATGACATTCGCATGGACACATCCTCAATGAGGCGGTCAAATGTTTTATTATGTTGTGTGACTTGTTCTTCCCACTCATCTAGCTCAATGAGATCGGAAGAACCATCATCGGAATTAGAACCAGGATATATATGTTGGGACGATGACATTATTTCGATTGAGGATGCAATACTTGTGAGGAAATAAAAGTGATGGAGAAGATTTGAGTGAAGTATGGTATGATCTCAACCATATGCACATATATAAAGAAAGATAGAGATGGATCTGGGCCATTCATATCCACATAAATCTTATCTGGACAAAAGCAACCATGTGAGATATTTGTGTGAGCAAGAAATGGTACTTGAATTGACTACACACTGACAAAAGTTGATAGTTGAAATGACAACATAATGCCACTAAAGTTGGCATTTTAATGGAGTATAGTGAAGTAGCATGTGGTAGATCTAGAAAAATGTTGGTTGAATAGACTAAAGGTTGACAAATTAAAGTCCATACATTTCAAAAACAAAAATACAAAGTAGAATACAAATGATAAAAACTAAATAGATCCGATTACAAACATAATAATACATGATGGAAGTAAATCAAACATAATTGCAATAATACGAACACACATAGTAGAAATCAATTACGACAACAGAAATACATTAATAGAATTAAAAGAAAGTAGAACATTTTGCCAACGACTGGTTCTTGAGATCTTCTTCTTGGGGCGTCAAGTTTGGTTTTGCCAACAACGCAGTCAACAGGGTTGTGCCTAACTTCTTATCGGTGCTCCTGCTGGCAAACTCAAGTTCTTTCTCACGCGTGATCCTCATTGC
Source organism: Plantago ovata (assembly GCA_028274465.1). Lineage (NCBI taxonomy): Eukaryota > Viridiplantae > Streptophyta > Magnoliopsida > Lamiales > Plantaginaceae > Plantago > Plantago ovata. The sequence continues at coordinate 46,543,871 of CM051458.1, forward strand.
ACGCAATTCATTAGTGAATTCCTACGGAATTACAGAATAGTATGAGGATGATGCTTTCCCTTTTCCCTTCCTTTTGCTTTTCGCCGCATCTCTACCGGTTGGGCGATTAATTGTTGAAGTATCATTCCCTGGAGTCTCTGCCGCATCTTCGGTTGGGCCATTGTCATCTTCATCATCGGTTCTCGATCTCTTTGAACTGCCATGACCTTCATCCTCAAACTCTGTTGCATTTGGACGGGGCCTTCTATTCTCACTAGGATGCTGAAACTCCCACTTCACACAGTGCCGCATCACTTTTTACCACTTCCATGTGCTTAAATTCTACCTTCGTACTGTAGAACTTTTTAGCTAACTTCAAAACATCGTCTGTGCTCATTCCGCTCGTTTTCTGCCTATGGGCTTCCTTGTATGCCCCAACCCATTTTGTGACATTCGTGTTGAGTCGCTGATACCGACCTCTCAATGAATCCTTAGACCGGTCATTGATGAGTGTACCAGGGGATTCTGCTCGTGCTTGCGCAAACATGTAGTGAATTCTGTCCCAGAAAGTTTCAGCACTCTGATTAGTGCCAGTAACTGGATTTTCACTGATGTACTTCCAAGCTGCCATTAGGGTCATGTCTTCAATGTCCTCCCAAGGCACGGGTTTTCCTTTGGTTGAGTTTGTGGTTTCAACACTTTGGGGCTCGGTATTAGTTTGAGTGGGATTATGAGGAAACTGGGTGGGAGGAAACTGAGAGTAAACATCTGGTTCATAATCTGGGAATTCTTGAGAAGAACATTGTGGGTAATATGGATCCATTTAGCTAGTGAGATAGAGATTAATTGAAGGTTAGAGGAGGGTTTTTTAGATGTATTGAAAGTATAGCAAATGTGGTCTCTATTTATAGAGGAAAAAAAAATCATGAATTTTGGTATAATTTTTTTATTTAAGTTAATCAGAAGATAATTAAAAGATAAAAATAATTATCTACAAAATCCGGGTAACCAATAGAAAGGGGAAATGTGTCCCCTTGTTCCCTTCCTATTGGTGGAAGTGAACCCATGTCGAAGAGTGAAACATGGGTCGTGATCGATCAGACATGATCGATCATGCTTGAGCCATTTTAATTTTTCATTTTTTTTTAGTGACTAGGCATGCATGTCCCATGCATGCATGCCGATAATCTCGGTCTTAGACCATAAATATCAGCACTCTTCCATTCAACCCACTCACCCACCCTTCCAATTAAAAATTGATTTCTCTTTCATAAACATATCCAATCTTCCAACCAATCCACTCACAACAATAAAACATCATTTATCATCACTCACCACTCACCCAATCTTCGAATTAATATAACATTTTTTATTATTATTATTTTATAATATAATAATTATTATTTAAATATTATAAATAACTATAATAAAAAAACATTGTATTTATATTAATGGAAAATAATAAAAAAAGATAAATATAAATTGAACATACATTAAAAATAGTACAAATTCAAATATTACAATACTTCTTCACGAATATGTTAAAAACGCACATTATTTCTTCACGAACATGTTAAAAACTTACAATACTTTAAAATAGAAAATAAACAACATTGGCGAAGGATGAAAAATAAAAATATTACACATTTAGTCCTCATCTTTTAATTTTTCCCATATATGTTCAATGAAGTCGCACTGAAGATCCTTGTGAGCTTCTCTGTTGCGAAGTTGGTCCCTGTTAGTCATATATTGGGCTAGGCTTCCAATTTGTTCCGTAGAGAAGCTGAAAATGAGATCAACATAGTCTCCTTCAGCCTCCTCTTGATTCACCCCTAAACTTGTTTGTCGATCTTTGATAAATTTAGTGGGATCGGTATAATTTAGGTAAGTGTCTCTCTCATCCTCTACTATCATGTTGTGGAGAATGATGCAAGCGATCATAATTTTTCCCATGGCATGTCGATCCCATAGAAGACATGGATGTTTAATAAATGCGAAACGAGCTTGAAGAACACCAAAAGCACGCTCAACATCTTTCCTAACAACCTCTTGATGTTGAGCAAATAACTTGTGCTTACGAATAATAGGAGCCTTAATAGATTTGACAAAGGCAGCCCATTGAGGATAGATTCCATGGGTGAGGTAATAGCCCATACTTCTTTCATGGCCATTAACAGTGTAACTGACTTTCGGCGAACGACCTGATAAAATATCATAAAAAATAGGAGATTTTTCTAGCACATTAATATCATTCTGTGTACCTGGGGGTTCCAAAAAAATGCATGCCAGATCCATAAGTCTTCTGATGCAACGACTTCCAAAATAATTGTAGGCTTCCCACTTCTTCCTTGATACTGCCCCGCCCAGTTGGTAGGACAATTCTTCCATTCCCAGTGCATGCAATCAATGCTTCCCAACATGCCTGGAAACCCACGACGTTCATCAATATGTACATGTCCGCTTCGGTTGGACTTCTGAGGTATTCAGACCCGAAGTTGGCAATTACACCTTTAGCAAACTTCATAACTGATTTTCTTATCACTTGTTCGCCCATTCGCAGACACTCATCATGAAGGTCTTGTGATGTTCCGTATGCTAAAACTCTTATTGCAGCAGTACATTTTTGAATCAAAGACATACCTAGTCGACCAGTGGCATCACGCTTTTGCTGAAAATATTCGTCGGAACTGAGTTTCTCCCTTATACGCTCGAACATGTTCTTTCTTATTCGAAACCTACGGCGAAAAATGTCTTCGTGGTACATTGGTTCCGGAATGACAAAGAAATACATTTTGAACAGGTTTTGATGACCTTCCGCACGAATTCGCTGAATATGTCGCCTTTTAGCTCTAACATTGTGGTTTGTATGATGAACATGTAGTAATGACATTCGCATGGACACATCCTCAATGAGGCCGTCAAATGTTTTATTATGTTGTGCGACTCGTTCTTCCCACTCATCTAGCTCGATGAGATCGGAAGAACCATCACCGAAATTAGAACCAGGATATATATGTTGGGACGATGACATTATTATGATTGAGGATACAATACTTGTGAGGAAATAAAAGGGATGGAGAAGATTTGAGTGTAAGTACTATGGTAATGATCTTAACCATATGCACATATATAAAGAAAGATAGAGATGGATCTGAGCCATTCATAGCCACGTAAATCTTATCTGGACAAAAGCAACCATGTGAGATGTTTTGTGTGAGCAAGCAAACATGTGATATGTTTTTTTGGAAGTAATGATACTTGAATTGACTACACACTGACAAAAGTTGATAGTTGAAATGACAACACAATGTCACTAAAGTTGGCATTTTAATGGAGTATAGTGAAGTAGAATGTGATAGATCTAGAAAAAATGTTGGTTGAATAGACTAAAGGCTGACAAATTAAAGTCCATACATTTCAAAAACGAAAATACAAAGTAGAATACAAATGATAAAACTAAATAGATCCGATTACAAACATAATAATACATGATGTAAGTAAATCAAACATAATTGCAATAATACAAACACACGTAGTAGCAATAAATTACGACAACAGAAATACATTAATAGAATTAAAAGAAAGTAGAACATTTTGCCAACAACTGGTTCTTGAGATCTTCTTCTCGGGGCGTCTGATGAACGTGTATTTTACACCTTCATTCGAGTAGTTTTTTCACCTATTTTGCTATCCTCTATGTTAATTTAGCTATATTATAGTGCATTTTGTTAGAATAGTGTCACGTTTCCCTTTAGTTTGCATGTTACAGGTTTTAGGTGAAAAACGTGGTTTTCCGGGCAATTATATTGAAGAGAACGAAAAATCGGTGTTCCGAGGACATTTTTGGAGTATCTAGAGATCCCGGATGGGATCTGAAGTCTAGGGGTCGAGTTTGAAGGCTAAAAGGTCACTAGAAGGCAAAAACCGAGTCCGAAAAGAAATCCAAAAACGCGTCGAAAATGCGTCTCTCGCCGACTGAAGCTCCCGGGCGATTAGCCCGGGATGCCCCACACCAGGCGGTTCGCCCGGTGTGTGGGGCGACTCGCCCCACGCTTGCCGAACTCCTATATATAGTTGCTGTTTCTCTACGTTTTTTCATACTTTCTCAGACCTTTTTTCATACCTTTCTCATTAGTTTTAGGTAGGAATTCTCCAGAGCCTGTTCTGGGAATTCTTAGCATAGGAGACAATTTTTCTTATTGATTTGGAGCTTGTGAGATCGCGATTCTTCGGAGATTGACAACCTTCGGTAACATTGTATCTCAGATTTTTCTATTTATATTTATATCTTTCAACATGTTCTCATTCAATCTTGCTATGATTTCTGTTGATTGCCTGACATCTATGAGTAGCTAAATGTATCGTTGGTGATAGTATGTGATTTCTTAGCGAAAGGTTATTAATTATGCATGATGGCGGTAATGCGAATCAGACTTTGAGTTATTGCTTTATTTCTTTGATCTATCTAAGCGCTCTATCTTCGTAGTGTTGAATAAAACGGAACACATTGGACAATTCATGATCTTAGATCTCTATGCAAAACGATCGGGTACTTCATGCATGATTATTAACCTGCTATGCTTTGAATGATCATACTATCACTAACTTCCATTATCTTGATAAGAAAAATCTGTGCTAAGTCGTCTGTTGATTTTATAGTTTAAAGTTAAATTAGATAAAGCTAGTTATAGTCCTTAGAGATCGACACTCGAGGTTATTTTACTGCTACACTACGGTTTTCGTTGTAGTTGTGAATTGCCTTTGGCTAAAAACAAAGTTATTTGATTAATTTGAATCTGACAAATTCCGGTTCATCAAATTGGCGCCGTTGCCGGGGACTATACTCCTTTTTTCTGTTTAGCTTTTATATATTTTCAGCATTCAATTCCTAGTTTTAGTAGTTTTTATTTTTTCTATTTGATCTCTTTGGTACTCCTTTCTTTGCTTGTTACATATAGTGTATGCGAAGTACACGATCTAGGGGAACACCGCTTGCTGAACCAATCGTTGAAATCGACAGAGTCTACCACCAAAGAAGGCGACTACTTCGACGACGTGAACTAGAGGAAATAGAGGATACCGATTTCTCTGAATCTCTGCAGTCTTTTTAAGGAAATCGTCTTAATGGCAGAAGCTAGACCACTTAAAGCATGGGTTCAACCCACCAAGGATCGTATGAGGGGACCGGCGATTGTTCTTTCGCTTGCAACTCGAGATCTGGAAATAAAAAACCACGCGTTCCAACAACTTCCGAGGTTCTATGGCTTAGCAAGGGAAGATGTGATGGGGTACTTGCACGATATCGATGATTTCGTCAACCAACTCCCACGACCCGGAGCTGAAATAACAACGGATGAGTTGAGAATGAAGGTTTTTGCGATGGGGCTTGGTGACAGAGCCAAGTCATGGTTGAGTTCTCTACCGGCGGGATCGCTGGACACTTGGGAAAAGGTTTTTTCAGCATTCATGGAGAAATACTTCCCTCACTCCTTGAACACCGCGCTTAAGGCGCAAATCACTGGGTTCAAACAAGACTATGATGAGACCATCTACACCGCGTTTGAGAGGTTCCAAGACCTCATGAACAAGTTCCCTCACCATGGTTTTGAGCTTTCGGATCTTGTCCAACACTTCTACAATGGACTGACCTTTGAGAACCAACAAGTGGTGTATTTCCAATGCCGTGGCAATATTTGGGAGGAAACCGCGGAAGCCGTCTGGGCGGTTTTCGAAAGGCTTGCTAAGGGTTCGCAATCAAGGATCCAAGAGCGATGGTTAGGAGACGTGGACCTGAAGCTCCACCTACTCAGAAACCTACTCAAATGAGGTTTGTCGAATATGCAAGAACTATGGGCATGGAGCTCATATGTGTAGATCGGAGCTTGCCTATGATGATGGCAATTGGGTTCAAGGAGGAGAAGAGGAAGCTTTTGCTACGGAATTTGGTACTCAAGAAGCTAGCTACGGACAAGATGGTAGGAATCCTCGAGGTGGATTTTGGAGAAGAGGGTTCCGGAACAATCAAGGATATGCACCGGCTAGCCAAACTTATGGCCCTAACCAATACCATAGTAGGCTTAACTATGGTAATGATCACTGCGAAAATCCCGCTCCCAAAGAGCAACCGAAGTCGAAGACAGCTCTACTGATGGAAAACTTGCAGAAAATGGTTGATCACACCCAAAGTTTTCTTATGCGTTATGAAGAAGATTCTGAGAGGACTAGGGCGAGGCTTGATCGTTTGGAAGAGAGCACTAGGCTTGCCCATCAAAAGATGCAAGAGTTGATTGACCGTGGAGCGAGTAGGGAGCAAGGGAAGTTGCCTAGCAACACTGAGAAGTCGATGTTCATTACCTTGGTGGGTGATCTTCCTGTTGAAATCACCATCAAGAAGGTTGCTAAATGTGAGCGTTGCAAGGATGAAGAACCCCCACTAGCCAAGGAAGAAGAGAAGGACCTTGGTTCTGATGAGAGTGAAGAGGAGCAAGAGGATCCCGAGCCAATCCCTCAGAGTTTCGATGTTAAGGTCGGGATTGGTGAACTTGAAGATGTTCGTGCTACACTTGATACGGGATCTTACTCTAATGTGCTCCCAATGAATGTGTTTGAGAAGAGTAGCCTTGGAAAACTATCTGAGCATAAGGCTATTGTGCAATTGGCGAATGGATCCTTTGTGAGACCCGAAGGCATTGTGAAGAATGTATTGGTTAAGATTGGTGAAGCTTCTTTGTACACCAACTTTGTAGTTATGCCGGCGTCTACACCTGGGATGGGGGATGTTGTTCTCTTGGGGCGAACGTTCTTGACTAAACTACGCTCCGTGATAGACATCTACCGAAGAACTTGCACCATTGAGGTGGATGGCAAGCGACATGTGTTGCGAGCCATATCTGATCCAAATATTCACTTCAATGCTTCTCACACAATTAACTACTTTGGTCTTGCTGTCTATGTTCATTCTCATTCACAGGTTCGTGGCATGAGGAGAAGATCCATGAAGGGGAAGTCTAGTACCCTCAAGAAGAAGAGCTAGGAGCAAGAAGAAGTCGAGTCAAAGACTATAAAGAATGACGCTATCCAGGAGGCAACCCGGAGTTTTTATCGCTTTATTGCACTGCATGCATTCATACATGGAACAATTTGCTTTTCTTATGTGAATTTGTTCGTTTATGTGTCGTTTTGTGCTTATGTTTGAGTGGACCTTTTCGAGTGTTTTTTATGAGTAGAATGGTTTTCGGGGATAAAAAAAACTGAGTTTTTCGAAAATTCATCTCCCCACCTCTGGAGGTGGGGGGCGAATCGCCCCACACACGGGGCGACTCGCCCCGCGGGATCTGAAAGTAGAAAAACGGGGTTTTGCCCCCATTTCCTCATTTCTCCATCTTCTTCACTCCCTTACTCCTAAAATTCCCATTAAATCAAAATTTCTTCAATCTTTCATAAAACCTTCAATCTTCAACCAAATTTTGTGTTCTTTAGCTTCAATCGAAGCCCATTACGTGCTCTTTCTTTTCATCTGAACAAATTTCTTCCTAGTTCGTTCATTAGTCGGATCTGAGGTAATTTCATATGAACCCTAATTTTTCAAATTTGAGGTTTTTTTGATTTATGCTTCAATTAAGCTTATATGATGTATGGGTTGATTGTTTGTGTGATTCGAAACATTATTTACTATCAATTGCATGTTGAATTAAGCTTGGTTTGATGGTTTGAGGATTTTGCCTACTAGATGTCTATGTCTCGTTTTGCATTACTTCTTTTCCTTCCATTCCATGCTTATGGTTGTGTTTATTGATGTGATAATGATGGACATGATGGTAGAATGCATGATTGATGAGATTGAGGATTTATGATGCTAGAATTTTTGCTACTATGGTATGAATTGAGCTGTTTTAAGGCTATTTGTTGTCTAGCAAGAGCATAATGTGATATGTGCATGTGGAAGTTATATTGGTATGTTGCATGTTGGTTCTAAAAGTAGCTAGACTAGACATGGAGGTTTTGAGGAGTTCGATTGTTGTTGTTATCACTCGTGTGTTTCACTCTTGCATTTGCATATGTATAAGTCTGTTTTGTGTCATACAAGATACTAATTGCTGTTTGTAGGAACCATGCCTCCACGTGACAAGAAGAAAGCTGGCTCGTCTAAGAGCAAGAAGGATAAGGGGATAGCATCAAACTCCCAACCTTCCCACGAGCTTTTCGAATTATCTCTTGCCGCAATCGACGTCCGACAGAGGCTCGAAGCGGAGCTAGCTCAAGGTGGGCGATCAATTATACCGGACAGAAGGATCGACATTCCGGATGGACTTGCTAACAGGCCAGGTTACAGGACGCTCTCCCGTCTGGCAAGAAGGAGGAATTGGGGTTGGTTTACTTCCAACCGATTCAAGGGGTACGATACGAGCCTCCTCCATGAGTTTTATGCTGGGTACACTGATCTTGAGGAGAAGGAGGGGGTACTCGTTCGAGGCGTAATTGTGCCATGGACGCCGGCCTCAATTTCTGCATTCATCCATTTTGGGGAACGGGAGTTCACCGGAAGCAACCACTCCTACGTGTATTCGAGGGCCACTAGGGTAATTGGAAGTGACATCAAAGAAGTGATTTGAAACAGGGAATATGTGTATCCAGATACCGGGGCACAACCTGGACGAATCCATCAGAGTGACCTTAGTATCGAGGCTAAGGGTTATGAAATTCTGCATTTTCAACTTGATCCCTAGAATGAATGACACGTGCATACAGCCGAATTATGATGAGCTCCTCTACTGCTTGATGGGCAAGCATTGTATTGACATCGGTCAGATCATGTACGCAGAGTATGAGCGTCATTGGGAGAAGAAGAAGAAGCCCTTCATTTTTCCGAGCTTCATCACAACATATTGCAAATATCACGGGGTTGAGGACATTGATGAGGGGGATTGCGAAGGTCGTTTCCCTTTCCCCTTCAACTATTGATGTGCAACTGAGTAGGTATCAAATGAAGAACCCCACAGCTGCTGCTGCTGATGTTAAAGCTTTCCTCCAACAGACTGATTCTGACAATGGTAATGGTGATGAGGAGGATGAGGATGCTATGGAAGCTGACGGTGGCCGAGTTCCTATCCCGGATATTTCTTTTGTCCGTAGAGCGCCACATGCACCGCCTCGAGTAACACATGGGTCTCAAGGTTTTGACTTCTCTGATTTTCGAGCCCACTTCGATGCTAGTATTGCAACCTTGACCACTTCTGTCCAAGGGTTGCAACATAACCTCGATGGACACATTTCCCAACGCAACCGCGATTGGGAAATAATTAAGGAGCATCGCCGGAATGAGAGGGAGATAATGTGGGAGAAGCAACAGCTCATCCGTCAGCAACAGGAGGCCCTGCAGCAGTCCAATGATCTCCTGTCTGACATGTGGAGAGACTGTTATGGGGATTACATTTCCGATAATTAGTCTTTTCACATGTCCGTTCTCAGCCGACCGAGGCCAAACCGTTCGGTAACATCTAGTATCACTTTTTATTTACTCATTGTCTTTTGCTAGGGACTAGCTTAAGTTTCATGAGGGGGATGGGATGTGAACCATGATGTTAAGTATTGTTTGACTTTGTGGTGTTGAGTATGGTATCTTGTATTTTGTTTGCATTTGCATTTGCACGTTTACTGATTTCTTAGTATTTAGTTGCATACACTACATCCATCCTAGTATAGTTTTGCATGTTTTATGTGGAGTTTATTGCCAAATTTTTTGAACTTTTTTATTGGGTAGATTAACTAATTATGACATTAATCATATGCTTCATCTCTATGAATTTGTTTGAGGTTTTTCTCGCTTGGCTTGTCACATTTATGTTTGCACTTAGTTAGGCTTGGTAGTCTCGACATCACTTAGTGGTGTTTTCTCTACTGCGGTTCACGAAGGCCTTTATAATAGGATGATGCATGTTAGGATCTTATGGTTGTTTTCCCAAGTAATTGTGTACCTAAGAGGCAACAAGTCTTCACCTTGCTTTGAGATTGCTAAATGCCTAGGAAGGAGGTAGTGTGAGATTTTGTGATCCTTTGTTTGCAACCTATTCTTTCGAATAGGTTTGGGGAGGGGGTTACGCTATCATTAGACTTGTTTTTTGATTTTTAGTGTGTGTTGTGAGTTTATTTTCCTTTTTCGTAAAGTTTGTACTCCAACCTATTCTTTCGAATAGGTTTGGGGAGGTCGTTTGTGTGTCATTGTTTCTTTTTCGTTGTGCTACTGCTGGCTAGAAAAAAAATCGAAAAAAAAAAGAAGAAAAAAATTCCAAGAAAAAGAAAAAAATCTGGAAAAAAAAAAGAAGAGAAAAATAAGAAAAGACCCCAAAAAAGCAAAGAAGGGTCCAAAAAAAAGAAGCCAAAAAGCAGTTTAGCAAAGTGTCTGTCTCATTTTTCGAATCTTGTAATGTTCGTAATCGAGTTGTATTTTTTGTCTTTTGTTTATTTGAGTGTCATCTGTTCTAGACCACCCTCGTCCTGCCATTCAGGAAGTGGTGAATAGTTTAAGGCTTTACTTGAGAGATGGGTAGAATAGGGAAGTGTTATCTTTTTTAGGGACCCCTCATTCGTTTGATGAGAGCCTGTATTGGTTCGACCTCTTTGAGGAAAAGTCTTAACTTGGTGAACAGTAGTAAGTCCTCAGTTTCATAGGCATGGGACAACCATTCGTATTTTAACATGTTTCATTACGTCGTCACTGACTAGGTCCAGGTAGAGAATGTTACGAGAGACTATCTTGTTTGACATAAGTGCTTATGTGAATATGTATGGGTCAATCGAGGCATTCTTCAACCTATATCCATGTTATGATTTGTATGGTTTTTGTTCATATGGTTTTTGATAGATTCAATAGATTAGTTCATTTCATTTGGCATGAGACTCCATTTTTTGTGTTGCATTGTTTTTTGCATTAGAGTCTAGCTTAGTTGCTTGAGGACAAGCAAAGGTTCAGTTTGGGGAGTTTGATGAACGTGTATTTTACACCTTCATTCGAGTCTTTTTTCACCTATTTTGCTATCCTCTATGTTAATTTAGCTATATTATAGTGCATTTTATTAGAATAGTGTCACGTTTCCCTTTAGTTTGCATTTTACAGGTTTTAGGTGACAAACGTGGTTTTCCAGGCAATTATATTGAAGAGAACGAAGAATCGGTGTTCCGAGGACATTTTTGGAGTATCTAGAAGATTCCGGATGGGATTTGAAGTCTAGGGGTCGAGTCTGAAGGCTAAAAGGTCACTAGAAGGCAAAAACCGAGTCCGAAAAGTAAAAGAAATCCAAAAACGCGTCTCTCGCCGACTGAAGCTCCCGGGCGAAAGGCAGTTTACCGGCTCCCCCACACGGGTCCTACCTCCTGAACTTTCCATTTTTTGGAATGGAATAGGGGCTCTAACTAGAACCTAAGGCAACTATCTAGCCACAACCTAGCGACAAAAAAAGGGGGATTACTGGTTCGCACCTTCGGGTAGGTTCCAAGTGGACGAACGTTCTCCTATTTCTTCTTTCGACTTGTTCGATTCTTCTTCCTTACTTAGAAGTCGGAGGAGAACACTTCGACTTTCACATAACTTGCCGAACCACACAACCAAGAAATCTATGTTGTAGTTGGATAGAGGTTAAGAAAGTCGTTCAACTAACCAGGCAGTTCGCCCGGTGTGTGGGGCGACTCGCCCCACGCTTGCCGAACTCCTATATATAGTTGCTGTTTCTCTACGTTTTTTCATACTTTCTCAGACCTTTTTTCATACCTTTCTCATTAGTTTTAGGTAGGAATTCTCCAAAGCCTGTTCTGGGAATTCTTAGCATAGGAGACAATTTTTCTTATCGATTTGGAGCTTGTGAGATCGCGATTCTTCGGAGATTGACAACCTTCGGTAACATTGTATCTCAGATTTTTCTATTTATATTTATATCTTTCAACATGTTTTCATTCAATCTTGCTATGATTTCTGTTGATTGCATGACATCTATGAGTAGCTAAATCTATCGTTGGTGATAGTATGTGATTTCTTAGCGAAAGGTTATTAATTATGCATGATGGCGGTAATGCGAATCAGACTTTGAGTTATTGCTTTATTTCTTTGATCTATCTAAGGCCTCTATATTCGTAGTGTTGAATAAAACGGAACACATTGGACAATTCATGATCTTAGATCTCTATGCAAAATGATCGGATACTTCATGCATGATTATTAACCTGCTATGCTTTGAATGATCATACTATCACTAACTTCCATTATCTTGATAAGAAAAATCTGTGCTAAGTCGTCTGTTGATTTTATAGTTTAAAGTTAAATTAGATAAAGCTAGTTATAGTCCTTAGAGATCGACACTCGAGGTTATTTTACTGCTACACTACGGTTTTCATTGTAGTTGTGAATTGCCTTTGGCTAAAAACAAATTAATTTGATTAATTTAAATCTGACAAATTCCGGTCCATCAGCGTCAAGTTTGGTTTTGCCAACAACGCAGTCAACAGGGTTGTGCCTAACTTCTTATCCTCCATATGAAGCCTTGAATCGGTGCTCCTGCTGGGAAACTAAAGTTCTTTCTCACGCGTGATCCTCATTGCATGCAGTTCATTAGTGAATTCCTCCGGAATTTCAACATGGGATGAGGATGATGCTTTTCCTTTCCCCTTCCTTTTGGTTTTAGCCGCATCTCTACCGGTTGGGCGATTAATTGTTGAAGTATCACTCCCTGGAGTCTCTGTAGCATCTTCGGTTGGGCCATTGTCTCTTCATCATCGGTTCTCGATCTCTTTGAACTGCCATGACCTTCATCTTCAAACTCTGTTGCATCTGGACGGGGCCTTCTATTCTCACTAGGATGCTGAAACTCCCACTTCACACACCAACGCATCACTTTTTCCCACACTTCCATGTGGCTAAATTCTACCTTCTTACTGTAGAACTTCTGAGCTAACTCCAAAACATCGTTTGTGCTCATTCCGCTCGTTTTCTGCCTGTGGGCTTTCTTGTATGCCCTAACCTATTTTGTGACATTCGTGTTGAGTCGTTGATACCGACCTCTCAATGAATTCTTAGATCAATAATTGATGAGTTTACCATGGGATTCCGCTCTTGCTTGCGCATACATGTTGCGAATTCTATCCCAGAAATTTTCAGCAGTCTGATTAGTGCCAACGACTGGTTTTTCACTGACATACTTCCAAGCCGACATTAGGGTAATGTCTTCAATGTCCTCCCAAGACACGGGTTTTTCTTTGGTTGAGTTTGTGTTTTCAACACTTTGAGGCTCGATATTAGTTTGAGTGGGATTACGAGGAAACTGGGTGGGAGGAAACTGAGAGTCCATATTTATTTCATAATCTGGGAATTCTTGAGAAGAAAACTGTGGGTAATATGCTACGTTTTCGATCTCGCCGGGTCAACCCGGGTTGACCCGGTTTAACCGCTTCTCGGACGCATGTCTGAGACGGAACCACAAAAACTCGGAAAATCTCGCTAACCCGGGATTTTTCCGAGTTTTGGGCGGTTAACCCGGGTCAACCCGGGTTGACCCGGGTTTTTAATAAAAAAAATAAAATTTGGATCATGTAATGTCTAAATTCTAATGATGTACTACTACTATGAGTGACTTTATTTTGGTTTCTATGAGTTTATAATTTATATTGACATTTATGTTTTAATTTTCAATGTAATACGTATAGTATTTATTATATATAATTTGATATATTAATTAAATGGACTGAGACATCCCTCCGAGATGACTCGGGTTGACCCGGGTTGACCCTTCTTAGGAGGTCGTCCGAGACGGCCTCCGAGACGAGATTCAAAACATAGGTAATATGGATCCATTTAGCTAGTGAGATAGAGATTAATTGAAGGTTAGAAGAGGGTTTTTTAGATGTATTGAAAGTATAGCAAATGTGATCTCTATTTATAGAGGAAAAAAAAATCCTGAATTTTGGTATATATATATATTTTTTAAGATAATCAGAAGAAAATGAAAAGATAAAAATAATTATCTACAAAATCCGATTAACCAATAGAAAGGGAACACATGTCCCCTTCCTATTGGTGGAGTGGAAGGCATGCTCAACATGGATTCGGCTGGGAGATCGATCTCCCAAGAGTGTGCATGCACTCTCCATTTCATTTTCTCTTTTCTTTCATTTTGTTATTTTCGGTCCCACCCAAGCTTTGCCCCATGCTTGCACGTTGATATTGCTTGTCTTATTTATCCATCACACCCACCCTCAACCTAACCCCACCTACTATAATAAATACTGTAATTAATTTCTCTTTCATCAATATATCAACCCATCAACTAAACCCACTCCAACACAAATATCCATGATCTTTATACCTCCCACCTAATTCAACTAATATAATTACTTTAAATTATTATCATAAAATAATTATAATATTTGAAATGAGATACAATAATTATAATAGTTGAATTAAATATAATACATAATTAAATAAAGAGAGAATTGATTTAATTGGGGTTTGAAGATAGAATAAAATAAAAGTTTTAAGATGTGAATAAAATATAACAACTTTAAATTTTCTTATTATATTATATCATATTAAATGGGAAACATAATAAATTCCGCGACATATTTATATATTAAATAAAAGATAATAAAAAAATCGAAAAAAAAAAAAAGAAGAAGGGACCAGTAGGTTGGGGACATGTGTCCCCAACCTCTCCAAATGAACCATGTCCTCAACCTCCCCAAATGAAACAACAGACCCAGGGTCTATAGACCCAGGGTCTATAGTTTGCCATTTGGAGACCCAAGGTCTAAGAGCTTGGGTCTTCTAATAACATTTTTTTTTTATTTTCTTAATTTTTTGGCCCGGGCCCACAGACCCTTGTACTCCAAGGGCATGGATATATATGGTCTAAGATGGGCATGTTAGGAATTTTAATGAAACAAATTAGTTTTCCATTCGTTCGATGTACATAGTGGTCATAACGGGGCCAACAAATTAAAGCTTTTCATGATCGTATTATATCATTGTTTATTGAGACCGATGTCACAAAACGCGTTAATTCACTAAAATCCTTGTGGTCAAAGGTGATTAATGCACGTAGTGTGTTGCTCAATACATGAATAGTTAAGTCATTCAATACTGTTGAAGGGTAATTCATGCTTCCTCTTAAGTTCGTACTAAACCGTCACAGGAAACTACTTAGGTCATCTTTGTGTAGTCTTCCTTTGATAATAGCGGGTATTCTTCACGTAGCGTCCTCGCACCTGAATGAGACTGGAGGGGGGATTAGTATCTCTTACCCGGTCTATAGGATATCAGACCGGAGTGTCGACTTTACGAGTAGGGAGTTGAAGACTTCCATAGTGAGAGAAATATTGTGAGTAGGTGAGTAGTAGGTGAGAGCTATTATTGCTTACCTAAGGATAATGAATGAGTCCCTTTATATACTTGTAGTATTTTATTGTCACTTTATGTAGGATCGTGACAAGTGTCCGACTGAGATAGAGGCCTCCTTTGGCCCAAGCCCATTAAGGAGGTCCATGGGCTTTGACCCAAACATTTTGACTAGGGTTAGGAGGGCATTATTGACTTTTCGGGTCTTATGGAAGATTCTGGAAGGCGGGCCCCCCTAAGGACCGACCAGGGGTGGTCGACCTGAGTCCTCGTGCCTTCCTTATGTCCCATAGTCCGAGTAGTGCTCTGCCTGTTCTCCTTAGGAGGATCGTACCTTGACGTAAGGTCCTCCTCGATCCTAGCATGTATGGTGGTCGAGCCCCAGGTGCTCCTCGCGCCGCACATCCGTCTTGTCCTTGTAGTGAGCTCATCTTGAGGGTTGATGAACGAGATTGTCAGACTCGAACAATCAAATAAATTTGTTTTAGCCAAATGGCAACTCACAACTACACAAAACACGTAGTGCAGAGGTAAGATGACCTCGAGTGTCGATCTCTAGGAACTAAACTAGTTTTAACTAAATAACTAACTATATAATTTCAGGAAAAAAAAATTTAACTTAGCTTTACTTAACAATATATAATGAGAGCTGGTGATAGTATGCTCATTCTAAGCATCAAGTTCTAATTATGCATGAAAGTGCAACTCGTACTGCTTTAAAAGTAATTCGAATTAACAAACACCAAAAACAGATTTGTAGACGTGTATTTAGAAAGCTTCCTATCTATACTAATACTTGGCTAAGGTTGTCGGTCTTAGTTCAAGCAGTACTTGTAATTGAAGATATTGAAAACGATGATCTTGAATTGTCCTAGTGTTTCTAACACTTTTCTACGAAGATATTTGGCTTAGTCGGATCAAAGATTCGAATATAACAATAAAACAAGTAAAAGACCCAGAAACTCAATCATGCATAATATGAACCCTAGCTATGAATTCACACACTATCACCAACTAGATGTTTAGCTACTCATATCAAAATCATAAACAACGATAGCAATCATATAAGAAAACATAGTTGAATTTGAAAGATAAATAGCAGAAATTGTGAGATACAAAGTTACCACCAAAGGTTGTCAATCTCCGGTGAATTGCTAAACTCACAAAGATCTAGCAAGGTGAGATCAATTGATGTCCAAATCTCTACCTTGGTGCTCCAAATGGCTAAGAAAAGGTAGTTCTAAGAGAAAAAAATACCCAGAACAAGCTCTAGGGTTTAAGTTTGCAAAATAATGATCTAAGATATGAAAATTCGCAACTTTACAAAATATATATAGTTTCTGTCGGCAGCTCCCAGGCGGACCGCCTGGTACGCGGCGGACCGCCGGACACTAGGGGGACCGCCTGGCACGGGCAGAGAGTTGCCCGTGCCTTTTCTTCCTCTAGATCTTTGATTCTTGACCTTGGGCACGGTTTTGAGCTCCGATACTTGGTCTTTTGGCCTGAAAACTCGTCCCGGTACTCCTTGATACACCACGGGTGATCTCGGTGCACCAAAACTTCATTGTTCCGCCATGATTTATATCCAAAAGTGCGATTTTCACCTAAAACCTGAAAATAACAAAAGAAATGGAAACGTGACACTATTCTAACAAAATGCACTAAAATGCATGCAAGAGGATAGCTAAATTGGTGAAAAAGACCCGAATGATAGTGTAAAAAACCATGTCATCAAGGGTCGGCCTCACAGTAGTGGTCGGACCTTATGTTGGTCGAGCCACACTTAAGTGACATACATAGGTGTGGTCGCACCCTTAGAGGGACGACCCTTGAAGTTTTGTCGCGCTCTTAGACCGCTCCAGTTCGTGCATGCGGACTGGACATATTTCTCACTTTTCACCATATTTCACTCAGAGAACTTAAAGGAGCGAAGAGCTATTTGGGAGGAGCGAGGACCTGTTCAGGCGAACAAAGTAAGCGTTTTCCGGCGGATTTTCGACTTTCCGTGTGCTTTTTGCGTCTTCAACCCTTTACCAAGTAAGTTCTCCTCCCAATCTTCGCAAATATTTACTTGAATCGTGTATGCCATTCATGTTTCTCCATTTTTTGTTGTTAATCGTGTATGCCGTCCATGTTTCCCGTCGCCTGAGTTGTCGCCAGAGTACGACGGACTGGAACCTGGAGTTAAACGGACTTAGAGGACTGTAAATTTGCATGCTTTCCCCCTTTTTATTTTCTACGATTCCCCTTTGCCTCCTTAGATTAACCACAAAAAACCGCATAACATGATCGCTCCTTTACCTATCATCTGTCTTTGAGCGGTTGGTCGCTCCTTTTCTGCTCGATCTCGTACGCTTGTATTTTACTCCTCGGTCTTCTTTTGTTTATGCTATGTTCGTATTTTTGCTCTTCGCTCTGCTTGCATGTCTTTGTAGACTAACTTCTTTGTTGTTACGCACCTTTTGAGATTTTTCTCCGTTCGGGAGGTCGAACATAACAAAATACATAAATGGACCTCTCGGACTATCACCACCCATCTTTACTCTCTTTCTGGCCTAGCCTACCTTTTAGGATGTCCGGGAGGAGCGACGACAACCAAAACCGTCATGACGCTCTCGATTATGGGGCCGAGCAAGATACATTCGAGGAGACGTCCGTGTCGGCTACCTTCCTCGATCAGACTCCGGAACTGTCTTCGGGCAGTGATGAACCTGTTAAGCCATCCGAGGAGGCTAGTAGTGAAGAAGAGGATGACGATGAAGGCGAGTCCGAGGAGGGTGAAGAAAACAACGGTTCTAGTGAGGATGATGAGTCCGAGGAGGAGGAAGAGACCGATGAGTACCATCTGCAAGTCCGTAAGAGATGCAGAGTAAATGATGATGATGCCGCTTTCATTGATTATCGAACTGAGGCGGAAGGCGGTCCGCCCGACACCGGTGTCCCTGCTGCTTTAATAAGCAAAGCTGCACAAGTCTTTGGAAGGGATTATGGTGCTCGAGACAATGTTGAGTCGTTGGTTGTCCGTATAGAAGACATGGACGATACTGAGCGACCCACTCCTGCGTTAGCCTGGTTCGAGGAGGGTGAGCGTTCTATTCAAGAAGGTAAGAGCGATGGGTTCGAGGAGCTTGAGTCTCCCAAATCAAGGCCTAGCGGTTCGAGGTGTAAATCTGAATTCCCTCCTCAAACTACGCGCCGAACCGTCATTAGTGATGATGAAGATTCCCCTGTCTCGATTAGGGATCTTCACGGGAATGAAACTGGTCCGAGCTAGAATCCTCCTTCTCCCTCACTTTCTGAGATGAACAGACGAGCTCAGAGGGATGTGCTCATTCAAGAGCGATACTATGTCGAGGATGCGGTCCCTTATCAAACCATAGATCCTCGGGACATGGACATTACCCTCCCGGCGGCTAGTAATGTCCGTCCTCCTAATCCGATGGAGTTGGCCGGGGAGCAGGCTTATCTTGAAAGAAAACGGGCCGAGGAGCTAAAACGTAAGCGGGACGAGGAACTTACAACGTCCGATGATGATGAGCAGGAACATGCCCCTGGCAAAGCTCCTAAGAAGCCGAGGAAGAAGTCTTCCCGGTCAAAGAAGAAGCAGGTCATTCCCGAGACCGAGAAGGAAAATAAGATTACCGTTGCTAGTTAGAAGAAGTTCACACGGGGGATCCTTGATGTCGACCTCCCCGATCCGGAGGGCGAGAAAAATGAAGATGGGATGATCCCGACAACGGCTTCCACCGTTAAGGAAGATGAGATTCCTCTTATTAGACGGAAACACAGATTGAAGAAGAAGGTAATCGACATCCTCGTGCCCAAGCACAACCAAAAGTTCTACAATGCACCTCCAGGCTATATGGTCGTGCATCTCTTGTCCTCGATCGAGGATGGATCCTTCCTTTCTGTGATCCTTTTAAGGATATTTTCAATCAGTTGGGGATCGCGCCCCGGCAACTCCTCCCGAGTGCTTTCGACACTCTTATATGCTTCGGCGTATTTTGTAAGAAGCTTAGAATTCCCGTGAACTTTCATAACTTCAACCAGATCTTCAGAGTCTCGATGAGCTCGGGGAATAAATACTTCTACTACTTTAATGACCGGCCCGGCTTTGGCTTCATTATGGATGCTCCTACGTCCTCGGGCTATAAATGGTTTCATAGATATATCTATGTGAAAAAGAAGAAGCTGCCCGAAATGACTGACGAGGAGACAGAGTGGGGAGTGCCGAAACACTTTTACCAAGGACCTATTTCGGAGAGGCATCCTCTTCCAATTGAGTTAGATCCTTGGAACTTGGAGCTCGAGGAGAATAACTCGCGCGAGGACCCGGAAAAATACTTCTATTGGGGTTTAGTGTTGCAACCTCTTCCTTATCTGGCCGGTCTCTCTCCTCCAGTTTATACTAGGTACAAGGGGTTCAAAATATACCGGTGATGTCCTCTTCGGTAACTATCTCGAGGACCATGTTTGGAATACCATTACTTGTGTTGTAGTTATTTTTCCAACTTCTTTTATGATGCTTTGATACTCTTCGCTCTTATAACTTTTTGGATTTGCAGATTATTGGTTCCAGTGGATAATGTCGAAGACACTTGAGGCAAAGGAGGAGGAGAGAAGGAAGCAACGCCTTGCTGGCAAAAAGACCAAGATCCTCGGTTCCTTAGACATTACCAATCCGAAGAGCACGACCGAGCATCGCGATACCCTCGTGCGCGAAGGGCTTGTTGAGGTCGAGGACCCGGTCGAGGCGCTCAAAAAGGCCGAGGAAGATGCAGCGGCTCGGCGCGAGAAGGAGGATGCGGGTGGCAACCCCGAGAAACGGCCTAAAGAGAAGGTCGTTCCTCCAAAGAAGGCTGGTGGTTTGAAGAGGCTTTTAAACCTCGGTGGGACCAACGAGCCCGCTCGCAAAAGGGGCAAGACTATGGGGATCGACCGGGACTCTGAGATAAAGCGTCTGGTTCAGCTATCTGACTTGGATCGCGCTCATGAGCTTAGCCTCTGCACGCTGCAAGTACCTTCTTTTAAATTGTACAAGTTATTTCTTTTGCTTCTCGCTCCTTGGAGCTATTGACGGTGTCCTAATCTCTATATTTCTTTGTAGCTCGAGAACCTTAAAGAAGCCTATGGCCACGTAGCAGCTGAACGGTCTGACATCAATCAGTTGATCGAGGACCTGGAGAAGAGCCTTGAGGCCGAGAAAGCCAAGAACAAAGTGGTTGGCGACGAAGTAAAGAAGGCTCATGCCAAGGTAGATCAGCTCGAGAAGGAGTTGGCTCGGGAGAAACAGAGGACCCAAGGTTATAAGGGTGGCTATGCGACCTTGTCGCTCTGCATGCAGAAGTTCAAAGACAGTGTCCTGTTCTTCCTCCTCGGTAGCCGGCTAGAGATTGCTTGGTCCTTCATGGCTTTCGCTACCTATAAGTTGGCCACCCAGGACATTAAGGATTCAATGCGCGAGGAGGGTTTCTTTTCCTGCATCGGGCAGCTAAAACGGATCGACCTTCTACCCCAAGACTTTGATGTGGACGCGCGCGAGGACATGCACGCTGGTTAGAGAGAGGACTTGTCTCGATAACCCGACGAGGTTCCAACCGATGAAATGCATCATGCATGTGAATTCGGGGAGCTGGTCACCGATCCGGAAGTGCCATATCCGAGTAAGCCCTCATATCTTCCTCGGTGGGTTCCTGAGTGCCTAAGGGCCGGGGTGCTTCATCCTTTTGAGAAGGCTCCTCTTCGCAACGCACATTGGATTCAAATAAACCAACCGGTTATGGGGCGCGAGGAGAACTTTGTGGAGCCAGAGCTGATAACTTATGCCAACGCCATCAAGGAGGCTCGCGAGAAGGATAGCGATGGAAATGTGCATTCTCTGCAGAGCCCCAACCGAGGAGGTGCATCGACTAGCAGCATTTCGGTCACTCCGAGCGACTTTACTACCAACAGAACTCGTTGAACCAGGGAGCTTTGAAGACTTAGAAGCCCGAGTATGCTCGATGAAGTTGTACTTTTTTCCTTAAAGTTATTTCCGAACAATTTTCTATGCTTTCTATTCGGCCCTTTGTGGCACCTGTTCGAACTCGGTTGTAATGTAATTGACAACTTCTCCATTTTCGTAGTCCTCGTTCTTTCAATCCAGTGCTTTTTACTTCTCGCTCTACTGTTTTATACTTATGCATTTTACTAAGTCCTTGTAGTTATGACGTATAACTGGGTTAGAGTAGCAACTTTGCACGATACCAGGATCGAGGAAGTCTTGTCCTCGCTCTCCTTATGAACTTAAAAAATCTAAGTATTGGTGGCACTGCACGTAGGTCGTGACATTCCGCCAATTAGTAACCCATTCAAAAAAAATTCCTAAGTGTAGGAACCTTGCTTCTCGATCTAAGTTGTCAGTCGCTCCTCATTACTCTCCTCGGATCCTTTTCTTTAAAGGATTCGGCCGATGAATCGAGGAGTACACAAATCGAGGAGGTTTGGATCATCCATAATTGAGTTCTCTTTTGTTTGAGAAGGAAAAGATTTGGAAGTAGATCGAGCATCTCTTTTCTGTATTTATGGTCGAACTTCAGGAAATATAAAGCTTCATCTTAACACTTTCTTATTGAAAGATATGCATTGCATTGATTTGTCGGAAATTCAATTACAATGGTGGGCTTCATGGCCGACTTTCTTACAACTTTTTCCATACTTCAGAGGTTTCTCTGCTTCGAACTTCTACTTCTAAAAAATTTAAACCAAAAAGATGAGGGTACCTCTCACACACAACTGTGAGGAATCCCTCTTGATCCAAGAGTTGGGGGCCTTTCACAGGAGCTCTTCAAAAATCTTGTTTCTCATACACCTTAAGCATAGAACCTCTGGAGGTTGGAGGTATTCCATGGGTTCTTCAACACTCTTCCTTCCATGTTTTGGAGACGGTAGCTTCCATTGGACCTTGCATCAACAATCTTGTAGGGGCCTTCTCAGTTGGGTTGCATTATCCCAACTTTGCCCAGGATGTCCGCTCTTCGGAGGACTAGGTCTCCTACCTGGAAGTCTCTCTCCTTCACACTCTTGTTGTAGGCTCTCACGATCAACGCTTGGTACCTCAGGATGTTGGCTAAAGCAGTGCGTCTCGCTTCATCTAGCGTCTCTAGATCGAACATCCTCTCGGTATGATTGTCCTCGGGTTGATACCCTTGGATCCTGAGAGTTTCCACGGCCACTTATGCTGGTATGACCGCTTCAGAACCATAAACTAGAGAGAAGGGGGTTTCCCTTGTAGCCGTCTTCGAAGTTGTGCTATATGCCCATACCACTCCATCAAGCTCGTCGACCCAATCCTTCTTGGTAGCGAATCTTTTTTGCAAGTTGTTGACGAGGATTTTGTTGACGGCTTCGTCTGCCCATTGGATTGAGGATGTCCTCTGAGGTGTACCTCCTCTCAATCTTCATTTCCTTGCACCACTCGTTGAACCTATGGCTGCAAAACTGAGAACCATTATCGGAGATGAGGAATCTAGGTAAGCCGAATCGACACACGATGTTTCTCCATACAAAGTTCATCACCCTTTGTTCGGTGATAATGGAAACTGCCTCAACTTCCGCCCATTTGCTAAAGTATTCACCCGCGACAATGATGAATTTCTTCTGCCCCGTGCCTCTTGAGAAAGGACCGACTATGTCGATATCCCAAATAAAAGGGCAAGTGATCGAAATGGGCATAAGGGGCTTGGTCGGGACATTGATTAGATTGGCATGCAATTGACACTCCTCGCACTTTCTCACGAATCGAGCAGCATCTTCGCAAACAGTTGGCCAGTAGTAGCCCTGGTGGATGACTTTTTGTGCAAGGGTTCTTCCACCAGCGTGGTCCCCGCAACTTCCTTGGTGCATTTCTCCCAAAACTTTTTGCACTTCTTGCTCGGCGACACACCTCGAGTAGACTCCCTCAAAGGATCTCTTATATAAGTGGTCTCCTTATATGATGTAGCGGCCAGCTTTTCCTTTGATTCTTCGTGCTTCAGCTTTGTCACGAGGAAGGCTACCGTGCATGAGATAGGTAGCAATCCCCTGCATCCAACTTGGTTGAGTATCAATGGCCAAGACATTTGGCTTTGATGACCATAGTGATGATGCATTGATTTTCATAAGTATCACATTCCAGGTATCCACTCCTCCGGAGGCTGAAGCGTATTTTGATAGAGCATCCGCTCTTTGATTGAGATCTCTTGAGAATTTTTCAATCTCACAACTTTCAAATATTTGGATTTCTTCCTTGATGGCGCTCTTGTACTCGGCTAGTGAATCCTTCTTTGTTTTGAACTTTCTTGAGATTTCCTTCTCAGCCAATTGAGAGTCAGTGAAGAGGTGGAGTTTCTTCACTTCAAGTGCTTTTGCCATACGTAGAGCTATGAGGACAGCCTCATACTCAGCTTCATTATTGGAGACCGGAAAGCTTATAGTAACGGCGTACTCGAGCTCTGCTCCTCCTGGACTTTTGAAGTAGATTCCTATCCCGCCATTTTTTCCCGAGGAAGATCCATCAACATGAAGAATCCACACATCCTGTGGTCGGTGAGCTCTTTAGGTTTTGAAGAGACGTTCTCCTTGACCTTGGGCTCTTTGACTGTTTTTTCTAGGAATACTTCATGTCTTTTTCTCTTCGACTGTGACATCTCTTTGAGTTCTTTCAAAGCATCTTCAAGAGCTTGCATTGCCTCGCTCTGCCGTGGTCGCTCCTCGACCATCATCATGTCAGTTTGGCTTTCTGGAGGGTTTTCCTCTGGCACTTCCTTGGAGGGATACTCTACTAGGAAGTCGGCAATAACTTGGGCTTTTTTGGCTAATGGTGCTTGGTAGTCAATGTCATACTCGCTCAGCTCGATTGCCCACCTTGCTAGCCTTCCTCAGTTCTCTAGTTTTCCAAGGACTTGCTTGAGAGGTTGCTTCGTCAGGACCACGACTTATGAGCTCCAAAGTAAGGCTTTAGTCTCCTCGCCGTGTAAACAAGAGCGAAGGATAGCCTCTCGATATCCATGTAACGTGTCTCGGCTCCAGCAAGTACTTTGCTCAAGTAGTAGATGGGCAAGTGGTCGTTCCTTGGATTCTTACCAAGACCGAGCTAATGGCTTCCCCCGTTGCTGCCAAGTACAAGTAAAGTATTCTCCTTCCATGGTTTTGATAAGAGTGGAGGGGAGAGTAGATACTCTTTGAGTTTCTCCAAGGCTTCCTCGCACTCTTTTGTCCACTCGAAGTGGTTGCTCTTTCGCAAAACTTTGAAAAATGGAAGGTTCTTCTTGGCGGATCTTGAGATAAATCTGCTCAACGTGATGGACTTCCCTACTAATTGTTGTACCTCATTGATGGTTTGGGGTCGAGGAAGATCGAGGATGGCCTTGATTTTTTCGGGGTTTGCTTCGATTCCTCTTTCCGTTACCATGTAACCGAGGAATTTCCCTCCTTTGACCCCAAAGGTGCATTTGGCCGGATTGAGCTTCAGGTCGTACTTCCTTAAAATCGAGAAGCACCTTGTCAGGTACCCTACATGTTGCTCCTCGGTCTTACTCTTGACTAGCATGTCATCGACATATACCTCCATTGTTTTTCCGAGTTCCTCCTTAAACATTTTGTTGACCAATCTTTGGTAGGTTGCTCCGGCATTTTTGAGACCAAAAGGCATCACATTGAAGCAATATACATTTCCATTTGCAAAGAAGACGGTCTTCAGCACATCATCTTTTGCCATTTTGACTTGGTAGAATCCCTGGTATGCATCCATGAAACTCAAGAGGGCACACCCTGCTATGGAGTCGACCAACTGGTCGATCCGGGGAAGTGGGTAGGGATCCTTCGGGAAAAACTTGTTAAGTTTCATAAAGTTGTTGCACGTTCTCCACTTGCTGGGTCCTTTCTCTACGAGGACTACATTGCAAACCCAGTCGAAGTATCTTACTTCTTTGATGTGACCGGCCTTAAGCAATCTTTGCACCTCTGCCTCGATGATGGCATTATCTTCCGCACTAAAGTCTCTTCGCTTTTCTTGAATATGGGTGATTGATGGATCGACGTTCAGATGGTGAACAACGACTCTTGGGTCGATGCCCTTGAGGTCCTCGGTATGTCGTTGTTATCTCTCAAACATTGAATGAGCTTCATTCTTACTTCAACGGTCATCTCGGTACCAATCTTGGTAACCTTGTCGGCACTTCCTTTGACAATTTGAATTTCTTCGAGGGTTTCTCTTGCCTCTATCTTGTTTTCCTCAAAGAACTTTTTCTTCTTGGAAGAGGGTGGTACTGGGGGTATAACTTGATACTCCTCGAGCTCCTTAACAGCTCCTATTAGGGTATCCCTCTCTTTCTTTTGGTTGCTTTCCTTTGCCTAAGTGACATACTCGGATTTTTCGATTTTTCTTCACTCAACGAACCGTATAAAAACGGTAAGGAGCATGATGAACTAAGGGTTGCTCCTCGAGCGATTGACCCGGATTCGGTTCTCCAATGGCAACTTTGGAAGTGAATTTTGCCGACATATTGTAGCATTCCCATGCTTCTCTTATGTTCCCCTCTTCTTGTCCAATCCCCAATGGAGTGGGGAACTTCAACTTTTTGTGGATCGTAGATACTACGGCTCGGAATTGAGAGAGGGCAGGCCTCCCCAAGACCGCGAAGTAGTCAAAGGGCATATCTACGACCACGAAGGGGATGTGTTGGGTTACTCTTCGCGGAGCACTCCCCATTGAGACCATCAAGTTGATCATCCCAAGGGGCATGATGGATTGTCCTCCGAAGCCTACCAGGGCACTCCTTACTTCTCTAAGACATTCTCTTAGGTTCATATACATCCTCTTCAAAGTGCCTGTGAAGATTAAGTTAGCCGAACATCCGGTGTCGACGAGGATCCTTTCCAAGTTATAAGACTGAACATCAAGGGATAGCACTAGCGGGACACAATAGTCGTAGATGCTTCCTCCTCCGGCGTGCCTTAGAGGGAGTTCACTATCATCAAAAGAGATCACGTTGGTTCCTGGTTATGCAACTTGGGCATACTTCACATCTCTAATCTTGAGATTATCAGCTGTGATCTCCCTATGATTTTGAGTGTCGCCTCCCGCGGGTCCTCCGGCGATCGTAAGAGTATGGATGCTTCCATTCACGGGGCGATTCTCATAATTATTGAAATTATGAATATCGTCGTAACGAAGGTTCCCTTGGGGGTGGTGCTCGATCCCCACTTGTGGTGGTGGAAGGAGGATTGCTAGAGGTTCTTCCTTCCGAATATAGTTGACCAACTGTCCATTGTGTATCATCCTCTCAATTTCGTTCTTGAGCTCGACGCACTCATCGGAAGTATGCCTCTTTCCTTTGTGAAATTGGCAAAATTTCTCCGAACTTTTGTTCTTTCGATTCTCTTGGATTGGAGGCGGCCATGAGACGTCTAGCTTCCTCGAGACTATATAGTTCAAGATGTCGGATCTTAGCCTATTTAAGTCTGTGTAGTTGCTATACCTCCTTGGAGGAGACCTCCTCGGAGGGGTCCTCTTGTCTCGAAACTCGTTTCTTGAGGGACCTTCCTTGATCAAACCATGCTTTTGATCCCTCCTTTGCTTTCTGAGATTTTGTTGCCTTGGAGGATATTCCTTCTCCCTTTCTTTTTATTTCCCTTTTTCCTTGGGAGGGTTGGTTCTCACGGTGACTGTTTTCCGGAATTCTTCCGCTTCGAGGAAATCCTTGCAAACTTTTGCCAGTTGAGCCTCACTCTCGACACATGATGCTGAGAGCACCTCCTGGAACTTGGCATTCGTAGTGTTACCATACAAGTATTCCTTCCTTTCGTTGATCGAGTGGTCTTCAACTTGGAGGGATGCTTCATGAAAATGGTTGATGAAGTCTCTGAGATCTTCATTATTCTTCTGAACAATTTCGGATAAGTATCTCACTCTTCTCTTGGTGTTCATGACCTTCTTGAATCGCTTAGAAAATTCTTTGCAGAGTTCTCTATAGGATTTGATCGAGCGTTGAGGAAGGCGGGACCACCATTTCATGGCTTTTCCTGAAAGGTTAGCCGGGAAGAGTAGTGCTTTGGTCTTTGCGTCATGACCATATGCATTCATTTTGGTACCAAATCTCACCAAGTAGTCCTTTGGACAACTTGTTCCATCGTAACTTTCGAAAGTAGGGAAGCCTCTCTCGATTTTTGCTTGATGACTCCTTATTTCGTCGCACAACGGACTTGGATCTTGGTCTTGCTCTTTTTCTTGCACGTCCCCTCATAGAGTTTCTATCTGAGCATCGAGTGAGGTCTTCCTTGCTTTGAGTTCTTCCAAAGTGAGCTTCCTCCCCGTGATTGGGTCGATTCCAATCAAGGGGGTTACCTCGGCTACGGTCCTCAAAGCGTTGTTTTCTGCCACCGCCTCGGGTTGATTCTGAGGAGTCACTTGGTTGGGCGTGACTTGGTTTGGGAGAGTGGGTGGTGTAGCGACCACCTAAGCTTGGTTTTTATGAGGAGCTACATTTTGCATTGACGCACGTATCCTCCTGTCAATTAGATCTCTCAAATCATCAGGAGCACCTTGTGGTCCTAACCTAGATTGAACTCTTGAAGGTCCAAGTCTAGATTTGATCGGCCTTGTATTGGCTCTTGAGTGTGCTTCATCTTGAACTAGAGGTGCTCTTGGTTGGGATTGACGAGGCGCAACAAAATTATCACGAGGTTGCTCCTGTACTTGGGCTTGTTGTACTCCTCGGGCTTGGAGTTCTGCCTCGACCCTAACAGCCTCATTATCTCCTACGTATCCTTGCAAAGTGAGAAGGAACAAGTCGTATTGAGCTTCGTCCATCCCAAAGTCTGATGGTCGGACTACTCGTCCGTTAGGAAGGGTGAAGTTCAATGCGGCTGGCTGAGGGGGATTCACTGCTACATGAGGAGGATTTCCTCTTGGCGCGACATTGTTTGCGACTCTTAATGCTCCATAAGCACTTCCAGCTGGGAAGCCTTGGGGATTATTCTCTCCCGATCTTTCTTCTTGGGAGCCCGTGACATTGGTGAATGCCCCCTCCATCATATCTTGATTCCTCCCAACATTGTTATTTCTAGGTGCCCTTGAAGAAGCTACCCTTCCTCCTCCTCGACCATTTATAGGGGGACGGCCCCTTGGACGAGGAGGATTCTCTAGTACTGCGTTGGCAAGTCGAACACTTGTTCTAGGAGGCATCTCGTGAAGCGTCTCGACGAGAGTGTCTTGGCTCGACCAGTAGGGCTAGGAATGACCTTTCGATCAGATTCCCACAGACGGCGCCAAATGTTGAAGGGTAATTTGTGCTTCCTCGTAAGTTCGTACTAAACCGTCACAGGAAACTACTTAGGTCCTCTTTGTGTAGTCTTCCTTTGATAATAGCGGGTATTCTTCACGTAGCGTCCTCGCACCTGAAAGAGACTGGAGGGGGGGTTAGTATCTCTTACCAGGTCTGTAGGATATCAGACCGGAGTGTCGACTTTACGAGTAAGGAGTTGAAGACTTCCCTAGTGATAGAAATATTGTGAGTAGGTGAGTAGTAGGTGAGAGCTATTATTGCTTACCTAGGGATAATGAATGAGTCCCTTTATATATACATGTAGTATTTTATTGTCACTTTATGTAGGATCGTGACAAGTGTCCCGCTGAGATAGATGCCTCCTTTGCCCAAGCCCATTAAGGAGGTCCATGGGCTTTGACCCAAACATCTTGACTAGGGTTAGGAGGGCATTATTGACTTTGCGGGTCTTATGGAAGATTCTGGAAGGCGGGCCCCCTAAGTGATGATAGTGTTTTTTACACTATCATTCGAGTCTTTTTTCACCAACTTAGCTATCCTCTTGCATGCATTTTAATGCATTTTGTTAGAATAGTGTCACGTTTCCATTTCTTTTGTTCTTTTCAGGTTTTAGGTGGAAATCGCGTTTTTGGATGTAATTCATGGCGAAACAATGATGTTATGGTGCAACGAGATCACCCGTGGTGTGTCAAGGAGTACCGAGACGAGTTTCAAGGCCAAAAGACCAAGTTTCGGAGCTCAAAACCGTGCAAGGGGCCGAAATCGAAGATTCGGAGGAAGAATTTGGCACGGGCCGCATTCTTCCCGTGCGGGGCACACCGCCGCGTGCGCGGCGCACCGCCGGGAAGCGTCCGACAGCAACTATATATATTTCCAAAATCTGCGAATTTTCATATCTTTCATCATTATTTTACAAACTTAAACCCTAGAGCTTGTTCTGGGTATATTTTCTCTTAGAACCTTTGTATCTTAGCGAATTTGGAGCTAGAGGAGAGATTTGGACACCGTTTTATCTCACCTTGCTAGATCTTTGCGAGTTTTAGCAATTCACCGGAGATTGACAACCTTTGGTGGTAACCTTGTATCTCTCAATTTTGCTATTTATCTTTCACTTCACCATGTTTTCATTCATTATTGCTTCAATTATGATTGTTGATTGTGTTATTGATATGAGTAGCTAAGCATCTAGTTGGTGATAGTATGTGAATTCGTAGCTAGGGTTCGTATTATGCATGATTGCAGTTTCTGAGTCCTTTACTTCTTTAATTATCTTAATTCGATTCTTTGATCCGACTAAGCCATATATCTTCGTAGAAAAGTGTTAGAAACACTAGGACAATTCAAGATCATCGATTCAATTATATATAATTTGCAAGTACTGCTTGAACTAAGTCTGACAACCTTAGCCAAGTATTAGTATAGATAGGAAGCTTTTAAAATACACGTCTACAAATCTGTCTTTGGTGTTTGTAAATCGAATTAATTTTGAGGCAGTACGAGTTGCACTTTCATGCATAATTAGAACTTGATGCTTAGAACGAGCATACTATCACCAGCTTTCTCCATATATTGTTAAGTCGAGTTAATATAAATTTGTTTTCTGAAATTATATATAGTTATTTAGTTAAAGCTAGTTTAGTCCCTAGAGATCGACACTCGAGGTCATCTTACCTCTGCACTACGTGTTTTGTGTAGTTGTGAGTTGCCATTTGGCTTTCAAAAAATTTAATTTTATTGTTCGAGTCTGACAATCTCATTCATCACTAAGGACCGACCAAGGATGGTCGGCCTGTGTCCTCGTGCCTTCCTTATGTCCCATAGTCCGAGTAGTGCTCTGCCTATTCTCCTTAGGAGGATGGTACCTTGACGTAAGGTCCTCCTCGATCCTAGCATGTATGGTGGTCGAGCCCCAGGTGCTCCTCGCGCGGCACATTCGTCTTGTCCTTGTAGTGAGCTCATCTTGAGAGTCGGCCTCACAGTAGTGGTCGGACCGTATGTTGGTCGAGCCACACTTAAGTGACATACTTAGGTGTGGTCACGCCCTTAGAGGGACGACCCTTGAAGCTTCGTCGCTCTCTTAGACCGCTTCAGTTCGTACATGCGGACTGGACATATTTTAACACCAACAAATACGATTGGAGCCACCATGCTAAAATTCATGTTAAAGAGCAAGTTATCAAAAAATGTGAGTACCAATCAAAATCTGGAGCAAAAGAAGTTTTTGGTTGATGAACGTATTTTTAGCATGTTTATCTTGTCTCTTTAACCTAGTTTTGATATCTTTGAGTTTAGTTTTTTTGTTAGTTTTGTAGAATAGTGTCACGTTTTGTTTGTTTTGCATTTCTCAGGTACTTAGGTATGAAATGGCGGTTTTGAGTTTAAATGCAGCATATTGGATGCAAAATGGTCCCGTTTAAGTGCTATGACTTCCATGGACGTGCTCGTGAGTGTCCGAGGCTAATAAGTGATTGAAGGTTGTGTTTGCAAGGGATTAGGAGGTCATTCAGAGGCTTGAATCTACAGAAAGAGGTCGGAGCTGCTCATCGAATACCAAGCTAAGCACCTGGAACCAGGGGATACCCCTGTAGACTTGTGCAGTTGCTTATATTGCTCTAAAGATATTAGAGCTGAAACAAGACAAATTGGTACAAAACCACTATGGAATCAGTTCAATAAATGTAAAAAGGCTCAAGACCATCTTGCTACTACGGGGCAACAAAATTTGAATGCTGTAGCACAAGGGCCAATGAGAAGGGTGGGAATGCAACTTGGACATTTGATCAGACACGTGCCGAGAGATCTCTATGTAAGTACATACTCATAGATGAGTTGTCGTTGTGTATGGTTGAGAAGCCCATCATTCATCTATTCATATTCTCATAAAAGAAATTCAGTCTCTTTTCATTCCTCCATCAATAAGAAAGTTGACACTTTGTTGCTATGAGATGTATGTTGAAGAAAAAAGAAGATTGATTTCTTATATACGAGACTACTCTCAGCATGTCAGCCTCACCAATGATACTTGGACATCCCATCAAAGGTTAACCTACATGGCTCTCACTGTTTATTTCATTGATGACAACTAGATGTTACAAAAAGGATTCTGAATTTTGTCCCGTAGACGGTCACAAAGGAGTGGATCTTGGTACATCGGTTATGCTTGAATGAATGGGGTATCGAGAAGGTGTTCATAGTGACAGTCGTCAATGCTTCTTCAAATAGTAGACTTATTTATTATTTGAAGAGAAAGTTTTGTGAAAGAAGCAATAATAGTATTTTACATGGTAAGTATATGCATATACGATGTCTCGCTCATATCATAAATCTTATGGTTAGGGATGGATTGAATGGTCCATAACAGGATTTGCTATTCATCATATTAGAGCAGTTGTTTATTATGTGTGAAGAACTCACCTACTAGGTAAAAGAAGATTTGTGTTCGGCCGAAACGTGAGAAGCTGAACACAAAAAAGATGCTTTGTTATGATGTGATAACGAGATGGAATCCAACATACTTGATGCTACGTGTTGTTGTGGCACATAGAAAGGCTTTTGGGGCATTTGAGCTTGAAGATCGTTATTACAAAATTTATCTTGGTGCAGATGTTCCTACAACAAATGACTGTGAAAGAGCCAATTCTTGATGAAATATCTAAAGCCATTTTACAAGCTTACTTTGTGTGTTTCGGGCTCCAAGTATGTTACTTCTAATCATGTATTTCGGTAATTATATAATGCATATTAGTTTCTTAAGAAGTGGATGAGTGGTGGTGATGAACAATTGGCATGGATGGATTTTAAAATGAATTGAAGTATGATAAGTATCGGGGGCTTGTGCAGAATATAATATGAATTTCCTAATATACCATTGCGGTGATCCTTGATCCACGAAGAAAGTGGGAATGCATAGAGTGAAGATTTAATAAAATGTACCCAAAGGATGATGTTGGCAATGATGATAATGATTTATTTGATAACCCAACTACATGAAAGTGGGTTTCATGAATTATTTGTAGAGTATAAGAGGTTGTATGGCGAGAGATTTCCTCAAATGCCAACTCCATTAGTTTGTAGTACATCTCGTGGTGCAAGTGATACTGATGATTCATCGGATGAGGAGGAGGATGACTATGTGAAGGCACATAAGAGAGAAAAAGGAAAAAAGCAAGTCGAAACTGAGTTGGATAGGTACTTGAGTGAGGAATGCGAGGAGGATGAGACTCTTGATGTGTTAAAATGGTGAAAAAGGGAGTCTATGTTTCCAGTCCGGTCTAGGATGGCCAGTGATATTTTAGCAGTTTCGGTGTCTACAATTGCATTTGAGGCAACTTTAAACACTAGTGGGCATGTTCTGGATGACTTTACCCTAGGATGGCTCAAGTTATCATTTGTGCTCAAGATTGGTTGTGCCCAAATGGAACACAAATAGAAGTTGAAGAAGACATGGACCAGCTAGAAAATTTTGAGAAAGGTACATGATTACACCTCCTTCCTGTATTCTCCTATTTTTTGTGTAAAGTTTTTGTTCTTTGTTATTAAAGTTAGATTGTTCTGCTTAAATTAGGATTATTAAGCCAACTACTTATAATTATGATTATAATTAGTATTTAAATGCAATGAAGTGGTGGTTGCAGTGTGTTTTTCTATGTAACTGGCCTGTTGGGATCCAAAATAAATCAACTAACATGTCTCCCCGATCAAGAAGAAGAAAGAAACTAGAACTAGTAATGTATATGTTTGTGTTTGTCACGTATCTAGTGTTTCTTGGGTCTTGTCCATGAAGAAGGACTTGGTATTACTTCGTATTATTTAGATTGCTGCTATATTTACACTAGGGTAATTTTCATACAGACCCCCTGTTAGTTTCATCAATTACGAATCTTCCCCTGTTAGTTCAACAATAACATATTTCCCCTTGTTAGTGAAAAACAATTACATCTAGCCCAACGACTTTGACTTTCGGCGAATTAAGGCCTGGAAAATGACAAATTTTCCCTCATTCAAAATTCAGATTTATTCAACACCCAAACACCATCAACTTTCATTTATTGCACATTTGACTCTAAGATTTCTTATTTTACAAAATTAACCTACATTACTTTTTTAACTTTCAAATTATCCAAAATATTTTTGTAAACAAGTCCCTACACATTTTATATTTCAATACAAGCCTAAAAAATATTAAAACCAAAAAAAAAAAAAAAAAATAATAATAATAATAATAATAATAATAATAATAATAGTATAATAATAATCCCAAAAAAATAATAATTTAAAATAAAAATTAAAAAAAAAAACAGATCGGAGCTACAGCTCCGATCGGACCTCCGACTAGAGCTGGGCATCTCTAGTCGGAGCTGTAAATAGCTCCGACTGGAGCTATTTACAACTCCGATCGGAGCTTCGAGTAGCTCCGATTGGAGCTGTAATTAGCTCCGATCGGAGCTAATTACAGGTCCGATTGGGTCTGAACACATACCCAATCGGAGCTTCAAGTAGCTCCGATTGGAGTTGTAATTAGCTCCGATCGGAGCAGTTTTACAGCTCCGGCGGAGCTGTATAAAACAGCTCTCTCGGAACAGCTCCGACGAAGCTTTTTCTGTCCGACCAGAGTTGCAATTTTGATGTCCGACCAGAGCTGTTGACAAATCTGGTACCGGAGTTTAGAGGTTGAAGAAGAAGGTGATGAATAGAAAAAAAAGAAAAAGAAAATGTAGAAAAAGAAAAAGGAAAAGATAAATGAAAAAAGAAAAATGTAAAATAATAATATTGGTAAGGGCATGTTTGGGGAGAGAAGAAAATGTTAAGGTTTGTAACTTGGTCAACATTTTTGGGTAAAATGGGCTTAGATGTAATTGTTGAACTAGGAGGGGAAGATTCGTAATTAGGTGCAGCAGTGGGGGTAGTTTTTGGAAATTTCCCTTTACACTATTTAGATTGTTGTTGTTGGTCCCCTGACTAGAAGGGGGTGAATAATATAGTCTTTAACAGTTTTACAACCTTTTTGTTGTCTAAATCTATTTCTCAAATACCTAAAACATTTGTGTTAAGATATATGATACTTAATTGTCAGATATGATATTGCTCAAATAACATCTCAGCTATCTGGAGATCAATAGTGAGATAACATATTTCTCAGAAAGCTCATAAGCTATCTGATACTTATACGTTCAGAGCATGGAAGACTTATGATAAATACATTGTGTTTGGAATGTTGTAAACATACTTCAGAAAGTAAGTGAACTTGAAAGTAAATAACTGAAAGTAAATGACACAGGCATTTATAGTGGTATATGAAGGTGGTGTAATCCTTCAACTAATCAACTATCCTTTACAAGGGATTTAAGTCACTTTTAGGTAGATAACTGAGTTCACCTTATATATATATCTTATCTACAAACAAAGAAATCCTTCCAATGTTCCCCCTGAGTTCTTCGTGAACTTCTCCGGCTAAGTACTCTCATGTACTCAAATACCATTAGCTATTCCTTGGTGTACTCGACTGAGTACTTCCTATGCACGGCTTTTTTTGGGTTCTTCCTTAACATTCCAATGAAGTCATTCCGCTACCCAACCGCCCTTGGCTATTCCTCAACTTCCACCAAGTACTTCCTCTGCTCATCTGAAGGGTTTGCTTGTCTTTGCCAGATGAACAAATCCCCATAACTTTTTAGTTACTCGGATTTGCTCTTGAGTCTTTCCTCAACTTTGCTACTAAAGAGAGAACTCTCAGATCTACGGCTCAAATACTTTTCCCAAATTGATGAATCCATGTATTTTTAATACAAATGATTGTTAAGTATCTGATTTTGTTGGTGGCAATGACACTTCTATATCCTCATCACCTGTTCAACCGAGAACTTATGTAAAGCATTACTCAAGGTTGATTTTGGTGAAAGAGTTGGAAGTGTATGAAAGAGTGTCGTATACCGAATGCACATTTGAAGAGGATAGGCTAGAGTATATCTACCTGCAATGTTTCTATTGAGCCATGTAAACCAATTGCAAAAGATTATAGCAAACAAGATTCACATTAAGATTATTCATGGAGAAACAGTATGATCTCATCAGATAATAAACTTATCAAACCATATACTCCATGCATCCCAAAACAGTTGCACCATTTTGCCATTTTGGACGTCTCGTTAGAGTTGCACCATTTCATTTCTTTGCCATATTTGGACATGTTCATATTAATTTTATAATCCATCAATACATTTATATGGTCACAAATTCACAATAAAGTAAAACCAACATCCACTATCAATATATCACAATATTTAACTCTTCTCCTTATTTTTTGTGCCAAAAAGGAAATGGTGCAACTGCTCTGGGAT
Organism: Plantago ovata; assembly: GCA_028274465.1. Lineage (NCBI taxonomy): Eukaryota > Viridiplantae > Streptophyta > Magnoliopsida > Lamiales > Plantaginaceae > Plantago > Plantago ovata. Next base: position 46,579,867 of record CM051458.1, read on the forward strand.
GGATGAGTACACTATTGCAGGCAAATTCAATGTAACTGCACAACAAATTCAATGTACAAAAATTCCCATTCAATACTAGTTCAATTATAATATAATACAAGAGTTCAAGTAATAATACCTTTAAGAGTTCAGGCACATAAGTTTCCATCAACTAGCCTTGTACCGTTGCTGATTCTTCATCAGTAATTCTCAACTATGCGGACTGCAATAATACAACACACAATCTTATATGAATTGTAAATAAAGAAAAACAGCAAAGCAAAAAAAAAAAAAGAAAAGGGTAATTTTCATACAGACCCCCTGCTAGTTTCATCAATTACGAATCTTCCCCTGCTAGTTCAACAATAACATATTTTCCCTCGTTAGTGAAAAACAATTACATCCAGCCCCACAACTTTGGCTTTCGGCGAATTAAGGCCTGGAAATGACAATTTGCCCTCATTTAAAATTCAGATTTCAGAAACACCCAAACACAATCAACTTTCCTTTTTTGCACATTTGACTCCAAAATTTCTAATTTTACAAAATTAACCTACATAATTTTTTAAAATTTCAACATCATCCAAAATATTTTGTAAACAAGTCCCTACACATTTTATTTCTCAATATCAACCCCATAATATTAAAATAAATAAATAAATAATAATAAGAATTCCAAAAAATAATTTTAAATTAAATAAAAAACAAAAAAAAGAAAAAAAGAAAAAAAAGGCGATCGAAGCTCCGATCGGACCTCCGACCGGAGCTGACAGCTCTGGTCGGAGCTGTAATTAGCTCCAACCGGAGCTATTTACAACTCCGATTGGGACTGAAAACAACCCCAATCGGAGCTGTAAAATAGCTCCGATCAGAGCTGTAATTAGCTCCGACCAGAGCTATTTACAGCTCCGATTTGGACTGTTTCAGCCCCAATCGGAGATAGCTCTGATCGGAGCTATTTACAGCTCCGGTCGACGGAGCTGTGTGGGGACAACTCCGGTACAGGAAAAATTCCGGTACCGGAGTTTAGAGGTTGAAGAAGAAGATGATTAATGAAAAAAAAAGGAAAAAGGAAAAGAAAATATTGAAAAAGAAAAGGAAAAGATAAATGAAAAAATAAAAATATTGGTAAGGGCATGTTTGGGGAGATAAGATTTGTAAGTTGGTCAACATTTTTGGATAAAATGGGGCTAGATGTAATTGTTGAACTAGCAGGGGAAGAAACGTAAATTAGGTGCAGCAGTGGGGGTAGTTTTTAGAAAATTCCCAAAAAAAAAAAGAATCATACCATTTTCAATCTCTTGAACTAGAGAATATTCCTCCTCAGAAGTTAAGACACGTCCTTGACGTATCCAATCTTGAGTGCACATCAGTGCCTCGGCATTTTCAGGAGTTAAAGATGATCTAAAATCATCAATAACATGCCCACCAGTCCAAAAAGCAGACTCTGACGCAACGGTGGATAGAGGTACAACAAATACATCTCTAGCCAACCTCGCTAAGACCGGATAATCTATTTTATAGTCATTCCAGCACTGGAGAATGTTAAAATCTATAGCCTCAAAATCATCTGGGGAAACCTGATCAGCAGCAAGATACTTCTCCAATTCTGTTTGTGAACATTCCCAATACTTGCTTGAATCCTATTGTAGAAGTCTCTATTGGGCTTGACTGGTTTCTTAAGTGGTCTTCCAACAACACCTATACCAATTGTAGCTTGATTCTTGGAGGTGGGACGTGAAGACTTAGGTACAGAAGTAGAAGAGCCCTTATATTCTTCATAAAGTTCTTTCAAAGCATCCATGGATGCCTTAGCCAAAGAGCCTCCAATTGTTTCACCAAATGATGTAACGGAGTTCGTCAGACTCAATTAATCAAATAAATTTGTTATTTAGCCAAAGGCAATTCACAACTACAACGAAAACCGTAGTGTAGCAGTAGAATGACCTCGAGTGTCGTTCTCTAAGGACTATAACTAGCTTTATCAAATCTAATTTAGAATATAAAAAACAGCAGACGGAATAGCAAAGGTTTTTCTAACAGATAAAGGAGATTGGTGATAGTATGGTCCTTCAAAGCATAACGGGTTAATAATCATGCGTAAATTCCTCGGTTTTGCATGGAGATCTTTGATCAATCAATTGTCTTGTTGTAATTATCAAACGCTACGAAGATATAGATACTGACAAGTCAAACACTATTGTCCAATTGTGTTCCATAATTATTCAACACTACGAAGATATAGATATGCATAGGTCGACTAGGGTCCAATTGTGCATAATAATTAATCAACATACGAAGATATAGGTTGTGCCTGATCAACGAAATAAAGCAATAACACAGAGTATAATGCGCGATATAGTCCATTAACATGATTATCAACCCTTCGCTAAGAATTCACATACTACCACCAACGATAAGTTTAGCTACTCATAGTTATCATGCAATCAACAGAAATCATAGAAGAAAACATGTTTAAAGATATATAAAAATAAGTAGAAAAAATGTAAGATACAATGTTACCGAAGGTTGTCAATCTCCGAAGAATCGCGATCTTACAAGCTCCAAACTGCTATGAAAAAGTATCTCCTAAGCTATGAACCCCCAGAACAGGCTCTGGGAAGTTCCTACCTAAAACTACAGAGAAAGGTGAGAGAATAGGTCTGGAAAAGTATGAATTTCGGAGAAAAATTGAGCAACTATATATAGGCTTCGAATTTGTGTGGGGAGAAGGGCCCCACACACCGGGCGATTCGCCTGGTGTGGGGCGATTCGCCTGGTGTGGGGCGATTCGTCCCACGTCCCGGGCGATTCGCCCGGGAGTAAAATTCCGGGATTTCCGCGTTTTCGACGCGTTTTTGGATTTCTTCCCCTTTTCGGACTCGGTTTCTGACTTCTAGTGGCCTTCTAACCTCCAGATTCGACCCCTAGACTCCAAATCCTATCCGGAAACCTTCAGATACTCCAAATAGGCTTCTGGAACACCAATTCCTTGTCAACTTCAATATAATTGCCCTGAAATCCTCGTTTTTCAACCAAAACCTGTAAAATAAAAACTAAAGGGAAACGTGACACTATTCTAATAAAATGCACTAAAATATAGCTAAATTCACATAGAGGATAGCTAAAATAGGTGAAAAAGACTCAAATGAAAGTGTAAAATACACATTCATCAAACTCCCCAAACTGAACCTTTGCTTGTGCTCAAGCAACTAAGCTAGACTCAAATGCAAAACACAATGCAACACATAAAATGGAGTCTCATGCCAAATAAAATGAACTAATCTACTGAATCTATCAAATAACATATGAACAAAAACCATATAAATCAAAGCATGAATATAGGTTGAAGAATACCTCGATTGACTTATACACATCCACATAAGCACTTATGTCAAGACAAGATAGTCTCTTGTAACATTCTCTACCTGGACCTAGTCAGTGACGACGTAATGAAGCATGCTAAGATATGAATGGTTGTCCCGTGCTTATGAAACTGAGGACTTACTGCTGTTCACCAAGTTTAAGACTTTCCCTCAAAGAGGTCGAACCAGTACTGGCTCTCATCAAACGAAGGAGGGTTCCCTATAAAAGATAACACTCCCCTATTCTACCCATCTCTCAAGCAAAGTCTTTAAGCTATTCACCACTTCCTGAATGGCAGGACGAGGGTGGTCTAGAACAGATGACACTCAAAAACAAAAGACAAAAAATAAAAATTACAACACGATTACGAACATTACAAGAATTGGAAAATGAGACACAACACTTTGCTAAACTGCTATTTGGCTTTCTTTTTCGGACCCTTCTTTGCTTTTTTGGGGTCTTTTCTTTTTTTTCTCTTTTTTTTTCTTTCCAGATTCTTTTTTTTTCTTTTTCTTTTCTTTTTTCCTGGAATTTTTTTCTTTCTCTTTTTTTTCGATTTTTTTTTTTTTTTTTTTTTTTTAGCCAGCAGTAGCATAACGAAAAAGAAACAAAATGACTCACACGACTTCCCCAAACCTATTCGAAAGAATAGGTTGGAGTACAAAATTTACGAGAAAGGAAAAATAAACTCACAACACGGAGATGAAAAACGAAAAACAAGTCTACTGATGGTGTAATCCCCTCCCCAAACCTATTCGAAAGAATAGGTTATAAACAAAGGATTACACAACCTCACACTACCTCCTTCCTAGGCATTTAGCAATCTCAAAGCATGGTGAAGACTTGTTGCCTCTTAGGTACATAATTACTCGAGAAAACAACCATAAGACCCTAACATGCATCATCCTATTATAAAGGCCTTCGTGAACCGCAGTAGAGGAAACACCACTAAGTGATGTCGAGACTACCAAGCTTAACTAAGTTCAATACATAAATGTGACAAGCCAAGCGAGAAAAACCTCAAACAAATTCATAGATATGAAGCATATGATTAATGGCATAGTTAGTTAATCTTCCCAATAAAAAAGTTCAAAAAATTCGGCAATAAACTCCATATAAAACATGCAAGACTATCCTAGGATGAATGCAGTGTATGCAACCTAAAAACTAAGAAAGCAGTAAACGTGCAAATGCAAATGCAAACGAAAGAAAAAAAAAGATACCAATCAACACAAAGCCAAACAATACTTAACATCACGGTTCACATCCCATCCCCCTTACGAAACTTAAGCTAGCCCCTAGCAAAAGAGAATGAGTAATAAGAAGTGATACTAGATGTTACCGAACGGTTTGGCCTCGGTCGGCTGAGTATTCAAGAATGGACTCAAGAGTACCTCCCCACGGTGGCCGCCATTCTCTTGGTCCGATGTAGCAAAGAGACCTAGGAAGCTTCAAAGATCTCACCAAGGTGAACGGACTGGTTTGCCTTGCAGGCATATCCAATGAAGACTTCATCAATAGGAGGACATTCACTTTGACTTCATCGAGGTGCTTGTTTAGTGGTGACTCCTGTGTATCTTGCTTGTCAAGCTTTCCACTCCGGAGGAGTAGATTCACCTCTTTGTACTCAAGAACCTCAGTAGTAACGGAAGAAAGTGGTTTTGGGTTGATGTGAATGTCTGGGAGTAAAGAAACAGGGGAGTTGGGGTCGTCCAGCTCACTGGTCATGGGAGGCGGTTCGGCCCCCATGCTGGGCGACTCGCCCCCACCTCCAGGGGGGCGTCGCCTTCCAATCCTTCCTCCTCTTCTACTTCCGCATATTTTAACAAGTTGAATTTCTCCATAAGATGCTCAATTACTTCAACTTCTTCAACAACTTTTGCTATAAGATGGTCATCTTCAACTTGCTCGGCATGTGCAATTTCATCTTCCTCACTGATTTCCTCGACTTCAAAATACTCCTCGGATGAGCTTCCTGCTTCACCTCCATCTACTTCCTTTCCCGTGATGTGAATTGGTATGACCTCATCAGATTGTGTTGAACCTATGGCGTACTTACGGAGGACTTCTTCTGCCTCGTCGACCGTACATTCTCCCAAACCGCCGCTCAACCTATCCACTCTAAGTCGTTCCTCTTCACGAAGTCCATCAACGAAGCACCAAATCAACTCCCCATCTTCGAAACGGTGATGGGAGCACTCAGGTTTATATAGCTCAAAACATTCGTAGACGTCACAAAACTGCTCATACTCTCCTTGCTCGAAATATTGGATCCTATCACGTAAGGCAATTGTCTCATGATAGGGCATGAACCGCGCCAAGAACTCCTCTACTACTTGGCCCCAAGTTTTCAGCGATCCTGGTTCTAACCTTGCAATCCAACGCCTCGGCTCATACCCCAGAGTAAAAGAAAATAATTTCATGCACAATTGGTCCTTAGTAAACCCTTCTGCTGGAATTCTTTCTATTTCCTTCTCATAGGATCGAATGAAACTCCATGGGTCCATCCCTACTCCATCTTCGTATCTTGGTAAGTACCTTACCATGGACTCCGTCACCTCATACCTCCTTAACTCATCCTCCAGGTATACGGAAGATCCTCTCCTCACCTGCGAGAATTGGGGTGTCATGCGAGCGCGCATGGACATCATATCTGTATTTCTGTAGTAAGAGCAACTCAAAACTAAAAATTAGTTCTATTAGCGTAATCAAACACAATATCACCAAAAATTTCGAGAGCACAAACACGCAAGGTAACCAAGATCAGATTAGATGAATTTACTGAAGAAGATAGAAGGAAAGAAATAGGGTAAGAAAGTGAAATTTCTGAGAGACAATCCAAGAGCTATTTTGGGGGTTGAATGCTGAAAAATATAAACAAATTAAACAGAAAAAAGGAGTATAGTCACCGGCAACGGCGCCAATTTGATGTAACGGAGTTCGTCAGACTCAATTAATCAAATAAATTTGTTATTTAGCCAAAGGCAGTTCACAACTACAACGAAAACCGTAGTGTAGCAGTAGAATGACCTCGAGTGTCGTTCTCTAAGGACTATAACTAGCTTTATCAAATCTAATTTAGAATATGAAAAACAGCAGACGGAATAGCAAAGGTTTTTCTAACAGATAAAGGAGATTGGTGATAGTATGGTCCTTCAAAGCATAACGGGTTAATAATCATGCGTAAATTCCTCGGTTTTGCATGGAGATCTTTGATCAATCAATTGTCCTGTTGTAATTATCAAACACTACGAAGATATAGATACTGACAAGTCAAACACTATTGTCCAATTGTGTTCCGTAATTATTCAACACTACGAAGATATATATATGCATAGGTCGACTAGGGTCCAATTGTGCATAATAATTAATCAACATACGAAGATATAGGTTGTGCCTGATCAACGAAATAAAGCAATAACACGGAGTATAATGCGCGATATAGTCATTAGCATGATTATCAACCCTTCGCCAAGAATTCACATACTACCACCAACGATAAGTTTAGCTACTCATAGTTGTCATGCAATCAACAGAAATCATAGAAGAAAACATGTTGAAAGATATATAAAAATAAGTAGAAAAACTGTAAGATACAATGTTACCGAAGGTTGTCAATCTCCGAAGAATCGCGATCTTACAAACTCCAAACTGCTATGAAAAAGTATCTCCTAAGCTATGAACCCCCAGAACAGGCTCTGGGAAGTTCCTACCTAAAACTACAGAGAAAGGTGAGAGAATAGGTCTGGAAAAGTATGAATTTCGGAGAAAAACTGAGCAACTATATATAGGCTTCGAATTTGTGTGGGGCGAAGGGCCCCACACACCGGGCGATTCGCCTGGTGTGGGGAGATTCGCCCGGGAGTAAAATTCCGGGATTTCCGCGTTTTTGGATTTCTTCCCCTTTTCGGACTCGGTTTCTGACTTCTAGTGGCCTTCTAACCTCCAGATTCGACCCCTAGACTCCAAATCCTATCCGGAAACCTTCAGATACTCCAAATAGGCTTCTGGAACACCAATTCCTTGTCAACTTCAATATAATTGCCCTGAAATCCTCGTTTTTCAACCAAAACCTGTAAAATAAAAATTAAAGGGAAACATGACACTATTCTAATAAAATGCACTAAAATATAGCTAAATTAACATAGAGGATAGCTAAAATAGGTGAAAAAGACTTAAATGAAAGTGTAAAATACACATTCATCACCAAACATGTGATCCAAGCTTGCTTTAAAAAATTGAACTTGTAATGAGGATCAAGCAAACTCGCAACATAAAAAATCAGATTGGTCGTCTCAGTTACAATACCCCCATACTTATCAAACTTATCCTTCATCTTAACAACAACAACACTCAAATATTTATTTGGACCCTCAATCCAGTCCTTAAACAAAGTATAAATGGTCCCATTGTCATCCAAGAACAAGTTTGCTGTAACATAATAAGTACCCGACACACGAACAGTAGAGTCTGAAAACAAAATTCTAAAACAGTCTCCATGAAAGATGCAACATGCCAATCAGAATCAGTAGGAAAAGCTTTTGGTCCATATTTAGGAAAATCAGAACGAATAGAAGCATCTTCCATTATGTACCTCTCGAAAACATCTTTGAAAATTATAGCTCTTTCTAACATCAAATAAAAAGAATTTCATCTAGTTACAACATCCAAAGTTAATGAATTTTTAGTTGACACCTTTTCCTTAGCAGCATATTCATCAAATTTATAACATCTAGCTGGAGAACTCCTCACATACTTCACAGCATGAAGAACTCGTTCAATAGATTCACTATGCTCAGTTAAACCAGATTGCATAATTAAATTAATAATATGTGATGTACATCTCACGTGCATGTGTTTCCCCCCAACCACAGTTGTACCCTTGTTCAAAAACTTTCTTCTCAAATAATTAACAGTAACCTCATTTTCTGATGCATTATCTACCGTTATGAAAAAAATATTGTCAATACCCCATGCATTCAAACACTCCTCAATTAACAAACCAACTTCATCCCCCTTATGCTTAGAACATGTTACAAACTTCAAAATCCTTTTTTGCAATTTCCATTCATCATCAACAAAGTGTCATCAACAAAGTGTGCAGTTAAAACCATATAAAAAAGTTTCTGATTAGATGTCCATAAATCTGTGGTGATAGAGATTCCTTGTTTAGTCAATCTAAAAAAGGTTTTCAACTTTTCTCGCTCATCCTTAAACATATCCAAACAATCTCTATCCACAGTTCTTCTTGAAGGGATCATAAACATAGGACAAGCAATGGCCATAAAAATCCTACAACCATCTTTTCCACGAATGTAAATGGCAACTCATCAGTAATTATCATCTTAACAAGGGCCTGCATAACAACAACTTGATAAAAAACAATTAACTGGCCCATATCCCTTTGTGTATTCCCATCCCCCTCAATAGTTGTAGCACCACTAGCCTGACAATAATTTTCAATGGTATTGTTGTTTTTATTATCAGGGTTATGTATGCAAGACCTATAATGATTCAACATAGTAGTTGTTCCATATTTTGGGGTGTAAGAGTAGTTCCTAGGACAGTAGTTGCATCTGTGCCTCTTCAATTTTTTTGTTGTTTGGGTCTGGATACTCGGTGAAGTGGTCCCAAACTATCGATCTGCCTTTGAATCTTGTCCTTGCTCATTTCCACCAGGTTCATCCGTAGGTTCTTTGCTCTACAACTCCTCCAAATCAATCATATCAACCTCTTCAGACGGGGCACTGGTAGTCATCCTAGCAAAATCTGTATATCGTGAAAGGGTAATGCTATGGTGACGTAACTGTTGTAAAGTCGTAACGTTACGACTTTACACATGTAAACAGTTGGTAACACTTGTAAACACTTGTAATCATGATATGGACGGTTGGAAATCATTTACAACCATCATCTACCATTTACAACTTGATTATCTTGGTTGTAAATGGGATTTTCCGTTTACAAACTGAGTTATCTTGGTTGTAAATGATAAATTCCGTTCTTATTAAGAAAAATGAAAGATGGTGGGGATCGAACTCTGGTCGCTGGAGTAAAAGAATCCAACATTACCACTCAGCCACGTTTTGATGTATGCACAATATCAATAACAATATTACTTAGCCATAAAATTTCTCATCCAATTCATAATTTTAAATTTCTTAATCAAAATCAAAGAAATCAATCGCTCATAACCCTAGCCGTTTATTAAGACATACTAATTCAAAAATATTGCAGCTTGTTCATCGATTCCTCCCATTGACAAATGATTTCAAAAATAAAATTCTTCTCAGATTTCGTCTCCGACCGAACCCTCGTGACGCAAAAGCACACCGATTGTCTTCTTCCCAGTGTCCTAGCCGTTCATTAGGACAGACGGAGTTCAAAAATATTGCTACTTGTTGATCACTCGATTCTTCTTCAATCTTTGATCATTCGATTCATCCCGATACTGCAAACTTCTTTCTTGACACCGGAGAGTTCAATTCATAGGTAACATAACAATTATACTCATTGTTAGTAATTTGAATCTCGTTCAATTATGCGAATTGTAATTTTACGGTTGAAATTGGTGGTCGAGATGATATTGCAGTGCTTCTAGTTACTCATGATGCCTACTAGTTCGCCTTAATATTCAAATTTCTTGTTTTGTTCTGTTGTGTTGGTCTAGTTTTGTCCTATCTGGGTTGAAATTAGGGGTGGGTATGATATTGCAATGCTTCTAGTTACTCATGATGCCTACTAGTTGGCCTTAATAGTCAAATTGCTTGTTCTGTTCAGTTGTTTTGGTCTAGTTTTGACCTATCACGGTTGAAATTAGGGGTGGATATGATATTGCAATGCTTCTAGTTACTCATGATGCCTACTAGTTGGCCTTAATAGTCAAATTGCTTGTTTTGTTTAGTTGTGTTGGTCTAGTTTTGACCTATCACGGTTGAAATTAGGGGTCGATATGATATTGAAATGATTCTACTTACTCATTATGCATACTAGTTGGCCCCTTAATATTCAAATTACTTGTTTTGTTAAGTTGTGTTAGTCTAGTTGGGTTCATTTGGCTTTTCCAATGGTATTGCAAATGGAGGATAGTCAAGGTGGGGTAGTGATAGTGTATATGTCCTAGAGACAGTCTTTATTAAGGGCATACAGCCCTTATTAAGGGCATATATGTACTATTACACAGGTCAACGTAATATAATATATGTTTGTTTGTTTGACCATTGAGTATCGCTTTCATATTTATATTACACCAGACATACAACATGTCATATCTCTATTCGTGTCTATATTGATATCAAACATGTCCCCTCGGATAGATGATCGATCACACAGATAGTGGGAGCTATGTGAGTTATCATCTATCCCAAACTCTCCCTAGTCGAGGTCCATCTCGGATGTAGGGGTTTGAATGAACCAAGTGAGACTATTATGCGTGGAGGTTATACTTGTTAGAGCAAGTGTGAGCCGATCCCACGGCCACGGAACAGATTGTTAGACAATCTAGAAACGTTCCCATAACTCCGCATAGTTGTTCGAAGGGTGATTACCGAACAATGGAAGTACCCACCGGAAACTCCCATCGATGTATACTCTACACCGAAGTGTCTATGGGAACCAGAAAGTTGTCGAAGTGATGCTAGTCATCCTTTGGAGTTACAGGACTTTATCATCACATTTGTTGCTCCATATCCTTGGTGGACCCGTCGATGTCAGCTCTGAATAAGCAGTTGACCCAAGACACGATCCAGGATTATGGCTACATACAAATGGGGGTGATAAGTGATTCTGTGAAGGATTCATTCTCACGTGTAGCACAGGAGAGCACTGCTCATAGTCGTTCGTAGTTGTGATTGGTTAAACCGCTGGCCAGCGTATCAAATATTATTATGATAGTCATAATAGATATTGGATTCACCAAGCAACTCACTGAAGACGCCTGTGGATGTATTATTGGGATAGACACATCATCGATCCTAGATGCATTCGAGTCAGTCAGATGAAGGGATGTTACCATCGCCGCGTTGAGCGCAACAGACTTCACAACAAAAGGGTTTGCTTTGAGAAACCTCTCAAACGTCCTCATGTATTAATATTGCAAATGGAACCGTCTAGGAATTCCATGTTGCCTAGTGTAGCACTTGTTTAATACAATGAGGCCCTATGCGTCACACTATGTGGTGATTCATCTTATCCGAATATCCTTGAAGATGGAATCGCAATTAATTTAGAATTAATTGTGATTGATGAATTATAATTGATTTGAAATTAATTATAATTATTTGTGGCTCAATTAATAATTGGGAATTATTAATTGAATTGATTGGTTAATTGTATTTTATGTAAATACAATTAAAGATTATATTTTAGAAATATAATAGAGGTTTGATTTGAAAGGATATATTAATTTAGAATTAATATATGCACATGGACAAAATCTACTCAGAGTTTGAATTGCCTTCGAATTATAAGTGGGTCCCAAAATTGGAACCCACATACCCCCCCCTTGGCCGGCCGCGTGTAGTAGTAGTATGGGAGGGAGTTTCGACTCCTTTCCATATTAGAAGTCAAGGGTTAAGTTAGATTTTCCTAATTGAGTTCTAACTTAATTGGGAATGAATCTAGACTTAAATTGGTTTCCTTGTGCAATAAGAATTAGAGTTCTTATTCATTTATGAAGTCTAAAAGAATCTTCTTTAGGCTTCTATTGACTACTATATAAGTGGATCATTAGAGAGCTTTTTCAATGCCGAATTCTTAGAGAATTATTCTACCTTTCTTAGAGAAAAAAAAGCTCTCCCCTACCTTGATGAATGTGTATTTTACACTTTCATTTGAGTCTTTTTCACCTATTTTAGCTATCCTCTATGTTAATTTAGCTATATTTTAGTGCATTTTATTAGAATAGTGTCACGTTTCCCTTTAGATTTTATTTTACAGGTTTTGGTTGAAAAACGAGGATTTCAGGGCAATTATATCGAAGTTGACAAGGAATTGGTGTTCCAGAAGCCTATTTGGAGTATCTGAAGGTTTCCGGATAGGATTTGGAGTCTAGGGGTCGAATTTGGAGGTTAGAAGGCCACTAGAAGTCAGAAACCGAGTCCGAAAAGGGGAAGAAATCCAAAAACGCGTCGAAAACGCGGAATTCCGCGAATTTTACAACTGGACAATTCATTGATCAAGGATCTCCATGCAAAACCGAGGAATTTATGCATGATTATTAACCCGTTATGCTTTGAAGGACCATACTATCACCAATCTCCATTATCTGTTAAGAAAAACCTTTGCTAAATCGTCTGCTGTTTTATATTCTAAATTAGATTAGATAAAGCTAGTTATAGTCCTTAGAGATCGACACTCGAGGTTATTCTACTGCTACACTACGGTTTTCGTTGTAGTCGTGAATTGCCTTTGGCTAAATAACAAATTGATTTGATTGATCCGGAACTGACAATCCCGCGCGTTTCATCAAATTGGCGCCGTTGCCGGGAACTATACTCCTTTTTTCTGTTTAATTTGTTTATATTTTCAGCATTCAATTCTTAATTCTATTAGTTTTAGTTTTCCTTTTTAATCTCTCTCTGATACTGCTTTCCTAGTCAGTTTCTAATTCACCTTTCCTAGCCTTAGTAGTATTCGATATCTAGAAATATTCTCGATTTTCGAAATTTCTAACGAGGCTAATTTTGCAGTTTTGAGTTACTCCTGATACAGATTTCCAGGTATGACGACCTTAAAAGCACGCTTGACACCAACTTTCTCGCAAGTCAGGAGGGGGTCAGCTATATACTTGGAAGAAGAGTTATCGGGGTATGAGGTAACAAGTTCTATAGTGAGAAGGATTCCGAGGTTCGAAGATGGAGAGGATATGAATCCAATAAGCTTCATCAGGTCCTATGAAGAGGAAATAGCAAAAGTTCCAGCAAAGGGGTTCACCGAGGATCAATTATGCAGGAAATTATTTCCTTTTGCTTTAGGATATGAACTAAGGATATGGGTAGCAAGGTTGGCACCAGGATCACTGAGGACCTGGAGCCAAGTAGTAGAGGAGTTCTTGGCACGTTTCATGCCTTACCATGAGACGATTGCACTTCGGAATCGGATAGAACACTTCAAGCAAGGAGAATACGAGCGGTTCTGTGACACCTATGAACGTTTTGAGCTGTATAAACGTGAGTGCCCCCACCACCGTTTCGACGACAGGGAGCTGATTTGGTTTTTTGTTGGTGGACTACGTGATGAAGTTAGGCTTCAAGTGGATGGGATGTGTGGAGGTTTAGAAGAATGTACAGTTGAAGAGGCAGTGAAGGTCTTTCAAAAGTACGCCAATGGATCCGCACAATCCGAGAAAATAATATCGAATGAAGTCACCAACATATACTCAAATCAAGGCGAAACTGACGGGTTATACGAAGGATATTCCGAGGACGAAGACATCAGTGAGGAGGAGGAACTTGCATTTTACGCAGGGATCAAAGCCATTGAGAGTGTTTTCAAGATAGCACACGCAGGGCAAGCTGAGAACAATCTTCGCATCGAGAAGGCTTTTGAAGCGGTCGAAGTAACTGAGCAACTTATCAAAGAGCTTAGCCTACTGAAGTGTGGAAGGTGCGGTAAAGCAGTTGAGGATACCCCCCTGGAAGTAATGAGCAAACCACCCGAGGTAAGGGGCGAATCACCCCCCAACTCCAGGATCAGACGAACCCAGTCCTTCCGATGTGACACCTGAAACTGATCCCGAGCCACTTCCAGCTGTTACTACCAAGGAGAATGAGTGCGAAGAGGTGAATCTACTACTCCGCGGAGGCAAGATGACCAAAATTCCTAACTTCGTACGTCCTAAACGGGTGGAATCTACTGAGATCGATAATACAGGACCAAGCACAGAACAAGAGGTTAGAGGAAGTTCCAAGGAACCTCAAGAAGTTCCAGAAAGGAAGGATGAACCAAGACCATCTGTGGTAGACATAGATGATGACGAAGTCGAGGAAGGAACTAGTATACCAGGGGAACTTCACAAATCTTCCAATCCATATGTACCTCCGAAGCCACATGTGCCATTCCCGAGTCGGATCAAACCAGCCAAGAAGGATATTCAAGATTCACCCCTATTCCAACGCCTGTCAAAAGTGGAAGTCAATGTGCCTCTCTTAGAGTTAATCCAGAACATTCCAGCTTATACGAAATTCTTTCGTGAGATCAAGAACAAAAGGATTACTTCAGGAAAGGAAGTGAATGGGGTTGAAACGGTCAACTCGATTGCCGGATTGCCCATGAAGAAAAAGGATCCTGGAAGCTTCATCATCGACATCGCCTTAGGGAATGGACGTACTACGAAGGCAATGCTTGACTTAGGAGCTAGCATTAACTTAATGCCGTATTCAGTGTACAAGGCCCTGGAACTCGGAGAATTGACACCAACTGATATGGTCGTCCAAATGGCGGACCAAACTGTCAAGAGGCCGGTCGGGATAATAGAAGACATCCTTGTGAAGGTGGACAAATTGATAATCCCAGCTGATTTTGTAGTAATGAAGTCCGCGGACGAGGAAGCCATATCCGTGAGCACGTAGTACTACTTGGGAGACCATTCATGGCAACTACCAACACGTGCCTTGAACTTAAGGGCAAGAAAATAACCATGAAGGTAATGGGCGAGAAGATTGAGTTGATAGGATGTAGCATCAGAGATAAGGAAGTTGCGGAGGAGTTAAAATTTGTCGATTGCTACGAATCTGTGATTCCCAAATTTCATCATTGCCATGGTAATCGTGAACCACTTGAAGAGGCACTAACAATGCAAGCTGAGACGTGCTACATGACCGAAGAAGCAAGGGAACTAGTTGAAATAATGGATAGAACCCCAGAAATTCCCGCAGGAGAGGAGGTACTTGAACCTTTAGATGAAGAAGAAGAAGAAAGTGGGTTTCCTGAAGAACCTAGCTTAGAATTGAAACCGCTTCCTGCGCACCTCAAGTATGTGTACTTAGGAGAAAATCTGAAGAAGCCTGTAATTGTCTCCTCTCATCTCTCCAACAATGAAGAGAGTGATGAATGTGTATTTTACACTTTCATTCGAGTCTTTTTCACCTATTTTAGCTATCCTCTATGTTAATTTAGCTATATTTTAGTACATTTTATTATAATAGTGTCACGTTTCCCTTTAGATTTTATTTTACAGGTTTTGGTTGAAATTCGGAGATTTCGGGGCAATTATATTGAAGTCTACAAGGAATTGGTGTTCCAGAAGCCTATTTGGAGTATCTGAAGGTTTCCGGATAGGATTTGAAGTCTAGGGGCCGAATCTGGAGGTTAGAAGGCTATTAGAAGTCATAAACCGAGTCCGAAAAGGTGAAGAAATCCAAATCCGCGTCGAAAAACGCGGAAATTCCGCGAAATATTGGGGGGCGAACCGCCCCAGCCTCGGGCGAACCGCCCCACAGTTAATTCGGGGCCTATATAGAGCTCAAGTTTTTCTCCGAAAATCATATCTTTCCAAGCCTACTTTCTCACCTCTCTCTATAGTTTTAGGTAGGAACTTCCCGGGGCCTGTCCTGGGAGTTCCATAGCTTAGGGGATACTTTTTCATAGCAGATTGGAGCGCGTAGGATCGCAATCATCCGGAGATTGACAACCTTCGGTAACTTTGTATCTTACAGTTTTTATCTACTTATTTTATATTCTTTCAATATGTTTTCTTCTATGATTGCTATTGATTGCATGCCTATGAGTAGCTAAATTTATCGTTGGTGGTAGTATGTGAATTCTTAGCGAGGGAAGATAATCATGCTAATGGCTATATCGCGCATTATACTCCGTGTCATTGCTTTATTTCGTTGATCAGTTGAAACCAAAATTCTCGTATGTTGTATTGATCATTATGCACACTTGGACACTTGTCAACCAATCAGACCAATTATCTTCGTAGTGTTGAATAATTACGGAACACATTAGGACGTTAGTTGTTGATGAGTCAGACCCATATTATCTTCGTAGTGCTTAATACTTGCAACAGGACACAAGATTGATTCAAAGATCTCTATGCAAGACCGAGGAATTTATGCATGATTATCGACCCATTTGTAAGAAAATATGGTCAGAGTTACCCCTAGGGTACGCAGCGGAATTTTTAAAAATTTTCTTAACATACCGGTTAATTGATTATGCATATGTCGTATATATATAAACACGTCAATTAGAAGACTAACCTTACTTCCAAAGCAGCTTCCAAGTCTTCGTAATATTCCGGTGTATCTTCTCCTTTGTCAAAGTCGAAGATATCTACAATACTCTGTATATCTGCAAGACAATAAGAGTTAGTTTCCAGCTCCTAGAACCTCAACCTTGGTATCCACGGATGAACAGCCTATCGGAAGAATGCTAGGATATTCTTTATGTGACCAAGAAGACAGGGCGGCAATTCCCTCCGGTGGCGGAGTGCGCGCGCGTGAGGCTAAGGGGAGGAGGGGAGAGTTTTTATTTTCTCTAAGAAAACTAGGTAGAATAATTGTGTCTCTAATCACATGTAAAACTCTCTCTAATAGTCTACTATATATAGTAGTCTATAGAAGCCTAAAGCATAAGCTATTAGACTTCGTAAAGGAATAAAAATCTAATTCTTATCGCACAAGGAAACCAATATCAAGTCTAGATTCATTCCCAATCAAATTAAAACTCAATCAGGAAAATCTAACTTATCCCTTGGACTTCTAATAGAGGAAGGAGTCAAACTCCTTCCCCTACTCAGCCACGCGCGCGCGCGCCTGTCCTTCGGGACGTGGGTCCCACTTTTGGGACCCACATATATTTCTAAGGCTCCAAGTAGATTTTGCCCAAGTGCATATGTTAATTCTAAATTAACATATCCTTTACAATCAAACCTCCATTATATTTCAAAATATAATCTTTAATTGTATTTACATAAAATACAATTAATTAGCCAATTCAATTAATAATTCCAAATCATTAATTGAGCCACCAATTGTTATAATTAATTCCAAATTAATTATAATCCATCAATCACAATTAATTCCAAATTAATTGCGATTCCATCTTCAAGGATATTCTGATAGGCTGAATCACCACATAGTGTGACCCATAGGGCCTCACCATATTAAGCAAGTCCTAGACTAGGCAACATGGAATTCCTAGACGGTTCCATTTGCAATATTAATACGCGAGGACGTTTGAGAGGTTTCTCAAAGCTAACCCTTTCGTTGCGAAGCCTGTTGCGCTCAACGCGGCGATGGTAACGTCCCTTCATCTGACTTGCTCGGATGTATCTAGGATCGATGAAGTGTCTATCCCAATAATACATCCACGGGCGTCTCAGGGAGTTGTTTGGTTAAGATATACTTATGACCATCATAATATATCATTTGCACTGGCCAGTGACTTTACCAACACAACTATGAAGACTACGAGCAGTGCTCTCCTGTGCTACACTTGAGAGATGAATCGTTCACAGAATCACTTATCACCCCCATTTGTATTTAGCCATTATCCTGGATCGTGTCTTAGGTCAACTGCTTATTCAGAGCTGACATCGACGGGTCCACCAAGGATATGGAGCAACAAATGTGATGATAAAGTCCTGTAAGTACAAAGGACGAATGGCATCACTTCGACAACTCACCGGTTCCCATAGACACGTCGGTGTAGAGTATACATCGATGGGAGTTTCCGGTGGGTACTTCCATTGTTCGATAAAGCTTCTTCGAACAACTATGCGCAGTTATGGGAACGTTCCTTGATTGTCCAACAATCCGTTCCGTGGCCGTGGGATCGGTTCACACTTGCTCCAACAAGTATAACCTCCACGCATACTAGTCTTGTCAGGTTCATTCAGACCCCCACATCCGAGATGTACCACGACTAGGGAGAGTTTGGGATAGATGATAACTCACATAGCTCCCACTAACTGTGTGATCGGTCATTTATCCGAGGGGACATGTTCAGTATCTATACAGACAGCAATATAGATATGACATGCTGCAGCCTGGTGTAATATAAATATGAAAGCAATACTCAACAGTAAAATGAAACAAACATATATTATATTACGTTGACCTGTGTAATAGTACATATATGTCCTCTACAAGGGCACCATGCCCTTAGTAAGGACTGTCTCTAGGACATATACACTATCAATCTCCCACTTGGACTAGAGCCAGTCACCTTTATGCCTAATGCCCAGATTAGCATAATGTCTTAAGTGGACTTCCACTGATAAGACCTTGGTGAAAGGATCTGCCACGTTGTCCGTGGTTGAGACACGTTCTATACTAACTTCTCCTCTATCTATAATCTCATGTATAACGTGATATTTTCTAAGTACATGTTTGTTCTTGTTTGTAGATCTAGGCTCCCTAGCTTGAGCGACGGTGCCCGTATTGTCACAATAAATCGTTATTGGACTGGGAGCAGGAACAACCCTCAATTCCTTCAAGAACTCTGAAATCCAGACAGCTTCTTTCGATGCTTCTGATGCAGCAATGTACTCGGCCTCTGTGGATGAGTCAGCAATCGTGGCTTGCTTAGAGCTCTTCCAACAGACAACTCCTCCGTTCAATTTGAATACGTATCCTGTCTGTGACTTAAAGTCATCAGGATCTGATTCAAATCCAGCGTCGACATACCCAGACATCTTCAATTCTGGTTCTCCACCAAACACCAAGAACATCTCTTTAGTCCGTCTAAGGTACTTAAGAATGTTCTTCACAGCAGTCCAGTGAGGTACTCCTGGATTCTGTTGGTGTCGACAAGTGACACTAAGCGCATATGCCACATCGGGCCTTGTGCAATTCATTGCATACATTATAGACCCTACTGCCGAAGCATAGGGCACACGACTCATTGCATTTCTTTCTTCATCAGTTTTAGGACCATCCTTAACTGATAAGACAATCCCATGCCTAGCTGGGAGAAAGCCTCTCTTTGAGTCGTCCATCTTATAACGCTTCAGTATTTTGTCGATGTAGGTGGACTGTGTCATTCCCAACATCCTCTTGGATCTATCTCTAAAGATCTTGATCCCTAGGATGTAGTTAGCTTCACCCAAGTCCTTCATCAAGAAGGTACTTGATAACCAAACTTTAGTCTCTTCTAGCATAGAGACATTGTTTCCCATGATCAAAATGTCATCTACATAAATGATCATGAAAACAACTCCTTTGTCACTGTGTCTTGCATAGACACAGGGATCTTCCTTGCTTCTGATGAAGTCAAACGATTTGACAGCTTCATCAAAGCGGATATTCCAGCTCCTTGACGCTTGCTTTAGCCCATAGATGGATCTTTGTAATTTGCATACAGCAGTTGGCCTGGTTTTACTAATAAAACCTTCCGGCTGTACCATATAGACCTCTTCCTCAAGGTTGCCATTGAGGAAGGCTGTCTTTACATCCATCTGCCAGATTTCATAATCATAGTAGGCAGCTATCGCAAGTAGAATTCGAATGGACTTCAATTTTGCCACTGGTGAAAAGGTTTCATCGTAATCGATGCCATACCTTTGCGTGTAGCCTTTTGCCACAAGCCTAGCTTTGTGCGTTTGTACCTTGCCATCGGCATCTGTCTTTCGTTTAAAGACCCATTTGCACCCAATTGGTATAACCCCTTGGGGCAAGTCTACCAAGTTCCAAACTTGGTTCTGGTACATTGAATCCATTTCTAATTCCATGGCCTCTTGCCATTTGTCTGAGTCAATATCAATTATTGCCTCTTTGTAGGTCTCGGGATCTTCCCGATCTAATAAACCGACATCAAGTTCACTGATGTCTTCTATCATAAGGCTTTGCTTCTGAGGTCCTCTAAGGATCCTCTTCGACCTACGGAGCTCGACTTGTTCTGGTGCTGGCTTCGTGTAACACGAACATTATCAGTGGGTACTGATGCAGCTGGTCGTTGGGCGCGACCCTGTTCCCTTGCGGGAGGCTGCTCTTGTGCAACTTGTTGCACAGGTTGGTTGACAACGGGTTCTACAGGTGTGGTTTCAACTGTTGATCTAATCACAGGACTCCCACTGACTATGACATGCCTAGCAAGTGTCATATCATCACCCTTGTCTGCTTCGAAAGCTCCCACTAAACTTGAGTCCAAATCAGAAGATTTAAAGACCTCATGTTCGCGCGTGTCAAAGTCTTGAATTTCTTCAAGTTCTATCATATCATCTAACCTCTCTTCTTCGAGGTATTCAGCTTCTAAAAACTTCACGTTTCTAGACACGATCACCTTGTGATCTTCAGCATGATAGAATTCATAGCCTCTCGTCTGACGAGGATAGCCTATGAAATATACTTTGACACCCTTGGCATCTAACTTATCAGTGAGCATCAGCTTGACTATCGCAGGACAGCCCCAAGGTCTAACATAGCCTAGTGAAGGCTTCTTTCCCTTCCATAACTCATAAGGAGTTTTCTCCACTGATTTAGATGGTACACGGTTCAGAATGTAGATTGCAGTTTGTAATGCATACCCCCACAGATACTTTGGAAGAGTCGAGAATCCAATCATTGATCTTACCATGTCTAACAGGGTTCGATTCCTCCTCTCAGACACACCGTTTAACTGTGGTGTTCCAGGAGGAGTCCATTGCGATTGAATCTCATTTTCCTTCAAGTAATCGATAAATTCTTCACTAAGGTATTCACCTCCTCGATCCGATCGAAGAGTGACTATCCTTAGGTTCAATTCATTCTCGACCTCATTCCTAAACTCCTTGAATTTCCCAAAGGTCTCGGATTTATTCTTCATAAGAAAGATATATCCATACCTTGAGAAATCGTCAGTAAAGGTAACGAAGTAAGGATAACCCCCACGCGCATGGACTTTAAACGGTCCACATACATCGGTATGTATGAGCTCTAAGCAGCGAGTGGCACGAACACCTTGTCCAACAAAAGGTTTGTTCGTCATCTTACCCTTAACACAAGATTCACATGTACCATATGATTCGAAATCAAATGGTTCTAAGTAGTCCAACTTCCTTAGTCTTTGAATCCGTGTTTCATTGATATGGCCTAGCCTACAATGCCATAGATAAGATGGATTATTCTTCTTACTTGAAGGCGGTTGTTTGTTATGTATTTGAAATAAAGGTTGACTACTTTGCAAAATATATAAACCATTCACCAAGCGAGCCTTTCCATAATACTCATCATTTAATGAAAAATAACAAGTATTATTCGCAAATCGAAAGGAAAAACCCATATTGTCTAACAATGGAATGGAAATAATATTTCTGACAATGGATGGAACAAAATAAACATTATCAAGTCCTAAACATTGTCCCGAAGGTAAATCTATCTTGCTGCGTCCAACGCGTTTGGCTTCAACTGGATTGCCGTTCCCAACATGCAAGTCGATTTCACCTCGCTTGACTAGCCTGTGTTCAATTAGCCCCTGCACATTATTACAAATGTGTGAGCCACAGGCTGTATCTAATACCCAACCATTGGAGTCAAAAGTAGTCATGTTCATTTCAATAACAAACATACCTGAGCCAGAAGCTGATGACTTCTTGGCCTGATCTGCCCTAAGCTTAGGGCAATCTTTCTTCCAATGTCCTTTCTGCTTACAGAAAAGACATTCATCTGTGCGCACCGTTCCGCTTCTCTTGAACTTCCTTTTCTGGTTCGGACGCTTAGGCTTATCACTCCAAGTGTTAGCCTTGGCTCCCGACTTTCCCTTACCCTTAGCACCTTTGCTTTTCGGGTTCGAGTTAGACGGTTACCCAACAAGCATGATCGACTTTTCCTTCTTAGGAAGAGTTTGATCATATGTCTTCAGCAGATTATGAAGTTCAGGCAGTGTGACGTCTTTCGCATTCATCGTGTAATTAATGATGAACTGCGAATACGAACTCGGCAATGATGAAGGACAAAGATCACCATGATCTTGTTCTCTAGCTTAACGCCGGCATTGGCAAGCTTTTCAAAGAGACCAATCATTTTGAGAACATGCTCAGACATGTTCCCTCCTTCACTGGGCTTGCACCTGTGTATGTCTTTGATCAAATCAAATTCAACACTTCTAGCTGTCGTCTTAAAGAGCGACTCAAGATGTTTCAACATCTCATACGGCAACATGCTTTCATGTTGCCTCTGCAGCTCATTGCTCATTGCCGCCAGCATAATACACTGCACGGACTTAGCATCCTCAAGATGCTTATCAGACCTTGCCTTGTTGGCTTGATTCCAAGCAGCAACCTGATCGGCAGTCTGATTTTCGGGGCACACGGGAATGACCTCGTCCAAGACGTACTCAATCTTTTCGTACCTCAGCACCAAACGTATATTCCTGATCCAATCTAGGAAGTTTGGTCCGGTTAAAATTTGCTTCTCCAAGACAGCACGGAGCGAGATACTCGCCATATCTAATATCCTAAGGAGAAATAATATAGAACGAAAACAATAAATCAACTATTGAAATATCATTTCTAAATACACAGTCAACATAACTAAACAACAAGGTCCTTTAGCTGTTTAGCTCCCACTATTTTCACATATGCTTGCCCCCACAACAAACATACGGGTAATGTCCAACAAGTTACCGTAGTGGCCAAGATCCAAATCCATATTATGCCATACTCCAACGGGGGCTGGTCGCATAGCATAATATGACCGGTAGGACTAGTAAGACTATCCAATTGCGTCACGCAACTCTTGGTTGTTAAATCTAATTTAACCCGATGCCCTACATATTGCACCTATCGAGGTCGCTAGATACAATATGCAGTAAGTCATAACCATAGGCTTACTCTAATTTGACGATTACTGCGAGTCTTGTAAGACGAGGTCGCCAATACAAGAAAACGCAATGAAAGTTCAAAATTAAAGCACCCTATGGAAAGCATCTCGGAAATATGTATATATATATATAAATGTACTTCCGTACTTATATTGGTTGGGGCTTGTAGCTTGAGGGTTGTTATCAGTCATCTACAAACAAATAAGGGCGCCGCCTACCCATCATGCATGAACGGTCTACACGTAATGGATGTCGCCTATCCATTCTAGTTCTAAACGCGGTCAAGCATATAATGGGTGCCGCCTACCCATACATAAATATGCGGTCCGACATATAAGAGGGCGCCGCCTACCCTCGCATGCATAGCGGTCGAACGGAATGTAAAAACATGGTATTTAAACATGCATTGTCAAACAATAGCATATTGAGCATATGAAACAAGTAGTAGCCTATGTGGATGACAAATGACTTCATAATTTCATTATGAAAATTATAATCTCATACTTATAATCTCTATGAAATAATTGAAAATTTGGACTAGATTGAACATTCGAAAATTCTATTGACCAAGTAGCAATTTTCGAAAACCCGAAGGACTTAATTGTAATTTTAAAAACCTTAGAGGTGTTAAATCTAAAATTCAAAAGTAGAAGGACTAATTTGCAATAAACAATAAATTGATAAATTACAAATAAGCCCTTTAACTTTATACTAATTAAATTTAAGGCCTCTAGTTTAAAACAATTACAATTAAATCATATTTATATTCCAAATATAAAATTCAATCCTCAAAACTTTCAAAATTTGATTTTGGGTCCAACCCGAAAATATATAATTTTTTTTTTTATTAAAACGTGCCCGCCCCCCGGTGCCCGCGGCACGCGGGCACCGGACGCCGCGGTTGCAGGCGCCGGGTGCCTGTGTCCGCAGGCTCTGCCCGCGGCACAGGTGCCTAGCGCCCGTGCCGCAGGCAGGGCGCCTGCGGTACCGCAGGCGCTGGGCGCCTGCTCCGCAGGCCCGGGCGCCTGCTGCCGCAGGCGCCGCCGGCCTCCTGCGTCACGCAGGCGGCCGGCCGCCGCTTGCGACGCGCAAGCGGCCTGGTCGAAAAATTATATATATTAATTTTATTTTTTTTTTGAAAAATATAAATTCTAAATTTATATAAAAAACAAAACGTTTGAAAATCGAATTTATCATAGAATCAATTGCATCCACATATCTACGTAATCATACAATATATATACGTATATACGTAATCAATTAACCTGGCTCTGATACCACTGTAAGAAAATATGGTCAGAGTTACCCCTAGGGTACGCAGCGGAATTTTTAAAAATTTTCTTAACATACCGGTTAATTGATTATGCATATGTCGTATATATATAAACACGTCAATTAGAAGACTAACCTTACTTCCAAAGCAGCTTCCAAGTCTTCGTAATATTCCGGTGTATCTTCTCCTTTGTCAAAGTCGAAGATATCTACAATACTCTGTATATCTGCAAGACAATAAGAGTTAGTTTCCAGCTCCTAGAACCTCAACCTTGGTATCGCGCGCCTGTTCTACGGGACGTGGATCCCACTTTTGGGACCCACATATATTTCTAAGGCTCCAAGTAGATTTTGCCCAAGTGCATATGTTAATTCTAAATTAACATATCCTTTACAATCAAACCTCCATTATATTTACAAATATAATCTTTAATTGTATTTACATAAAATACAATTAATTAGCCAATTCAATTAATAATTCCAAATCATTAATTGAGCCACCAATTGTTATAATTAATTTCAAATTAATTATAATCCATCAATCACAATTAATTCCAAATTAATTGCGATTCCATCTTCAAGGATATTCTGATAGGCTGAATCACCACATAGTGTGACCCATAGGGCCTCACCGTATTAAGCAAGTCCTAGACTAGGCAACATGGAATTCCTAGACGGTTCCATTTGCAATATTAATACGCGAGGACGTTTGAGAGGTTTCTCAAAGCTAACCCTTTCGTTGCGAAGCCTGTTGCGCTCAACGCGGCGATGGTAACGTCCCTTCATCTGACTTGCTCGGATGTATCTAGGATCGATGAAGTGTCTATCCCAATAATACATCCACGGGCGTCTCAGGGAGTTGTTTGGTTAAGATATACTTATGACCATCATAATATATCATTTGCACTGGCCAGTGACTTTACCAACACAACTATGAAGACTACGAGCAGTGCTCTCCTGTGCTACACTTGAGAGATGAATCCTTCACAGAATCACTTATCACCCCCATTTGTATTTAGCCATTATCCTGGATCGTGTCTTAGGTCAACTGCTTATTCAGAGCTGACATCGACGGGTCCACCAAGGATATGGAGCAACAAATGTGATGATAAAGTCCTGTAAGTACAAAGGACGAATGGCATCACTTCGACAACTCACCGGTCCCATAGACACGTCGGTGTAGAGTATACATCGATGGGAGTGTCCGTTGGGTACTTCCATTATTCGATAAAGCTTCTTCGAACAACTATGCGCAGTTATGGGAACGTTCCTTGATTGTCCAACAATCCGTTCCGTGGCCGTGGGATCGGCTCACACTTGCTCCAACAAGTATAACCTCCACGCATACTAGTCTTGTCAGGTTCATTCAGACCCCCACATCCGAGATGTACCACGACTAGGGAGAGTTTGGGATAGATGATAACTCACATAGGTCCCACTAACTGTGTGATCGGTCATCTATCCGAGGGGACATGTTCAGTATCTATACAGACAGCAATATAGATATGACATGCTGCAGCCTGGTGTAATATAAATATGAAAGCAATACTCAACAGTAAAACGAAACAAACATATATTATATTACGTTGACCTGTGTAATAGTACATATATGTCCTCTACAAGGGCACCATGCCCTTAGTAAGGACTGTCTCTAGGACATATAGACTATCACCATTATGTTAAGAAGGACCATACTATCACCAATCTCCATTATCTGCTCGAAAACCCCCTATTGCTTTCTATCTGCTGTTTTATATTCTTAATTAGATTTGATAAAGCTAGTATAGTCATGAGAGAACGACACTCGAGTCATTCTATTACTACACTACGGTTTTCGTTGTAGTTGTGGATTGCCTTTAGCTATTACAAATTTATTTGACTGAATCTGACACGTTCATCAAATTTGCGCCGTTGCCGGGGACTATACTCCTTTTTTCTGTTTAATTTGTTTATATTTACAGCTTTAGATTCCTAATTCTACTAGTTTTAGTTTTCCTTTTTAATCTCTCTCTGATACTGCTTTCCTAGTCTGTTTCTAATTCTCCTTTCCTAGCCTTAGTAGTATTCGATATCTAGAAATATTCTCGACTTTCAAAATTTCTAACGAGGCTAATTTTTAGTTTTGAGTTACTCTTACTACAGACATACATGTATGATGTCCATGCGCGCTCGCATGACACCCCAATTCTCGCAGGTGAGGAGAGGATCATCCATATACCTGGAAGACGAGTTAAGGAGGTATGAGGTGACGGAGTCCATGGTGAGGTACTTACCGAGGTACGAAGATGGAGTAGGGATGGACCCATGGAGTTTCATTCGATCCTATGAGGAGGAAATAGAAAGAATTCCAGCAGAAGGGTTTACTAAGGACCAATTGTGCAGGAAACTATTTTCTTTTGCTCTTGGGTATGAGCCGAGGCGTTGGATTGCAAGGTTTGAACCAGGATCGCTGAAAACTTGGGGCCAAGTAGTAGAGGAGTTCTTGGCGCGGTTCATGCCCTATCATGAGACAATTGCCTTACGTGATAGGATCCAATATTTCGAGCAAGGAGAGTATGAGCAGTTTTGTGACGCCTACAAACGTTTTGAGCTGTATAAACGTGAGTGCCCCCATCACCGTTTCGAAGATGGGGAGTTGATTTGGTGCTTCGTTGGTGGACTTCGTGAAGAGGAACGACTTAGAGTGGATCGGTTGAGCGTCGGTCTGGGAGAATGTACGGTCGACGAGGCAGAAGAAGTCCTCCGTAAGTACGCCAAAGGTTTAACACAATCCGATGAGGTCATACCAATTCACATCACCGCAAAGGAACTAGATCGAGGTGAAGCAGGAAGCTCATCCGAGGAGTATTTTGAAGCCGAAGAACTCAGTGAGGAAGATGCACATGCCGAGCAAGTTGAATATGACCATCAACACATTAGGACATTAGTTGTTGATGAGTCAGACCCATATTATCTTCGTAGTGCTTAATACTTGCAACAGGACACAAGATTGATTCAAAGATCTCTATGCAAGACCAAGGAATTTATGCATGATTATCGACCCATTATGTTAAGAAGGACCATACTATCACCAATCTCCATTATCTGCTTGAAAACCCCCTATTGCTTTCTATCTGCTGTTTTATATTCTTAATTAGATTTGATAAAGCTAGTATAGTCCTGAGAGAACGACACTCGAGTCATTCTACTACTACACTACGGTTTTCGTTATAGTTGTGGATTGCCTTTGGCTATTACAAATTTATTTGACTGAATCTGACACGTTCATCAGAGAGTAAGCTGATTGAAGTATTAAAGGAAAATTCCGCAGCTATAGGATGGGGGATCAGTGATATCAAAGTAATTAGCCTTACGCGATGCGTGCACAACATCACTCTAGAACAAGATGCCAAACCCGTTAGGCAACCTCAGCGAAGGATAAATCCAGCCATGCAAGAGGTGGTAAAGAAAGAAGTGATCAAGTTGCTAGATGCTGATATGATTTACCCTATTCCTGATAGTCGATGGGTGAGCCCGGTACATGTAGTTCCTAAGAAATCAGGAGTCACGATGGAAGAGAATGAGAAGGGAGAATTGGTACCGGTTAGGAAGACCACTGGATGGCGGATGTGCATTGACTATTGAAGATTAAATGCCGCCACTAAGAAAGATCACTTCCGTTTACCATTTATAGATGACATGCTAAACCGCCTTGCAGGGCGGAAGTTTTATTATTTTCTTGATGGTTTATCAGGTTTCTACCAGATTCCGATTGCACCGGAGGATCAGGAGAAGACAACATTCACTTGCCCATTCGGAACATTTGCCTATAGGAGGATGCCATTTGGACTATGCAATGCTCCCGCCACTTTTCAAAGGTGCATGCTTTCTGTTTTCTCTAACATGGTAACTAAATTTGTTGAAGTTTTCATGGATGATTTTTCCCTTTTTGGTGATTCCTTTGATGAATGCTTGCAAAGATTAGATCTCGTTTTGAAAAGGTGCATTGAATGCAACTTGACCTTAAGTTGGGAGAAGAGTCATTATATGGTTAGAGAAGGCATTGTTCTAGGACATGTAGTTTCTGAAAGAGGTATTGAGGTAGACAAGGCTAAGATCGAAATCATTGAAAAACTTCCCCCACCTAATTGTGTGAAAGAATTGCAATCTTTTCTTGGCCATGTAGGTTTTCATAGGAGGTTTATTAAAGATTTTTCGAAAATTGCTAAACCTTTAAGTAGCTTGCTTGCTAAAGATGTGGTTTTCCATTTCTCTAATGAATGCTTAGTTGCTTTTAATACCCTTAAGGAGAAGCTTGTTTCTGCTCCCATTGTTGTGCCGCCTGACTGGAATCTTCCCTTTGAGATTATGTGTGATGCTTCGAATTTTGCTATGGGTGCTGTTTTATGCTAAAAAATTGATAATCAGTATCGTGTGATTTATTATGTTAGTAAGACTCTAGACTCTGCGCAGGTTAATTATACAACTACTGAAAAGGAATTTTTAGTTGTTGTCTTTGCTTTACAAAAGTTTAGGTCTTATTTAATTGGTCATCCTGTGAATGTCCATATTGATCATGCTGCTTTGAGACATTTGATAGCTAAGCAAGATTCTAACCCTAGATTAATCCGTTTGGGTCCTTTTGCTGCAAGACTTTGATTTGACCATAGTGGATAGAGCTGGTAGGGAGAATTTAGTAGCAGATCATTTATCTAGAATACCTAATATCCATGTTGACTCGATACCCATCAACGAAGACCTCCCTGATGAGCACTTAATGAAGGCTAATGAAGAGCCATGGTATGCTAATATTGTAAACTACTTGGCTATGAATGTTTGCCCCACTAACTTTTCAGCCTCAGACAAGAGAGCTCTTGCCAAGCAATGCAGGACTTACATATGGGATGATCCGCATCTATTCAAGGAAGGAGCTGATGGGATTCTAAGAAGATGCGTGCCACAAGAAGAGCAACAAAGTGTACTGAGCCATTGTCATGAGCTTAATTGTGGGGGACACTACAGTGGGTTGAAAATAGCACGCAAGGTACTGCAAGCAGGATTTTTCTGGCCAACAATATACAAAGATGCTCGAAGTTTTGTGAAGAATTGTGACCCATGTCAACGAGGTGGTGGTATTGGCAAGAAAGATGAAATACCCCCTTCAAGGGAATCTAGTGGTAGAACCTTTCGATGTATGGGGCATTGATTTCATGGGACCATTTCCATCCAGTGGAGGCTATGAATACATTCTTGTTGCAGTGGACTATGTGACTAAATGGGTGGAGGCAATTCCTACAAAAACAAATGACGGCGCAGTG
This sequence comes from Plantago ovata, assembly GCA_028274465.1. Classification (NCBI taxonomy): domain Eukaryota; kingdom Viridiplantae; phylum Streptophyta; class Magnoliopsida; order Lamiales; family Plantaginaceae; genus Plantago; species Plantago ovata. Next base: position 46,609,527 of record CM051458.1, read on the forward strand.
GTTATGAAGTTCTTGAAGGAAGTAATATTCTCGAGATTTGGGTGCCCTAGGACAATCATCAGTGATGGAGGGTCACACTTCGTCAATAGAACGTTTGCCTCCCTTCTTAAGAGATACAGTGTCCACCATAGTATCGCTACACCTTATCATCCACAGACGTCGGGACAAGTCGAAGTCAGCAACCGTCAAATCAAGAAGATCCTGGAGCGAGTAGTTAAGCCTAGTAGGAAGGATTGGTGATGAACGTGTCAGATTCAGTCAAATAAATTTGTAATTAGCCAAAGGCAATCCACAACTACAACGAAAACCGTAGTGTAGCAGTAGAATGACTCGAGTGTCGTTCTCTCAGGACTATACTAGCTTTATCAAATCTAATTAAGAATATAAAACAGCAGACAGAAAGCAATAGGGGGTTTCAAGCAGATAATGGAGATTGGTGATAGTATGGTCCGTCTTAACATAATGGGTCGATAATCATGCATAAATTCCTTGGTCTTGCATAGAGATCTTTGAATCAATCTAGTGTCCTGTTGCAAGTATTAAGCACTACGAAGATAATTTGGTCTGACTAGTCAATCACGATTGTCCTAATGTGTTCCGTAATTATTCAACACTACGAAGATAATTGGTCTGATGGTCGACTAGTGTCCAATTGTGCATAATGATCAATACAACATACGAGAATTTTGGTTACAACTGATCAACGAAATAAAGCAATGACACGGAGTATAATGCGCGATATAGCCATTAGCATGATTATCTTCCCTCGCTAAGAATTCACATACTACCACCAACGATAAGTTTAGCTACTCATAATAGGCATGCAATCAATAGAAATCATAGAAGAAAACATATTGAAAGAAGATAAAATAAGTAGATAAAAACTGTAAGATACAAAGTTACCGAAGGTTATCAATCTTCGGATGATTGCGATCCTACGCGCTCCAATCTGCTATGAAAAAGTATCCCCTAAGCTATGGAACTCCCAGGACAGGCCCCGGGAAGTTCCTACCTAAAACTATAGAGAGAGGTGAGAAAGTAGGCTTGGAAAGATATGATTTTCGGAGAGAAAACTGAGCACTATATATAGGCCCCGAAATAGTCCGCGGCGGTTCGCCCCACAGTGCGGCGGTTCGCGCCACAGTTATTTCGCGGAATTTCCGCGTTTTCGACGCGGTTTTGGATTTCTTCACCTTTTCGGACTCGGTTTATGACTTCTATTAGCCTTCTAACCTCCAGATTCGGCCCCTAGACTTCAAATCCTATCCGGAAACCTTCAGATACTCCAAATAGGCTTCTGGAACACCAATTCCTTGTAGACTTCAATATAATTGCCCGAAAATCTCCGAATTTCAACCAAAACCTGTAAAATAAAATCTAAAGGGAAACGTGACACTATTCTAATAAAATGTACTAAAATATAGCTAAATTAACATAGAGGATAGCTAAAATAGGTGAAAAAGACTCGAATGAAAGTGTAAAATACACATTCATCAAACTCCCCAAACCGAACCTTTGCTTGTCCTCAAGCAACTAAGCTAGACTCTAATACAAAAAACATGCAAGACTCAAAATGGAGTTTCATGCCAAATAAAATGAACTAATCTACTGAATCCACCAAATAACATATGAACAAAAACCATATAAATCAAAGCATGAATATAGGTTGAAGAATACCTCGATTGACTTATACACATCCACATAAGCACTTATGTCAAGACAAGATAGTCTCTCGTAACATTCTCTACCTGGACCTAGTCAGTGACGACGTAATGAAGCATGCTAAGATACGAATGGTTGCCCCGTGCCTATGAAACTGAGGGCTTACTGTTGTTCCACCATGTTAAGACTTTTCCTCAAAAGAGGTCGAACCAGTACTGGCTCTCATCAAACGAAGGAGGGTTCCCTATAAAAGATAACACTCCCCTATTCTACCCATCTCTCAAGTAAAGTCTTAAGCTATTCACCACTTCATGAATGGCAGGACGAGGGTGGTCTAGAACAGATGACACTTAAGACAAAAAAGATAAAAAATAGAAAACACAATTACGAACATTACAAAAATGGAAAAGACTCAAAACTTTGCTAAACTGCTTTTGACTTTCTTTTTTGGACCCTTCTTTGCTTTTTTGGGGTCTTATTTTCTTTTCTTTTTTCTTTCCAGATTCTTTTTTCATTTTCCTTTTTTTCCTAGAATTTTTTCTTTCTTTTTTTCGAGTTTTTTAGCCAGCAGTAGCATAACAAAGAGAGAAACAAAATGACTCACACGATTTCCCCAAACCTATTCGAAAGAATAGGTTGGAGTACAAAATTCACGAAAAAGGAAAAATAAACTCACGATACGAAAATGGAAAACAGAAACAAGTCTATGATGGTGTAACCCCCTCCCCAAACCTATTCGGAAGAATAGGTTATAAACAAAGGATCACACAACCTCACACTACCTCCTTCCTAGGCATTTAGCAATCTCAAAGCACGGTGAAGACTTGTTGCCTCTTAGGTACATAATTACTCGGGAAAACAACCATAAGACCCTAACATGCATCATCCTATTATAAAGGCCTTCGTGAACCGCAGTAGAGAAAACACCACTTAAGTGATGTCGAGACTACCAAGCTTAACTAAGTGCAATACATAAATGTGACAAGCCAAGCGAGACAGACCTCAAACAAATTCATAGAGATGAAGCATACGATAAATGGCATAGCTAGTTGATTTACCCAATAAAAAGTTCAAAAAATTCGGCAATAAACTCCATATAAAACATGCAAAACTATCCTAGGATGAATGCAACCTAAAAAATCTAAGAAAGCAGTAAACGTGCAGATGGATAAAGCATGCGAAGTACTATACTCATCCTACCAATACCAAGCTCCAAGCTAACAACATCAGATCACTTAAATCCCATCCCCCCTCATGAAATTAACGCTAGTCCCTAGCAGTAAGAAAATGATGAAATAAGATATGATACTAGATGTTACCCCATGGTTTGGCCTCGGTCGGCTGAGTATGCTGCTTGTGATTTATTGGGCCTCCTCTGTGAGCTTTATAGTGTGACATCAGGTCTTCTGGTGGGTGCGGTAGTTCCATTTTTAGGTCGGTCAGGAGCAAATCCTCTATCAGAGTCATCATTGCCCGTATGGCCTTCATCATCACTACTGCACCATCATCATCGCCAGTAGAGTTGCAGTGGCAGGTAGAATTCTCAAGATTAGCCGCCGCTGTTATGGAATTCTCCATCCCGTAGCCCTCCAATAGGATGTGAACTGTTGAAGGGGAAAAGGCAGTGGTATCAGGACCTCCCCCTCCAACGTTTTACACCACGAGAAGGCTACAGTAAGCTGCTCGGATACTCAGAAGTCTTCTACCTTTTTTTCAATTACGACCACATTCTCTACAGTTGATGCTCCCAATATCAATGTTATGCTCCTTTTAGAGGCAGGCAAGGGGCACCCCAACAAGGTGTTGAGTACCCATGTCATTATGTTTTGGAACCAAGCTAGCGCTTCGGAACCTTCTAGCAACTTCGAACTCAAGATTGAATCCGTCGCAGCGAGAATGTCCCGGTGTCTTCCAGTTCACGAACTCTGCAGTCCTCGTGACGGAGTGATGACGTAATAACGGTTTCTGTCCCTTTGGTGGTGCATGAATAGGCATAGGAGTCCTTACTCCAGGTATACTCTAGCTCCTCCTCTTGGATAATCCACGACGTTGTTGCAAAACCCCTTGGCTCGAACGCACATCTAGCGAGATCACCTTCCTTGACATGGTTCTTCACAGCAATCATACGGGAATGCTCCCTTCCCTTGGTATGGTACCTACAAACAGCGGTTAACACCTCGTACGACTCAAAACAGACTCAAATATATGCTAGTGTAAAAGCGAAACACACAAGTGATAAAATCAACAGTCGAACTCCCCAAACCGTAATATCTAGCCTAGCTTCCTCATCATGCAACATACCAACGTAACTACTACATGCAATACATCACATCATGCTCTTACTAGACAACCAATATCCTTGATAACAAGGCTCAATTCATACCATAGCAGCGCAAAAATTCTACCAGCATAAATCCTCATTCTCAACTAATAAGCATTCTATTGTCAAATCCACCAACATTACTTCAATAAACACAATCATATACAAGAAATCAAAGATAAAGACATATTGCAGAACAAGATATATCATCTAGCAGCAAAATACCCAAATCAACAATCCAAGCAAAATTGAGCATGCAATTGATAGTAAATAACATGTCTAATCACACAAACAACATACCCATGCATCAAATAAGCATAATTGAAGCTCAAAATAGAAAACCCCCAAATTTGAAATTTAGGGTTCTAAGGATGACACCTCAGATCTGCAAATATAACGAATTAGGATGAAATCTGTTCGGATAGGATGATAGATCATGTAGTAGGCTTCAAATTAAGCTAAAGAACACTCAATTTGGTCAAGAAACGAAGAAGTTATGAAGATTTAGATGTGAAATCGCACTTTTCGGGTTTTTTGGGAGTATGGATGAAGAAGAATGAAGAAAATAAGATTTTGGGGTTGAAATTCGCGTTTTTTAAGATCTGGGACCGTGGGGCGGTTCGCCCCATGTGCGGGGCGGTTCGCCCCACCACGGGGCGGTTCGCCCCGTGCTCCCCAATGCGGGGAGACGGGTCCCGATGTCAGAAAATGCGGTTTAAATCCCGAAACCGATTTTTTTCAAAAAACCACTTGAAAAATCTCACTCAAGCATAAGCATATACGACACAAACATGAACAAATTCGCAAACGAGAAGCAAATAGTTCAAGAATGAATGCATGCAGAAAAGCAGTAAAGAAAGCGATAAAAATTCCGGGTTGCCTCCCGGATAGCGTCATTGTTTAAAGTATTTGACTCGACTTCTGTCTGCGCCTATCTCTTCTTTTTGCGGGTACTAGGCTTCCCCTTCATTGATCTCCTTTTCATGCCACGAACTTGTGAATAAGAAAGAATATAGGCTGCAAGACCACAATAGTGAGTAGTAATATCAGGCGGTTCAGGTGGATCAGGTATGGCTTGCAACACGTGTTGCTTGCCATTCAATTCGATGGTGCAAGTTCTTTGGTAGATATCCATCACTGAGCGTAGTTTAGTCAAGAATGTTTGCCCTAAGAGTATGACATCCCCCGTTCCAGGTGCAGACGCCGGCATAACTACAAAATTGGTGTATATAGATGCTTCACCAATCTTGACCAAAACATTTTTCACAACGCCCTCCGGTCTCATAAAGGATCCATCCGCCAGTTGTACAATAGCCCTTTGCTCAGATAGTTTTCCGATGTTTCTCTTTTCAAACACATTCAAAGGAATTATGTTTGAGTAGGATCCCGTATCTAGTGTGGCACGGACATCTTCAAGCTCACAAATCCCTACCTTTATATCGAAACTTTTAGGGAGTGGTTCGGGATCCTCTTGCTCCTCATCACTTGTGTCAGAACCTAGGCCCTTCTCTTCTTCCTCAGCCTGTAGAAGTTCTTCCTTCATGCAACACTTGCACCTAACAACCTTCCTGATGGTGATTTCGTCGGGTACATCATCAGTCAATGTAATGGCATTCGATTTCACAGTGCTGCTAGGCAGTTTGCCTTGTTCCCTACTTGATCCTCGGTCGATCAACTCCTGCATCTTTTGATGGGCAAGCCTAGTGCTCTTCTCCAACTTATCAAGCCTTGCCCTAGTTTTCTCGGAATCTTCTTCATATCGTTTGAGAAAACTTTGTGTGTGATCGACCATCTTTTGTAAGTTCTCCATCAGTTGAGCCGACTTCGACTTCTGTGGCTCTTTCGGGGTGGGGTTTTCGCAGTGGTCATTACCATAGTTTAGCCTACTACGGTCTTGGTTAGGTCCATAAGTTTGGTTAGCCGGTGCATATCCTTGATTGTTACGGTATCCTCTTCTCCAAAATCCACCTCGAGGATTCCTACTGTCTTGTCCGTAGCTAACTTCTTGAGTGCCAAATTCCGTAGCAAAGGCTTCTTCTTCGCCTCCTCGAGCCCAGTTACCATCATCGTATGCCAGCTCCGATCTACACATATGAGCCCCATGCCCATAGTTCTTGCATATTCGGAATACTTCGTTCGAAACAGTTGTTCCGGTGGCGCTCTTGAGGACTTGCTTCAATTCGTTGGTAAAGCACTCGAATTGATCCCCATTCCCCCTGTACATAGGGGCTTCTTGAGTCGGTGGAGCTTCAGGTCCACGTCTCCTAACCATTGCCCTTGGGTCCTTGAACTGCGAACCCTTAGCAAGCCTTTCGAAAACTGCCCAGACGGCTTCTGCGGTTTCCTCCCAAATATTGCCTCGGCATTGGAAATCCACCACTTGTTGGTTCTCGAAGGTTAGTCCATTGTAGAAGTGTTGGACTAGGTCAGAGAGTTCAAAACCATGGTGAGGGCACTTGTTCGTGAGATCTTGGAACCTCTCGAACGCGGTGTAGATGGTCTCATCATAGTCCTGCTTGAATCCAGTAATTTGCGCCTTGAGCGCGGTAGTCAGAGTGTGTGGGAAGTATTTCTCCATGAAAGCTGAAAAAACCTTTTCCCAAGTGTCCAGCGAGCCTGCTGGAAGAGAACTCAGCCATGACTTGGCTCTGTCGCCAAGTCCCATTGCAAAAACCTTCATCCTTAACTCATCTGTGGTTATGTCAGCTCCGGGTCGTGGGAGTTGGTTGACGAAATCATCGATATCGTGCAAGTACCCCATCACATCTTCCCTTGATAAGCCATAGAACCTCGGAAGTTGTTGGAATGCGTGGTTCTTGATCTCCAGATCTCGGGTTGCAGACGAAAGAACTATCGCCGGTCCCCTCATACGATCCTTGGTGGGTTGTACCCATGACTTCAGTGGTCTAGCTTCTGCCATTCCGTCGATTTCCTTGAATAGACTAATTAGAGATTCAGAGAAATCGGTTTCCTCTATTTCCTCTAGTGCGCGCCTTTCAAGTAGTCGCCTTCTTTGGTGGTAGACTCTATCGATCTCAGCAATTGAATTAGCAAGCGGTGTTCCTGCAGAACGTGTATGCGGCATACACTATCTGTGACAGACTAGGAAAAGTGATTAGAGACAAACTAGGAAAGCAGTATCAGAGAGAGATTAAAAAGGAAAACTAAAACTAATAGAATTAGGAATCTAAAGCTGTAAATATAAACAAATTAAACAGAAAAAAGGAGTATAGTCCCCGGCAACGGCGCCAATTTGATGAACGTGTCAGATTCAGTCAAATAAATTTGTAATTAGCCAAAGGCAATCCACAACTACAACGAAAACCGTAGTGTAGCAGTAGAATGACTCGAGTGTCGTTCTCTCAGGACTATACTAGCTTTATCAAATCTAATTAAGAATATAAAACAGCAGACAGAAAGCAATAGGGGGTTTCAAGCAGATAATGGAGATTGGTGATAGTATGGTCCTTCTTAACATAATGGGTCGATAATCATGCATAAATTCTTCGGTCTTGCATAGAGATCTTTGAATCAATCTAGTGTCCTGTTGCAAGTATTAAGCACTACGAGGAATTTACGCGTCGAAAACCTGTCAGTATCTATATCTTCGTACTGTTTAATGATTGCAACAGGACAATAAATTGATCAAAGATCTCCATGCAAAACCGAGGAATTTACGCATGATTGTTAACCCGTTATGCTTTGAAGGACCATACTATCACCAATCTCCATTATCTGTTAGAAAAACCTTTGTTAATCCATCTGCTGTCTTTATATCCTTTAATTAAATTAGATAAAGCTAGTTATAGTCCTTAGAGAACGACACTCGAGGTCATTCTACTACTACACTACGGTTTTCGTTGTAGTCGTGAATTGCCTTTGGCTAAATAACAAATTTATTTGATTGATCCGGAACTGACAATCCCGCGTTGCATCATACCTCTATACCCTAGCCGCGCGCCACTCTCCACCGGAGGAAATCGCCACCCCATCTTCTTGGCCACATAAAGAATATCCTAGCATTCTTTCCGATAAGTTGTTCATCCTTGGATACCAAGTTTGAGGTTCAAAGAGCTGGAAACTAACTTTTATTGTCTTGCAGATAATCAAAGTATTGCAGATATCTTCGACTTCGATGAAGGAGAAGATTCACCGGACTATTACGAAGACTTCATCGATTGGCATATCGATTCAATACCTATTCTTGCTTTTGGAGTATTGTAAGTCTTCTGATTAATGTGTTTATTATATACGTTATATGCATGATCAATTAACCTGCATGTTAAGAAAATTTTTGAAATTCCGCTGCGTACCCTAGGGGTAACTCTGACCATATTTTCTTACAGTGGTATCAGAGCCAGGTTAATTGATTATGTATATACGTATATATGTTATGTGATTATGTAGTTTATGTGGATGCAATTAATTCTATGATTAATTCGATTTTCGAAAATTTTGTTTTTATATAAATTTAGAATTTATATTTTTCAAAAAAAAAAAAGGAATTATATATATATATATATATATATATATATATATATATATATATATATATCCCGCCTGCGGCCGCAGGCGCCCTAGGGGACGGGATTCGATCCCGTCCCCGTATATTATTATATATATTTATTTAATTTTTCCGGGTTGGACCCAAAATCGAATTTTTGGAAACTTTGAGGATTGAATTTTATATTTGGAATATAAATATGATTTAATTGTAATTATTATTAACTAGAGGGGTTAAATTTAATTAGTATTAAGTTGAGGGGATTATTTTTGATTTATCAATTTATTGTTTATTACAAATAAGTCTTTCTACTTTTGAATTTTGAATTTAACACCTCTAAGGTTTGGAAAATTACAATTGAGTCCTTTGGATTTTCGAAAATTGCTACCTGGTCAATAGAATTTTCGATTTTTCAATCTCGTCCAAATTTTCAATTTTTCATAGAGATTTTAAGTATGGGATTATAATTTTCATAATGAAATTATGAAGTCATTTGGCATCCACATAGGCTACTACTTGTTTGTTAGCTCGGTATGATATTGTTTGACAATGCATGTTTAAATACCACGTAATTTACTTTCCGTTCGACCGCTATGCATGCGAGGGTAGGCGGCGCCCTCTTATTTGTCGGACCCCATATTTTTATGTATGGGTAGGCGGCGCCCATTATGTGCTTGACCGCGTTAGAACTAGAATGGATAGGCGGCATCCATTACGTGTGGACCGCTCATGCATGATGGGTAGGCGGCGCCCTTATTTGTTTGTAGATGACTGATAACAACCCTCAAGCTACAAGCCCCAACCAATATAAGTGCAGAAATATGTATACGTATGTGTTTATGAGATGCTTTCCATGGGGTGCTTTAATTCTGAACTTTCATTGCGTTTCCCTGTATTGGCGACATCGTCTTGCAGACTCGCAGTGATCGTCAGATTAGAGTAAGCCTATGGTTATAACTTACTGCATATTGTATCTAGCGACCTCGATAGGTACAATATGTCGAGCGTCTGGTTAAATTAGATTTAACACCCAAGAGTTGCTTGACGCAATTGGATAGTCCTACCGGTCATACTATGCTATGCGACCAGCCCCCGTTGGAGTATAGCATAGTATGGATTTGGATCTTGGCCACTACGGTAACTTGTTGGACATTACCTGTATGTTTGTTTTGGGGGCAATCATATGTGAAAATAGTGGAAGCTAAACAGCTAAAGGACCTTGTTGTTTAGTTATGTTAACTGTGTATTTAGAAATAGTATTTCAATAGTTGATTTATTATTTTGATTCTATATTATTTCTCCTTAGGAAAACAGAAATGGCTATACCGTCCTCCGAGCTCATTGCCAACTTGGAGTTGCAAAAGCTAATAGGACCAAACTACGTGGATTGGATCCATGAGGTACGAAGGGTGCTATGGCACAACGAGGTTGAGTATGTGTTAGACGAACCTATCCCTCCACCTCCCACTGAGTTGACTACTGCAACCTATGATTGCTATTATGAGATGTCAGTGGAAAAGGCCGAGTTTGTGAAGAATTTGTTGCTGAATGCTATGTCTGACAATATGGTTGGACCATGTCGAGACAAGGAACCATATGAGATTGTGAGATATCTCTCCTCATTCTTGGATACTCCAAGGATGTGTGAAGGGTTCGAAGCTATCAAGATCATGCTTATCCAAAGACTTGAGACAGAAGAGCTGTCGCCTGAACAAGTCAAGTCATTGATTGATTTTCTCTTTCAACTTGTTGGATATGGCTTGGAGCTAGAAGCTAAGGCTTCCATTATCTTGATCGTGGAAATATTGTTGCAATCTATTCAGAATCCCGAAGTCGGGACAGCAACAGAGTCGATTGCTGAGAGACCTATTGCCAACGAGTTTCTAAGGGTCAATCGTAGACCCAAAGGGAACAAGGGTGGCAAGAATGCAAGCAATCGTAAGATGGCTAAGTTTCGACTTAGGATGAAGATTTGTCTCTATTGCAAACTCAAGGGCCATTGGAAGAAAGATTGCCCTAAGCTAAGGGCAGATCAAGCTAAGAAGCCGCCGGCTTCTAGCTCAGGTATGTTTGTTATTGAAATGAACATGACTACTTTTGACTCCAATGGTTGGGTATTAGATACAAATTGTGGCTCACACATTTGTAATAATGTGCAGGGGCTAATTGAACACATGCTAGTCAAGCAAGGTGAAATCGACTTGCATGTTGGGAACAGCGATCCAGTTGAAGCCAAACGTGTTGGACGCTGCAAGATAGATTTACCATCAGGACAATGTTTAGAACTTGATAACGTTTATTTTGTTCCATCCATTGTCAGAAATATTATTTCCATTCCATTGTTGGACAATTTGGGTTTTTCCTTTCGTTTTGCTAATAATACTTGTTATTTTTCGCTAAATGACCAGTATTATGGAAAAGCTTGCTTAGTGAATGGTTTATATATTTTGCAAAGTAGTCTACCTTTATTTCAAATACATAACAAACAACAGTCTTCAAGTAGGAAGAATAATCCATCTTATCTATGGCACTGTCGGCTAGGCCATATCAATGAAACACGGATTCAAAGACTAAGGAAGTTGGACTACTTAGAACCATTTGATTTCGAATCATATGGTACATGCGAATCGTGTGTTAAGGGTAAGATGACGAACAAACCCTTTGTTGGACAAGGTGTTCGTGCCACTCGCTGCTTAGAGCTCATACATACCGATGTATGTGGACCTTTTAAAGTCCAAGCACGTGGAGGTTATTCTTACTTCGTTACCTTTACTGACGATTTCTCAAGGTATGGTTATATTTATCTTATGAAGAATAAATCTGAGACCTTTGGGAAATTCAAGGAGTTTAGGAATGAGGTCGAGAATGAATTGAACCTAAGGATAGTCACTCTTTGATCAGATCGAGGAGGTGAATACCTTAGTGAAGAATTTATCGACTACTTGAAGGAGAATGGAATTCAATCGCAATGGACCCCTCCTGGAACACCACAATTAAATGGTGTGTCTGAGAGAAGGAATCGAACCTTGCTAGACATGGTGAGATCACTGATTGGATTCTCGACTCTTCCAAAATATCTATGGGGATATGCGCTATAAACTGCAATCTACATTCTGAACCGTGTACCATCTAAATCAGTGGAGAAACTCCTTATGAGTTATGGAAAGGAAATAAGCCCTCGCTGGGCTATCTTAGACCTTGGGGATGTCCTGCGATAGTCAAATTGTTGCTCACTGATAAGTTAGATGCCAAGGGTGTCAAAGTTTATTTCATAGGCTATCCTCGTCAGACGAGAGGCTATGAATTCTATCATGCTGAAGATCACAAGGTGGTAGTATCTAGAAACGTCAAGTTTTTAGAAGCAGAATACCTCGAAGAAGAGAGGTTAGATGATATGATAGAACTTGAAGAAATTCAAGACTTTGACACGCGCGAACATGAGTTCTCTAAATCTTTTGATTTGGACTCAAGTTCAGTGGGAGCTTTCGAAGCAGACAAGGGTAATGATATGACACTTGCTAGGCATGTCATAGTCCGTGGGAGTCCTGTGATTAGATCAACAGTTGAAACCACACCAATAGAACCCGTTGTCAATCAACCTGTGCAACAAGTTGCACAAGAGCAGCCTCCCGCTAGGGAACAGGGTCGTAGCACGCGACCGGCTGCATCAGTGTCCACTGATAATGTTCGTGTTACACGAAGCCAAAAAAGAAAAGCACCAGAAACGCCGACAGAAGCACCAGTCGAGCTCCGTAGGTCGAAGAGGATCCCAAAAGGACCTCAGAAGCAAAGCCTTATGATAGAAGACATCAGTGAACTTGATGTTGGCTTATCAGATCGGGAAGACCCCGAGACCTACAAAGAGGCAATAAATGATATTGACTCAGACAGATGGCAAGAGGCCATGGAATTGGAAATAGGCTCCATGTACCTGAACCAAGTTTGGAGCTTGGTAGACTTGCCCCAAGGGGTTAGACCTATTGGGTGCAAATGGGTCTTTAAACGAAAGACAGATGCCGATGGCAAGGTACAAACGCACAAGGCTAGACTTGTGGCGAAGGGCTACACACAAAGGTATGGCATCGATTACGATGAAACCTTTTCACCGGTAGAAAAGTTGAAGTCTATTCGAATTCTACTTGCGATAGCTGCCTACTATGATTATGAGATCTGGCAGATGGATGTAAAGACTGCCTTCCTCAATGGCAACCTTGAGGAAGAGGTCTATATGGTACAGCCGGAAGGTTTTATTAGTAAAACCAGGCCAACTGTTGTATGCAAATTACAGATCCATCTATGGGCTAAAGCAAGCGTCTAGGAGCTGGAATATCCGCTTTGACGAAGCTGTCAAATCGTTTGACTTCGTCAGAAGCGTAGAAGATCCCTGTGTCTACACTAGGCACGGCGACAAGGGAGTCGTTTTCATGATCATTTATGTTGATGACATTTTGATCATGGGAAACAATGTCTCTATGCTAGAAGAGACTAAAGTTTGGTTATCAAGTACCTTCTCAATGAAGGACTTGGGTGAAGCGAACTACATCCTAGGGATAAAGATGTATAGAGATAGGTCCAAGAGGATGTTAGGATTGACACAGTCCACCTACATCGACAAAATACTGAAGCGTTATAAGATGGACGACTCAAAGAGAGGCTTTCTCCCAGCTAGGCCTGGGATCGTGCTATCAGTTAAGGATAGTCCTAAAACTGATGAAGAAAGGAAGGCAATGAGTCGTGTGCCCTATGCTTCGGCACTAGGGTCTATTATGTATGCAATGAATTGCACAAGGCCAGATGTGGCATATGCGCTTAGTGTCACTTGTCGACACCAACAGAATCCCGGAGTACCTCACTGGACTGCTGTAAAGAACATTCTTAAGTACCTTCGACGGACTAAGGAAATGTTCTTGGTGTTTGGTGGAGAACCAGAATTAAAGATGTCTGGTTATGTCGACGCTGGATTTGAATCAGATCTTGATGACTTTAAGTCACAGACAGGATACGTATTCAAATTGAACAGAGGAGCTATCTGTTGGAAGATTTCTAAGCAAGCCACGATTGCTGACTCAGCCACAGAAGCCGAGTACATTGCTGCATCAGAAGCATCGAAAGAAGCTGTCTGGATTTCAGAGTTCTTGAAGGAATTGAGGGTTGTTCCTGCTCCAAGTCCAATAACGATTTATTGTGACAACACGGGCGTCGTCGCTCAAGCCAAGGAGCCTAGATCTACAAACAAGAACAAACATGTACTTAGAAAGTATCACGTTATATGTGAGATTATTGATAGAGGAGAAGTTAGTATAGAATGTGTCTCAACCACGGACAACGTGGCAGATCCTTTTACCAAGGTCTTATCAGTGGATGCCCACTTAAGACATTATGTTAATCTAGGCATTAAGCATAAAGGTGACTGGCTCTAGTCCAAGTGGGAGATTGATAGTGTATATGTCCTAGAGACAGTCTTTATTAAGGGCATACAACCCTTATTAAGGGCATATATGTACTATTACATAGGTCAACGTAATATAATATATGTTTGTTTGTTTGACTATTGAGTATCGCTTTCATATTTATATTACACCAGGCATACAACATGTCATATCTCTATTCCTGTCTGTATTGATATCAAACATGTCCCCTCGGATAGATGACCGATCACACAGATAGTGGGAGCTATGTGAGTTATCATCTATCCCAAACGCTCCCTAGTCGAGGTTCATCTCGGATGTAGGGGTCTGAATGAACTAGGTGAGACTAGTATGCGTGGAGGTTATACTTGTTAGAGCAAGTGTGAGTCGATCCCACGGCCACGGAATGGATTGTTAGACAAGCTAGAAACGTTCCCATAACTCCGCATAGTTGTTCGAAGGGTGATTACCGAACAATGGAAGTACCCACCGGAAACTCCCATCGATGTATACTCTACACCGAAGTGTCTATGGGAACCGGAAAGTTGTCGAAGTGATGCCAGTCGTCCTTTGGACTTACAGGACTTTATCATCACATTTGTTGCCCCATATCCTTGGTGGGCCCGTCGATGTCAGCTCTGAATAAGCAGTTGACCCAAGACACGATCCATGATTATGGCTACATACAGATGGGGGTGATAAGTGATTCTGTGAAGGATTCATCTCTCACGTGTAGCACAGGAGAGCACTGCTCATAGTCGTTCATAGTTGTGATTGGTTAAACCGCTGGCCAGCGTATCAATATTATTATGATAGTCATAATAGATATTGGATTCACCAATCAACTCACTGAAGACGCCCGTGGATGTATTATTGGGATAGACACATCATCGATCCTATATGCATTCGAGTCAGTCAGATGAAGGGACGTTACCATCGCCGCGTTGAGCGCAACAGACTTCACAACGAAAGGGTTTGCTTTGAGAAACCTCTCAAACTTCCTCATGTATTAATATTGCAAATGGAACCGTCTAGGAATTCCATGTTGCCTAGTGTAGCACTTGCTTAATACAATGAGGCCCTATGGGTCACACTATGTGGTGATTCAGCTTATCCGAATATCCTTGAAGATGGAATCGCAATTAATTTAGAATTAATTGTGATTGATGAATTATAATTGATTTGGAATTAATTATAATTATTTGTGGCTCAATTAATAATTTGGAATTATTAATTGAATTGATTGATTGATTATATTTTATGTAAATACAATTAAAGATTATATTTTAGAAATATAATAGAGGTTTGATTTGAAAGGATATATTAATTTAGAATTAATATATGCACATGGGCAAAATCTACTTAGAGTTTGAATTGCCTTCGAATTATAATTGGGACCCACATACCCCCCTCCCCCCCTTGGCCGGCCGCGTGTAGTAGTAGTATGGGAGGGAGTTTCGACTCCTTCCCATATTAGAAGTCAAGGGTTAAGTTAGATTTTCCTAATTGAGTTCTAACTTAATTGGGAATGAATCTAGACTTAAATTGGTTTCCTTGTGCAATAAGAATTAGAGTTCTTATTCCTTTATGAAGTCTAAAAGAACTTCTTTAGGCTTCTATTGACTACTATATAAGTGGGTCATTAGAGAGCTTTTTCAATGCCGAATTCTTAGAGAATTATTCTACCTTTCTTGGAGAAAATAAAAAGCTCTCCCCTACCTCTATACCCTAGCCGCGCGCGCCACTCTCCACCGGAGGAAAATCGCCGCCCCATCTTCTTGGCCACATAAAGAATATCCTAGCATTCTTTCCGATAAGTTGTTCATCCGTGGATACCAAGGTTGAGGTTCAAAGAGCTGGAAACTAACTTTTATTGTCTTGCAGATAATCAAAGTATCGCATATATCTTCGACTTCGACGAAGGAGAAGATTCACCGGACTATTACGAAGACTTCATCGATTGGCATATCGATTCAATACCTATTCTTGCTTTTGGAGTATTGTAAGTCTTCTGATTAATGTGTTTATTATATACGTTATATGCATGATCAATTAACCTGCATGTTAAGAAAATTTTTGAAATTCCGCTGCGTACCCTAGGGGTAACTCTGACCATATTTTCTTACATGTAGTAGTGTCGGGCATTTGTTCCCATTCCAGGTTGTTCTGTTCCTCGATGTCGAGTACTACTGGTTATGGTTATAGATGCGAAATTGATATCGTAGTTTGGTTATGGTTATAGATGTGCATTGGCTATTGCCGTTTGGTTATGATTACATTAATTTATGTGCACTAGTTATGTAGTAGTTTTATTAGGTATCCATTTTGTTGCGAGTACAAACTAAAACATCTTGGATTTATTGTAGATATGGAAGCTCCATCTGCTCCTAGTACTCCTGCTACTCATCAGCAGAAGCGTAGAAATAGATATGCCACCCCGAAGAATGGATGGTCATTTCAAGCTTTTGCCTCTAAGGATGATGCTCAAATAGTTGATGAACTAACGGGCCATGTTTTTAGTGAAATGATAGAGGCTGAGTCATTTTATTTAACATATGCTAGACAGAGGGGGTTCGATATAAGAACTCGAGATCATAGACCAGATAAACATTGCATGTGGGTCTGCAACCGTGAGGGAGTCAAAAAGGAAATTGCGCTTCGTCAGCGAATAAGAAGACGAGATACAAGGTGTAGATGCAAGGCAATGTTTAGGGTGAGGAAGATTAGAGAAGAAGAATGGGAAGTGATAGACTTCATACCAGACCATAATCATGAGTTGGTCGGGCATGAAAATGAGAGGTTCTTAAAATGTAACAGGTATATCGCCTCTGGTGAACTAGTAATACTGAATTTCATGATTACAGGTGGGAAAACACCTGGTGAGTCTATGGATATGTTGGAGCAGCTTTCAGTAAATTAGGAATTACCTTTCCTGAGAAAAGATGCTTATAACCTTCTTCAAAAGGAGAAAAAGGAACGGGAAAAAAATGGAGATTTTAATACCGCATTTCAGGCCCTCTCGTCCTACACAGTGGATGATGACGAATTTTTTATCGAGCACCGGGTCGACGAACATGGTGATGTATTGTTGGTTTTCTGGTGTGATTCGCATTCCAGAGAGGAATACGTAGCCTATGGTGATGTACTGCTCTTGGATTCTACGTACAAGACCAATAAATATCGATATCCGCTTATTATATTTTCAGGTGTAAGTAACGCTGGACGATGTGTATTTTTGGTGCTGGGCTTCTGCGTAGAGAAACTAAGCAGGCTTACTGCTGGATTTTGGAAAAGTTCGTGGAAGCAATGAATGGAAAGAAGCCAATTTCCATTCTGACAGATCAATATATATCCATCTGCCTTGCAGTTAAGGAAGAATTTGAAGGCGTTGTACACAGACTATGTCTTTGGCACATGGAACAGAACGCGGTAAAAAGGGTGAAGAAGGGTGGTTTTCCGCAAAATTTTTGCGAATTGGCAGCTATGAAGTGCAGCATTGCTGAATTCGAGAGGCGCTGGACGGAGTTGGTCAATGATTACAAATTACATGATAACACATGGGTAAAGGACACCTATGAAAAAAGGGAGCAGTGGGCCGAGCCCTATTTTGAAGGTGTTTTCTTTGCAGGACACAGGACAACGAGGCGTGTAGAGGCCGTAAATTCATTTGTAAAGAAGTTCCTGAAACCAAAATGTTCAGCTACCGACTTTGTAAATTTTTACCAGCTCGTTTTGAAACTTAATAGGAAAAGGAGTATCCTTAAGCAAGTGGGAGAGGAGATGAATTGCCGGAAAAGTTTTAAAACAGAGACTGGGCTCCGTGATCTAGAAATTGATGTTGCGACTAAATGCACATCAACCGCATTCAAGTCTATTCTACAGAATATTAGAGATGAGCAGACACTCGAAAGAACAAACTTTGTTCAACTTAATGGCAACTGTGCAGAATTCTACTTTAGAGAATGTGGTAGCGAGGAGCAGGAGAACTTGTGGACTGCTACAGTTGATATCGAACACCAGCGGTTTGAATGTGATTGCAAGTTGCATGAATCCGAAGGCCTGCCATGCTCACACCTGATTTCTTATTTTAAGTATATGGGCCTTAAGAAGTTCCCTGATGGAAGTATAAATAGTTGGTGGTTCATTGAGATAGGGAAGAAATTGCGGCTATTGTTTAAACAAATGTTTACCCCCAATGATGTTAATTGTGCTGATACTAAAATGGTGAAAGCAGTGATCAACGTTCAACAACTGTTGGTCGGAGGGAAAGATAATTCCAATATATCCAAAGTTCTGAAGATTTTAGAAGACTGTGCAGAAATATTATCAAGGGGTAGTACTGAACAGAATGCTCCTGGTAAAAAGAAAACATCCATACCTCGTAAGAGGTCTTTCAATGTTGGGGATCCGAAAAAAGTAGTACCAAAGGCTGCCCACCAAAAACGCCGAAATGTTGTAGTTTATGCCGGTAAGTATTTAGTTATTTTTTATCACCAGCAAAAAGTTTATATATCAAACTTTGAACACTTGTGGATTGCTTAGTTTGTTTTGCAATAACAATTCAGCCAGCCGGGACACAACATTAATTCTTGCGAAAAATTCAAGCAAGCTGAGGCCGAGGAAGCTGCTGCAGAGAGAGCTGCTAATGAAGAAGAAGAGCACGAATATGATACTGAAGAAGAAGAACAAGAATATTATACTGAACAAGAAGAGGAAGAGGAAGAGGAAGAGGAAGAAGAAGAAGATGAAGAAGAAGAAGAAGAACAACAACAACAACAACAACAACAACAACCCAGAAGAAGGCGATGTTGTAGTCACTGCCAGTAAGTTCTTATTATTGTTTATTACTGGTAAAGCATAAAGTTTATATTCCAAACTTTAAACACTTGTGGATTGCTGAATTTGTTTTGCAATAATCTTTCAGCGCACCAGGACACAACATAAAGTCTTGCGAACAGTTAAAGAAAGCCAAACAGAAAGAGGAAGGAGCACGGAAAAAAGCTGCATCGAAAAGAAAAGGAAGAAGAACATAGATTCCAACTATTAGGGTTATCTAGCTTGGTAAATCACAATGGCAGGATAATGTTGTACTGCTCTTCGATTTATATATTGCTGGAAGATACTTGGTCGTGTACTTATTGGTGTGATTCTCTTATCGAACACAATTTTCTCACTATTGTTAGTTCTTGCTTTGCCTTCAAGGTTCCTTTTAATTTCATGTAATTCAATTTTACTGTCTTTAATGTGTTTTGATTAGGAAGAAACCTGGAAAAAAATATTGAAAATGATAGTTGATACATTGATAGACTGAAAATGATAAACACATAGTAGAAGCCTAAACCCAATTATTCCTCCAACACAGTGGCCCTCCGTCTCTGTGATCAAATCTGAATACTGTATACGAATTTAAAAAACAACACTTAAATTAATTCTATCTTCACCCGTGCTTCGATGTGCTTTTTAATGATGGCACGAAATTCATCATCACTTCCAACCTCCACATAGTTATCCTCCCCTAATGGTTTCATAAACAACACCGGCACGTAATCGAACATCTCCCATTCAAGATAATTCTTAATGTTCATCATTAGGCTATATGCAGACATACCATCAGTATCGAAATCCAAAGCAATTTTCATGTCGCCTTTTTCAACCAAGAACATTTACCTACAATTAAGATCAAAATGCTTTCGACGTTAGCATGATATTGTTATTGACATTGCTTATACTTACAAAATAAGAAGGTGCACACCTTTTATCAGTATCAATCACTTTGCTTTCCGTGCCAGGCCGGCCTTCCTGAAGAAGCTCAGATATGGATGACTGCAAAGCAGATTCTACCGATTCTCCAATCATTTCTGGCATACGCTCTATTAGTATCGAGATCTCATTTAGCAGGTTAGTAATCTGGGCCGCCTGCCTGTCATTCAGAAAACTGGTTCCTTGCTGGAAGTGTGGATATATCAGTGTTGCAATCTTCTACAAAGTTACATGTGCTTGCTCGAGTCGACAACCTAATTCGGCTGGAAGAGGGTTGTCTGCTCTGTGAGTATCAGAGATCGAGAGATCCATGACAGGTTCAGAGGTCTGAGTTTCGTGATTCCCTTTGCCATGGTTGGTCTCACCAATGGTAGAGGCGTTGTCCTCAGCGTCCATAAAATCTGTGTATATTTTTGGTGAGCTTGAATGTGGTTCAGAGTTGTAAGTTTCCGCATTCCCTATGCCAGAAGTGATCTTACCAATGGAAGAGTCAGTGTCCTCATCCTCCACACAATCTATTGGTGAGTTCCTAGTTGTTTGCAACGATTGTTTCATACTGTGGCCTTCATGATATTCTAACAAGTGAGGTACCATGTTTGGTACCTGGAGCTCATCAGGGTAACTGTTGTATGAGTATGAATACGTGTGGGCGCTATTGGATCCTAACGTGACATCGTCTTTAAGAGGTGACCCGCATAACTTAGCAGATGGATTTTTATGACCTTTAGACGTTTTAGCAGGTGGCAGAAAAGCCAGTTCACTAGATGCTAGAAGTCGAGTATGAGATGGTTGAACTCGACATCGCATTGGCTTCGGATATATATTTCCATTAGTTCCCTGATTCCACTCAATTAGCTCTGTTGGCTCTGGCTGATCTTCAAGTGGATTCACACCTTCAAGTGGTTGATCTTCAAATTGATTCACACAAATGAGTGAATTCTCACATTCAAGTGGTTGTTCTTCAAGTGGATTTGGACATACAAGAGCCCGATCAGAATTTTGATGACCATGTACATTCTTTTTTTCATTTGATAATGACCTGTTTCTGAGCTGCATTATTTTACCTAAGGAAACATTACAAGTTTATCAACTAACACATCTGCCGTTTCAAATAAAAAAAAAAAATCAACTAACACATCTGCATTAAACTGATAAGCAATTTAATAAGTTTCTAAATAGTTTACATAATGCCATGCTGCATATAGAGTCACAATATATTAAAGATGGCCTCAGTGATTCCCCAAATAATTAGAGAAATCAAAATGACAAGAACATCGTGACATAGGATGCTGCAATCCAAAAGCACATAGTAACATTGACGGATGAACCGATCCAAATATGAAAAAAGACATAAATCAGTCTCGTGGATCAAAATTAAAACATCACATAACAAAAACGTCTCATAATTTTGTAAACAATCAACTCGAACGATGAAGGAATATTGAGAACCTAATTACTAATGATCTAAAGGATAAAGTTGCATCTCTGAGTATTAGTATGGAGGGGAAAATTCTGTCACGTTCATAAATCCAATCAACATCGGCAATTATTAGGGAAACCTATATATATACCAGAAAGGAACAAGTAATACCTTGCTAAATCTGAATTTTTGGAATGAACGATGCGCGCGGCAACCTCCAAGGCTTACGATCGAAGGATATAAAATGAGCTCAAGAGATCTGGGAAGGTCTTTACCGAGATTTGAATCTCTGGAAACCCTAAAAAAAAAAAACAAAGTTGAGCGCGAAGACTGCTTTGACGGTTTCAACTATCAATTTGACAAAATCCAACGTTACTCTAAATAATAGGCGGACTCCCAAAATTTTAAATTACAACTGAAAACCTTAATGATACATGCAGAAGTTACGAGGGATTTAAATCGATGACAGTATATATATAATATATACGCTGATTTTGTTTTGGCTATAATTAACCTCAGTGCAACTCAAACTATATTATTATTTTTTAGTGTAAATTTAAACGGAATAAAATTTAATAAATTGATTATTTCCGTTGTTTAATTTAATTAATAATGAGCTCATCAAGAAGTCTAATAAGTCTAACTTCACTTAGGGTTTAGCGTTTACGGTGTAGGGGTTTAGGGTTTAGGGCTTAGGGTGTAGGGGTTTAGGGTTTAGGGTTTGGGGTTCATGATCCATCTGGTCACTCAATTGAGTGCTGAATCGTGTGTTTCATTAGCGGTTCATAAAATTATACCATTTATCAAATGTAATATACTATTCTTATTTGTTTTTAGGGGTAATATACTATTCTTATGAAGTATATGATTTGTTAATTAGCGGTGCATGAAATCGGTTATTTAAATTATTATCAATGATCACATCTAAAAATTCTAATTAATCGCGCATTCAATATGATAAAAACACTCACTTATGTCACTCTAGAAAATAAATTCAATGGTCGTTGATGTTTGGGGTTTAGGGTTTAGGGATGGGTGTCAAGGGGAAAATAGTTCCAAAGCAACATATATATCCAACTTAGGTTGTCCTCAATCAACATAGTCCATAATCAATTATATAGGTCGGGTTTAAATTTCTTACTCTTATTTATTCAATTAAAGTAACATATGTCCAACTTGGGTCTGGCTAACGGTTTAACACACATGATGATCATCAATTCATCATCCACCTATTCACATGTGACATTTGTCAGTTTACTTGGTAATAACCATTGTATTTTGGTCATGCTTGATTTTTACAAAAATTCGTGGATAAATAAATAAATAAAAACAATATACAATACTCATCATGAAAAAGTCTTTCCACACAAAAAAATAAATAAATAAATAAATAAAACCGAAAATTAAAAATTGAACAAAAGCCCTTTACAACATTATTATCTCCATTGCATGGTGATGGGACCTGAATGAGATGAAAATGGGCCTGCCTATTGGAATTATACTAAACACGTTGGGCCTGAATGAGATGAAAATGGCCCTGAAATGTGCAAGTGTTGTTCATCAAGTAATTCCATTTTATAAATGATACTAGTAATAAATTGATCATGTAAATTATTTAATTGATTAATTAGCTCATCTGAAGGTCTAATTCATGATAAATTATTTAATTTATTAATTAGCTCATGTGAATGTCTAATTAATTAATTATACAATCAATATGATAGAAATGCCCTTTTGTTTCACCTTAGACTTTAGAATATCAATTCAATCGTAGACGCAGCAGTTGCTCGACGGACAACCTGCTCAGAACCTCGCGATATAACTCAGACGGACAACCTGCTCAGAACCTCGCGATATAACTCAGACGGAATATCAGACATTTTCAGAATTTTGAGAGGAAGAATGGAGATAAAAAATGGCTAGGTCACGGGAGTCGTAAGGAAAGAGGAACGGTCTGATGACTACTGATATGTTATTAGTAGTATACTTTATTTTATTGGGCTTCAAACTTACAGCCCAATGGAGACAACCCGAAACTTGAATACAACCCAAATAACGTACAACCCAAATCATAGGTCTTTTTAGTTTTAGGGAACTATTGCACTATCTTTCGAATTCGCTATCTCTTTCAACTTATGTGATCTTGTGCAGGCCACTGTTAGATATGGTTGTTGATGTAATTCTTCGAGATGATATCATGTGGGTTTAAGATTCAGTTCAAATGTTACGAATTGTGAAAGTTCATGTTTTAACCTATTTTTCTGTCTATATGATTACAATGGCACAATTTTGACAGACAAAATAATTATTTTATTAAAGATATATGGGACAGACTACTCTCCGGATCCAAATATAGAACACTCTCTGGATCCAAATATAGAACATTAGGTCCAATAGGAATGGATCAACCAAAGAGCTTATAACACAAAATATTTTTGCAGTAACAGTTTATAACACAAAATATTAATGCATAGGATAACACAAGATATACATATAGTGCCAAAGAGTACAAATATCATGCAGATCCTAAACATAAGATAAACTTCACGTCCCTCCTGCCAAAAGGCTATTAATAAGAAATAACATCCTCAATAATGGAGGGATCTCAGTTCCAACTGAAACCTATCGTTTGTGTCCTTGAGTAGGCTTGCTGGAAACACTTGAAATGAAACTGCATTATTAAAACCACCAAATGAAACTTCTTTTGTGCATCTTTGAACAATCACATCAAACCACACGAGTCTATCCCTCAACTGGATAACAACTTGCTGATCGATCTGCAAATAGGCTACGGGTCTAGTAAACATTTCACAGTTGTAGTATTCTCTTTCCAGTGAAACCAACTTAATCCACAAGTTCTCCCCTCCATAATCTTGCAAAATCCATATGCTAAATGTACCCCGGTCCCTGACCTCTGCCCCATACAGAAATAAGCATCCATCCAATTCCTCCAATCCTCCCACAACAATTTCATTACTAAAGGAAACGTCATTCCAAAATATCATGGAATACACATTAGAAGTATCAATTTTGGACAGAGGGAGTGTAAAGTATTTTTCTGTTGTTAGATCAAGAGCAATAATGGATGTGCCTATACGACTTTTACCTTCTCTTAACTCTCCCCCAATCCAATGCAGTGACCCATTAATAAAAACTCCAAGTATACTTGTGTGAACAAAAACTTTGGGTGAATCTACAATCTTGTGCCATTCTTTGGATTTGAATGAGTATATCCAAGTCACAACCCAGTAGCCGATTTGCCCCTTCTCATCAAAGTTAGACACCCTCACTGCCTTATAGTCATCACTAGAACTATCATACCCTAGTCCAAAACTAGAGCTGCCTCCCGGAGAGATATTCGGGTAAGCATTACAAGGGGGTAACTTGAGCATAAACTCACCAGTGCAAATATTATAAGTTGACCCATAATTTTGTCCAAGATGATAATCAAAAACTAGAACTAATCCATGGCACAAAGATACAGGAAAACAAAAATTAAATACTATATTTTGAATTCTGGTTAGCTCAATCATACCATTGGAACGGCGAATGGACTTCTAACCGACAGAATAAATATTACCGCTGTTAAATGCCAATGTGAGCATCATGTCTTCTTCAACTGGGTTGTCCATTGTGCGGCGATTGAAATGCAACTTCGCAAAACATGAATTGTCGATTATGCATCTGTATGTCTTACAAACGCATCATACCGTTTGAACGGCGAATGGACTTCAAACCGACAGAATAAATATTACCGCTGTTAAATGCCAATGTGAGCATCATGTCTTCTTCAACTGGGTTGTCCATTGTGCGGCGATTGAAATGCAACTTCGCAAAACATGAATCGTCGATTATGCATCTGTATGTCTTATGCACACTGGAGATTAAATACTATATTTTGAATTCTGGTTAGCTCAATCATACCGTTGGAACGGCGAATGGACTTCAAACCGACAGAATAAATATTACCGATGTTAAATGCCAATGTGAGCATCATGTCTTCTTCAACTGGGTTGTCCATTGTGCGGCGATTGAAATGCAACTTCGCAAAACATGAATCGTCGATTATGCATCTGTATGTCTTACAAACGCATCGTAGACGCAACAGTTGCTCGACGGACAACCTACTTAGGATCTCGCGATATAACTCAGATGGAATATCAGACATTTTCAGAATTTTGAGAGGAAGAATGGACATAGAGAAAAATGGCTAGGTCAGGGGAGTCGTAAAGGAAAGAGGGACGATCTGATGACTACTACTGATATGTTCTTAGTAGTATACTTTATTTTATTGGGCTTCAAAATTACAGCCCAATGGATCCAACCCGAAACTTGAATACCGATCCAATAAGGTAATAAATTACTCCCTCTGTCCCGGTAGAAATTACCCAGTTTGACTTTTTTTCGGTCAACAACTGTCAACTTTGACTCCCAATTACTCTTAAACTATAATGATAAAATATTTAATGAAACTATATTATGAATATTGAGGTTTTATATTTTCATAATATGATTTCGTCAAATACTTTATCATTATAGTTTAAGAGTGATCGAGAGTCAAAGTTAAAAACTGTTGACCGAAAAAAGTCAAAGTGGGTAATTTAGAGTGGGACGGAGGGAGTACAACCCAAGTCATAGGTCTTTTTTTAGTTTTTGGGAACTATCGCACTCACTTTCAAATCCGCTATATCTTTCGACTAATGTGATCTAGTGCAGGCCACTGTTTGTAAAATCCAAATCCAAGGTCAGGGTGGAGTCCCATGTAATCCTATGCAGAGATCATTATTTTCCTATAAACTCAGTTCAGTCGACCGGATGTATATATGGTTCCCAAGGGTATTAATTTATAGAGGCTCCGTTTATAGAGGTTATGGTGTATGTGTACTAAAGAAGCATTAACAATCGGGGATATGCGGGGCGGGCCCAGGAATCAAAGTTAATGAGTCATCAATTGTAATCAAATTGTAAAGCAATGTCTGGCCCCAACCATGATAATTGAGAACATGAGATGCAGAGATGATGGCAAATTGGCAATGTATGATTTCATAATTTGAATTATACGATAAAAATAATTTAAAATTTTCCTTATACGATTTAGGATTAATTTGAGGCCAAACCGGACCTCGAAAAAGTTTTTAAAAAAACAAAATGTTAAACATGTACATACGATTTAGAATTAATTCTGTAAGAAATGGTTTTTCTGTGATAAGAGTTTGTGTTTCAATTATCATTTTTTGTTCTTCTAAAATGTGATATATGTATTTTCATAAGGTGTAAATTTTTTACAAAAATGCATTAATTAATGAACATGTTGCTACTGACTTTTAGAAATGGTAATTGTCTTATGCGTGGCAAATAATATCCAAGTAGATTTGGGCTAACAAGCCCAAGTAGTAAATATGTTGATTTTGGCATTATTTGATGAATGATAGTAAGACGGTTTAAATACAAAAACGTTATAGTGCGGTACTGATACATATATCTTTTATATTCTGAGTTCTGACACTCTTTTCTTCTTTCAACTACCTGCTGCTGATCCATTGTCTCTTATATAGATAATTAATTAATTACGTTGCCATATTATATGTGTTTAGTTTCTTTAATTCTTGCAACATGTTTAATGGGCTGGGCCTCGGTAGAGTTGCAACTGCCAACTGGTATAGTTCTAATTAAATTATGGTTTTATAAGATGCAAATACTGATACCTACTTTTTTTAATAATCGAACCATTACAATTTCACAAGTAGCATTACAAAGCTAGTAATAAACTATAAATAATCCCGCACTTGGCGAGAATTGAACCTATGACCTCTAGTGTCATGACACCTTAGTCTAACCAATTGAGCTAGACCTCATTGGTAAATACTGATAACTACTTAGATACGAGTATCTACATTAATAAAACGAGCTTTATACATTGTCACATTTGCTAACATTTTTGCATAAGAAAGTACGACAACCTTACCAAAACAATCATGAAAAGGAACGCTTCTGGAGAGTAATCCCATACACATATAATATGTCTAAGAGGTCCAGGAATGATACGCACTTTGTCCCCCCTGCAATGGACACGCGAGATGTGCAACAGACTCTGGATGAGCTTGCAGATATCATATGGTCAAATTCTATTAAAGGCTTGCAGTTGGGAGATAAGATCGTTAAAAGTTTGGACGACATGAATGGGAAACTAGAGAAATTGAAAACAGATATTGTGGGTGTCGTAACGTCTGCTGTCGAGAAGCAACTGACTGGTGTTCTTACGAACCTATTCAATAAGAATAAGCCAGAGTACCCCTCACCCACAGGAGAAGAGTCAGAAATAAAAGAAGGAAATAACAACAATCCAGAGTACTGGGAAACCCAAGAGGAAACGGAGAACAAATCAGAGTACCGCGAAGATAGAGAAGAGGAGAAGTGGGAATCTCATCATAAAGATTTGGATGACGAGGCAGAGATAAAAGAATCACTTTCGTCGCAGATGTTCTCAGATGAAACTGAATTGATTGAAACGATCCTTGGTTTTGTTATGCCCCAAAGGTATGCGGTTTACGTTGGATTTAAGCCCTGTTCCAAATATATGTTGTCTCGCATAATGAGGATACCAATGAACATTTTTATGTTTGATGCCGTACGATTGTTGTACGGATTGGACACTGCACCCTAAGTAAAGTGGCCTTGCAGGATTTATTAATGAGGAATTTCATGCATAAAAGTGTAAGATATTTTGTTTGAATTGTGAGTTCCAGACTTGTTGATATATTGCTCACGTAATTATATGTGTGTTGTGATTGCAGGTGATTGATTGTTGCTTTATTGTGCACATCTGTTGCACTGAAAGATGGGCAGAGTGTGTGGTTCATGCCCACCAATATGGAAAGTTTGCAGTGCGAAGGGTTTTTAAAAGCAGGAGAAGAAGGCACTAAATCTGTGCCAGACAAACCAATCAATATTTTTGTTCCTATCATGGTTGCCAATGGGCATTGTATCCTGTAATTTTTAAAGTCAAAAGTTCCACTCTAGAGGTGTATGACACTGCTCCATCAACTGATATGCCTAGAAACCCCCACGCTGCCCTTGTTAAAAAGAAGGTATGACCATTAATACTTGTTGCCGCTGTCATGCGAATAATTACTCATGACTATTTTGTTGTTAAATTGCAATATGGTTTGTCGCAGGCCACTGAAGTTGAAAGGTTAATCTTAAGATGGTGCGGTGGTAAGAAACTTAGATCTGATGACGATGAATTTGATTTTGATTATAAGAAGAGTATCCCGACACACAATAATAGGTAATACCTTCGTTATAATTAATAACCATTAAATATGAAATTTTCAGCTAGATATTTTAAATGGACTCACTTGTGTGCAGGGTGGACGCTGCTGTTTATGTTTGTATGGAGATGATGAAGGCAAGGGTAATAGAACGATCATCCCTCGAGACAGAGGTAACAATAACACACAGTTTCATCTCATGTCACGTTGATCACAAGGGAAAATTGCATTGTTGTTCCTATTTTATTATTTTTTTTATTATTTTTTATTTATTTATTTTTTTGAAACCTAGTTTTCGGAAAATAGGACTTGATATATACTCTCACCTGGACCCAATTTGCAAGGGGAAATTGTTTTGGGACCATATTTTGTAATGTTTCTTTTATCATCATGTATACAGATCTACTTTACTTTACGGTTAACTACTTTCAATTTTCTGTTGGTATGTAGGAGGATTTCCAGAGAGCATGCAAAAACATCGTCTTGTCATTGTACCGGCACCACCACAGGAATGAGGACACTGCGTTAGTGCCGTCAAACCTAATTTGGTTCCTTTTGTTTATAAATAATATTCTATGCACTATAGTTGATTCCCATAACTGACCTTTCAGGAACACATACAATACGAAAGAATCAAGTGTGCCTTCAACATCATGCATGAATATGGAAACAGATAAGCCCCATGGTAATCATGTGGCTCCACAGCGTGGCTCTACGCAGTCCAAAAACAGGGCAAAGCAAGTAAGTGCCGCTCATTCTAGTCCACGTGAGGCCCTGAATTCCAAAAGGGTCACGGATATGTTGACATCACCACGTGATTCCCAAAAAGTAAAAAAAAAGAAGTCAGAGTCTCTTGTAAGTGACAGTAACCAGCCCAAAAACAATGGAAAGAAAGTTAATTTTAGTCCACTTGGGGCCATTAATTCAGAAAGGTCCAAGCCACCAAGTGATTCTTTAAGTCAAAGAAAGATAAAATCAGTGCTTCTCACTCCTCAGTCCAAAAACAATGCAAGCCAAGAAAGTGCGGTTCATTTAAGTCC
Source organism: Plantago ovata (assembly GCA_028274465.1). Classification (NCBI taxonomy): domain Eukaryota; kingdom Viridiplantae; phylum Streptophyta; class Magnoliopsida; order Lamiales; family Plantaginaceae; genus Plantago; species Plantago ovata. The sequence continues at coordinate 46,638,912 of CM051458.1, forward strand.
ACCTGGGGCCGTTAAATCAAAAAGGACCAACGAGATTGTGACGCCGCCAAGTAATTCCCAATTCAGAAAACCAAAAAAGCCAGAGCCTCGCACTCCTCAGTCCAAAATCAATTCAAATCAAGAGCGTCCTGTTTTTTTAAGTCCACCTGGGGCTGTTAATCCCAAAAGGATCACGAAGACAGCGTCGAGAAGTCCATTTGGTCAGCCTAATAACCCTGGAATACCTGACCTTTATGAAACCATATGTACGGCTATGCCATCTAGTGAGCATGAATTGGTCAACTATCTATTATGGGAACATGGACATGGAAGGTGAAGTTACAACAACTCTTTTGTCTCTCTCCCTCGCTCTCTTTTGTTTATTTTTTTCTTTATTCATGATCTAAGTATTCACGATAACTTAACTGTTCCTGGACAAGCAGTGAAAGTTTGGTTGGTTTTGATGACCTCGCAATCTATCTCCGTAGATCTGATATGTTGACCCTGAATCCTCACACGTGGTTTAATGACCAAGTAAGGTCCTTCCATAATTATTTTCATTACATATACTTGATACATATGTATTGTGTTAATGATTTGACAGGAACACACTATGACATATACAGGTCATTAGTGGTGTTGCTGCCATGACTTGGCTGGACAGGAAATTCGAGGTGTTGACACCAATCACTGGGTTCTGCCTATGATGTTCTGTGTAAGGCCTAACTTAAATAACTGAATTGAACAAACAATGACGTATCTCTCGACATACAACGGTTTCATTATTTTTTCCTATATTTTTCATAATATCAGACTGTGTGCAACATCATCAGCGGATCGCTGAAAGACAAGAAAAGCAGGTTTCATGACCCCTTACAACGTGAGAAATCGTTGAAGGGATCGATAAAATTCTTTTTGAAAGGAATTTCTTCGTCAGAGTGCTCCACAATATCCATACCAATAATCCATGAACACCATTTCACCGTGTGCCGGGTGAATTTGGACAAACAGAACACTCGAAATTTGTGACACCTTGCTCTACGATAGAGCAAGTAAAAGCTATTTGGAGTTGGCAATGAATTTGGTAAGAGTGTTACTTCAATACTTAGTCAGAGGGATGTAATCATATGTATTAATATGTAATATGTCTGCTATCAGCATCTTTGCGATTTCGGTGGTGTAAACAGAGATATAGTAGTATATTACAAGTTGGATATGCATTAAAAGGCTAACCAGGCCAGTTTGTGCAGGTCTCTACACTTGAGGAAACAACAACGGCATTGGGCTTAGAAGATTTTAAACAGAAGCAATGGAACAAATTCAAAGTTGTTTATCCACCAACTGTGCCAAATCAAGGCAACGGGTAAGCAACTAACATTACCATAGGTTATTATTTACCAGAACTGAGTGATGTATAAATAAATATTTTCTTATACATGATGAATCTGACAAATGCAGTATCGATTGCGGCGTATACGCATCTCTCTTCTTGATGTTTCGGGAAGCCGTCAATAGAACACTGAATGAAGTAAGACTCTCGATATAGATGTGATCTTTTCAGCCATGCTCTACAGTTATGGTTGGCAACGTTTATTAATTAAACTCTTGTGATTGGATTACACAGGAAGAAATAATTGCTACTCGCAGGAAGTTGGCAGAGTCACTGTATACCTCCCGGGAGAACAGGATTTACCATAGGTGAATGAAAATGATAATTTTTTGCATCTGTGTTTATATTTGATAGTTGATTCATAAAATAGGTCGACTTTAATTAACTAATAATTACTTCTATATTAAAATGGAAATATATCTTATGATACTTTGCAGCAAAACAATCTCAATACGTGCTCGCATCAAAGATAGTGACGGAGCCTATTTTTATAGGCATGTGCACACCATTGAGGGTTCAAAATAGACTGGGGGAATTAAAGAAATCATTAGCCGATTTGTGACAGCATTTTCCTTCCCCCACAGAGGAGGCGATCGTTTTGTTGTATCAACTGACGGTCATTGTGATTTTAAGTTTATAAATTCGGATCATGATTTATTGAAGCATATCAAGGCATGTGAGGCTGTTGGATATCGATCTGTACATCTTTTCATACGTGTGTCTGACCCGAAAGAAGGAAAATACATACATATAAGGGATATATATCATGAGCAGGGATTTGGAGACTTGTTTGACGACATGTTACAGAAATCAGCAATAGGTTTGGATCCAGACTGTTGATTAACCCATGTACCATGTGTTTAATTTTCTAGTACAGTATATGTTTGGGGCCATTACTGGATTTTTGCTTGTCATCCTTGCGCGGGGGCATGGTAATCTTTCCTGAATGTATCATTCTAATTTTACCGAAAGGACTAAATTTAGGAAAATTTATAGTATGTTGTGTTACAGTTTTACATTGAAGTAGTAAAAAACGCAAGAAAATAAATTTAAGAAATCCCCAAATTAACACCTGGCGTTTGAGAAATTGATCTGATGAACCCTAACCCCACCAAATAGATTTGGTGAAATCCCCGAATACATCCTTAATTTTTAAGAAACCCCAAATGGATTAGAAACACCCGAATCCTAGACATTTAGGGCACTAAATTCCCAAATCGATTTCGTGAGCTCCCCAAATTAACACTATAATTTGGATTTGATGAAACACCTAAATACGCCCTTAATTGTTTATAAATCCCAAATTGATTTGATGGACCCTAACCCCAGAAATTTGATTTGGTGAAATCCCCAAATACGCCCTTAGTTTTTTGGAGGAATCCCAAATTGATTTGTAAAACCCTAACCCTAGAAAATTGGGGCATTATATGACCAGATCTATTTCATCCCCAAATTAACATTAGGCGTTTGAATATCCCAAATCTAATGTGATAAACCCTAACCCCAGAAAATCGATTTGCTGAAATCCCAAAAAACGCCCTTCATTTTCGGGATAATTCCCAAATTGATTTGACAAAACACTCGAAAACCTAGAAATATTATTATGGATTTGGGCCAAAAGTGGTTAATAGGCCGGAATATCTGTTGACAGATCAATCAAATTGTTATTTTGGGCTTCCTTCATCTCCAGCCCATTACATATTTTATGATTTTTGTTGGGCTTTCCTCTTGCTAAAGTCCAAAGTCTATGTTAAGGCCCATTAATTGTATATGATTTTTTTGGAATTGAGGTATTAAATTCCAAAATCAATTTTAGAAATCTCAAATTGATTTGATGAACCCTAACCCTAGAAACGTGATTTGGTGAAATCCTCAAATACGACCATAATTTTTAAGAAATCCCTAATTGATTTGAATAACGCTAACCCTAGAAAACCCGGTTATTTTATTATCGATTTTGGGCTAAATGCGGTAATGGGCTGAATGGATGTTGGACTTTTCTTTAGGCCGATTACGTATGTATATGATTTTTGTTGGACTTTTATCCAATCCAGGCCCAAATCCTTAATTTTTCGAACATGACATACATTATCACCGGCGTTATATAATCAAATAATGATGGATTTACTCAAACAAATAGAACATAGTCAGTACATGAATCAAATAGAAATACTGAATAGTACAATTTGAACATAACATGCAGAGATAAGCCCAGTGCATATTAGGTCATAAATAGCACGCCTGCCATCCATCGCAACTGCCTCTGGAAAAAATCCACCAAGTATATTCCTCTTGGACATTCGTAGCACCTTCGATCATGAATCCGAGCATAACATTACTGACCAATTCCAATTTCATAAACTGAAAATGATATCTACCATATATATATCCACACTAACACAAACAAACGATCTAACAGTTTCTGCATTCTTATGAACGATCCCAAACTGTCAATGGTATGAGAATAAGAGGTCCTGCACACTTATGCAAATACTAAAAATTCCATCATACTTATGTCCTCTTGCTACAACTTATCAGAAGTTCCTGTCCATATTGTGCATAGCATCCAGAGAAACCAAAATTGGAATTTCCATTTTACAGTACATGTAAAATTCACCGCTGATTGCTCATGGGTGGTGCCTATTCAGCACTTGCAGTATCATGTAGTGCATGTTTACCAGTCAGTAGCAACAGAAAAACTTGACAATCCTTTTCAGCAACAATAATTTACACATTATCACACATTACATCACATGGCACAGCAACAGTAATTTACATGTTATAACACATTATATTTGTTTCTAGAGAATGTTACAAAAATCAGAAAACTACATGCTAATAGTCCATTTTTTAATTTTTCAGCAATTTCAATGGATCAAAGTAGCTTTTTTTGCATGGTAAATACTGCAGATGGTTTATTTGAAAAGCCACAGCATAGGATAGCCGGATTCATTGGCCAAGAGCAAGGGGTCAGGATTCATCACAACTCACATTCAAGAAATTTTCATATACAAAAAGAAAAAAAAATAAATTTAAAATGGCCTCCTCTGCCTCTGTTTCTTATCCTGCCAAGTTCAACTACGAGCCTAAGGTCACCTGGACCATTGATGACAGTATCAGACTCAACATTCAAGATGTATCATGCAGTTCAAGGCTCATGTAGGGAACTGCAATAGGAGAGGTCCATTTTGGCAAGCTACTGACCTGGCATCAAGGCTATCTATTGTGGGGTTTGAGCATATTGAGGTGAGCCAACAGGCAACTGACATCAAGGTTGCTCTCATGGAGATCAGTGTGGTATCTCATCCTGAGATCATGAACAATGTGTACCAGGATCTCAGGGACCATTGCTCAGGTGAAGAATGGCATGGTCTAGGCCATTCTTTTATTTTCAGATTTGGTTATATTTTTAAGTCTTTTGGAATCAATGTACTGGTTTCTGCTGTGCTTACATGATTTCAATGAAAAGGCTATGTCTATTTATTTGCTCTTATTTGTTTTCTTCCCTTTTATTTTATGCAATAGATCATTTTCACACAATATTACTAAATACAATACAATAAAAAAAATAGTAGTAAATGATAATAAAAATGCACAACTTTGATTCAACCAAAAGTAAATTTTATACATAGCCTTGATAACAGTTAATTAGATCAAAAAATAGCACAAAACTGTGACCATAGGATGCAAAAGAAATATGAATAGAATATTACTTCATCTCATTCTCCCTACAACATAGCACATTACTTGAACGAGTATTTCATAACCCTCAGACTCACCAATCCAAACAGCAAAACCAAAAAAAAAGATCTTATTCATAAATGATGCTTCTTCCTAGAACAGAACAAACAACATACCAAATAATTTTTCTTTCTGGAAAAGACCCATGTTGAAACGGATATATGATCTTATTCATAAAAGACCTTTTCCTGTTAACCAGAATTTTGGAAGTGTGCCACTGTGCCTAGTTTGTGAATTGGATGAGAAAGAACTTTTAAGAACTTCACAACAAGAAACAGAATCAGTAATCCATGTTACAGATCCATGTACTAAATTCAAATGCAACAAAAAGTTGCTTAGAGTTTACTTAAAAGTCACATTTGAAATCCACATAAGGCCAATTAAAATGCAGAACATAATATTCAACATTCAACACATCTTTATTCATTCACTGAAAAACAGATTACAATGTTGATATCACATTCGCATACTAAATGTTACAAAGATCTTTATCTAAGTCGAACATAACAACAGAAAGTATGTTTCTATCTCCGTTCTCCAAGGAAGGAAGCATCCACCCACGTCCCTGAGAAACGAGCTCATTGACTACTTTAGGGTATGGGGGGCCTGTGGCAGACAAGCTTTGATGCACCGCCTTGGACACAATCTAACTACTTCATCCCCGTTATGAAGGAGGGAGAGTAGAAACGAAAAAGATGGAGAAGCAGAACAGCTAGGAGGCATTACGCCTTGCTAGCATATTCTGTAGAATCATTACGCCATGCTACCATATTCTTGGACAATCTTCTCTCCCTTTTTATGAAGAAAGAAAATTTCCGAGGAAAGCCAATGATTCACTCTTCTAGGTTTAGGTCGACCTCTAGGTTTTGGCAAAAAAATAGGTTTTGGAACTGGATGAACCGTGAGTTTGGGAATGATACTTAGCAAATGAGAAAGTATCATTCTATCCAAGCCACTGCCATCTGAAGGTGAAATGTGAGCACCAGTATTGTAGTAGGTCATACTTTCTGGTGGAAGAAGGCACAAGCAAGGGAAGAAGGTTGCAGAGAGGTTAATGGAATAAACTTTTTGCACACACAAAAAGCACATAACAAGTAGTGATATATATAGACACATATCTACCCACTAAACAGTCTCAATGCAGTATATGCAAGCATTCATAGCCTTTCATTTAAAGCATTACAGTTTCCAATGGTCAAACTGACATCTCCACTTCCCCAAGGATAGAGATAAGATCAGCTCAGTCAATAAAGGAAAATAATAGTTCAAATTTGAAAGGTCCAATAAAAAAAAACAGTTTAAAGAAGTAGTTCAAATGTTGTGCATAATGTTCTTTGACCTTTCAACAGAATTAGTTAATTCTCAGTTATACCAATCCCCCAAACTTGCTGTAAAATATAAACAAATTTATGAACAAGTTGCCCAAATTGTTTTTTGAAGAGGCAAAGCGAGGATATAAATGATCTTATTCATAAAAGACCTTATACTGTTAACCAGAATTTTGGAAGTGTGCCACGACGCCTAGTTTGTGAATTGGATGAGAAAGAACTTTTAATAATTTCACAACAAGAAAAAGAATCAGTAATCCATGTTACAGAATCATTAATCCATGTTACATAATTTGTAATCCATGTACTAAATTGAAATGCACTCAAAAGTTCCTTAGAGTTTGCTTAAAAGTCTCATTTGAATGAATCTCATGATTACTTTTTGTTGTATTTCATCATTATTAACAACCTTTTTCTTAATTGTTTTTGTCTACATCAACACTTAACCACAATAAGACAATAGGCTTAATGGTATAACCACTAAATGCACAACAAATGATAAGTAAAGAAACCCTGATATATTCAAAATAAATGTTTGCATTCATGAAATAAAGACATACATGAGTTGATCACAGTTTTCAAATTAATACTTAATACACATTTTTTTAAATTGAAAAAATATATATATGATCACTTACCTGTAGAATAAAGATCCGAAAACTGCAATTCTAATCGGCGAAAAAGACATAGGGCCGAGACGGGGTAGAAGACATAGGGCCGAAACTGCAATTCCAATCGATCTTTCGATTCCGGAGACGAGACGAAATCTGGGTTGAAAATATTTTATCGGGGCGGAGAAGATATATGGGAGAAATTTTTAAATCTGTGTGGAGTTGCGTCACTGGGAAGAAGACAATCGGTGTGCTTTTGCGTCACGAGGGTTCGGCCGGAGACGAAATCTGGGAAGAATTTTAGTTTTGAAAACATTTGTCAATGGGAGGAATCGATGAACAAGCTGCAATATTTTTTAATTAGTCTGTCTTAATATACAGCTAGGGTTATGAGCGAATGATTTCTTTGATTTTGATTAAGAAATTTAAAATTGTGAATTGGATGAGAAATTTTATGCTTAAGTAGTATTGTTTTTGATATTGTGCATACATCAAAACGTGGCTGAGTGGTAATGTTGGATTCTTTTACTCCAGCGACCAGAGTTCAATCTCCACCATCGTTAATTTTTTTAATAAGAACGGAATTTATCATTTACAACCAAGATAACTCAGTTGTAAACGGAAAATCCCATTTACAACCAAGATAATCAAGTTGTAAATGATAGATGATGGTTGTAAATGATTTCCAACCGTCCAAATCATGATTACAAGTGTTTACAACTTTTACAAGTGTTTACAAGTGTAAAGTCGTAACGTTACGACTTTACAACAGTTCGTTAGCATACACTCACCGATCATGAAATTTATAACTAAAATAAGAAAACTGAAGTGAACAACTAAGAAATACATAGATGAGACATAAGCAGAATTCAAAAATATAATCAGAATATAAAAGAAATATCAAACACAGTTGCGAACAAACATTGGAACACTCAAACACATATCATTTCGAATAAGACAGTGAGCACATGCAGAGTTGAGTTGCCAATAAACACTACAAGTACAACACACCAATTTGTATAATTGAGAGAGAGAGAGAGAGAGAGAGAGAGATCGACACTGAAACTGTCAAACACACACAGAGAGTTGCGAACAAATTGAATAGAAATCGAACTGGATAGTGAGCACACAGACAGAAATATGCTAGACATTTGTTCATCTTCATCACGTCGATAAAAAAAATTACAAAAACGATTACTAGTACAACTGTACAGAGACGATTCAAACTTCAAAGATAGAAAAAAATTAAATGAAATCAAAAGCTGACTAGTCGGATTTGGTAGATATCTATGAACTACGACAAATTATGACAACCATCAAGTCATGGTATGAAGAATTGAAGATCGATTAAGGATATTGAGATTTAAAAAGAGACGAGAAGGTTTGCAGAAAAGGAAAAAGGGGCGGTGGGAGTTTAGTCCATTAGGGTTGGGAGAAAACTGGCGTTTAGTATATATAATTTATAAAAAAAATTATCGGGTCAGATTAATTCGATAATCCACAGAGTTTAATCAGATCCGATCCGAAAACCGAAATCTGTAAAGCATGTGATCCGTAATCCGAACCGAAGATGCTGGATCGGATTGGTTCGAATTGATTTTCGGTTTTTGGATTTCGATTATTATGCCCAACCCTGCATGTAGCTATATTTAGTTTCAGTTTGAAATATGAAAAGACAGAGAAAAAAAAAGGAAAAATCAAGTACCTGGGGGCTTGGTACCCGAAATGTTCGGATAGTAATGGGTACCGACCCGACTATCCGAACCCAATTACCAGAACCCGTATCCTACTTTTTTGAGTTTTGACGTTTCCACGTATCCACATCGTACTCGTCTCCGTCTCCGTCCTCATTTAATAATAAGGAACCTAAACATAGTACTTCTCATCAACTATTTACTTGTATATTTTATACATAACAAGTTTGACAAAGTCACTCAACTTCCTCCACAATCGCCACTCTTCTCATCGGTCATCCTCAACCATCAATAATCTCAAACTGTTGCCTTTAACTTAATCAATTTACACATAGGTAGGCTTAACAGAGAAACCAGAAACAGGGAGATCAACAAATAACAACGGCGGCGATGAAGGAATAGAGGTGGGTCGATGGTGGCGAGCGACACCAATAGAGGGATCACGCCAGTAACAAATCGTATGTCGTTTGGATATATTGATTCTTGTTTACTATTTTTTTGAGGTTTAAATTCAATTTGAATTTGGGCTGGAGAATTTGGGATTAAAAAAGAATGAAAAAAAAGAAGGAAAAAGGTTGAAGAATACGTTTCATTCACGTCCCCACGCGTATCCGTCCCCGATACGTATTTTGGGGATCCCTGGCCTTTCTCACGTCCCCGTGCTACCTAGCTAAAAAGTATTACGAGTCCGCCAACACGGTTTAGCGAATTATATGACCTTTGGGGCCAGTTGGGGGTTAGGGTTTCTTTCTGGTTTTAAATAAACCACTACTAGGGTTTCGGGGTTTTAGATAAATTTGCTTGCCGCTCATTTCAATTGTCGAAGATCTCCTTCTCCAGTCCACAGTCCACAGAATCTTCGTGGTGCTCATCATCTCCACAAGGGGGTAAGTAAGTACAGTACTCTGTTTCCTCTTTTGTTAAATCTGATGGCATTCGAACTTCATTGAATTTCAGCTTCTGTATGAATGAATGTAATAATAATGTTTGCGTTTTCTTCGAGAATTTGTTTCTTCTCACAGCAGCCTTTTACGTCTTAGATTGATTGGTAGGGTTGTGGTTCTTTGTACCTCTGCGTTTGGTTATGCAGCTTTTGCTTGTACTCTGTTTTTTGATTCAAAGGTGAATAGATTACTTGTCTATGGCATCTAGGGTTATAAATTTGCACAAGTATATAAGACTAAACATTCAATATCTCGATAATAACAGCATTTATATACAAATAGATTACACCTGTATGGTCAGTAGGTGTATTAGATGGAGATATTAGACATATACAGTATGCAACTGTAGTTAATCTAAAGGTTAATCTTCTCTCTGACGTATTTGTTTTCTTTTGACAGCATTTAGCATTGATTGATTGTCTGTATGTACCTCCCCTCTCGGTCGTAGTCAATTCCATCGACCCTGAACGACCACACGCTTGTTTTATTTATAAGTTCTGAAAAAATCGACATTAGAATCTGATCTTCCATCCATGGAACGGGAAGTAGTAATAGCATCGTCTTCGACAGACGCTGGCATTAGCTGCTGGGACCTCCAAACCGGAGCTGAGCAACTACGATACAAGTCGTGCTCCTCCCCGCCGCATGGACTTGCTTGTGTTGCTGGCAGGTTCGTTGCCTCTTCTCAAATTCGAGACCCGAAGTCTTCGTCTTCTGGTTCCATCCTCTATTGGTCCTGGAACAAGGTACTATTACTGACTATTGACTAACCTTTGGATGAGTATTCCTGAATTTGTATTTTCATATTTTTTTTCCGATTAGCAACAAAATAATTTATTTTGCAGCCTCAGCCTGAAATAAAAAGCTTCCCTGCAGAACCAATAAGGCCGCTTATTTCGAATGCTCAAGGAACCTACATTGCTGGGGGAGGCGTTTCTGGCCATATCTACTTTTGGGAGGTAATTTATATATGTAGTTACAATTTGGTTTTATGCCTTACATATGTTCGGTCAGTGGCGTGAATGATGGAAGGGTTTATATGTTCTGTAGGTTGGTACTGGAAAGTTGCTAAAAAAATGGCATGCTCATTACCGGTCTATCACTAGCTTGGTATTCAACGATGACCAATCTCTTCTCATCTCAGGGGCCGAAGATGGTTGTGTTAGGGTTTGGTCACTCTTCCTGTATGTTCCACTTCTACTATTGTTACATCTTGAAATTTTTTTAAAAAACTGTTCTTAATGGAAGTTTTGAATTGTAGGATGTTTGACGACTTTAGGAGGGAAGATGCTAAGCAGGAGTTTGAGTATAGTTTCATGGAACATTCTTTAAGAGTCACAGATATCAAAGCTGGTTATGGTGGGTCTAATGCTATTATCGTATCTGCCTCTGAGGACCGTACTTGCAAGGTTGTTCATCATCCCTTTTCTTTCTTTCTATTTTGTTTAATCATCATTTGGAATTAGCTTATAATAGCACCGTTGAGAAGTTATAACTGGGATCCGTAATTTTGACTTTGAACATGTCTGAACCAGGTTTGGAGCCTGTCTAAAGGGAAACTTCTTAGAAACATTGTATTCCCTTCAATAATTGATGCAATTGCTCTGGACCCTGGGGAGCATGTCTTTTATGCGGGTGGCAGAGATGGTAAGATATATATTGCTGCATTAAATGCTCAAGCGTCTTCCACGAGTAATTATGGACTACACATTATTGGTTCACTATCTGAGCACAGGTTAGTCAACAATACACTTGTGCAATTTGTAGTGTTTTCCATCTACTGTTGATGCTGACAGCCTGTGATTGTTCTTGTGTGCTGACTCTTTCATGAATGGATTTATTTGTATGTGACACAGCAAAGCTGTAACGTGCTTGGCTTCTAGCGCTGATGGATCTTTATTAGTCTCCGGGTCAGAGGATGGCATGATTCGCATTTGGGATACTAGGTCAAGAAACATAACTCGTGTCTTTAAACACACAAAAGGTTCGCTATATTTATTTGTCCGAATAAGCTGGCTAAAAATAACGTATGCATCAATTATCTTAAGATTCTATTATTCGATTTAGTTTCTTTCATAAGATTTTTGAATTAGCATATTACAGATAGACTGAAGTTAAATTTCAAAAGATATGAAGCAGGATAATGTGTTGTTCATTTGGCCAACTATTGGTTAACCAAAAGCTTAGCAAGAAGTATCAATTTTACAATCAGAACTTGTCTCAACATCCGCGTATCAGTATTGTAAATAACCTACTGTGTAAAGAAAATTGATGAGATGTACTCACTTTTACACAGTTTGGTTGAAGAGTTCGTTCTAGTTTAAGGCTGTCAAAGAAAGTGAAAACTCCTCAAAAAGTATAAAAACCAACACTTTGTTTGACACATCTCAGTTGACCATATTGAACCCTGAACTGTTAGAAGTTGGGGATATTATGTATGTAAAGATAAATAGCAGTTGGGATATTAAATTGCTCATATATCGAGTAAATTGGTATTGCTTATACATCCACGGAAGTGTAAGATTGTTTATATAGTAGAGCAAATTTCAAATTTTGGAAGATATCTATGTTAACTACATGCTCTGTGCCCTCAGTATTGATGTTCCCATTAATATAGCTAGTAATTGGACTACGTAGCTATAGGCTTTGTGTTCTCAGAAGTGATGTTTTCCATTAAAATTTATTATTGCCATAGGTAAAAAAAATGAATGAGCAAAAAAGTATCTAAGAATACCTTTCAGTATACTTGGCTCTTTTACATATTATCTATCCTATAAATACCATTTGCATAATATCTGATGCACCTGGACGCCTACACCTTAAAAACAGGCTATTCAATTGCTTTTTGAGGTGTTATTATCCTGAAACTTGGATTGAGTAGGAGAAGATAACTGATGTGACTGTTCATTTCTAATTGAGCTGGTGTCAACCTCTGTGATAATCTTTTTTTTTTAATTTAAATTATTATTTATTTTATTGATCTAAAGCTGCCATTACACAATTTTCAAGTCTTTGCAATAACTGGCTTAAAGATAATTGGTCTCTACAAGTATTGGGGAATGCTAGATGCCGTTGACTACATGTTATTTCGACATGTCAAAATTTTGAAGGTTTTCCACTTGTTCAACTGCAGGTCCAGTTAACAATGTTCTTATCACCAGACAGATAATGCATATCAGTCCTCAAACAAATGTAAACCCCATGGTTTCTCCTCTGAGGAAGCATGGGTTCCCATTACCTCCTCAACTCGAAAGGTATATCAGTTCAGCAGGCGATAATGCTTATGTGAAAGTATTCTTACGTCCTCGGAACCTTTCTGCTCAAATCTTGGACTCTTCATACATCACTGTTCAAGTGATGGAGAACCACATAACAGAACTACAGGTTTGTATTTGTTTACAATCCATGTTTGAAGACATGAAAGTGACATCTTAGTGCCCATTTATTACCTGAAAAAATTAGGCCATTTAATTGTTCGAATTTTTATCGGCTTGCTGTCCCTTGTTTGGTTTCTTGCCTATTTATTTAAGCCTGTAGAAATGTGTTTTGAGGTAAACAAGTTTCATTAAAGTAATCGCTGCTATTGCGACTCATTTTGTCTTTAGTTATGGGGTGTTTGCACTTTGCAGGAGCTTCAAAACTGCTTTTGGCTTTTCAAAGGCTTGTAAGCTACTTTGAATTATTTGGAAATATGGCTTATGCTTCTACTTTTAGAAAATTAAATAACTAGAGGCCCGAGCAGAATGGCAGGCTTGGCATGTTCTGTGTACTAAGCTGGGGCTTGTGCCCTGTCCTTTTTCCTTTCATCCCTATTTTCCTGGCACCCTGCTGTATAAAATGGTTTTCTGGGTCATACTTGTTAACTGTGGGTTCATGATCTGAGCATGCATGTTCTCTTAATATGTATCTTCGCTTTTGAGTTGTCTTGTTGATGCATACTTTTGTTGTTCATCATTGAAGATGAATGAACTTTTGATGTTGATATTTCCACTATCATTTTTCTAAATTCTAAGTGTCTGAATGATCCTCTTTTTCAGCAACAAGGTTCTTCTGCAGCTGCTGAATTAGACGTAGCACGGCTGAAAAGTGAACAAGCAAGATCAATGCAGATGATACAGCAATGGAAAAATATGTACAGTAATGTACATGAATTCTGCATCAGTGAGCTTCTGGATGGCACTCAGCCTTGAAATGTATCAACTGATATCAGAGGTATTGTCCTTTCTTCTATGTTGCCTGTGTGATTACATGAAAAGAGGATTGTTTCTTTTTGTTTCAGTTTATCCCATAGTTGTAGTTGTTTTACTTTACCAAGAACCTAGTCCTGTATTTAGGTCTGTTTACCTTAATGCTAAAAGACAGACAAGGTGCAGTGATGACTTTATGAATATATCTCGTTAATCTGATGATTATTGAGGAAAACATTCAAGTCCATTCTTACTTGTCTGAGCACCTCTTTGCCGTCAGAAAGTAATGCTTTATTGTATATCCTTTAATACTGTTTTGTGAAATAAGAATTTATGATGCCTGTGTTAAAATCAATTAAATGTAAAGAAGATCATGTACTTTAGTTTATGCCTTAGTTTTACTTGTCTCACAATACCAGGAACTTAGTTTTGAATTAAGGTCTACTTACCTTAACGCTTCAAAACCCATACTTTAGATGAGGTGCAGTGATGACTTTATGAATATATCTCGTTAATCTGATGATTATTGATGAAAACGTTCAAATCCATTCTTACTTGTCTGAGCAGCTCTTTTCCATCAGAAAATAATGTCTTATACCATTCAATTCTAGTTTAAATCTCCCTTTGTCTTGGTCAAAGCTTCCCATTGACTTTTGTAGACTCTCTCTCTCTCTGTCTCTCTTTTCCGGAAATTTCTCCTAAATCATATCGGAGACAAAACGTTAGTGAAATTATTTGAAGATTTAGGATTAATTTGCGAAAAAAGTCAACAAAGCTGTATAGGATAAGATAAGATTTTATATTGCCTGTGCTAGAATTAAATGTAAAGAAGGTCAAGTCTTTTTGATTATGCTGTAGTTTTATTTGTTCTTCTGTAAATCACTTAATCTGGTATTTTAGTCTACTTTCCTTAACACTACAAGACAGACTTAATACGGACAAGGTGTGATGATGACATATGAATATATCTCGTTAATCTGATGATTATTGAGGAAAACATTCAAGTCCATTCTTACTTGTCTGAGCACCTCTTTCCCGTTGGAAATTAATGTAATTCTATGACTCTAGATTTATGCTGTTTTATGAGACAAGATTTTATGCTGGCTTATTAGAATTGAGCATGGAGAAGATGTCCTTTTGCTTATCCCATTGTTTTTCTTGTTTGTCTGTACCAGGAACTTAGTATTGTATTTAGATCTACTTACCTTGACGCCACAAGACACAGTACAGACGAGGTGCAGTGATGACTTTAAGAATATATCTTGACTCTTGTTCATCTGAATTTTTTATTCCATATGGTTCTACACTTCTACGTGCCTTTTGTGAGATAGGATTTTATGGTTCTACGTGCCTTTTATGTGATAGGATTTTACGTGAGGGTCTTTTCTTTTTCTTTTTTTTTTTTTTTTTTTGTTAAAAGCCTAAGTTTTACTTGTTTGTGTCTACACACAAATTTTAAATTTAGGTAAAGTTAATGTGACAACATACTTACTTTAGTTGCAGACGAGGTGCAGCGATGACTTTATGAATTATCTCGTTAATCTGATGATCAATGAGGAAAACATTCAATTCCATTCTTACTTGTCTGAGCACCACTTTGGCGTTAGAATTTTTTTTTTTATTGTTATATACTAGAAGTATGCTTTTAATTAACATGTTTTATGAGATAAAATTGACTGTGTGAGAATTAAATGCAAAGATCTGTTCTTGTTTATCCTGTAGTTTAGCTTTGTCGATTCAACCAGTAGCCTAGCCTTTCTGTTTAGGTCTACTTAACTTAATTCTACAAGACACATACTTTAGCTACTGATGAGGTGCAGTGATGACTTTATGAATATATCTCGTTAATCTGATGATCAATGAGGAAAACATTCAATTCCATTCTTACTTGTCTGAGCACCCCTTTGGCGTTATAAATTTCTTATTATATGTGCTGTTGGTTAACACAGTTTATGAGATAAATTTATGTTACCTGTGTGAGAATTAAATGTACAGATCTGGTGTTTTTGTATATTGCATACTTGAACTTTGTTTATTCTATTAGTAACCTAGCCTTCTATTTAGGTCTAGTTACCTTAATGCTACCAGACACATACTTTAGTTACTGATGGATGAGGTGCAGTGATGACTTTATGAATATATCTCGTTAATCTGATGAGCAATGAGGAAAACATTCAATTCCATTCTTACTTGTCTGAGCACCTCCATTCTTATTCTATATCCTGTTGATTAACATGTTTTATATGATATTGTATGTTGCCTGTGAGAATTAAATTTAAAGATCTTGTCATTTAGTTTATTCCATAGTTTAACTTCGTTGACTGTACACCATTAACCCAGACTGCTATTTAGCCCTACTTTAATGCTAGAACACATACTTCACCTATCGATGAGGTGCAGTGATGACTTTATGAATATATCTCGTTAATCTGATGATTATTGAGGAAAACATTCAAGTCCATTCTTACTCGTCTGAGTACCCCTTTGCCACTAGAAAACATTTATGTTTTTATTCTGTATGATTCTAGATTGATAATGTTTCATGAGATAAGATCTTATGCTGTATTGCTGGTAGACCTCTAAAATGTCTCTTCTTGTGTGTTTTTGTATTCTGTAGCCTGTAGATGCTCAACTCCTCCTGTTGATCTTCTGTGAGTGTCCTGAGGTCCTAAAAAGTGGGAGGAGTTTTTGGTCCAATTTTGTCTTGTTTTAAAGTCTGCTGTTTGAATCCCTTGGTTATGGGGGGAAATTCACCTTTCGATGAGATTTTTGGAGTTCCATTCATATAATCTCACCAACCATCAGCTCCAAGGCTCAAGGATACTTGCTATGGCACTAGTTTATACCAGAAGAAAGACCTTGGTACGGGTCTTACAAATGGAGTGTAGCATTTGCTTATAAATAGAACTCCAAGATGCAAGTTTATAACCCAATTCAATTGTACTCTTTATTCGAAGCATGCTACTAATGCCTCTTTTTCTTCAAACTAATATGCTTTGGTAAATAGAAATCTGGGTCTGATGACATTTCTCACGTGTTAGATGGCCTTGTTGCATGTACGTCCAAACTTATTACATCTAACTCTAAATCCGAAAAAAAAAAGCGGTGACCAACTTATCCGGCACTGTTCATTTCTTTGCTTCCAAACATGGCCTTAGAATTTTCTAATTTTCTTTTTCCTTTGTCTTTCTTTTTTTCCATTCTTTGATTTGGGTACCGGAGCTCCTATCGAAGCATGAAGGTTTCCTTCTTGGATTTCGGTACGGGAGCTTCAATCGCATGATGAAGCTTCCATTTTGGAGCTTAAAGCTCCAAGAAACTCCGATCTAGAGCTTTGAAGCTTCGATTCTGGAGCGGAGCTTTGCAGAGTATGTTATGAAACCTGGATCTGGGGGTTGATTGTAAATATCTTCGTTGTATTTTCTGTGAGTATTTCTGGCCAAGGAAGCAATTCGTCTACGCTTCGGAAGAAAAATGTTAAAATCCCCTCCCAATAGTTTACCATCTACTTTATGCTACATTTGGAATATTTGCGCTGCGGGTTGGTTTCTGTATTTAAAAACGATGTGTACGATGTTAGACGAATTTAATAGAAGTGGATTACCTCTTCATTAGTTCGAGTTTTTGACCAGGATTGGGTTTCTATCATGTTTATCAGAATATTCTGGCTCACGTCCACATGTATTCGAAACCTCCCCTACAGTTCGAGTTGGTGGATGGGATTGAATTATTTTCCATTCTTTGGGCCTCTCAAAGAGGTTCAAATGAAGAACAGTAATTATAATAAAAGAACAGGAAAGAGGTTCAAATGAGCCTATAAGAAAAAAGAAAAGTAGGGAAAGATACGTGCAACAAGAAAGAGAGATAAAATAGGTAGATAACTCTTTGACTAAAAATCTAGCTAACTCTTGTTACATTATATAGTTATCCATAACACTCCTGTTGAATGAAACATGAGTTAAAAATTTCAGATATACTGCCTCATTAAAAGTTAAAACCCATGCTAAGAAAAACCATGTGGGAGAAAAACCTAGTCAAGGGAAAAAGAGTGCAGTGTGTATTTGTCTCCCCTAATCAAAACATCAATTCAATTCTTAACTTCTTAATTGTTGATGTTGGAAGTGATGTGGTGAACAAATCTGCTAAGTTGTCACACGAACGAATGTTATGCACTCGGATATAACCTTCTTTATTTAGATCATGGGTGAAGAAAAACTTTGATGATATATGTTTCATTCTATCTCCTTTGATAAAGCCTTCATTCGGTTGAGCTATGCAAGCAGCATTATCCTCATATAGTACAGTGGGAACTTCCTTCTTGGATGTAAGACCACACATATCACGAATATGCCCAGTTAAAGATCTTAACCAAGCACATTCTCGACTTGCCTCATGGATCGCTAAAATTTCTTCATGGTTAGAAGAAACAGAAGATAATGTTTGCTTAACAGAACACCAAGAGATAGTTGTACCTCCACATCTGAACAAACAACCTGTTTGGGATCGACCCTTATGAGGATCAGATGAAAATCATGCATCTGCATACCCAATTAATTCTGGATTGCTAGACTTTGGATAGTACAAACCCATATCTGTAGTTCCTTAAACCAATGCTTCGAGTTGGAGAAGAACTATACCTTGCTAATAAATTAACAACGAAAGCTATATCATGTCATGTATTGTTAGCAAGATACATAAGTGCGCCAATAGCACTAATATATGATACGTCAAGACCAAGAATTTCTTCATTATCTTCACGAGGTTTAAATGAGTCTTTATCCACTTCTAGAGACCTTACGACCATGGGTGTACTCAATGGATAAGCTTTATCCATATAAAATTTCTTCAGCACCCTATTCAAATAATTTGATTGGTGCACGAACGTCCCAGTTTTCAAGTGTTCAATTTGTAGGCTCAAGCAGTACTTTGTTTTTTCAAGGTCTTTCATTTCAAATTCTTTCTTCAAACAGTCAACTGGCTTGGATAACTATTCAAGAGTTCCAAAAATATTCAAGTCATCTACATAAATTGCAATAATGACAAAATTTGATCTTGTCCGTTTAATGAAAACGCATGGACATATATGATCATTTTTTGTAACCCTCATTTGATAAGAATGTGCTCAAACAGTTAAACCACATTCGTCCCGACTGTTTCAATCCATACAAACTTTGTTGAGTTTGATTGAATAACTATCTTGGGAATTTGGGGTTTGTATAGCCAAACTTATCAACTAACGAAATGTGATTGCATCCATCACAGGAGAATACGTCTCTTCATAATCGATTCCGAGTCTTCTCTTGTGCGACGAGTCTTGCTTTATATCTTACTACGACTTCATTTTTCTCATTACTTTTTCGCACAAAAAGCCATTTATATCTAATGGGTTTTATACCATTTGGTATACGGACTATTAGGCCAAAAACTTTACGTTTTCCAAGATAGCTCAATTCAACATCAATTGATTCTTTCCATTTTGGCCAATCATTTCTACGACTACATTCTTTTATAGACGTAGGTTCAAGTTCCTCATCTTGTTCCACAATATCGCGCGCAACATTATATGGAAATATTGCATCGACGTCGGTGTCACTTCGATTCCATTTTTTTCATTCACGATATAGTTTATGGAGATCTCTTCATTTTCAACAGTTTCAGGTACTTGAATCTCTTCGGTTGTGTCGTGCAACTCATGTGGAGTCTTATTAATCTCTTGTGGAGATTTTTCTTCCTCAAATGGGCCACTATCAATATTTGCTCCTTTTCATTTTTGATGATTTGTGCCTTTGGAACCGAATGGCCTTCCACGCTTCATGCGTGTCTTAGACTCATTAGCCTTCATAACTTGTGCTTCTTGGACTTCAATTCTAATTGGAGCATTTTTAGCTGAAATATATGATTTTGTAACTCTTTTTTTCTGATCAACGAATGCGTCTGGCAATTGATTCGCTAGATTATGTAAATGAATTATCTTTTCAACTTCATGTTCATTTTGACTTGAACGAGGATCATAGATAGATAAAGATAATTCATTCCAAGATATATTATTTTCCAACTGTTTCTTCTCGATATCCCCCCATGTTTGGAAAATTTGATTCATCGAAATGGCAATCAGCAAACCTTGCGGTGAAGATCTCGAGTTGATGGTTCTAAATACTTGATTATTGATGGAGATTGATATCCAACATATATCCCCATTCTTCTTTGGGGTCCCATCTTTGTGTGTTGTGGTGAAGAATTGGAGTATAAACCGCACATCCAAATGTTTTTAGATGAGATATGTTTGGTACATTGCCATATACCATTTGCAAAGGGGATAATTTATGAGAGCCTCTGAAATTAACTTTTTGTCTGAAATTAAATTTTGATCAAATTAAAATACTAATGTTAGTTTTATAATTTTTAAATTCTTATTTGTTTCAGTGAAAATTATTATTTATATTTTTACAATGTTAGTTTCCACATTTTTAGTTGTTTTAGTTTAGCATAAATAAGCTTTTAGAGTTACTTTAATAATTTTATAGTTAGTTTCATCGAAAAATAAAATTAGCAACTAGTTTCGACAGTTAATTTTAGCAAAAATATAAAATTAACAGTTAGTTTCAGTGATCGAAAATAGTTCCAGGATGTCAAATTTGTTATTAAATTTAATTGATCGAGAGTTTTTATTTTGAGAAATCTTGCTATTGCTATGTGGCATTGTGGCTTAATATATATATATTTTTCCCTTTCATAAATTTTTATTAAAAAATACCTACCCCATCGGTTCACGTTCACTCCACATGATACAACCACGGTTGATATCATCATTGTGGTGTTTCATTATCATCTGATATACTTGATTACTGAGTGAGTTGGTGAAGAGAGGATGCCAAATTGGGCTCGCATGGGAACCGAAACAGACGAATCAAGATGAGAATAATCTTTTGACATGATAGATGTTCATTCCGCGTCAAAGATACCCAAAAACCAAAATGTCAAGTCTGAAACAATCATTCTCAAAACAAAGATACCCAAGAAAGAAAAAAAAAACATTTACTAGATTTTATTATTTCCGAAAGGTAATATAATAATCTAAAAAATCTAAAAACATTCCATTTCCATTCCAACACCAAACTGTGGGGTCCACTCACTTCAAAAATTTCAAGACCCAGCTTTCCCTTCTTCTTCTTCTTGCTGCTGATGCTCATCCGGTTCTCCACGTCTCTCTTCCGGCGGAGCAGGAGCAGGAGACGGAGCAGCTTCTTCTCTGACCGGAGATCTGACCCTAACCCGTGGCGGAGGTGGGTTAACCCGTCCATCTATGCAAGCAGCACATTTGGTCTCGAACCAGCCCTCGAAATCGTACTGGACCCGGCCCATAATCCGGCGACCCGAGCAAATCCGGCCAATCACGACTGCTATAGCGCCAAGAACCGTTATGACAGCAAGAACTCCGATGACCGGTCCGACGGAGGCGTGATCCGTTTGGTGTGGAGGAGTGTCCAATGTGGGAAAGGGACTAGAGTTAGACATGTAGTATGAACCGAATGGGTGGAGCTAAAAGAAATGGATTGGTTTTGTCTGAAAAGTGAAAGTTTGGGTTTTTGGATATTCTTTCAATTCAAAATTATTACCACATCTAGTGAGAAGTGTGTTAATAAAGAGTTTTGGTTTAATTTAATGGGGAAAAAGTACGTTATTGGACTCTTTTAACTTGTTTGAGCTTTCTTTTAAAAAAAAAAAAAAAAACTTGTTTGAGCTTTGAGAGATTGGGAGTAGAAGATCTTGAAAGGGAAAGTTGGAAAAATATTGAATTAAAGAAACCATGGAAGTACAACATGATTTTTTTTTTTTTAAATATATCAGTCAAGCACGAGTATGAGCTGAAATCAAGTTATCGAGAAAAGCTTGAACCATTTGATGTGAATCTCACCGGGTCAACCCGGTTGACCCGGACCGGTCCGGATCAACTCCGGGTTTTTAATTAAAAAAAAAAGGAGAGTGAATGGATAAGTTGCAGAAGCCGGAAGAGAAAATATGCAGATTGATTGAAACGGAACTGGATCATATATACGAGTAATAAGATAACGGGTCGAGTTCGAGTACTCGAGGAGGTTCGGCTCGCATAATAGTACTCCCTCCGTTCCAAATCAAACTTCCTAAATTGATTTTTTTTCGCACTTTTACTGTAAATTACTCCTACATTACACAATAAAAAAAGAAAAGATTATATTATGAAATAAAATCAAGTAATTTTTTTAATATAATTTGGTATCAAAGACTTAACTCTTGCATTCCAAAAATTATCGTTTGAGTACAAATACATCGATCCGTAGATCCAGATGGGCTATATCAAAGCCAAAACAATCCCAAAACTACCAAAACAGACAAGTAAATAACCAAACTCTTCTACAGTTGTAAACTATAGCAGAATGTAGCCAGCTTCTCAATGTCCAGGCAACGCAACTTGACCACCTGTACAATGTCATCAAGAATTTTCACGGAGAAAGCTGTGCGAATATCTTATCATTTCGTGCCTCCCATAATAAGTAAACTGCTTCATTAAACACCGTTTTCAGCAGCAGAGAAGTCATCGACTTCCCCCCAGTAACATGCCGCAGCCAAATCAGTTCAGCCTGCAAATTTCCTGGTTGATGCTGTAGCCGCATCCATGTAAGCAGTTTCTGCCATATTAGTGTCATCAATCTGCACTGAAAGAATAAGTGATTTACACTTTCATCTTCACCACACAAAGCGCATGAACCATCCATCGTTAATCCCATATTAACCAATATGTCCCTGGTGTATAACTTATTCAATAAAACCATCCAAAGCACAAATTGAGCTCGAGGACATGCTTTATTCTGATAGAAAAACTTCCGCCACCAGACAGTCTGCTTAACTTGTAACGCCACAAATTTCAGAGGTTTAAAAGGGTTGAGAACGCTACTCATACCAACAACGTGCACCTTTCTTTTCGGGAATCCACCTAGAAGAACTTCAGAGTTAAGCTTGCTTGCTCTGGAACAATTCTAGGATGGGTGACCCACTGGGAAGTTCCCGGTGCGCGCACGAGTGAGGACAAAGTGCGCGGATTAGAACCCGTGTTGGTCTGTGGGGCCAGCATATCACCCCGGAGAGAGCCCCATGAGTAACCTCGCCGGCCCAACGGGCCGGGTCTTGGCCCATTAGTGGTCGGGTCGTTACATAACTCCTCTTATCTCAACATACAACTTCCTAGTTACAAAAGTTGATATATCCAAAGCCTCCTTCCACTCATCCAAGTGCCTCACTTTATCTCTAGTTTTTAATATGCGTCTGACAATCCAAGAGAAATTTGAGTGCGGCACATAATCATCAATAGGCTGCCCCTTGAGATAGTAACTATGGATCCATCGAATCCACAACTTGTCGGATTTAGTGCTAATATGCCAAAGAAGTTTAGCCATAGTAGCAACGTTCCAATCAACCAACGAAACAATACGTTGTCCTCCTTGTTTCTTAGCATCAAAAACTTTGTCCCAAGCTACATGAGACTTCCTAGTAATCTGATCTGACCCACTCCAAAAAAAAGATCGACAATGCGCCTCAATTTTCTTCAAAACTTGCTTAGGAATGGGCAATAATTGCATCCAGTAACTTGCTGAGGAGAAAATAACACTCTTTATGAGTTGAATACGCCCAACATAACTCAACAATTTTGTTGTCCAATGTCTCAATCTGCAAGTAACCTTTTCTATCAACACTCGATACTCATGTTTGCTACCGAACCAGTAGAGTTAGAGAAGGTCGAGAATTTTTCCATCAGAAGTTCAACAGATACCAGATCACCTCTAGAGAACATCAAATATCATCAGCAAAACAAATATTTGTGAGAAGTTCTTTCTCACATTTGGATGCCAATTAAAATTGGGATTGTCCTTTAGAGTATGCAACACTCGGTGCAAATATTCCATGACAATAACAAACAACAAAGGCGAAATAGGATCACCCTGTCGCAAACCTCATTTAGGCACAAGAAGTTTAGTTGGGGTTCCTTGAATATTATACCGATAAGACACAGAAGTAACTCATTCCATAATCCAATCAATAAATAAAGCAGGAAAACCCAACTTTTTCATAATGGATTTAAGTGCGCACCATTTCACACTATCATACGCCTTTTGAAGATACATTTGAATCATACACCAAGGAGAGACACCCCTGATACCATAACCCATTACTAACTCTTGAGCAATAAAAATGTTATCATGTATAACTTTGCTCGGCAGAAAAACAGACTGACTATCATGAATAACAGAATTAATGACTTTGCTCAAACGAGAAGTAAGGATCTTTGAAATTACCTTATAAAAAGTTGTACAACAAGAAATTGGCGGCATCTCCTTCATTGTTTGTGCCTCCGCTGTTTTTGGAATAAGCGTGACCAATGTACAATTCACTGCTTTATACAACTTCTTATGAACAAAGAAATCTTTGACAACCTTCACCACATCCATCTTAATAGTCGACCATGATGCTTTATAGAATTTTGCATTATACCCATCCAGACCCGGTGCCTTGCTGTCACCAATAGATTGTACCGCATGCCATATTTCCTCCTCAGTAACAGGTCTACATAACCAATCCCCATCCGCACTACTAAGCTGCTTCCCTGCCCTTAACGCCACAAAGTCCACTGCCCGCAAATTTTCAGATTGAGTTCCCAGAATTTGAGAATAGAACAACAGAATTTCAGATTCCAAATCAGCAAACTGCGTCATAGTATGGCCTTGACTTGTCACCAGCTTATAGAGACCCGCTTTGGCATTTTTTTCCTTCACCAAAGAATGAAAATACGCATTATTTTGATCACCAAGTTTAATATAATCCGCCTTAGCTTTTTGTCGACCAATATCTTCATCCAACGACACCCACTTCATCAACTCTTCTGTACAGAATTTTACATGGGAGGCCGCCTGATCATTAAACTTATCATTCATCAAAACGTGTTGACCATGTTCCAGATTTTCCCTCGCAACCACAACCTTTTAATGAATACCATGGTACTGATAGTGTATATGTCCTAGAGACAGTCCTTATTAAGGGCATGAAACCCTTATAGAGGGCATATATGTACTATTACACAGGTCAACGTAATATAATACATGTTTGTTGATTGACTATTGAGTATCGCTTTCATATTTATATTACACCAGGCATGCAGCATGTCATATCTCTATTTCTGTCTGTATTGATATTAAACATGTCCCCTCGGATAGATGACCGATCACACAGATAGTGGGAGCTATGTGAGTTATCAGCTATCCCAAACTCTCCCTAGTCGAGGTTCATCTCGATGTAGGGGTCTGAATGAACCAGATGAGACTAGTATGCGTGGAGGTTATACTTGTTGGAGCAAGTGTGAGCCGATCCCACGGTCACGGAACGGATTGTTGGACAATCGAGAAACGTTCCCATAACTGCGCATAGTTGTTCGAAGAATGATTATCGAACAATGGAAGTACCCACCGGACACTCCCATCGATGTATACTCTACACCGAAGTGTCTATGGGAACCGGTAAGTTGTCGAAGTGATGCCAGTCGTCCTTTGGACTTACAGGACTTTATCATCACATTTGTTGCCCCATATCCTTGGTGGACCCGTCGATGTCAG
>CM051458.1:46664524-46880612 GCA_028274465.1 Plantago ovata
TCCCCTCTGATAGATGAACCGATCACAAAGATAGTGGGAGCGATGTGAGTTGAGAGGCTATCCAAACTCTCGCCCTAGTCGAGGTTGCAATCTCGGATGTAGGGGTTCTGAAATGAAACCTGAGAACTAGTACGTGGAGGTTATACTTGTTGGAGCAAGTGTGAGCCGATCCCACGGCACACGGACGGATTGTGGACATATCGAGAACGTTCCCATAACTGCGCATAGTTGTTCGAAGAAGGATTATCGAACAATGGAAGTACCCACCGGACACTCCCATCGATGTATACTCTACACGAAGTGTCTATGGGAACCGGTAAGTTGTCGAAGTGATGCCAGTCGTCCTTTGGACTTACAGGACTTTATCATCACATTTGTTGCCACCATATCCTTGTGGACCCGTCGATGTCAGCTCTGAATAAGAAGTTGACCTAAGACACGATCCAGGATTATGGCTACATACAAATGGGGATGATAAGTGTTTCTGTGAAGGATTCATCTCTCATGTGTAGCACAGGAGAGCACTGCTCATAGTCGTTCATAGTTGTGATTGGTAAAAACCGCTTGGGCCAACGTATCAATATTATTATGATGGTCATAATAGATATTGGATTCACCATGCAACTCACTGAAGACGCCCGTGGATGTATTATTGGGATAGACACTTCATCGATCCTAGATACATTCGAGTCAGTCAGATGAAGGGACGTTACCATCGCCGCGTTGAGCGCAACAGGCTTCGCAACGAAAGGGTTTGCTTTGAGAAACCTCTCAAACGTCCTCATGTATTAATATTGCAAATGGAACCGTCTAGGAATTCCATTTCCTAGTCTAGGACTTGCTAATACAATGAGGCCCTATGGGTCACACTATGTGGTGATTCAGCTTATCCGAATATCCTTGAAGATGGAATCGCAATTAATTTGGAATTAATTGTGATTGATGGATTATAATTGATTTGGAATTAATTATAATATTTAGTGGCTCAATTAATGATTTGAATTATTAATTGAATGGCTAATTAATTGTATTTTATGTAAATACAATTAAAGATTATATTTTAGAATATAATAGAGGTTTGATTTGAAAGGATATGTTAATTTAGAATTAACATATGCACATGGGCAAAATCTACTTGGAGTTTGAATTGCCTTAGAACTATAAGTGGGTCCCAAAATCGGGACCCACCTATCACCCCTAGGACGCGCGCGCGCGCTTAGCTGATAGGGGAAGGAGTTCGACTCCTTCCTCTATTAGAAGTCCAAGGGATAAGTTAGATTTTCCTGATTGAGTTTTAATTTGATTGGGAATGAATCTAGACTTGAAATTGGTTTCCTAGTGCGATAAGAATTAGATTCTTATTCCTTTACGAAGTCTAATTGCTTATGCTTTAGGCTTCTATTGACTACTATATATAGTAGACTATTAGAGAGCTTTTACATAGATGTTTCACACAGGTGAAGAATCAAATTCTTAAGAATTATTCTACAGTTTTCTTAGAGAAAAAAAAGCTCTCCCCTCCTCTATAAGCCACACGCGCGCGCCACCTACCGGAGGAATCGCCGCCCCATCTTCTTGGTCACACAAAGAATATCCTAGCATTCTTTCCGATAGGCGTTCATCCGTGGATACCAAGGTTGAGGTTCTAGGAGCTGGAAACTAACTTTTATTGTCTTGCAGATAATCAAAGTATTGCAGATATCTTCGACTTCGACGAAGGAGAAGATACACCGGATTATTACGAAGACTTGGAAGCTGTGCTTGCTTGGAAGTAAGGTTAGTCTTCTAATTGACGTGTTTAAATATATACGGCATATACATAATCAATTAACCTGTATGTTAAGAAAATTTTGAAATTCCGCTGCGTACCCTAGGGGTAACTCTGACCGTATTTTCTTACAGGTACCAGCCGGTTTTTATAGATTACAAGACGGTTTCAAAAATCTCTTAACTTCTCCCATCAGAAGATACATGGTTGCCCTTGTACAATCGACAAGCCACCAGTTTCAACCTTCTCCTGATAATTAAATTAGCCTTAACAGAAGCATTAATAAATTTGAAAAAGGCTTAGAGGGTGGACTCGCAAGATCATATCAGCCTTATGGGATGATCCGAGCTGAGATCAGCACTCATCAACACGATATTGGCTGAACTTGTGAACCACTCCATATTGGCAATAACCGATCATACGAGAAATATCATTCCACCTTCAACGTTTATTGGACCCGTAAATGATCCCCCAAGGTACTACACTCAGAGACAACCATATGATTCAATCATCGTCTCATATAACCTGTATTCATATGGCAGAACCATATCCCACCAGTTCTATCATGCATTCACAGACAGACATATAAAATTACCCATAACAATCCAGTCCATGATAGTAATGAAATATCAATAATATCCTTCCATAACGTTTATGTTCTTCCAAAGTAATTAAAGCAAGACAACAGTAAGCCAATACTTAAAGAACCATAAATATTCTAGTCCAAATTTTCAATTATTTCATAGAGATTATAATATGGGATTATTTTTCATAATGAAATTATGAAGTCATTTGGCATCCACATAGGCTACTACTTGTTTTTGCTCGATATGCTATTGTTTGACAATGCATGTTTAAATACCAAGTATTTTACTTTCCGTTCGACCGCTATGCATGCGAGGGTAGGCGGCGCCCTCTTATATGTCGGACCGCATTTTATGTATGGGTAGGCGGCACCCATTATGTGCTTGACCGCGTTTAGAACTAGAATGGATAGGCGACATCCATTACGTGTAGACCGCTCATGCATGATGGGTAGGCGGCGCCTTATTTGTTTGTAGATGACTGATAACAACCCTCAAGCGACAAGCCCCAACCAATATAAGTACAGAAATATATATATGTATGTATTTCTGAGATGCTTTCCATAGGGTGCTTTAATTCTGAACTTTCATTGCGTTTTCTTGTATTGGCGACCTCGTCTTACAGACTCGCAGTGATCGTCAGATTAGAGTAAGCCTATGGTTATAACTTATGCATATTGTATCTAGCGACCTCGATAGGTACAATATGTAGAGCATCGGGTTAAATTAGATTTAACAACCAAGAGTTGCGTGACGCAATTGGATAGTCTACCGGTCATATTATGCTGTGCGACCAGCCCCCGTTGGAGTATAACATAGTATGGATTTGGATCTTGGCCACTACGGTAACTTGTTGGACATTACCCGTATGTTTGTTTTGGGGGCAAGCATATGTGAAAATAGTGGGAGCTAAACAGCTAAAGGACCTTGTTGTTTAGTTATGTTGACTGTGTATTTAGAAATAATATTTCAATAGTTGATTTATTATTTTCGTTCTATATTATTTCTCCTGGAAAACCGAAATGGCGAGTATCTCGCTCCGTGCTGTCTTAGAGAAGCAAATTTTGACCGGACCAAACTTCCTAGATTGGATCAGGAATATATGTTTGGTGCTGAGGTACGAAAGGATTGAGTACGTCTTGGACGAGGCTAATCCGTGTGTCCCGAGAATCAGACTGCCTATCAAGTTGCTGATTTGGAATCAAGCCAACAAGGCAAAGTCTGATAAGCATCATGAGGATGCTAGATCCGCGCAGTGTATTATGCTGGCGGCAATGAGCAATGAGCTGCAGAGGCAACATGCAAGCATGTTGCCGTATGAGATGCTGAAGCATCTTGAGTCGGTCTTTAAGACGACAGCTAGAAGTGTTGAATTTGATTTGATCAAAGAGATACACAGATGCAAGCTCAATGAAGGAGGGAACATGTCTGAACATGTTCTCAAGATGAGAATAAGATCATGGTGATCTTTGTCCTTCAATCATTGCCGAGTTCGTATTCGCAGTTCATCGTTAACCACCATGAATGCGAAGGACGTAACACTGCCCGAACTCCATAATCTGCTGAAGACATATGATCAAACTCTTCCTAAGAAGGAAAAGTCGATCATGGTTGTTGGGCAACCGTCTAACCGAAACCCGAGAAACAAAGGTGCTAAGGGTAAGGGAAAGTCGGGAGCCAAGGCTAACACTTCGAGTGATAAGCCTAAGCGTCTGAACCAGAAAAGGAAGTTCAAAAGAAGCGGAACGGTACGCACAGATGAATGTCTTTTCTGTAAGCAGAAAGGACATTGGAAGAAAGATTGCCCTAAGTTAAGGGCAGATCAAGCTAAGAAGCCACCGGCTTCTAGCTCAGGTATGTTTGTTATTGAAATGAACATGACTACTTTTGACTCCAATGGTTGGGTATTAGATACAGCCTGTGGCTCGCACATTTGTAATAATGTGCAGGGGCCCATTGAACACAGGCTAGTCAAGCAAGGTGAAATCGACTTGCATGTTGGGAACACAATCCAGTTGAAGCCAAACGCGTTGGACGCTGCAAGATAGATTTACCATCAGGACAATGTTTGGAACTTGATAATGTTTATTTTGTTCCATCCATTGTCAGAAATATTATTTCCATTCCATTGTTGGACAATTGGGTTTTTCCTTTGCTAATAATACTTGTTATTTTTCGTTAAATAACCAGTATTATGGAAAAGCTCGCTTAGTGAATGGTTTATATATTTTGCAAAGTAGTCTACCTTTATTTCAAATACATAACAAACAACCGTCTTCAAGTAGGAAGAATAATCCATCTTATCTATGGCATTGTTGGCTAGGCCATATCAATGAAACACGGATTCAAAGACTAAGGAAGTTGGACTACTTAGAACCATTTGATTTTGAATCATATGGTACATGTGAATCATGTGTTAAGGGTAAGATGACGAACAAACCTTTTGTTGGACAAGGTGTTCGTGCCACTCGCTGCTTAGAGCTCATACATACCGATGTATGTGGACCTTTTAAAGTCCATGCGCGTGGGGGTTATCCTTACTTCGTTACCTTTACTGACGATTTCTCAAGGTATGGATATATTTATCTTATGAAGAATAAATCCGAGACCTTTGGGAAATTCAAGGAGTTAGGAATGAGGTCGAGAATGAATTGAACCTAGGATAGTCACTCTTCGATCAGATCGAGGAGGTGAATACCTTAGTGAAGAATTTATCGACTACTTGAAGGAAATGGAATTTCAATCGCAATGGACTCCTCCTGGAACACCACAGTTAAATGGTGTGTCTGAGAGAAGGAATCGAACCCTGTAGACATGGTGAGATCAATGATTGGATTCTCGACTCTTCCAAAATATCTATGGGGATATGCACTACAAACTGCAATCTACATTCTGAACCGTGTACCATCTAAATCAGTGGAGAAAACTCCTTATGAGTTATGGAAAGGAAAGAAGCCCTCACTGGGCTATCTTAGACCTTGGGGCTGTCCTGCGATAGTCAAATGATGCTCACTGATAAGTTAGATGCCAAGGGTGTCAAAGTATATTTCATAGGCTATCCTCGTTAGACGAGAGGCTATGAATTCTATCATGCTGAAGATCACAAGGTGATAGTATCTAGAAACATCAAGTTTTTAGAAGCAGAATACCTCGAAGAAGAGAGGTTAGATGACATGATAGAACTTGAAGAAATTCAAGACTTTGACACGCGCGAACATGAGTTCTCTAAATCTTCTGATTTGGACTCAAGTTCAGTGGGAGCTTTCGAAGCAGACAAGGGTAATGATATGACACTTGCTAGGCATGTCATAGTCAGTGGGAGTCCTGTGATTAGATCAACAGTTGAACCCACACCAATAGAACCCGTTGTCAACCAACCTGTGCAACAAGTTGCACAAGAGCACCTCCCGCTAGGGAACAGGGTCGCGGGGCGCGACCAGCTGCATCAGTGCCCACTGATAATGTTCGTGTTACACGAAGCCAGAAAAGAAAAGCACCAGAAACCAGTCGAGCTCCGTAGGTCGAAGAGGATCTAAAGGACCTCAGAAGCAAAGCCTTATGATAGAAGACATCAGTGAACTTGATGTCGGCTTATCAGATCGGGAAGATCCCGAGACCTACAAAGAGGCAATAATTGATATTGACTCAGACAAATGGCAAGAGGCCATGGAATTGGAAATGGACTCCATGTACCTGAACCAAGTTTGGAACTTGGTAGACTTGCCCCAAGGGGTTAGACCTATTGGGTGCAAATGGGTCTTTAAACGAAAGACAGATGCCGATGGCAAGGTACAAACGCACAAGGCTAGACTTGTGGCGAAAGGCTACACGCAAAGGTATGGCATCGATTACGATGAAACCTTTTCACCGGTAGCAAAATTGAAGTCCATTCGAATTCTACTTGCGATAGCTGCCTACTATGATTATGAGATCTGGCAGATGGATGTAAAGACTGCCTTCCTCAATGGCAACCTTGAGGAAGAGGTCTATATGGTACAGCCGGAAGGTTTTTTAGTAAAACCAGGCCAACTGCTGTATGCAAATTACAAAGATCCATCTATGGGCTAAAGCAAGCGTCTAGGAGCTGGAATATCCGCTTTGATGAAGCTGTCAAATCGTTTGACTTCATCAGAAGCAAGGAAGATCCCTGTGTCTACACTAGGCACAGCGACAAGGGAGTCGTTTTCATGATCATCTATGTTGATGACATTTTGATCATGGGAAACAATGTCTCTATGCTAGAAGAGACTAAAGTTTGGTTATCAAGTACCTTCTCGATGAAGGACTTGGGTGAAGCGAACTACATCCTAGGGATCAAGATCTATAGAGATAGATCCAAAAGGATGTTAGGATTGACACAGTCCACCTACATCGACAAAATACTGAAGCGTTATAAGATGGACGACTCAAAGAGAGGCTTTCTCCCAGCTAGGCATGGGATTGTCTTATCAGTTAAGGATGGTCCTAAAACTGATGAAGAAAGAAATGCAATGAGTCGTGTGCCCTATGCTTCGGCAGTAGGGTCTATAATGTATGCAATGAATTGCACAAGGCCCGATGTGGCATATGCGCTTAGTGTCACTTGTCGACACCAACAGAATCCAGGAGTACCTCACTGGACTGCTGTAAAGAACATTCTTAAGTACCTTCGACGGACTAAAGAGATGCTCTTGGTGTTTGGTGGAGAACCAGAATTAAAGATGTCTGGTTATGTCGACGCTGGATTTGAATCAGATCCTGATGACTTTGCGTCACAGACAGGATACGTATTCAAATTGAACGGAGGAGCTATCTGTTGGAAGAGTTCTAAGCAAGCCACGATTGCTGACTCATCCACAGAAGCCGAGTACATTGCTGGATCAGAAGCTTCGAAAGAAGCTGTCTGGATTTCAGAGTTCTTGAAGGAATTGAGGGTTGTTCCTGCTCCTAGTCCAATAACGATTTATTGGGACAATACGGGCGCCGTCGCTCAAGCTAAGGAGCCTAGATCTACAAACAAGAACAAACATGTACTTAGAAAGTATCACGTTATACGTGAGATTATTGATAGAGGAGAAGTTAGTATAGAACGTGTCTCTACCACGGACAACGTGGCAGATCCTTTCACCAAGGTCTTATCAGTGGAATTCCACTTAAGACATTATGCTAATATGGGTATTAGGCATAAATGTGACTGGCTCTAGTCCAAGTGGGAGATTGATAGTGTATATGTCCTAGAGACAGTCCTTATTAAGGGCATGGAACCCTTATAGAGGGCATATATGTACTATTACACAGGTCAACGTAATATAATATATGTTTGTTGATTGACTATTGAGTATCGCTTTCATATTTATATTACACCAGACATGCAGCATGTCATATCTTTATTTCTGTCTGTATTGATATTAAACATGTCCCCTCGGATAGATGACCGATCACACAGATAGTGGGAGCTATGTGAGTTATCATCTATCCCAAACTCTCTCTAGTCGAGGTTCATCTCGGATGTAGGGGTCTGAATGAACCAGATGAGACTAGTATGCGTGGAGGTTATACTTGTTGGAGCAAGTGTGAGCCGATCCCACGGCCACGGAACGGATTGTTGGACAATCGAGAAACGTTCCCATAACTGCGCATAGTTGTTCGAAGAATGATTATCGAACAATGGAAGTACCCACCGGACACTCCCATCGATGTATACTCTACACCGAAGTGTCTATGGGAACCGGTAAGTTGTCGAAGTGATGTCAGTCGTCCTTTGGACTTACAGGACTTTATCATCACATTTGTTGCCCCATATCCTTGGTGGACCCGTCGATGTCAGCTCTGAATAAGAAGTTGACCTAAGACACGATCCAGGATTATGGCTACATACAAATGGGGATGATAAGTGTTTCTGTGAAGGATTCATCTCTCACGTGTAGCACAGGAGAGCACTGCTCATAGTCGTTCATAGTTGTGATTGGTAAAACCGCTGGCCAGCGTATCAATATTATTATGATGGTCATAATAGATATTGGATTCACCATGCAACTCACTGAAGACGCCCGTGGATGTATTATTGGGATAAACACTTCATCGATCCTAGATACATTCGAGCAAGTCAGATGAAGGGACGTTACCATCGCCGCGTTGAGCGCACAGGCTTCGCAACGAAAGGGTTTGCTTTGAGAAACCTCTCAAACGTCCTCATGTATTAATATTGCAAATGGAACCGTCTAGGAATTCCATTTTGCCTAGTCTAGGACTTGCTTAATACAATGAGGCCCTATGGGTCACACTATGTGGTGATTCAGCCTATCCGAATATCCTTGAAGATGGAATCGCAATTAATTTGGAATTAATTGTGATTGATGGATTATAATTGATTTGGAATTAATTATAATATTTAGTGGCTCAATTAATGATTTGGAATTATTAATTGAATTGGCTAATTAATTGTATTTTATGTAAATACAATTAAAGATTATATTTTAGAAATATAAGAGAGGTTTGATTTGAAAGGATATGTTAATTTAGAATTAACATATGAACATGGGCAAAATCTACTTGGAGTTTGAATTGCCTTATAACTATAAGTGGGTCCCAAAATCGGGACCCACCTATCACCCTCAGGATGCGCGCGCGCGTTAGCTAGATAGGGGAAGGAGTTCGATTCCTTCCTCTATTAGAAGTCCAAAGGATAAGTTAGATTTCCTGATTGAGTTTTAATTTGATTGGCAATGAATCTAGACTTGATATTGGTTTCCTAGTGCGATAAGAATTAGATTCTTATTCCTTTACGAAGTCTAATTGCTTATGCTTTAGGCTTCTATTGACTACTATATATAGTAGACTATTAGAGAGTTTTTGACATAGATTTTCACACAGTTGAAGAATCAAATTCTTAGAGAATTATTCTACCTAGTTTTCTTAGAGAAAATAAAAAGCTCTCCCCTCCTCTATAAGCCACACGCGCGCGCCACCTACCGGAGGAATCGCCGCCCCATCTTCTTGGTCACACAAGGAATATCCTAGCATTCTTTCCGATAGGCTGTTCATCCGTGGATACCAAGGTTGAGGTTCTAGGAGCTGGAAACTAACTTTTATTGTCTTGAAGATAATCAAGTATTGCAGATATCTTCGACTTCGACGAAGGAGAAGATACACCGGATTATTACGAAGACTTGGAAGTTGTGCTTGCTTTGGAAGTAAGGTTAGTCTTCTAATTGACGTGTTTAAATATATACGGCATATACATAATCAATTAACCTGTATGTTAAGAAAATTTAAGAAATTCCGCTGCGTACCGTAGGGGTAACTCTGGCCGTATTTTCTTACAGGTACCTCCGGTTTATAGATTGCAAGACAGGTTTCAATCGCTTTAACTTCTCCCACAGAATATACATTGGTTGCCCTTGTACATCGACAAGCCAACCAGCCTGAACCTTCTCTTGATAATCAACAACCTTAACATAAGCATTAATAAATTTGAACAAAGGCTTAGAGGGTGGACTCACAAGATCAAGTATCAGCCTTAATGGGGAATGATCCGAGATATGAGGATCAAGCACTTCAACACGATAGTGGCTGAACTTTGTGAACCACTCCATATTGGCAATAGCCCGATCAATACGAGAATATATCATTCCACCTTCACGTTTATTGGACCACGTAAAATGATCCCCCAAGGTACTACACTCAGAGACAGACCAATCTGATTCATCATCGTCTCCATATCCCTGTATTTTCATATGGCAGAACCATATGCCCACCAGTTCTATCACTCACAGACAAGACATTATAAAATCACCCATAACAATCCAAGGTCCTTGAATAGTATGAGCAATATCAATAATATCCTCCATAACGGTTTATGTTCTTCCAAAGTATTAAAAGCATAGACAACAGTAAGCCAATACTTTAAAGAACCAGAAATATCATTAACAATTACATGAACCAACCGATCAGTACATTTGACAAATACAACTTGTACTCTAGTACTATTCCACATCAACCAGATCGTACCATTATCATGACTACTATAATTGTCAAGATACGACCAATGGGCACCAAATCTTGCTCTTATTCTAGAAACTTTACTACTTTAACTCTAGTTTCTAGCAATGTGACACAAGCACAATTCAAATGTCTAAGGTGGGAGGAAACCTCAGAATACCGTGCCACTTTATTCAACCCCCGAACACTCCAACAAATCATTTAACACCAGAAGAAGAAGCCTTTGAAAGACCATTACCAGTCCCAAAAGCAGCCCCTGTAGCACCCTGTCCAGTGCCAGAATCAGTACCCCTTCCTGGTTGCACAGATCCAACGTTACCAGCAACAGTTGCTATACCCGGCTTTTCCTTCCAGGCACGCTTATTCCCATTCCTGCCAACATTCATAGGTAACGCAGGTTGCTTACCACAGTTATGACCAACTTTCTTACATTTAGCACAATACAGTGGACACCACTCATATTCCACAACCTACTCAAATTGTGATCCATTGCTGTCACAGATCACCACTGCTTCCTTAAGTTCCTCAGTCACATCCACTTCCACAAGAATACGTGCATAAGATACACGTCACTTTCTAGCCGTACATTCATCAATAACAATTGGTCGTCCCAAGACACTCGCAATTTTACTTAAACTGCGTTCTCCCCACAGATGCAAAGGCAGTTTTGGGAGAGTAACCTAGATAGGAAAAACGCGAAGTAAATTAGCATTCAGATCAAAATCAACAGACCAGTTTCTAATGAACGTAGGCATATTGAAAATGGAAAAAGGACCCTTTTTAAAACTGCCTACTTGTCATCATCAGATTTGAAACGGATAATGAAATATCCATCATCATGAAAGAATAAGTCTGGAAGTTCAACAAACGACCAAGTTTTGACCATATACTGTTTTACCGCATTCATTGACAGTTGGGATCCAATGACATACATGATAACAACAGTCTGCCAAAACGCCAATTCTGTATCCACATCTGTAGCCTCAATAGTAGCCTGAACTCCATTGCCAACAACCTTAGGAGGGAGTATTTCATCGGAAGCCCATGCACATGTCTAGCCTACTGTGCTTGCACCATAGCCGGTGCAGTAGGAATCGACATTCAGTACTGTCGATGTGGGCTCCATTGCAGTGTTCTCAGAACTACTCGCAAGACTCCCACTGGCAATGAGATATCTTTACCGAGATTCTACTATGCCATCCTTATCTTCAAAAGCTTCCACCGAACTTGAGTCAATTCCATTGACCCTTGTTCATCAATAGTGTTATTTTCTTGAATTTCTTCAAGTTCTATCGTGTCTGTAAGACATTCTAGACATCTAACATGTCTATATACGATCACTCAGTGACCTTCAACTAGATAGAAATAATATCCCTTTTCTACCTTAGGGAAACTTATAAAATAGGGAATATTACTTCTGGACCCCCTGCTAGATGACATCTTTTCATCTGAAGGACCGTCATGCAAAGAATTACATTCAGGCCCATTTGGCCGTTCCGGTGTTGACCACAGAATTTTGAGATTTTCTCTCTCATACAACCAAACATGGCCTTAGATTTTCTTTTTTAATTTATCTTTTTTTTCCTTTTTACTTTTTTTTCTTCTTCTTATTAAAAATCCGGTGCCGGAATCCGGTGGCAGCTCCGATCAGAGCTGCCATGGCAGCTCCGATCTGGGCTGCCACGCAGCTCCAGATCGGAGCTGCCTGGAAGCTTCCAGATCGGAAGCTGCCCTGGAAGCTGCCAGGCAGCAGCTTCCGATCTGGAAGCTGCCAGGCAGCTCCGATCTGGAGGGAGCTGCCATGGCAGCTTCCGATCTCGAAGCTGCCAGGTAGCTCCGATCTGGAGCTGCCATGGCAGCTTCGATCGTGAGCTACCATGGCAGCTCCGGTCAGAGCTGCCGTGGCAGCTTCCAAATCGGAAGCTGCCATGGCAGCTCCGATCTGGAGCTGCGTGGCAGCTCTGACCGGAGCTGCCACCATCCGGCACCGGATTTTTGAAGAAGAAGAAGGAAAAAAAAAGGAAAAAGGATGAAAAAAAAAATTTTGGGACTTATTTTTTCATATTAATGTGGTTGTTGGGATAGATTTGCAATTACATTTGGGATCCATTTGAAAATTTTAAAAGTTTTTCGTGTAAATTTCATAAACTAGAAAATATTGAGGGTCAATGTATAATAAACATAAATTAATGTTGTTTGG
Organism: Plantago ovata; assembly: GCA_028274465.1. Lineage (NCBI taxonomy): Eukaryota > Viridiplantae > Streptophyta > Magnoliopsida > Lamiales > Plantaginaceae > Plantago > Plantago ovata. The sequence continues at coordinate 46,677,057 of CM051458.1, forward strand.
TCAATGCAAAATTCTGAATTTTGACCAGGGGCAAAAATGTACTTTCCACGTTTTAATTCGCGAAAAGTCAAGATCGTGGACCTGGATGTAATTAAAATCCATCTAGTTGGAGACTATATGTAATTGATGAACTAATGGTCCGTTATATGTAATTAGGACATCTAAGAGGGGTACTGTATGTAATTTGCCCAAAATAGAATAACACTTGACGCTCTTCACTTCCAACTTATCAGTGAGCATGACTTTCACATATGCATGGCACCCTCACGTGCGCATATGAGAATAGGAAGGGCTTCCATCCAGTCCATAATTCATATGGATGTTTCTCAGCTGATTTAGTTGGAACACGGTTCAGCATATAGATTCAGGCACATAACCCTCATGAGTTATTTGGAAGAGATGAGAATACAATCATGGACTTTACAATGTCTAAGAAGGTTCGATTTCTCATTTCCAATACACCATTTCTAGTGAAGTCCATTGTGAATGTATTCTCTTTCCTTTAAGTAATCGAGAAACTCAAGCATTCGCTTATTCGATCCAATCGACACGTGGCAGATCCTTTGCCAATCTGTTTTTTGACTTTATTTTTCCAAGGATAATGAAGTAAGAATAACCAATACGAGCTTGAGTTGGAAAGGGGTACACATACGTGGTATGTGAACCAGTTTCAGCGCGCGATCATCGCGCCTACCCTTCCTTACGTGGGGCTTGCTCGTCATCTTACCTCTTTCGTAGGATTGACAAGTTCCATATGATTTCGAATCAAATGGTGAGTAGTCTAAACTACATAAATCTTGCAATCCTCATTTCATTGATATGACTCAGTCTAAGATAAGTTGGATTATTCCAATTTCGTACTTAAATTGTTTGTTTTCTTTCTCATGAAGTAAAGTTTGTTTAACAAACAACTTGTTGCCAATTAGCCCATATACATTGTTACAAATGTAGTATTTTCGACATAACAACAATTATTAAGTTCAAAACTAAAGTCAGAGGGCAGTTCTAAACATTGGAATTGTTTACAAGCTGTATCCAATCATTGGAATCATTTACTTCAATTACAAACAAAGATGCATCATGCATCAAGGCTTTCGTTTGCCTAATTACTTAGGCAGTATTTCTTCCAGCAGCCTTTCTATAAAGGCTCTCATCCTTTTGTAACAGTCCATTTCTTTTTTGAACTCCGTCTCTTGACTTAGACGAGTAGGCTTCAACCTACTTTTGGCTCTTTGCCTTTACTTTCCCTTGCCTTTGGCTCCCTTGCCCTTCAGGTTTGAGCTAGGATGTGATCTAATCATTATGACCAATTTCCTTCCCGAGGAATGGATTGGTTATATGTCTTAAGTAAGTTGTGAAGTTCTAGCAATGTAGCTTCTTTAGCACTCATTGTACAGTTCACTATGAACCAGGCAATGACTGAAGGATGAAAGTATGGAGACACCGTCTTCCAATTTGTTTCCTGCAACAACATGTTTCTCAAAGAGTTCAATCATTTGAGAACATGCTATAACACGTTGCCTCCTTCATTGAGCTTGCATTTGAACATCTTTCTCTGAACAAATCAAATTTGACATTCATTACATTAGTCTTATATAAAGACTCCAGATGCACATAGCATCTCATATGACAACATGTTTCATGTTGCCTTTGAAGCTCATTTGTCATTGCCACTAATACGATACATTACGCGGACGTTGCATCCTCCTTATGCTTATCATGCTTAGCTTGGCTCAGCCATCAGCTGTAGCATGATTCATAATAGGTGTGGCTATTTCTGTGTTCAACACATACTCAATCATTTTGTACCTCAGCACCAGACGTATGTTATGGATTCAATCCATAAAATTTGGTTCGGTGAACAGTTGCTTCTATAAGATAGCTTGAGCGAGATATTAGCCTATATGTATACCAGAGGAAAAATAATATAAACCAAAATAATAAATCAACATTGAAATAAGGGAAATAAAATTTCTAAATCACCAATCAACTAACTAAATAATAAGGACATTTAGATATTTAGCTCCCCCTATTTTCACATATGTATTTCCCCAAAACAAATACATACGAGTAATGTCAAACAGTTACTTTAGTGGCCAAGACCCACACCACTACTATGCTATACCCCAACGTGGGTTGGTTGCATAACATAGCATGATTGGTAGGACAATCCAATTGCACATGCAACTCTTGATTGGTTAAATCTAATTTAGCCTAATGCCCTTACATTACAAGTCTTGTTGCGATCATGTAATGCAAGAAAGTCACAACCATAAGCAAAATTATAGAGTGACGATGACTATCACAGAATAAATGCGTGGGCAAAATATTGCAGGATAGAAAAAGTTCAACTATAATTTCCTTATGGAAGACATTGTCAAAATATATCTTAAGTATATATATTTCAAGACTTATATTGTATGGAGATTTAGTTATGAGGGTTATTTAATCAACCATCTACAAATAAGGGCGCCACCTACCCAACATGCATGAGCGGTCTACACATAACGGATGTTGCCTACCCTTTCTAATTCTAAGATGCGGTCAAACACATGATGGGCGCCGCCTATCCTTACATGCAACGCGGTCGAACATAAAGTAAAAATACAACATGCGTGGTATTTAAACATGCATTGACATACAATAGCATATAGAGCAAACAAGCAAACATGTGTCTATGTGGATATATAACAAAAGAATTCATAATTCACTTATGAAAATTATAATCCCATACTTATAATTTCTCTGTAAATTGAAAATTTTGAGACTAGATTGAAATTTCGAAAACTCTAGGGACCAAGTAACGAGTTTCAAAAACTTGGAGGACCTATTTGTAATTTTCTAAACTTTGAGGGCTTAAGTATAATTTTCAAAAGTGGAAAGATCTATTTGCAATAAACAATAAATTGATAAATTGAAAATAGATCCTTCAACAAAATACAAATTAATTCTTAATACCCCTAGTTAATACTAATTAATAATAAGTAAAATATACATTCCAAATATAACATTCAATCTATAAACTTTCAAAATTTTGATTTTCGGGTCAAACCCTTAATTATTGAAAAAACGGATATACTTAATATATCTCAATAAATTTGAAAATTCAAAAGGGGGTATATTCAATAAATAAAGTTGACAACACTATCAACAAAGGCAATCGAGCTCGGTATGTTTGTGTCCAAGCTTAAGGACAAGGAGAATCCGGGTTCAACTTCCGCCTTACACAGTTTAACTTTTTTTGTTAAACAAATAATGTAACCAACATGATAAAATTAAACCGACGCAAAATCATCTACACAAATGCCGCAACTCATTTGGATGACACAATGGTCTGTGTACTTGAGGTCTAGAGGTGACTATTGGGCCAGTCGTAGAACAGTCCGACACGGTCCAACCCGTTTAAAACCGGCCCAGCCTGACCCGCTAACATATTGACCCGGCACGGCCCAAACCGTATATTTTTAAGGGCCTTTAGGGGCCATCATATACTGGCCCAGACCAGCCCGACCTGGCCCATTAAAAACCCACTCAACAGGCCAACCCGAATAGCCCTTAAATTTATGTACATGATTTCAGCCTATACATTCATATTTTTTACCAATAATTTCCTCCAATATCAGCATATTGAGATTTGAGCGCGCATTGGGGCTCTAATTTCATCAATATTTGGCTCTAATTGACAAAAGCCCAATATGCATTATTTCTACCTAATCTATACTTCCCTAATTCCACACGATAAGCACAACGTAGCAGCCTTTCTCCTCTGATTTTTAAAAAAAATCGTTATTCATACTAGTTAAGCAACTATGCTTATCTTCATACTTTTTCCCTAATTAGTCTTAAAATTTTATGCTTAGCGTTTGTTAGAAAACATTTTCCAGCCCAGCCCGTCCCGTCCCGCTATGAGCCCAGGCCCGGCCGGCACAACCTGTAATGTATAGGGCTAGGGGCTGTGCTGGGCCTTCCAATCTCAAGAAAAGCCCGACCCCTAAAATGAGGCCCAGCACAGTCCGAACTCTTAAGGGGATGGGCTTTTAAGGGCTGGCCCAGCCCAGCACGGCACGTTGGACACCTCTATTGAGGTCTCATGTTCGAATCCTCACGTGAGCCTCATTCCTCCCCTTTTTGTTGAATTTCGAGTAGCTCACAGAACCAACATATAGTTAAGCAAAAAAACGATCACCATGCGCTCTGATACCACTGTAAGAAAATATGGCCAGATTTACCCCAACGATAGTGCAGTGAAATTTCAAAATTTTCTTAACATGCATGCTAATTGATTATCTATCTACGTATATTAATATCACATCAGAGTTTAACAAACATACCTGTGAATCTGCAGCTTCAGTTCGGCAGCGAATTGACAAGGCAAACATTGGTCGATTTCGATGCCCTTTAATTTTACAGCAAGGTAGTTTGCGTAGTGCACTCGGGAATTCTTTCTGCAATATAGAAGTTAGTATATAAACAATATAACAACTGAGATTACTTAACCTTGATATCCATAGATGGATGGTGGCTTGTTCTTGGGTTGTGCTCAAAGCTGCCTACGTATCTTCTAAAGAATCAAACCTTACGTAGTTCGTATGAAGGTGGCATGGTGGCGACATTGGTGGAGAAGAGGGAGAGCTTTTTCCTGTCTAACATAGCACGGAACTTAGTTAGCTAGAACTTCTCCATACACACACGCCCCATACGGCTGGAGGGAGTATGTGGGCCCACATTTCGGGCCCACATGCAAGTTGGGACATTTAATTCAATTTAAATCTTGTCCAAGTGCATATATTAATTCAATTAATATATTCTTTCAATTAACCCATAATTGCATTCTCAAAATACAATTTATATATATATTAATACATAATTAATATATGTTTATAATTAATATATAGTGTGACCCATAGAACCTCAACGTAGTAAGCTAAACAAGACGTCTAGGCATTATGGAATTCTCAGATGATTACATTTGCAATATCAATACATGAGGACGTTTGAGGGAACCTCAAAACTCCCTTTCGTTGTGAAGCATGTTGCACTCAATGCGGCAATGGTAAGGTCCTTTCATCTGACTTACTCGAATGCATCTAGGATCGATGAATTGTCTATCACAATAATACACTCATGGCGTCTTCAGTGAGTTGTTTGGTTACCGAGATATATTTAGGACATCCTAAATATATCTGTGCGTTAGCCAACGACTTTACCAACACAACTATGAATGACTTGAGTAGTGCTTTCCTTTGATACACATGAGAGATGAATCATCTCCAAAGACCAACTATCACCAACCCTATGTATATTGCGAAGTTCCCGGCCAGCTGGACCGTATCTACCAATTATTTCAGGTGCAAGCGTGGTTTCAGCCAAAGAACAGGGCGCAACATATGTGATGATAAAGACCTGAGAGTCTAAGGATGAATGGCATCACTTTCATAACTCCGGTTCCCATAGACACCTCGGTGTAGAGTATACATCGATGGGAGCTCCGGTGGGTTCTTCCATTGTTCGGATATTCTCCTCGAACAACCATGCGCAGTTATGGGAACATTATGAACTCGCACATGCGATTCGGTCCATGGTCGTGGGATCGACCTCTAACAAGTATAACATCCACGCATACTAGTCTCGATTGCCTCATTCAGACTCCAACATCCGAGTCTTCGACTAGGGAGAGTTTGGGATGAATGATACTTCACATAGTTCCCACTAATTATGTGATCAGTCATTCATCCATTGGGGACATGTTTGATATCGATACAGACCAACCAGATAAAGATGTGACATGCTGTATTGCCCGGTGTAATATATAGTATACATAAGTTATAAACATACATATATTACGTTGATTGTGACGTAGTATATATGTCCTTAAATGTGGTTGTCTCTAGTACATATTTACTATCACGTATCCCTCCCCTTTAGCCATGTTGTTGATCATTTGACATGGTTTGTGATGGATAACTAAAGAGTAATATTTAATTATTTACTTTTTATTTGTTTTCTAGTATTCATTAAAATGACTAGCTAGAAATTAAAAAAATTAAAATAATTTACATACTAAATATATTAAAAAATATTTAAAAATTAAACGTATCGGTCACGTATTCGTATCCTACTTTTTTGGATTTTGACGTATCAGCGTGTCCGTATCGTGTCCGCGTCCATATCCGTGTTGGTGATTCTTAGAGTACTATAGTAAATAACTGAAATTTCATTTATCGGAGTGGTTTGACCCACGTGAATTGGGTTGTTGGGTCCACTGGGTGGGGTCTCTCTTCTTTCTTTTATTTTCACCCATTGTCTCTTTTATTTGGATCATCGAAGCCAGGGGCGGACCCAGCCCTTGGGCTGGGCTCTAGCGCATGTTGCCCCAAAAGAAAAAAAAATTATATTAGAAATTGCGATTTTACGCACATATTTTTGAAGGCATGTACTCATCCATTTTTTTAGATTGTTTACGTTTGCTTTTGTAACGGTTTTTAAGGAGGTTGGTATAATGTGTGTGGTGTTTGAGTTAGTGGCAGGACCCACAATAAAGTTGTGAGATAAAAGATTGCCAAAGAAAGAAACGTAAACAATCTAAAGAAACGGACTAAAATGAAATACGTAAACAATCTAAGAAAACGATGAGAAACATTTAGCCGGTAGGTAATATTTAGCCGAGGTTGATTGAAATTTCTCAGTCCGCCCTGATCGAAGCCCAGGTCTATAAAACCACATGTATTCTTAGAATCTTGGTAATTAGTGATGGCAAATATTAAACGTCGGAACATAAATTTACTAAATGTTGGAAATTTATTGTAAATTACATAAAGTATCTATAAATCTATAATTTTACAAATTAACTCCAATACTTTTAAAATCATCACAATTCCACCTTAAATAAATCAATAACCTAATCAACATAATTCAATTCAATTTGAAGAACACACCAAGAGATATCATCAAACTCATTTCACACCTTGATTTGTAAATTTGTAATAAAATATCTATAAATTTATAAATCTCTTGTAAATTTAGGGGCTTTATAAAACTCATTTCACACCTTGATTTGTAAATTTGTAATAAAGTATCTATAAATTTATAAATCTACCCAAAAAAAATTTTATAAATTTATAATAAAGTATCTATAAATTTATAAATTTACAAATTTTTTTTTACTAAATTATTTGTAATACTTGTAAAATAAGAGTCATTCTGTAAATTACAAATAAATTTCCAACGTTTAGTAAAATTGCTACTACGTTTAATAACCCCCTTACCGATTGATCTTAGTTTAATTTGGTTTAGATTTTCTTTTTATCTTATACCTTCGTTTGGAGATACCCTCGTATCTTTGTAAAACTCTAATATCGTTGACAGTAAACATTTACCATTGCAAGGGAGAGTAACTGACTACTAATAATTCACTACATCGATAACTCCATTAGCTGTAGTCACTGCTAATAATTGAAACTGCCACTAATTACGATCATTACCTAAAATGATTAAAATCTAAACCCTAATTTATGTCAAATTAAATTAATTGAACGTTCAGCATTACAGTGTACTATATATATTCACAGAATCAACTGCAAAAGTAGTGTGCTAAAAAAACAGAGCAGAGAAGATGAACAACTCTGATTCAGCAGAAACAGTAGCATCAAACCAAGCCTTGTTGAACCAAATCCTATTCCGCCTACCGGAAAAATCCTTGTCACGGTTCAAATCCGTCTCAAAGCCATGGCTAGATCAAATATCCTCGCCAAAGTTTTCCCAGGATCTCGCCCGCGCAAAAAACCCTGAATCTCCCATTGTATCAGGCCTTTTACTCTACACAACACGAGACCCGAAAGCCCACATCCACTCCGATTTCCCTGAGCCTGCATTGTTTCTCCATTCCTTCAACCCGTCAGTCCGTCCAAGTGGACCATCTACCGTTGTTGATTTCTTAGGAACGGCTCGAGGAGCTTCTGGTTTGAAAATATTAGGTTCCTGTAATGGGTTGATACTATGTTCTTGTTTTCTTAATTCAGGGATAGAATATGCTGACAACTTCTATCTGGTTTGTAATCCCACCACCAAGGATTTTGATGTTGTAGCCGAACCTGAATTGTCCGGTATTGTTCTCGATCATTTTCACTTTCATACTTATCATCTGATCTGTTTTTTTTGAAATCTATACTTTTGTTTAGTTTGATTTTTTTAGTCTAATTTAGTTTGACCTACTACTGTAAAAAAATTTAATAAAATTATATTATGAAAATAGAGTGACTACGGACTAGACTTTACAGATGAGTATATCCTAATCACACATAAGCCTGTTAGTTGTCGAATTTACGTAGATAACATGCTTTCCATGATGGATTAGAACTATTTTTACGAGTGTATAATAATCAAGTGTGTGTTTAATATGGAGGATGAAGTTTAGCAAGTGTTAAGTTGGTCCTACTTTTCTGGAAGATTTTTGTACTGATTTTTTTTCTTTTAATTTGATTGCTTTTGCTCATGCTTTGTCTCTGATCTAGCTTGGGGTGAGCGCGTTGCTGATGTGGTGTTGGTTTATGATCCATGGAAACTGTCACCATACTTCAGACTTGTATTAGTCTGGAAGGGAAGGGCACCTGGTGGTAGTGATAATATGGTTGGAGTTGGATATAAGATCTACTACTCAGAAACGCGTGAGTGGTCAAGTTGCAGGTATTCAAATGAGATACCAAGGAGTGTTTTGCTCAAGAAGGGGGTGTATTGGAACAGGAACATTCATTTTATTAATGAAGATTTTGGAAAGAAATCTTATTATTTCTCGATGGTGGAGGAGGAAATGAAGATTTTTCCTGTGCTGCTGCCTTCACTTTCAGATGGTAGTGATCAGGATGTAAACAAACCACAAAGGTATATCTATGTAGTTTTTTGCATGCTAATTGTTTTTGTCAATTTTTACTATCTGTTGCTTGTGAAATTACTATACGATTTTATTAATATAGAAATAGTATTATGTTAATTTATTTGGTGTCAACTGGTCTGTGTTCTTCATACCATCATCTGTAAAGTTTAAACCTTCAGGTAGGTATCCTATGTAGTTACAATTACGCCTTAATGGTAGTATAAAATGTTGTTTGTGGAATGTTGGTTTAACTTGTAGCCTATTTGACTGGATCTGACAGGCTCTTTGCACAGTCTGGTACTCATCTGTATATGCTGGAATGGCGACGAAACATGAGCCCATCATTTAACGTATATGATGTGACAGAAGATTATTCCAGGTGGAACCTCGTGTACCACATTCCCACGGAAGAGATCAGATCTGCATTGAATGAGGCTGGACATGACTATGTGACACTTGCAGCACTTTCTGCAGTCCCATTAGGTGTAGTATGCGACAACAATAATGGTGCGTTTGAGGTAGTTTGTGGAGTATCCAATGGTGTTATCAGTTATGATCCCAGGAATCGGGCTGCAAAGTTGCTCATGCGTCTTGAAGAAAGTGGCAGATCAAGCTTGGTTTCGTGGCACAATTTTGCTCAGTTCAGTGAAACTCTTGCACCGGTGTACTTTGGGCAAAAGTACAAAGCGCAAGGAAAGCGTTTTTATTTAGTAAACATTATTTCAAGTACTGGAGATGGAAATCTTGCGGTATGGCATAGATAGGGAATGCGGGAGGGAGCGCCTCTTAAATTTTTAAATTCACACAGTTGAGCGAATTACATTTTTATCCCTTAATTAATGATTCTTCATGGATTTGGTCCCTAATTTTTTTATTTTTGCACATTTAATCACCTGGACCGTATTTTACACGTAGTTCATACGAGTCTTACAATCTAAGTCCTTTTATTTTGAAAAACCTCAGAAAAGTCCCTAATAGTTTAATTAGATAAAAAAAATATCCAAAAAATAAAAAAATAAAATTGTTCCTTTTTATTGTTATTTTCTTTATAATTTTTATTTTTATATAATTTTTCAATTTTGTCGTTTTTTATTATTATGGTTTAGTAATTCATTGTCTCATCAAATGTTTATTTTTATATAGTTTTGTTGATCATATTTTTCGAATGTTAAATAGTAATTTGTTCTCACTATGAAGAATATGAGACCAATCTCCTGTTGTACAACGGTGTACAAAATCATCTCCAAGATCTTAACGAATCGTATGGGAAAGGTGATTAATGGTGTCGTCAGTGGTTGTCAATCTGCTTTTATACTGGGAAGAAACATACAAGATAATATACTGATGGACAGGAATTGGTGAAAGGATACAACAGGTGAGGGGTGTCACCAAGATGTATGGTTCAGATGGATATGCAGAAAGCTTATGATATAGTTGAATGGTGTGCCTTGGAGAGTATCTTGAAAGAGCTTGGTTTTCCGATGAAATTTGTCCATTGGATAATGATTTGTGTGACAACTGTATCTTACAGATATTCCATAAACGGGGTACCATCGCGAATCCTTAAGGCAAAGCGGGGGGTCCGACAGGGGGACCCCATGTCCCCACTACTTTTGTATTGGTCATGGAGTATTTATATCGATGCTTACAACAGCTGACAGGTAAGCCGGACTTCAATTTTCACCCCAAGTGTGAACGACTCCAGATCACTAATTTATGCTTTGCTGATGATCTCATGCTCTTTATGAGGGGCGGTATGATATCTGTGAGTCTGCTCATGGAAACATTTGATTAATTTTCCAAGTCAACGGGACTCAAGGCCAATGTGAGTAAATGCCGGGTTTTCTTTGGTGGAGTTCATTCTGATGAGCAGAATTTAATCCTCCAATGCACAGGCTTTGTCAGAGGAGAGCTGCTTGTGAGGTACCTTGGGGTACTGTTGTCATCCAGCAAATTGACTGTCAACCAGTGCCAACCTCTCATAGATAAAATCTTGGCCAGAATACGTCATTGGACCTCAAAATTGTTGAGCTATGCTGGGCGACAACAATTAATACAAAGTGTGATCTTCTCCATGACGAACTACTGGTTACAAGTTTTCCCCCTCCCCAAGAAAGTCATTCACCACATTGAGAGTATATGTAGAGTTTTCTTGTGGAGTGGCAAGGATAATCAAACAAAGCTAGAAAGCTTTGGTGGCATGGGATAAAGTCTGCGATCCGAAGAGTTGTGGAGGACTTAACATTATATCCTTAAGTGAGTGGAATCAAGCCTAGCTTGCGAAACTACTTTGGAATATATAGAAAAAGAGTGACACACTATGGGTTCAGTGGATACATGCCTACTACCTTCGAAGCAACTCAATACAGGAAGCTCCCATGAATCCGAACTGCTCATGGACTTTCATACAGCTGCTAAAGAGCCGTGAGAAGATATATGCGCTCCCTCAATGGCTGGACTGTATGACTACGGGCCACTAGGTGGTGAAACACATCTATAAGGGCCTGCGAGGAGTGAAGGAAAAGATTTACTCGAAGGATTTGGTACTAAAAACATAGCCAGGCCCCGGGCCGTTTTTATACTTTGGCTATGCCTATGCAAGCGACTGGCCACAAAAGACCGTCTCTTGAACTTTGGGATCACCACGGATGGAAAATGTGTATATTGTGGAGCCCTGGAAAGCATTGAACACCTGTTCTTTGACTGCCCTGTCACTAAACGGTTGATAACAGTGGTCATGAACTGGGCACGGGTGCAATTTGACTGGCCCGGCTGGAGCGAAGGATGGCAGAAAATCATTCGCCGCATACGTGGGAAGGGTGATAAGGCTGCTCTCGTTAAAGGACTTACAACTGAATGTGTCTATGCGATTTGGCACATGCGAAATGAGGCAATCTTCCAGAACCGGCCATATGATGAAAACACGAGCGTGGAAACGATAATCCGGCGTATAGTCTATCGCAGTACCATGTACCCAAAGCTGGAGCGAACTGTGCAACATCTTGTGTTTGGATGATTAACATGCTTACGTACATTAGAGAAAAAAGCTGAAAATTTGTCATGTGTTATAGGATTTACCTTTGTTTCTACGGATAGTCTGGACCTTTGGGTCGACTCATGTACTTGATCTGTTTTTGGGTTAATAAAACTTTTGTTCGCTTCCAAAAAAAAAAAAAAGTACTTCCTTCGAAAACTTAATAGGTTTACACTTTTCGTTACTTTTCGATGTCCGGTTTGACCTCAAATAAATAATAACTCGTTAAGAAAAAAATAATTTTAAAAATTATATTATAAAAGTATACTTTTATATTTGTATAATATAACTTCTAAAATTAATTTTTTCGTAATCAATTATGATTAATTTGAAGTCAAACCGGACATAAAAAAGTTAACAAAAACGAAGTGTAAAACCTATTAAATTTTCGGACGAAGTACTATTTATGTCACACTTTAAGTTTAACCCCTTGACTCTTTTTTGAATTATTGTGAAAATATAATAACTTATATTTTGACTCGTTTGAATTTGAAAACTTACATTGTTAAAATATAATAGCTTATAATTTTCAACTTTAGGACCAAAAGTTAAAATTTATAAAGCATTGTGGAGTAGCGTGAGATAATCTTGAACATTTAGGGTCTTTTTATAATTATTTTATTTAGGGGTAATTTTGATGTTTATAAAATATTGAGGCAAATTGGTAATAAATTAAACTTATGGGACCAAAAATACATATACTATTTTGTATAATTTGATGTATTTTGTGTATAAAGGATCAAAAGTGCAAAAATAAAAAAATTAGGGACCAAACCCTTGAGGGACCATTAATTAAGGGACCAAAAATGCAATTCACTCTCACACACAGTTCACCGTTTGAACTTTGTAACTTTGTAAGTTTTAGCATTCTGAATTTGGTTGGTCTACAATAGTACTGTTATGTTCTTACATTGATTATAAATGATTGCATCTTGATAATTGTTACATCCGGTCAGTTCTTTAACATTTTATTTGAAGTACTTTTTTTATCTGGTTTTCTTAGTTTTATAGATGGACGGTGTGTTACTCTGGTAGTTGTGGAGCACCTATGCATAATAACCGTGTAAGTGATGTTAATTTACAGTTATTTATGCTCCTTCATCAGTAAGGTGTTTGAGTTGAGTTCGACCCTCAGAGATAATTTTTATTAATGAGTTTAATATAGCTTGACTCTATGATACTCCATGTTACCTGGACCCTGCATTCCGGCGACCGTACGGGTGTCGACACGGTATGACACCGGAGCGGGTATGAAATCCGGCTACGTTTGGCAAGTGAACTTCCGACACTCTGCCTCCAATCCATCCCGCAGCAGCTCCACTCCATCGAAGTCCCGGCAGTGGATAGCTTACAGAAACAGAAGACATGGAAGAAGGGGGGGAAGAAATAGAAGTTTGGATGGTGGAGAACAGAGGTCAGGGCGGAAGACTGGAATGAATCTGAATCTGATGGCGATGGGATTGGGAAGTTGCAGAGAGATGGAGGCAGATGTAAGGTTAGGTTATTAGGCAGATGGAGGCAGATGGAAGGTTAGATTATTAGGTTTTGAGCCCATTATATTTTAATGGGTTGGGCCAGCCCAATAATACATTTATGGCAGATACATTTTTATAGAAACTATGTACATGTATTAAGTTAAATTTGCGTATCCCCGTACCCGTGTCCAACTTTGGGTACGTGTCCCTGTATCCTAACTTTAAAAAAAAAGTACACCTGACACCTAGATATGCACCGTACCGGACACCCGTACCAAGGTCCAGGTAATATAGATGATACTCTCACAGTCTCCACTAGACCGTACACATCCATAAAGTCTTACACATACCATTCATCCTAAACCACCTAGAACTTGAGCTAGTTCGGTGTGGACCTCAAGTTTGAATAATTTATCTCGAGCTCTTTAATAAGCTGAGCTGAGGTTTGGCTCGTGTCTTGCTTTGACTCGAGTCAGGTTATTAGATACTCGGTTAGCATAAATGTCTACAGATTTGCCAACTTTACAAGAAGTATAGAGAAACACTCGGACCTCAAACAAACTGCATCTTTATTTCAACACTATAACACACAAAGATGAAATTATCCCTTCAATCATTCATCTAGACATTACATTTTACATTCAGTACTTATGGCACCTTTAACTTGTATGGATTTTCTTTTGCTAGACACAGAATGGACACTTCTCATTGCCTTCTCATAAACTTTCCAACATGTTATTGAATGTGAACTAAACTAGTTCACAGAACCACATTTCTTCCGAATTTGTCCAGCTTGTCCACTAAGCACGCCAATTTTGCCAAGCTTTGTCATGGATGCTGCAAAATCTCTCACAAACAGAAATGGATCAGCGCTGTAATCTTTCACCATCGCAGCAGTCTTGGTGTCTCCCAGTAAGGCCTGGTCAGATTCAAGAAGTCCTGTTTTATTCATAACATTCTTATAGTACATGTTATCGAATTTGGCTATGCTTTGGTAGTCCAATGGAGCTAGCTTTGTGTTGGAGCTGTCAGCATTTGGACAAGAGCTTTGCAAGTTTGAGAGGAACGAAGAATCCAGAGAAGGATCTGGGTTGCCTGATCCTTTAAAGTTGAAGAGCCTCCTCTTGAAAGTGAAGCATTGAGCAAAACCAATAGTGTGCCCTCCTAGAACAAATACAGATAACAATAAGGCAGGACCGAAAGAAAATTATTATTAACCGAGGTTCTTACTGAGAGTTATACCATACCTGATAGAACAACCATGTCCCTCATATCAAGACCCTTATTGGCAAACTTGGCAGTGATATTCTCAAGAGGCTCGAAAGGCGATGGTAACTGTTCATTAGCTGATTTCTCACTTGCGGTTAACCCATCCAACCTGCCAAGAGGAACAGGCCACATCGGCCCTCCCGACTATATATATATATACACACAGAACAGAGAAGAGAAACAGTTCAGCATACATTTCAACAATTTTAAATCCCTGATAGTTTACAACAGATAAATTGCTTATTAGTACTTCTTTGCAGCAGATGCAAGTGTTTGAAAAAAGAAAATAAAAAACATGATTATAAAAAAAAAAGGTTTTTTCGACGAGTGCAGGATGCTGCTTACCAAGACAATAGCTTCTCTAGCTGCAAGAGCCAATATGTCAACACATGATACAGTGGAAGGGCAAGCCTTTTCTAAATCAGCCTTTATACTGTCAATAACTTCATATCCTCGGGCAGAATTACGGTTTGGAAAAGCATTTTTCTCCCCCTTGAAACTGTCAGTGTCATCAAGAAGAACGGAACCTTCACATCCCTATACCAAAATTATATCACAAACAACTCCATCATCAAAATTAGAAGAAACTATGACAAGTATGAAACACAAATCACAACAGAACAGAACAGAAGAAGGAATATTACATACATCAACAAAACAGTCATGAAAGTGGAGACGGAGGAGTGAAGCAGCCATCCTGGAATCATTCTTCAATGCTGCCCAAACGCCCCACCTGACAATCATGGGAAGCTTAGGACAAGACCTGTCGTAGTAATTCAAACTAAGCGGACCATCGGCAGCTGGTTTGATAAAAAAGCCACCTCCGGCACTGATCAGGTCTGGCGAATAGATGAGTATCAGAAAGAAGGCGGCGAGGTTGAGTGTTTTATGATCCATTTATATGTATTAAAGTGAAAGAGTTGTTAAGATTCTGAGGCTTTGAGAAGTTAGTTGTGAAGAGTTGAACTGGAGCTGGTTCAATTTATAACAACAAAAGATGGCTAATTTGGATGGATTCCATAGTGGCATTTCCACTGAGTTCATAGTATAGCTAGTGATCTAATGTATGTTCATGCACACAAATACAGTTAAATAATTTCTTCACATGAATCTGATCAGTGATCACTAACAAAAAATAAACATAGTTAATGCTACAGCCACATAAGTTTGAGACGGCAAAAGTATACACTAGTATAAGTTTTTTTTTTTTTTTGAAAGCACGTGGTGCAACCAATTACTCCCTCCGTTCTAGTGCATTTTCTTCGTTTATGTTGCTGATTGTCTAAGTCCAGTTTGACTGACCATTCATTTATAAATTCTAAAACAAATAAAGAATATAGTACATTATATTTTTATTAATTATTATTTTTCTATTTGATTTATGAGCAATGAGTGATAAGAGGAATTTTAAAATGTTAAAAAGACAAACGTAAATAATTCACTCGAACACGGAGTAGTTTTAAATAGTGGGAACAGTGGGGATATAATCTTTAAATATACTAGAAAAAGCAACGAATTACCTGCGAGTCAACGCATTTAAGTGGACATATCATAGTGGTAGAACCAAGTTAATTAATTTCTACCAGTGGGAATAATACGTATAGTATATTGTAATAGTGGAGCTTTAGCCTTCATGTGGTCAATATATTAACTCGATAATCAAGGTCAATGTGCTTCATGACATGCACTCAAGCTTAACAGGATATTAAAATACATGATCAGACTCAACATTATAGATATTAAAATAAGAAACCCTTCCACAATGTGGAGAAACAGAGGGATTACATATCAATATCAAAAGTATATCGACTTTAAATTGAACTACAAGATTTGGACTAATTTTCTAGTTCGATTTTGACTATAAAGTAATTTATAGTTAAAATTTATCTTCAAAATTACTTAAAAATAAAATGGCTATGGTCTGAACAGAAGGAGTATATCATAAATCAGCAAATCCTAAGGATCATAAACCTGTGCGGAGTATATATCAGGGACTAGTTTAGGACCATGGAGAAAATTAGAAGTTAGATGCAAGTGCAGAAGAGAACATACTGTGCGAAGTTGTTGTACACTTTGCAGAATATGTTGTTCCTCCCAAATGTTAGGGTTTGGGAAATATATAAGGCCTGTATTATTAAAATCGTTCCTTCTATAAACGGAAGAACCTGAACACTCTATACTTGTGCAACATATGCACATTGCGCAAGTATTGTAGCATGGAAGAGACGGAATGAGAATTGTGTGTGCGTGATTCAAAAGAAGATAAAGAAACGAGATAATTAAATAATAAACAAAAAGATTACTACTATTTCATAAAGTGAAAGTTGTACCAAGATATGACACAGCTTTGCCAAGAATACATATCCTAATAGGCCTTGGCTTGATCAAAACTCAACTTACAAAAGCATATAGATCTTGAACGTGTTTACGCCTAGCTACTCAACTTCACTTAGCGCGCATCTATTCCAATGGTTTTTAAGTACAAAGGGGGGACGGATAATCGACTAACAAACACAAACATTCCCTAACTGATGAATAAAGGTGCAGCAGCTGCTAGCATTATTAACACAAAACATACCAAATCATCTCAGTTCCTCAGGCTGTTCACCCTACCAACAAATCTCCAACAACAAGAGTCAGTTTCTCCTTCAACAAAAACGTCCAACCCGATTTAATGACCATTTCACATTTTACTGAAAAGTGACAGTAAGTGGCTTTCCTCTGCCCATAGTAAAGCCCCTGGTTCCATCAGGCATTCTAGGTCCTTTTGGCACTGTTCTGGTTGATGATATTTCACCTGGGCAGGTGCTTACAGTGTATGAGCTAGGCAAGCTACGTGCAGTTTGGAGAGGACGGTGCTGCTTAGGTTTCACACGGTTTCTGGTCCAACTTTTCTTTGCTGACCCTATCACTTCCTCATCCTGTATAAGGAATGATAAAAGAATCAATTATGAGGGGAAAAAGATAATCAGAATCACCAATGTAAAGCAGAAGAAATTTACGAACCTCAGAGTTCTCCAACGAGCTAAGACGAGACGAATCATCATGTGCATGATCATCATTAAAGCATACATCAAAATCAGACTTCCTGGTCTTCAGAACTGACTTTGGCTACAAGTTATATATAACAGTTTTTAAATACAGGCCAATAAGTGCAACAACAGACATAATACTTTTAGCATTTGAATTAAGTTGAAACCTACCGAGCGCTTAAGCATAACACGTACACGCATGCCTCTTCTCCAGTTTCTTTCATCATTCAGCTTCTCGGCCTAAAATCAGCAAAGCAAGTTCACACCGCAGAAAAAAACATGCAGCAGATCACAGGATAAAAGTAGTACAAAAACCAGTAAGATGAGAGGAGAAAACTAAAACCTACCGCCTTTTCAGCTGTTTCCGGGTTCTCATACTCTACCAGTGCATGAAGCTACAACATGGAGGACAAACGATCGATAAATACAGAAACTATATAAAAAGTTCAATTCTAAACGGAACAAAGCTTGTTCTACATTTCCATACCTTGTTGCTCACGACTAGATCTCCCTTAGAGGAACGAGAAGAATTGGATTGTTCCTGGGGTTGGCATATCCGGATTGCTTTTATGCTGCGTATCATCAGACATATACATGTAAGAATCATATGAAGGAATCAAAATCACTGCTAATTACAGATAACATGTCACACCTTCCAACCACATTAAACAGTTTCTCAATGTTTTGATGAGAGTGATCATCAGGCAGATTTTCAGCTATAACCGTGCGCAACTGCATCAAATACGAAACGGAATCTATGTTACACAATACGGTCCTACCATAATCATCAGTATGGAACTATTTCTGGAGAAAAAGTCTACCTGCAGGTCCTCCTTTTCTTTTTCAGTGAAGGGGATTTTGCGTTTCACCTTCTTGCCATCACTGCTCACAACCTGTTATAGCGCATTTGCAAGCGGAAAACAAATCTGTCAGTCTAGGTAATCAGCAATTTTCTGCTTATGATAAGACTAGAAGTACATTTACAACACTAATTACCAGCTTTGTGGAGAACTTGAGAGCCTGAGCAACCATCTGATTAGTAACATTTAGGGACTTGAGTTTCTTCTTAGTGGTAACAAAATTAATCGGAACTGTTGAACCAACAAATTTCGACAATTAGACATGAAAACACACCAAAAAGTCCACAAAATGAGAACACATTCATAAGTTGTCTGAGAATCCTCACCATAACCTTCCGGATCTTTATATACATGCTTTGCAAAGGATTCGTTGGCTAGCATGCTCATCTCACTAAACATGTATTCGGCCTGTACGCACATTTAGATACAACGTGAAATTGTCGTTCACACACACACACACATATGTGATGAATAATACATTGTGAAAATGTATGAAACGCAAACTAAAAAAGAGAGTGAGTAAAGTATACCTGCTTGATGATCTTTTGCTTTAGCTCATCCGAAAGCGCAACATCCTTGGCATGAGGGCTGCTGCTCTGCTCTTGGGCTTGGGCCTGGGCCGACTTAGCATTCGGCTTGGGCTGAACGAGAGGAATAACAGTCTCCTGATCAGCAACATAAATCCAACTTCCACTACTAGTCGCATCCAGATACTGGAAACAAGGATAGAAGTAGCCTGTTGTCAAAGGCGGCTGGGACGTTGCCACGGGTTCAATGGTGGCGGGTGCCTGAGTCCTGGGAACAAACTCTGGTGCGGCCGCGTTGAACCTGAAGGAGGCAGCCTCCTTCTTCTGAGCCATTGCCTCCGCAGAGAGGGAAGGAGACAACGAGGATGCTGATGATGATGATCCAGTATCCACTGCGACTGCGACATCTTTACAAATGGCCTGTGCCATTTTGTTTTCTTTGTATATGAATTTAGGGAAGTTTTCTTACAAGAAAACAAAAACAGAGAATGTTGATGATGAGTATATATATTTATATAGAGAAGATTTATTATTATTTTTTTGATTTTTTTTTGGAGAAATATATGTAAAGGTTTGTTGTTGGTTTCTCTCTAGATTTGTTTTCTTGAGAATGTTTGCTCGTCCATTAGGTACGTAACTACCTACCTGTGTGTTAAGCTACTCGGGTCGAGAGACACAAGAGAAGAGTAAGCGAGCAAGTTGTGGAAAGGGAACAAGAACATTACAAATAAGGGAAACAAATTCATGGTTTCTCCTCATTTTCTGTAACTACCTGTCCTCATTCTACTCTGTTTTAGAGGCTCAGATTGCTCAGATTTGTTTCTTTCTTTTCTTTTAACATGAACGGCATGTATATGTTGTGTGCTGTTTGTTTGACCAAAATTTGTTAGCCTTTTACCCGTATGTCCAATCTATTTTTGACCAAAAGCTGTTGCCAAATAATAATAGTACTATTATTTATTTATTCATTTTGACCAAATCTTTTGGTAAATGTGGTATTTAGAATTCAGATATCCCATCCGATAAATACGTTCATGTTTTAAGAATTACATTGCCACGAACTAATTAGTAATAGAATAAAAAAATTCATGTTTTACCGATTTAAGAACTAACTAATTACATAGAGGAATTAACGATTTATTTTAATTTTTTTAACAGAACTAAGAACGATGTGATTTTCATTTCACAAAATCAAGGCCAATAACTACATAGTAGTCAAATCAGCAAGGCCCTCACACAAACATGAAGTAGTCCGTGCAAGACGGTGTGCAATTTCATCGCAAGTGCGGGAGCGAAATTAAAACTTAATGAATTAAAACTAGAAGAAATGAGTTTAATGTCTACTAGTAAAATATGTACTAAAACAGAAAATAAAATACCACCATTCCAAATCATATTAATGATTAGTTGGCAGTCACTCTCAATTATTATCTCCTTCCAATCACGATCCAAACCAAATCACTCTAATATATTTTATCCCCTCCGTCCCCATCTCAGTATTATTGTTTTTTTTGGAAAATTCCTTCATAACACACAAATAGTTATGTACAAACCGAAGGCACAAATGCCTTAACGACCCTAGTGTTCGACGATACCAAATCTAGAGCTATTACATTTTTTAACCATTCCGGACAAACATCAAAAATCAAAATGGAATGGTTATTTTTCATAGTATCATAACTGGAAATGCTAGTCCTTGCAGAAGTATCTACACCGCTCCCTATACGAGCCAAAAGGTCTGCTACCGCGTTGCCTTCCCTGAACTGAAATCTACAAGTACACCATTTAACCCGAGTCATCAGCCGACGTGCCAGATGGACCTGCCTCTTGTGTCTCCATGTGGGCATGATCTTCCTGTTAACACTATCAACCAAATAGGTAGAATCAGAAAGAAGAAATGTTCAACTGTAAAGCTAGATGCAAGCCATTCAGCAGAGCTACAATTTCAGCTGTGTTAATGTCTGTAATCCAAAAAAACCGCAAGCAGCTCTAATTAATTGGCCAGCCTGAGTTTTGATTATTAAACCAAACCCTGCCTCACCATTTTCTTGCAACAATGATCCATCTATGCTCAAACAGTATTGATACCTAGGATTAGGCCGCCACTTACAAGAAATTAATTTAAGGATAGTTTGCTTACTAGGAAAAAGCACCTGGAGCTGTTTGATGTAAGTATAAAATAATGCCTTAACTTACCTGTTGACCAAACAATCCTCCTAAACACATACTCATTCCTAGCTTGCCAAAAAATCCACCACAAAATAGCTATATTCACCTGGACTGACTCATTAGTTTTAAGAGAAAAGAAACTGAAGATATTACCTTCTGCTTGCCAAGTTGAAGGATAAAACATAAATCTTATTGAATCAAAATAAGGACACTGGAAAAGGATGTGCTGTAAAGATTCAATATCTTGTAAACAGACCTGACAAGTAGGAGATTCTATAAATTGCATTTTATAAAGGCTCTCAGCTGTAGGGAGATTTTGGTGAAAAACTTGCAACACGAACAACTTAACTCTAGGAAACACATGTATCCTCCACACTCTATGCCACGGGACTTGTGGTGCCAGTAGTCCTTCAGAATGCAATCTTAAATGATTGTAAGCTGATTTAATAGAAACCTGTCCTGAAGAACTGAACCCCCACACAATTCTATCCTGTTTATCTAAGTAAATAGGAATAGCCATTATCTAAGTAAATAGGAATAGCCAGTATTTGCAACACCGAGGTAAAACTGTTAACTTTTTGTTGGTCCCTTTAAACAACAATAAAAGACTAGAGGGGGAGGGTGAATAGTCTTTTCAAACTTTCGTCGTTTAAAAAATTTATCACCAATGTCTTATTACTTTTTAGTAATGAGTTTGCTGATACTTAACTTTCTCAGCAAATACTAGTTACTTTTCAGTAACGAGTTTTACTGATACTTAAAAACAGAGTTCGGAAGTCTTTGTACAATAAGTACTTTAACAGTAAGTGATAGTTTCAGCAAGTGAGAAGAGTGACCGTGTACAGATAGATATGCTTGCTGAAAACTAAATGTATTAAAGTAAATCACACAAACACTTTTGTAGTGGTATCTGAGAGTGGCGTAATCTCTCAACTAATCCACTTTGTCCTTTCTAGGACTGAATCAACTAAGATAAGTTTGAGGTTCCTTACAACACCTATCTAGAGCGATTCTACAGAAACCAAAGCACACTTGCTTCGTTTCCAACCTAACTAGAGAACGAAACCTTGTTCTCCACCAAACTTGGGACTTATAATCAGCAACACTATGCTTGATTAAATTCCCCCTGAATTTCACGCCTGAAAAAGGGTGTTTATCCGTTAGAAAGGTTTGGGATGAGATAACTTGATTATAACTTATTCAGCTACAACAAGTAATCTAAGAAACAAAACTTTGAATACTTTGCAGTAAACAAGTTAGATTGTTTCTGGTGAGACTTGTTCTTGTTCGAAAGAAAGAACACTTAACTAATTTCTTAGCCGTGAATGTTCTACTTCTTCACAATTAGCTTTTTCAAGCTTTAAGTCTTGGAACGGATCAATGGCAGTGAAGAGTATAGAAGGGTTTGAGTGTTTAAGCACAAGTGAGAGTTTGATCATGTTGTTGACACACTTCAACTCTTTGCCGGATGACCTCTATTTATAGTGAATCAAGGGAGTCGTTTGAATTTCAAATTCTAAGGCTTTGTTCCTTAATATGTCACTATCTTGCTTTTGTACTTTCAGCAGCGTCCTTTATTTGTCTTCTAGTCTTCATGTTCTTCGCATGCTTACTTTGCATTTAATGTTCATTTGAATGAAATTCAAATATGAACGTTGGAGCGCAAATGCAAGTACTTTCAGCAAGGAGGTCACATATGTATTTCAGCAAGCGGTCAGTCTCAGTTTCAGCAAGCACAACCTACTCTGTCATTTAGATTTTCACTTATGCAAGCTGTTGCTGAAGTTTCCACTTTCTGAGCAACATGTGCCTTTGTAGATACCATCTTCAGAAATCTTCTTTAGTCTTCAGTCTTCGAATTCTTCAAGTTTCTAAACGGTTCTAGTTCTTCAATAGTTCGTTTGTGTAAACAATGTACATCATCAGCAAATGCTTCAATAGGTTGTTTTTCTTTTCAGAAAACAAGATACATCATAAGCGGAACTAAAGCACCTAACTAGTACCTACACTAAGTCTTCAGCAAACGTTCCTCTTTTACAATGTCCTTAAAATTCTAAATTCCTATGGACCTTAAGAGTACTAGTTATTGGACTTTCCTTAATTTAGCATGGTTGATTGATCATCAAGATTACAAGTTTTTCTAGGAAACTTGTAATTTTGATGAGCAATTAACCATGCTAAATTAAGAAAAGTCTAGTAACTAGTACTCTTAAGGTCCATAGGAATTTAGAATTTTAGAGGACATTGTAAAAGAGGAACGTTTGCTGAAGACTTAGAGTAGGTGCTAGATAGGTGTTTTAACCGCTTATGATGTATCTTGTTTTCTGAAAAGAAAAACAACCTATTGAAGCATTTGCTGATGATGTACTTTGTTTACACAAACAAACTATTGAAGCATTTAGAACCGTTCAGAAACTTGAAGAATTCGAAGACTGAAGACTAGAATATTTATGAAGATTGGTATCTACAGAGGCACATGTTGCTCAGAAAGTGGAAACTTCAACAACAGCTTGCATAAGTGAAAATCTAAACGACAGAGTAGGTTGTGCTTGCTGAAACTGAGACTGACCACTTGCTGAAAAACATATGTGACCTCCTTGCTGAAAGTACTCGCATTTGCGCTCCAACGTTCATATTTGAATCTTGTTCAAATGAACATTAAATGCAAAGCATGCACGCGAAGGACATGAAGACTAGAAGACAAATAAAGGACGCTGCTGAAAGTACAAAAGCAAGATAGTGACATCTTAAGGAACAAAGCCTTAGAATTTGAAATTCAAACGGCTCCCTTGATTCACTATAAATAGAGGTCATCCGGCAAAGAGTTGAAGTGTGTAAACAACGTGATCAAACTCTCACTTGTGCTTAAACTCACATACCCTTCAAATACTCTTTACTGCCATTGATCCGTTCCAAGACTTAAAGCTTGAAAAAGCTACTTTTGAAGAAGTAGAACATATACGGCTAAGAAATTAGTTAAGTGTTCTTTCTTTCGAACAAGAACAAGTCTTGACACCAGAAACAATCAAACTTGTTTACTGCAAAGTATTCAAAGTTTTATTTCTTAGATTACTTGTTGTAGTTGAATAAGTTATAATCAAGTTATCTCATCCCAAACCTCTCTAACTGAAAATACACCCTTTCAGGCGTGAAATTCAGGGGGAACTTAATCGAGCATAGTGTTGCTGATTAAAAGTCCCAAGTTTGGTGGAGAACAAGGTTTCGTTCTCTAGTTAGGTTGGAAACGAAGCAAGTGTGCTTTGATTTCTGTTGAATCGCTCTAGATAGGTGTTGTAAGGAACCTCAAACTTGTCTTCGTGGATTCAGTCCTAGAAAGGACAAAGTGGATTAGTTGAGAGATTACGCCACTCTCAGATACCACTATAAAAGTGTTTGTGTGATTTACTTACTGCATTAGTTTTCAGAAAAGCATATCTATCTGTACATTGTTACTCTGTTCACTTGCTGAAACTATCACTTACTGACAAAGCACTTATTGTACAAAGACTTCTGCTCTCTGATTTTAAATATCAGCAAAACTCGTTACTGAAAAGTAACTAGTGCTTGCTGAGAAAGTTAAGTATCAGCAAACTCATTACTGAAAAGTAATAAGTCGTTGCTGAGAAAGTTTTTAAACGACGAAAGTTTAAAAAGACTATTTTCCCAACATATCACCAATACTCATCTTCTCAACATACAACCTCCTCAAGCTCTCTCAAGCATCCTGCCGCAATCATCCTCTCGGTAATCGACCACGGCAGCAGCTCACGGATTCATCCACGGCCTCCAACGGAATTAGATCCAGCTCACGGATGGTGCTCGTGGTCTTATAGCAGCAGCTGCTCGCGTTGCTCTTGACTCGGAGGTGAGTTCGATTGGGGAAGTGTGAGGGTCTGAGGGATAAGGATGTTGCTAAACTTGTCTTCTAAACGAACCATGGCGATCTGGAGATGCTTTAATTTTGATGAAGGTTTCAAGTAGAGCTAATAGGAAACGGGCAACAACCAAGTCAAGTTGAAGGTGCCTTCAAGGAGATGATTTAATTTTGATGCAAGATTGGATTTGTACTTGTGTTAGTCTTTTAATTTACTGTAATTGATTATTGATGGGATCTTGTTTCTTGTTCTTGAGATAAATGAAGAAAAGCTTCTTTTTTTTTTAATTATTTTCGGATTAATCGGATTAATCCGAAACCGATCCGAAATTTCGGTTCGGATTGGACAAAATTTCACTGTTCGGTTCGGTTCAATCTGAAGTTCGGTTCGGTTTTGAACCGAACTGCCCCATGCCCAGCCCTATCCACGGATGAACAGCCTATCGGAAGAATGCTAGTATATTCTTTGTGTGAACAAGAAGACGGGCCGGCGATTCCTCCCGTGAGGTGGCGCGCGTGTGTCTTTAGAGAGGAGGGGAGAGCTTTTATTTTCTCTAAGAAAACTGGGTAGAATAATTGTGTGCAAAACTGTATCCAAAGCTCTCTAATAGTCTACTATGCATAGTAGTCAATAGAAGCCTAAAGCATAAGCAATTAGACTTCGTAAAGGAATAAGAATCTAATTCTTATCGCACAAGGAAACCAATATCAAGTCTAGATTCATTCCCAATCAAATTAAAACTCAATCAGGAAAATCTAACTTATCCCTTGGAATTCTAATAGAGGAACGAATCGAACTCCTTCCCCTACCTTATCCATGCGCGCGCGCCTCCTAGGGACAGTAGGTGGGTCCCAATTTTGGGACCCACTTATAGTTCTAAGGCAATTCAAACTCCAAGTAGATTTTGCCCAAGTGCATATGTTAATTCTAAATTAACATATCCTTTCTAATCAAACCTCTATTATATTTCCAAAATATAAGTTTTAATTGTATTTACATAACATACAATTAATCAGCCAATTCAATTAATAATTCCAAATCATCAATTGAGCCACCATATATTATAATTAATTCCAAATCAATTATAATCCATCAATCACAATTAATTCCAAATTAATTGCGATTCCATCTTCAAGGATATTCTGATAAGCTGAATCACCACATAGTGTGACCCATAGGGCCTCATCGTATTAAGCAAGTCCTAGACTAGGCAACATGGAATTCCTAGACGGTTCCATTTGCAATATTAATACGTGAGGACGTTTGAGAGGTTTCTCAAAGCTAACCCTTTCGTTGCGAAGCCTGTTGCGCTCAACACGGCGATGGTAACGTCCCTTCATCTGACTTGCTCGAATGTATCTAGGATCGATGAAGTGTCTATCCCAATAATACATCCACGGGCGTCTCAGGGAGTTGCTTGGTTAAGATATACTTATGACCATCATAATATATCATTTGCACTGGCCAGTGACTTTACCAACACAACTATGCAGACTATGAGCAGTGCTCTCCTGTGCTACACTTATCATCCCCATTTGTATGAGAGATGAATCATTCACAGAATCACTTATCATCCCCATTTGTATGTAGCCATAATCCTGGATCGTGTCTTAGGTCAGCTGCTTATTCAGAGCTGACATCGACGGGTCCACCAAGGATATGGGGCAACAAATGTGATGATAAAGTCCTGTAAGTACAAAGGACGACTGGCATCACTTCGACAACTCACCAGTTCCCATAGACACTTCGGTGTAGCAATGTACTCGGCTTCTTTCGATGCTTCTGATGCAGCAATGTACTCGGCTTTTGTGGATGAGTCAGCAACCGTGGCTTGCTTAGAACTCTTCCAACAGACAGCTCCTCCGTTCAATTTGAATACGTATCCTGTCTGTGACTTAAAGTCATCAGGATCTGATTCAAATCCAGCGTCGACATACCCAGACATCTTTAATTCTAGTTCTCCACCAAACACCAAGAACATCTCTTTAGTCCGTCGAAGGTATTTAATAATGTTCTTTACAGCAGTCTAGTGAAGTACTCCCGGATTCTGTTGGTGTCGACAAGTGACACTAAGCGCATATGCCACATCAAGCCTTGTGCAATTCATTGCATACATTATAGACCCTACTGCCGAAGCATAGGGCACACGACTCATTGCATTTCTTTCTTCATCATTTTTAGGACCATCCTTAACTGATAAGACAATCCCATGCCTAGCTGGGAGAAAGCCTCTCTTTGAGCCGTCCATCTTATAACGCTTCAGTATTTTGTCGATGTAGGTGGACTGTGTCATACCTAACATCCTCTTGGATCTATCTCTAAAGATCTTGATCCCTAGGATGTAGTTCGCTTCACCCAAGTCCTTCATCGAGAAGGTACTTGATAACCAAACTTTAGTCTCTTCTAGCATAGAGACATTGTTTCCCATGATCAAAATGTCATCTACATAAATGATCATGAAAACAACTCCTTTGTCGCTGTGTCTAGCGTAGACACAAGGATCTTCCTTGCTTCTGATGAAGTCAAACGATTTGACAGCTTCATCAAAGCGGATATTCCAGCTCCTTGACGCTTGCTTTAGCCCATAGATGGATCTTTGTAATTTGCATACAGCAGTTGGCCTGGTTTTACTAATAAAACCTTCCGGTTGTACCATATAGACCTCTTCCTCAAGGTTGCCATTGAGGAAGACAGTCTTTACATCCATCTGCCAGATTTCATAATCATAGTAGGCAGCTATTGCAAGTAGAATTCGAATGGACTTCAATTTTGCTACCGGTGAAAAGGTTTCATCGTAATCGATGCCATACTTTGCGTGTAGCCTTTCGCCACAAGCCTAGCTTTGTGCGTTTGTACCTTGCCATCGGCATCTGTCTTTCGTTTAAAGACCCATTTTCACCCAATAGGTCTAACCCCTTGGGGCAAGTCTACCAAGTTCCAAACTTGGTTCTGGTACATTGAATCCATTTCTAATCCCATGGCCTCTTGCCATTTGTCTGACTCAATATCAATTATTGCCTCTTTGTAGGTCTCGGGATCTTCCCGATCTGATAAGCCGACATCAAGTTCACTGATGTCTTCTATCATAAGGCTTTGCTTCTGAGGTCCTCTTAGGATCCTCTTCGACCTACGGAGCTCGACTTGTTCTGGTGCTTTTCTTTTCTGGCTTCGTGTAACACGAACATTAACAGTGGGTACTGATGCAGCTGGTCGTCGGGCGCGACCCTGTTCCCTTGCGGGAGGTTGCTCTTGTGCAACTTGTTGCACCGGTTGGTTGACAACGGGTTCCATTGGTGTTGTTTCAACTGTTGATCTAATCACAGGACTCCCACTGACTATGACATGCCTAGCAAGTGTCATATCATCACCCTTGTCTGCTTCGAAAGCTCCCACTGAACTTGAGTCCAAATCAGAAGATTTAGAGACCTCATGTTCGCGCGTGTCAAAATCTTGAATTTATTCAAGTTCTATCATGTCATCTAACCTCTCTTCTTCGAGGTATTCAGCTTCTAAAAACTTCACGTTTCTAGATACGATCACCTTGTGATCTTCAGCATGATAAAATTCATAGCCTCTCGTCTGACGAGGATAGCCTATGAAATAAACTTTGACACCTTTGGCATCTAACTTATCAGTGAGCATCAGTTTGACTATCGCAGGACAGCCCCAAGGTCTAAGATAGCCTAGTGAAGGCTTCTTTCCCTTCCATAACTCGTAAGGAGTTTTCTCCACTGATTTAGATGGCACACGGTTCAGAATGTAGATTGCAGTTTGTAGTGCATATCCCCACAGATACTTTGGAAGAGTCGAGAATCCAATCATTGATCTTACCATGTCTAACAGGGTTCGATTCCTCCTCTCAGACACACCATTTAACTGTGGTGTTCCAGGAGGAGTCCATTGCGATTGAATTCCATTTTCCTTCAAGTAGTCGATAAATTCTTCACTAAGGTATTCACCTCCTCGATCTGATCGAAGAGTGACTATCCTTAGGTTCAATTCATTCTCGACCTCATTCCTAAACTCCTTGAATTTCCCAAAGGTCTCGAATTTATTCTTCATAAGATAAATATATCCATACCTTGAGAAATCGTCAGTAAAGGTAACGAAGTAAGGATAACCCCCACGTGCATGGACTTTAAAAGGTCCACATACATCGGTATGTATGAGCTCTAAGCAGCGAGTGGAACGAGCACCTTGTCCAACAAAAGGTTTGTTCGTCATCTTACCCTTAACACATGATTCGCATGTACCATATGATTCAAAATCAAAATGGTTCTAAGTAGTCCAACTTCCTAGTCTTTGAATCCGTGTTTCATTGATATGGCCTAGCCGACAATGCCATAGATAAGATGGATTATTCTTCCTACTTGGAGACGGTTGTTTGTTATGTATTTGAAATAAAGGTAGACTACTTTGCAAAATATATAAACCATTCACCAAGCGAGCTTTTCCATAATACTGATCATTTAATGAAAAATAACAAGTATTATTCGCAAATCGAAAGGAAAAATCCATATTGTCTAACAATGGAATGGAAATAATATTTCTGACAATGGATGGAACAAAATAAACATTATCAAGTTCTAAACATTGTCCCGAAGGTAAATCTATCTTGTTGCGTCCAACGCGTTTGGCTTCAACTGGATTGCCGTTCCCAACATGCAAGTCGATTTCACCTTGCTTGACTAGCCTGTGATCAATTAGCCCCTGCACATTATTACAAATGTGTGAGCCACAGGCTGTATCTAATACCCAACCATTGGAGTCAAAAGTAGTCATGTTCATTTCAATAACAAACATACCTGAGACAGAAGCCGATGGCTTCTTAGCTTGATCTGCCCTAAGCTTAGGGCAATCTTTATTCCAATGTCCTTTCTGCTTACAGAAAAGACATTCATCTGTGCGCACCCTTCCGCTTCTATTGAACTTCCTTTTCTGGTTCGGACGCTTAGGCTTATCACTCCAAGTGTTAGCCTTGGCTCCCGACTTTCCCTTACCCTTAGCACCTTTGTTTCTCGGGTTTGGGTTAGACGGTTGCCCAACAAGCATGATCGACTTTTCCTTCTTAGGAAGAGTTTGATCATATGTCTTCAGCAGATTATGAAGTTCAGGCAGTGTTACGTCCTTCGCATTCATCATGTAATTAATGATGAACTGCGAATACGAACTCGTCAATGATTGAAGGACAAAGATCACCATGATCTTGTTATCTAGCTTAACGCCGGCATCGGCAAGCTTTTCAAAGAGACCAATCATTTTGAGAACATGCTCAGACATGTTCCCTCCTTCACTGAGCTTGCATCTGTGTATCTCTTTGATCAAATCAAATTGAACACTTCTAGCTGTCGTCTTAAAGAGCGACTCAAGATGCTTCAGCATCTCATACGGCAACATGCTTTCATGTTGCCTCTGCAGCTCATTGCTCATTGCCGCCAGCATAATACACTACGCGGATCTAGCATCCTCAAGATGCTTATCAGATTTTGCCTTGTTGGCTTGATTCCAAGCAGCAACCTGATCGGCAGTCTGATTTTCGGGGCACAAGGGAATGACCTCGTCCAAGACGTACTCAATCTTTTCGTACCTCAGCACCAAATGTATATTCCTGATCCAATCTAGGAAGTTTGGTCCGGTCAAAATTTACTTCTCTAAGACAGCACGGAGCGAGATACTCGCCATTTCTAATATCCTAAGGAGAATTAATATAGAACGAAAATAATAAATCAACTATTGAAATATTATTTCTAAATACACAGTCAACATAACTAAACAACAAGGTCCTTTAGCTGTTTAGCTCCCACTATTTTCACATATGCTTGCCCCCACAACAAACATATGGGTAATGTCCAACAAGTTACCGTAGTGGCCAAGATCCAAATCCATACTATGCTATACTCCAACGGGGGCTGGTCGCATAGCATAATATGACCGGTAGGACTACCCAATTGCGTCACGCAACTCTTGGTTGTTAAATCTAATTTAACCCGATGCCCTACATACTGTACCTATCGAGGTCGCTAGATACAATATGCAGTAAGTCATAACCATAGGCTTACTCTAATCTGACGATCACTGCGAGTCTGTAAGACGAGGTTGCCAATACAAGAAAACGCAATGAAAGTTCAGAATTAAAGCACCCTATGGAAAGCATCTCAGAAATACATATATATATATATATTTCTGTACTTATATTGGTTGGGGCTTGTAGCTTGAGGGTTGTTATCAGTCATCTACAAACAAATAAGGGCGCCGCCTACCCATCATGCATGAACGGTCTACACGTAATGGATGCCGCCTACCCATTCTAGTTCTAAACGCGGTCAAGCACATAATGGGTGCCGCCTACCCATACATAAATATGCGGTCCGACATATAAGAGGGCGCCGCCTACCCTCGCATGCATAGCGGTCGAACGGAAAGTAAAATACTTGGTATTTAAACATGCATTGTCAAACAATAGCATATCGAGCATATGAAACAAGTAGTAGCCTATGTGGATGACAAATGAATTCATAATTTTATTAAGAAAATTATAATCCCATACTTATAATCTCTATGAAATAATTGAAAGTTTGGACTAGATTGAATAATCGAAAATTCTATTGACCAAATAGCAATTTTTGAAAACACGAAGGACTTAATTGTAATTTTTTTGAAACCTTGGATATGTTAAATCTAAAATTCAAAAGTTGAAGGACTAATTTGCAATAAACAATAAACTGATAAATTACAAATAAACCCTTTAACTTTATACTAATTAAATTTAACCCCTCTAGTTAAAAACAATTACAATTATATCATATTTATATTCCAAATATAAAATTAATTCCTCAAGACTTTCAAAATTCGATTTTGGGTCCAACCCGAAAATATATATATATATATATATATATATATATATATATATATATATATATTTTTTTTATTTTTTTAAACATGGGACGGGACCTAGTCCCCTCCCAACGGTACCCGCGGCACCGGGCGCCCAGCGCCCGCGGCACGCGGGTACCGGCCCCACGGTCCCGGGCGACCGGCGCCCGCGGCACGCGGGTACCTGTGCCGCGGGTTTGTCAGTTCCGGTTCAAGCAAATAAATTTGTTATTTAGCCAAAGGCAATTCACAACTACAACGAAAACCGTAGTGTAGCAGTAGAATAACCTCGAGTGTCGTTCTCTCAGAACTATAACTAGTTTTATCTATTTAACTAGAGAATATAAAAACAGCAGACGTAAAAGCAAAGGGGTTTCTAACAGGTAATGGAGATTGGTGATAGTATGATCCTTCAAAGAATAACGGGTCGATAATCATGCGTAAATTCCTCGGTCTTGCATGGAGATCTCTGATCAATCTAATGTCCTGTTGCAATTATTAAGCACTACGAAGATAATGATACTGACAAGTCAAGCACTATTGTCCAATTGTGTTCCGTAATTATTCAACACTACGAAGATATACACGCGCCTAGGTTGACGAGGGTCCAATTGTGCATAATAATTAATACAACATACGAGAATTTAGGCTGAGCCTGATCAACGAAATAAAGCAATAACACGGAGTATAATGCGCGATATAGCCATTAGCATGATTATCTTCCCTTCGCTAAGAATTCACATACTACCACCAATGATAAGTTTAGCTACTCATAATAGGCATGCAATCAACAGAAATCATAGAAGAAAACATGTTGAAAGATAATAGAGATAAGTAGAATAAACTGTAAGATACAATGTTACCGAAGGTTGTCAATCTCCGAAGAATTGCGATCCTACAAGCTCCAAACTGCTATGAAAAAATGTCCCCTAAGCTACGAACCCCCAGAACAGGCTCTGGGAAGTCCCTACCTAAAACTACAGAGAAAGGTGAGAAAGTAGGTCTGGAAAAGTATGAATTTCGGAGAAAATCTGAGCAACTATATATAGGCCCCGAAATACTGTGGGGCGATTCGCCCCACGTCCCCGGTGGTTTGCCCGGGAGTGTTTTTCGCGGAATTCCGCGTTTTCGACGCGTTTTTGGATTTCTTCCCCTTTCCGGACTCGGTTTCTGTCTTCTAGTGGCCTTCTAACCTCCAGATTCGACCCCTAGACTCCAAATCCTATCCGGAAACCTTCAGATACTCCAAATAGGCTTCTGGAACACCAATTCCTTTTCAACTTCAATATAATTGCCCGGAAATCCTCGATTTTCACCAAAACCTGTAAAATAAAATCTAAAGAGAAACGTGACACTATTCTAATAAAATGCACTAAAATATAGCTAATATAACACAGAGGATAGCTAAAATAGGTGAAAAAGACTCGAATGAAAGTGTAAAATACACATTCATCAAACTCCCCAAACCGAACCTTTGCTTGTCCTCAAGCAACTAAGCTAGACTCTAATACAAAGAACAATGCAAGACACAAAATGGAGTCTCATGCCAAATAAAATGAACTAATCTACTGAATCTATAAAAAAACATATGAACAAAAACCATATAAATTAAAGCGTGAATATAGGTTGAAGAATACCTCGATTGACTTATACACATCCACATAAGCACTTATGTCAAGACAAGATAGTCTCTCATAACATTCTCTACCTGGACCTAGTCAGTGACGACGTAATGAAGCATGCTAAGATACGAATGGTTGTCCCGTGCCTATGAAACTGAGGACTTACTGCTGTTCCACCATGTTAAGACTTTCCCTCAAAGAGGTCGAACCGGTACTGGCTCTCATCAAACGAAGGAGGGTTCCCTATAAAAGATAACACTCCCCTATTCTACCCATCTCTCAAGTAAAGTCTTAAGCTATTCACCACTTCCTGAATGGCAGGACGAGGGTGGTCTAGAACAGATGACGCTCAAGAACAAAAGACAAAAAATAGAAAATTACAACACGATTACGAACATTACAAGAATTGAAAAATGAGACACAACATTTTGCTAAACTGCTATTTGGCTTTTTTTGGACCCTTCTTTGCTTTTTTGGGGTCTTTTCTCTTTTTTTTCTTTCCAGATTCTTTTTTTTCTTTTTCTTTTTCTCTTTTTTTTCTAGGAATTTTTCTTTCTTTTTTTTTGATTTTTTTTTTTAGCCAGCAGTAGCATGACAAAAAGAGAAACAAAATGACTCACACGACTTCCCCAAACCTATTCGAAAGAATAGGTTGGAGTACAAATTTTACGAAAAAGGAAAAATAAACTCACGATACGAAAATGGAAAACGAAAAACAAGTCTATGATGGTGTAACCCCCTCCCCAAACCTATTCGGAAGAATAGGTTATAAACAAAGGATCACACAACCTCACACTACCTCCTTCCTAGGCATTTAGCAATCCCAAAGCATGGTGAAGACTTGTTGCGTCTTAGGTACATAATTACTTGGGAAAACAACCATAAGACCCTAACATGCATCATCCTATTATAAAGGCCTTCGTGAACCGCAGTAGAGAAAACACCACTAAGTGATGTCGAGACTACCAAGCTTAACTAAGTGCAATACATAAATGTGACAAGCCAAGCGAGAAAAACCTCAAACTAATTCATAGAGATGAAGCATACGATTAATGGCATAGTTAGTTGATCTACCCAATAAAAAGTTCAAAAAATTCGGCAATAAACTCCATATAAAACATGCAAGACTATCCTAGGAAAGCAGTAAACGTGCAAATGCAAAAAATTTCACGAGTTATCATAACCAAGATAAGTATAGAGATAACCAGCGATAACCTCCTCCCAAACATGAACGTCGTCGCTCGTCCCGAACGTCGAAAGTGGATCCAATGAAAGAGCTAATGCTTGTATAAGTGACCTATAATACTCAATCAAACTCGTGAGAAAACAAAACAACAAAACACACTAACCTTCAGTGGAGGCGGTAAGGGTAAGCTCAAGGTGATCAACCTCCCTTTGATCACTAGATATCTCGAAGTACGACTTCACTCGCTGGCCATTCACCTTGAAGGTATTGTCCGTCTTTGGATCAAAGGGTTTTACAACTCCATGGGGAGCAACTTCGATAATTTCGTACGGTCCATCCCAACGAGTACGGAGCTTTCCAGGAAATAGTCGAAGGCGAGAATTAAATACCAAAGCTTTTTGTCCAGGAATCAATTCCTTACGTACTATACCACGATCATGATACTTCTTAGTACGTTCCTTGTAGATCTTGGAATTTTCATAAGCACCTAGTCGTAATTCATCAAGCTCATCTAGTTGCAACAATCGTTCCTCGCCAGCTTTTCCCATATCAAGATTGAGTGCTTTTATGGCCCAATATGCCTTGTGTTCCAGTTCTACGGGAAGATGACATGATTTCCCATACACAAGTCTGTACGGAGTGGTCCCGATCACCGTCTTGTAGCTAGTCCTGTATGCCCAAAGTGCATCATTCAATTTTCCTGCACAATCCTTCCTACTAGGCTTCACTACTCGCTCCAGGATCTTCTTGATTTGACGGTTGCTGACTTCGACTTGTCCCGACGTCTGTGGGTGATAAGGTGTAGAGATACTATGGTGGACACTGTATCTCTTAAGAAGGGAGGCAAACGTTCTATTGACGAAGTGTGACCCTCCATCGCTGATGATTGTCCTGGGGCACCCAAATCTCGAGAATATTACTTCCTTCAAGAACTTCATAACCACTGCGCCGTCATTTGTTTTTGTAGGAATTGCCTCCACCCATTTAGTCACATAGTCCACTGCAACAAGAATGTATTCATAGCCTCCACTGGATGGAAATGGTCCCATAAAATCAATGCCCCATACATCGAAAGGTTCTACCACTAGATTCCCTTGAAGGGGCATTTCATCTTTCTTGCCGATACCACCACCTCGTTGACATGGGTCACAATTCTTCACAAAACTTCGAGCATCTTTGTATATTGTTGGCCAGAAAAATCCTGCTTGCAGTACCTTGCGTGCTGTTTTCAATCCACTGTAGTGCCCCCCACAATTAAGCTCATGGCAATGCCTCAGTACACTTTGTTGCTCTTCTTGTGGCACGCATATTCTGAGAATCCCATCAGCTCCTTCCTTGAATAGATGCGGATCATCCCATATGTAAGTCCTGCATTGCTTGGCAAGAGCTCTCTTGTCCGAGGTTGAAAAGTTAGTGGGGCAAATATTCATAGCCAAATAGTTTACAATATCTGCATACCATGGCTCTTCATTAGCCTTCATTAAGTGCTCATCGGGGAGGTCTTCATTGATGGGTATCGGATCAATAGGGATATTAGGTATTCTAGATAAATGATCTGCTACTAAATTCTCCCTACCAGCTCTATCCACTATGGTCAAATCAAAGTTTTGCAGCAAAAGGACCCAACGGATTAATCTAGGCTTAGAATCTTGCTTAGCTATCAAATATCTCAAGGCAGCATGATCAGTATGGACATTCACAGGATGGCCAATTAAATAAGACCTAAACTTTTGTAAAGCAAAGACAACAGCTAAAAATTCCTTTTCAGTAGTTGTATAATTAACCTGCGCAGAGTCTAGGGTCTTACTAACATAATAAATCACACGATACTGCTTGTCAACTTTTTGGCATAAAACAGCACCCATAGCAAAATTCGAAGCATCACACATAATTTCGAAAGGAAGATTCCAATCAGGCGGCACAACAATGGGAGCAGAAACAAGCTTTTCTTTAAGGGTATTAAAAGCAACTAAGCAATCATTAGAGAAATGGAAAACCACATCTTTAGCAAGCAAGCTACTTAAAGGTTTAGCAATTTTCGAAAAATCTTTAATAAACCTCCTATGAAAATCTACATGGCCAAGAAAAGATTTCAATTCTTTCACACAAGTAGGTGGGGGAAGTTTTTCAATGATTTCGATCTTAGCCTTGTCTACCTCAATACCTCTTTCAGAAACTACATGTCCTAGAACAATGCCTTCTCTAACCATATAATGACTCTTCTCCCAGCTTAAGGTCAAGTTGCATTCAATGCACCTTTTCAAAACTAGATCTAATCTTTGCAAGCATTCATCAAATCAATCACCAAAAAGGGAAAAATCATCCATGAAAACTTCAACAAATTTAGTTACCATGTCAGAGAAAACAGAAAGCATGCACCTTTGAAAAGTGGCGGGAGCATTGCATAGTCCAAATGGCATCCTCCTATAGGCAAATGTTCCGAATGGGCAAGTGAATGTCGTCTTCTCCTGATCCTCCGGTGCAATCGGAATCTGGTAGAAACCTGATAAACCATCAAGAAAACAATAAAACTTCCGCCCCGCAAGGCGGTTTAGCATGTCATCTATAAATGGTAAAGGGAAGTGGTCTTTTTAGTGGCGGCATTTAATCTTCTATAGTCAATGCACATCCGCCATCCAGTGGTCTTCCTAACCGGTACTAATTCTCCCTTCTCATTCTCTTCCACCGTGACTCCCGATTTCTTAGGGACTACATGTACCGGACTCACCCATCGACTATCAGGAATGGGATAAATCATATCAGCATCTAGCAACTTGATCACTTCTTTTTTTACCACCTCTTGCATGGCTGGATTTATCCTTCGCTGAGGGTTTGACATCTTGTTCTAGAGTGATGTTGTGCACGCATCTTGTAGGACTAATTCCTTTGATATCGCTGATCCCCCATCCTATAGCTGCGGAATTTTCCTTCAATACTTCAATCAGCTTACTTTCCTCATTGTCGGAGAGATGTGAGGAGACAATCACAGGCTTTTTCTGATTTTCTCCTAAGTACACATACTTGAGGTGCGCAGGAAGCGGTTTCAATTCTAAGCTAGGTTCTTCAGGAAACACACTTTCTTCTTCTTCTTCATCTAAAGGTTCAAGTACCTCTTCTCCTGCGGGAATTTCTGGGGTGCTATCCATTATTTCAACTAGTTCCCTTGCTTCTTCGGTCATGTAGCATGTCTCAGCTTGCATTGTTAGTGCCTCCTCAAGTGGTTCACGATTACCATGGCAATGATGAAATTTTGGAATTATGGATTCGTAGCAATCGATAAATTTTAACTCTTCCGCAACTTCCTTATCTCTGATGCTACATCCTACCAACTCAATCTTCTCGCCCATTACCTCCATGGTTATTTTCTTGCCCTTAAGTTCAAGGCATGTGTTGGTAGTTTCCATGAATGGTCTCCCAAGTAGTACTACGTGCTCACGGATATGGCTCTTTCCCTCGTCCGCGGACTTCATTACTACAAAATCAGCTGGGATTATCAATTTGTCCACTTTCACAAGGATGTCTTCTATTATCCCGACTGGCCTCTTCACACTTTGGTCTGCCATTTGGACGACCATATCAGTTGGTGTCAATTCTCCGAGTTCCAGGGCCTTGTATACTGAATACGGCATTAAGTTAATGCTAGCTCCTAAGTCTAGCATTGCTTTCGTAGTTCGTCCATTCCCTAAGGCGATGTCGATGATGAAGCTTCCAGAATCCTTTTTCTTCATGGGCAATCCGGCAATCGAGTTGACTGTTTCAACCCCATTTACTTCCTTTCCTGAAGTAATCCTTTTGTTCTTGATCTCACGAAAGAATTTCGTATAAGCTGGAATGTTTTGGATTAATTCTAAGAGAGGCACATTGACTTCCACTTTTGACAGGCGTTGGAATAGGGGTGAATCTTGAATATCCTTCTTGGCTGGTTTGATCCGACTCGGGTATGGCACATGTGGCTTCGGAGGCACATATGGATTGGAAGATTTGTGAAGTTCTCCTGGCATACTAGTTCCTACCTCGACTTCGTCATCATCTATGTATATTACAGATGGTCTTGGTTCATCATTCCTTTCTGGAACTTTTTGAGGTTCTTTGGAACTTCCGCTAACCTCTTGTTCTGTGCTTGGTCTTGTATTGTCGATCTCAGTAGATTCCACCCGTTTAGGACGTACGAAGTTAGGAATTTTGGTCATCTTGCCTCCTCGGAGCAGTAGATTCACCTCTTCGCACTCATTCTCCTTAGTAGCAACAGCTGGAGGTTGCTCGGGATCAGTTTTGGGTGTCTCATCGGGAGGACTAGGATTGACCGGTTCCATGGAGTTGGGGGGTGATTCGCTCCTCACCTCGCGTGGTTTGCTCACTACTTCCTGGGGGGTATCCTCGACTTCTTTACCGCACCTTCCACACTTCAGTAAGCTAAGTTCTTTGATAAGTTGCTCAGTTACTTCGATTGCTTCAAAAGCCTTTTCGATGCGAAGATTGTTCTCAGCTTGCCCTGCGTGTGCTATCTCGAAAACACTCTCAATGGCTTTAATCCCTGCGTAAAACGCAAGTTCCTCCTCCTCACTGATGTCTTCGTCCTCAGAATATCCTTCGTATAACCCGTCAGTTTCGTCTTGATTTGAGTATATGTTGGCGACTTCATTCGACATTATTTTCTTGGATTGTGCGGATCCATTGGCGTACTTTTGAAAGACTTTCACTGCCTCTTCAACTGTACATTCTTCTAAACCTCCACACATCCCATCCACTTGAAGCCTAACTTCATCTCGTAGTCCTCCAATAAAAAACCAAATCAGCTCCCCATCGTCGAAACGGTGGTGGGGGCACTCACGTTTATACAGCTCAAAACGTTCATAGGTGTCACAGAACCGCTCGTATTCTCCTTGCTTGAAGTATTCGATCCGATTCCGTAGTGCAATTGTCTCATGGTAAGGCATGAAACGTGCCAAGAACTCCTCTACTACTTGGCCCCAGGTCTTCAGTGATCCTGGTGCTAACCTTGCTATCCATATCCTTGGTTCATATCCCAAAGCAAAAGGAAATAATTTTCTGCATAATTGATCCTCGGTCAACCCCTTTGCTGGAACTTTTTCTATCTCCTCTTCATAGGACCTGATGAAGCTTATTGGATTCATATCCTCTCCTTCTTCGAACCTTGGTATCCTTCTCACTATGGTGCTTATTACCTCGTACCCCGATAACTCTTCTTCCAAGTATATAGCTGACCCCCTCCTGACTTGCGAGAACGTAGGTGTCAAGCGGGCTTTTAAGGTCGTCATACCTGGAAATTTGTATCAGGAGTAACTCAAAACTAAAAATTAGCCTCAATAGAAATTTCGAAAATCGAGAATATTTCTAGATATCGAATACTACTAAGGCTAGGAAAGGAGAATTAGAAACAGACTAGGAAAGCAGTGTCAGAGATTAAAAAGGAAAACTAAAACTAATAGAATTAGGAATCGAAAGCTGAAAATATAAACAAATTAAACAGAAAAAAGGAGTATAGTCCCCGGCAACGGCGCCAATTTGATGAACGCGGGTTTGTCAATTCCGGTTCAAGCAAATAAATTTGTTATTTAGCCAAAGGCAATTCACAACTACAACGAAAACCGTAGTGTAGCAGTAGAATGACCTCGAGTGTCGTTCTCTCAGGACTATAACTAGCTTTATCTATTTAACTAGAGAATATAAAAACAGCAGACATAAAAGCAAAGGGGTTTCTAACAGATAATGGAGATTGGTGATAGTATGATCCTTCAAAGCATAACGGGTCGATAATCATGCGTAAATTCCTCGGTCTTGCATGGAGATCTTTGATCAATCTAATGTCCTGTTGCAATTATTAAGCACTACGAAGATAATGATACTGACAAGTCAAGCACTATTGTCCAATTGTGTTCCGTAATTATTCAACACTACGAAGATATACACGCGCCTAGGTCGACGAGGGTCCAATTGTGCATAATAATTAATACAACATACGAGAATTTAGGCTGAGCCTGATCAACGAAATAAAGCAATAACACGGAGTATAATGCGCGATATAGCCATTAGCATGATTATCTTCCCTTCGCTAAGAATTCACATACTACCACCAATGATAAGTTTAGCTACTCATAATAGGCATGCAATCAACAAAAATCATAGAAGAAAACATGTTGAAAGATAATAGAGATAAGTAGAATAAACTGTAAGATACAATGTTACCGAAGGTTGTCAATCTCCGAAGAATTGCGATCCTACAAGCTCCAAACTGCTATGAAAAAAATGTCCCCTAAGCTACGAACCCCCAGAACAGGCTCTGGGAAGTCCCTACCTAAAACTACAGAGAAAGGTGAGAAAGTAGGTCTGGAAAAGTATGAATTTCGGAGAAAATCTGAGCAACTATATATAGGCCCCGAAATACTGTGGGGCGGTTCGCCCGGTGTGGGGCGAGTCACCCCACTTCCCGGGCGGTTCGCCCGGGAGTGTTTTTCGCGGAATTCCACGTTTTCGACGCGTTTTTGGATTTCTTCCCCTTTTCGGACTCGGTTTCCGTCTTCTAATGGCCTTCTAACCTCCAGATTCGACCCCTAGACTCCAAATCCTATCCGGAAACCTTCAGATACTTCAAATAGTCTTCTGGAACACCAATTCCTTGTCAACTTCAATATAATTGCCCGGAAATCCTCGATTTTCAACCAAAACCTGTAAAATAAAATCTAAAGGGAAACTTGACACTATTATAATAAAATGCAATAAAATATAGCTAAATTAACATAGAGGATAGCTAAAATAGGTGAAAAAGACTCGAATAAAAGTGTAAAATACACATTCATCAGTCACGCAGGTACCCGGGTGCCCGCGGCACACGGGCGCCTAGCGCCCGTGCAGCGGGCACGGAGCCTGCGGTACCGCAGGCGCCGCCACCTGCGGCACGCAGGCGGCTGGCCGCCGTCTGCGTCGCGCAGGCGGCGCAGTAAAAAATATATATATTTAATATTTTTTTTTTTTGAAAAATATAAATTCTAAATTTATATAAAAAACAAAACTTTTGAAAATCGAATTAATCATAGAATCAATTGCATCCACATATCTACAAAATCATACAATATATATACGTATATACGTAATCAATTAACCTCGCTCTGATACCACTGTAAGAAAATATGGTCAGAGTTACCCCTAGGGTACGCAGCGGAATTTCAAAAAATTTCTTAACATACAGGTTAATTGATTATGCATATGTCGTATATATATAAACACGTCAATTAGAAGACTAACCTTACTTCCAAAGCAGCTTCCAAGTCTTCGTAATATTCCGGTGTATCTTCTCCTTCGTCGAAGTCGAAGATATCTACAATACTCTGTATATCTGCAAGACAATAAGAGTTAGTTTCCAGCTCCTAGAACCTCAACCTTGGTATCCACGGATGAACAGCCTATCGGAAGAATGCTAGGATATTCTTTGTGTGACCAAGAAGACGGGGCGGCGATTTCTCCGGTGAGGTGGCACGCGCGTGTGGCTTTAGAGAGGAGGGGAGAGCTTTTATTTTCTCTAAGAAAACTGGGTAGAATAACTGTGTGCAAAACTGTATCCAAAGCTCTCTAATAGTCTACTATATATAGTAGTCAATAGAAGCCTAAAGCATAAGCAATTAGACTTCGTAAAGGAATAAGAATCTAATTCTTATCGCACAAGGAAACCAATATCAAGTCTAGATTCATTCTCAATCAAATTAAAACTCAATCAGGAAAATCTAACTTATCCCTTGGACTTCTAATAGAGGAAGGAGTCGAACTCCTTCCCCTACCTTATCCATGCGCGCGCGCGCCTCCTAGGGACAGTAGGTGGGTCCCAATTTTGGGACAAACTTATAGTTCTAAGGCAATTCAAACTCCAAGTAGATTTTGCCCAAGTGCATATGTTAATTCTAAATTAACATATCCTTTCTAATCAAACCTCTATTATATTTTCAAAATATAATCTTTAATTGTATTTACATA
Organism: Plantago ovata; assembly: GCA_028274465.1. Classification (NCBI taxonomy): domain Eukaryota; kingdom Viridiplantae; phylum Streptophyta; class Magnoliopsida; order Lamiales; family Plantaginaceae; genus Plantago; species Plantago ovata. The sequence goes on from CM051458.1 coordinate 46,719,834, forward strand.
AAATACAATTAATCAACCAATTCAATTAATAATTCCAAATCATCAATTGAGCCACCATATATTATAATTAATTCCAAATCAATTATAATCCATCAATCACAATTAATTCCAAATTAATTGCGATTCCATCTTCAAGGATATTCTGATAAGCTGAATCACCACATAGTGTGACCCATAGGGCCTCATCGTATTAAGCAAGTCCTAGACTAGGCAACATGGAATTCCTAGACGGTTCCATTTGAAATATTAATACGTGAGGACGTTTGAGAGGTTTCTCAAAGCTAACCCTTTCGTTGCAAAGCCTGTTGTGCTCAACGCGGCGATGGTAACGTCCTTTCATCTGACTTGCTCGAATGTATCTAGGATCGAATAAGTGTCTATCCCAATAATACATCCACGGGCGTCTCATGGAGTTTCTTGGTTAAGATATACTTATGACCATCATAATATATTATTTGCACTGGCCAGTGACTTTACCAACACAACTATGCAGACTATGAGCAGTGCTCTCCTGTGCTACACTTGAGAGATGAATCATTCACAGAATCACTTATCATCCCCATTTGTATGTAGCCATAATCCTGGATCGTGTCTTAGGTCAGCTGCTTATTCAGAGCTGACATCGACGGGTCCACCAAGGATATGGGGCAACAAATGTGATGATAAAGTCCTGTAAGTACAAAGGACGATTGGCATCACTTCGACAACTCACTGGTTCCCATAGACACTTCGGTGTAGAGTATACATCGATGGGAGTGTCCGGTGGGTACTTCCATTGTTCGATAAACCTTCTTCGAACAACTATGCACAGTTATGGGAACGTTTCTCGATTGTCCAACAATCCGTTCCGTGGCCGTGGGATCGGCTCACACTTGCTCCAACAAGTAGAACCTCCACGCATACTAGTCTCGTCTGGTTCATTTAGACCCCTACATCCGAGATGAACCTCGACTAGGGAGAGTTTGGGATAGATGATAACTCACATAGCTCCCACTATCTGTGTGATCGGTCATCTATCCGAGGGGACATGTTTAATATCAATACAGACAGTAATAGAGATATGACATGCTGCATTCCTGGTGTAATATAAATATGAAAGCGATACTCAATAGTAAAATGCAACAAACATATATTATATTACGTTGACCTGTGTAATAGTACATATATGCCCTCTATAAGGGCACTATGCCCTTAATAAGGACTGTCTCTAGGACATATACACTATCAGGTTTAGGTGCAACGTATGAAGGTGATGATGTAATAATCTTGAGTAAAGACAAATCACCAATTTCCTTTGTACGTGCTACTGATAGTGGTCAACCAGAACTCTATCAGTTTGGTCAATCTAAGGTTGCTGAAAACTGCAATCAAGTACCTACGACCATAAAGCCCGATGTTGCTACTCAAAGTAACAAGACTTTAAAAGGAAAACAGGTTGCTGAAAAGCAAACTGTAAAGAAAAACGATGCTGTAAAGCATTCCGCCAAACAAGTTGCTGAAAAGCAATTTGTTAAGTCAAAAGGCAAGATTACTAAAAGTAATCAGAAGACCTTTGCTGACAAACCTGAATTAAGTAACGTTGCTGAGACAAAAGCTCAGCATTCTCGAAAAAGTGGACTCGGTTTTAAAACCAAGCAAAGTCAACTTTTTCATGAGTATAAGCAAAGTCAGCAAAGATACTTCAAAGAGATGAACAAAACCAAGCCTAAGAGTTCTGACAAGAATCAAAACGCTAGGGCTAGACGGAACCTTGCTAGAAAAGAACTTACTGAAAAGTATGTTCAGCAAAAAGGTCAACCGAGCAAGACACCACATCAGAAAGTGGACTTGATCAGCACGAATCAAAAGTCTTTCGGCTCAAAACCTCCTAGTTCCTCAACAAGTAGAAAACAAGTCAAAGTTGAAAAACTTAAGACTTGGGTTTCCACTGGACGCATTCTTGAACATGTTAATGGACATCCAATATTGGATAATTAACTTGTTTTCTCTTGATTGTGCAGACTTCAGCCACGGAGACAAACGATGCAATCTGGCACTTTGACAGTGGTTGTGGAAAGCACATGACGGGCAACAAGAATAACCTTATAAACTATAGACGGTGGTCTAAAGGTCCAACGATAAGGTTTGCTGGTGGAGGCTCTAGTCTACAAAAGGCTACGGTGACGTGAAGTTAGGATGCATTACCATTTCGGGAGTTCTTTATGTCAAAAATCTTAAGTTTAACCTTTTCAGCATGAGTCAATTTGCTGATAAAGGATACTTCATCAAAATCAAAAGTGATGAGTGTAAACTTATAGACTTTGAGACAAAGAAGGTTATTATGGTTGCTAGAAGATCAGGAGGCTTGTACACCGTAGATTGGTCTTCAGCAATCGTTGAAAAATGCCTTGTCTCAGATCACGATTGCCTTGCTGAAAAAGCATGGTTATGGCATAAACGAACAAGTCACCTAAACTTCAAGACGCTGAATAAGCTATCTAAAAAGGCACTTGTAGTTGGATTACCTAAGGTTACTTTCAAGAAGGATGGTGTTTGCAATGCATGTCACCAAGGAAAGCAAACCAAATCTTCTTTTAAGAACAAGGCAGTACTGTCAACTACACAACTTTTACAACTCTTGCACATGGACTTGTTTGAATATTCTTCAACAAGCTGTGCTGGTAAGAAGTATGGTCTGATGGTGGTAGATGACTATTCAAGATTCACTTGAGTAGTATTTATCAAACACAAGTCTGAAACAAGGACTGAAATACCTAATTTGCTGAATAAGCTTGAAGTCATGAAAAATGACAAGGTAAAAGTCATAAGGACAGACCATGGTACTGAGTTTGTAAACCAGTACATAACTGAGTATTGCACTTCAAAAGGCATACAACATCAGTTATCCTCAGTAAGGACACCACAGAAAAACGGTGTTGCTGAAAGGAAGAATCGCACCCTAAAAGAAGCCGCAAGAACAATGCTTGCTGGCACTGAAATAAGTGAGGCTTACTGGGTTGAAGCAATTAATACCGCCTGTTACACTCAAAACAGATGTCTGATTACTAAGGAATGCAACAAAACTCCTTATGAGTTATTTGTTGGAAGATCTCCTAATATCACTCATCTAAGAGTATTTGGTTGTAAGTGTTTCATTCTTAACAACGGTAGAGAATACCTAAGAACATTTCAACCAAAGGCAGATGAAGCGATATTTCTTGGTTACTCCTTGCATAGTAAAGCTTATAGAGTTTACAACAAAAAGGCACAAAAGATCGAAGAATCAGTGCATGTTGTATTATACGAAAAGTCACAAGGAGTGCCTGCTGAAGAAGAAATATCAGAATGTATGAAGAAGCTAATCATACATGAGCAAAGAACTGAATCTGATGCTAGGCAAATCAAGTCAATTGAACTAAATGATGATTCTGACAATGACTCTCCTCCCCCAAGTCATGACAAGATAAATATAGTTCATGACAAAGAATTTCCAGCAAAAGACGCAGTTGCTCCGGATGTTGCTGAAACTATGCAACCTCCTGTGCCTGCTGATGAGTTACCACAATCTAGCAATGCTGAACAAGCAGTTGCTGATGAACCGATCTCAGCAGAGACACAACAAAATACCAGTAGTACTGAACAAGTACATGCTGAAGAGTCACTTGCTGATGAGCAAACCTATCCAAATCCAAAGAGCAGAAAACCTGTTAACAAATGGATTAGAGATCATCCCTCTATGGATATGATTGGTGATATTGACAAACGCCAAGTGACTAGATCCAAAGTATCTACTACTCATGGACTTGCTGAAGAAGCAAATGTCATAGAAGTAGAAGATTTGTTCTCTTGCTTTGTTTCAGAAATTGAACCCAAGACCATAGAAGAAGCTCTAAAGCATTCTGAATGGATCAAGGCAATGCAAGAAGAACTGGATCAATTTGAAAGGAATAAAGTCTGGAAACTTGTACCTCTTGCTGAAGGCAAGAAAGCTATTGGTACAAAGTGGGTGTTCAGAAATAAACTGAGTGAGTCCGGTGAAGTAACAAGGAACAAAGCACGTTTGGTTGCTGAAGGTTACTGTCAGACTGAAGGATTGGACTATGATGAGTCTTATGCACCAGTTTGCAAGATTGGATGCAATTAGACTTTTCTTGGCCTTTCCTGCTCACAATGACTTCATTGTTTATCAAATGGATGTTAAAAGTGCATTCTTGAATGGTGAACTTGCTGAAGAAGTCTACTTGGAACAACCCCCTGGCTTTGAACTTCCCTCAGAAACCAAGATGGTATACAAGCTTCAGAAAGCTGTATATGGTCTAAAGCAAGCACCTAGAGCTTGGTATGATACCTTAGCTAAGTTCTTGCTGGATAATGGTTTCAAGAAAGGTGAAGTTGACAAAACTTTGTTTAACATGAACCATGATGGTAAAATACTCTTAGTTCAGATTTATGTGGATGACATAATATTTGGATCTAAGGACAAGCAACTTTGTGATGATTTTGCCAAACTCATGACAAACAAATTTGAAATGAGTATGATGGAAAAATTCAATTATTTCCTAGGATTGCAAGTCAAGCAACTCAAAGATGGAATATTCATAAATCAAGAAAAGTATGCGAAGGAAATGCTCATAAAGTTTAGGATCAAAGAGGAAGAAAAACCTGAAAAGATCCCTATGAGTGTTGGTACCAAATTGGGCTATACTAAAGAAGATAAAAGTGTTGAAGAACACAAGTATATGAAGCTCATTGGTTCCTTGTTGTATTTAACAGCAAGTAGACCTGACATTCAGTATGCTGTTTGTGTGTGTGCAAGATTCCAATCTGATCCAAGAGAATCACACTACAAAAAGGCACTTAAGATATTGAAATATGTCAAAGGTACAGTCAATGTTGTATTACGGTATCCTAAAGATTCTGGACTTGAATTGGTTGGTTATTCTGATGCTGATCATGGAGGATCAACTCTTGATAGAAAAAGTACCTCTGGAACTTGTCAATTTCTAGGTACTAGATTAATATCATGGTTCAGCAAGAAGCAAACCTGTGTTGCCAATTCATCTACTGAATCTGAGTACATTGCGGCTGGTTGTTGCACAGCTCAAATCCTATGGATTCAACACAAAAGCCATGACTTTGCGCTCCGCTAAGACCAAAAAGGCTACTCCTAGTAGCTGCCCCATTCCGTCGGTCATACATTTAACTAAGAAGGAGATAGGCTTGCAACAATTAAGAGATTATGGTATTTCTGCAAAGAAAACACCAATCTTTTGCGATAATACAAGTGCTATTGCTATCACGCAAAATCCTAAGTTCCACTCAAGGACAAAGCACATTGATATTAGACATCATTTCATTAGAGATCATGTGGAAAAGGGAGATATTGAGGTTGTAAAAGTAGGTACTGATGATCAACTTGCTGACATCTTTACCAAGCCCCTACCAGATAACAGATTCGCAATGCTAAGGTATAACCTTGGATTGATTGAATTACCTCAATAAGGGATACAATTGGCAGATTGCTGAAACAGGCATTCAGCAAGCCAAAGTATGCTTACTTGAATAAAAGCTCCTTCCACTGATTTCTTCTAAAAAGAAATGATAGGTCACTACGTGATTGCTGAAACAGGCATTCAGCAAGTAATTCCTTCAAATCGGGTATTTGTTAGGAAACTTGATCACTTGCTGAGATGGGCACTCAGTAAGAGAAAAACCTTAAAGATTGCTGAAACAGGCATTCAGCAAGCCAAAGTATGCTTACTTGAATAAAAGCTCCTTCCACTGATTTCTTCTAACAACAAATGATAGGTCACTACGTGATTGCTGAAACAGGCATTCAGCAAGTAATTCCTTCAAATCGGGTATTTGTTAGGAAACTTGATCACTTACTGAGATGGGCACTCAGTAAGAGAAAAACCTTAAAGATACTGAAACAGGTATTCAAGTATCAAAGGAAAATTCTGAGACGGGAACTCAGCAAAGAGCAAACTCACTTCTCAGGTTTTACCAAAAGATATCTCAAGACAAAAAGAATTTACTGAGACGGGAACTCAGAAATGTCTTTTAAATTAAGGAAATATGAGATATTTGATTAAGGGGGAACTTTCAGCAAATAACAAGGCTGGTTACACAAACTCGCTGAAAAGATTCTTGTTTACTTCAGCAAGCAATCAAATCCCATAAATCTAGGTAAAATCAATTTGTGACGTTAATCGGGCACAGATAAACTCGCTAATAATCATGACATGAAATACAATCATGGCCATTGATTTAAAGTAGTTTTTGATTTGACGGTTAATATTGCAAAGAGAAAGAGTGCGCTGACAGTTTTTGTTAGTGGACCACTACGCATTTAATGCAAAGGCTCCACTAACGCTGTTGAATCTCTGATTTACCCTTGCTGAGAACTCAAAAACGATTGAGCTTCTTGCACATCAGAGATACTATATAAACAAGGAGTTAGAGAAAGACAAAATTCTTTAACTCACATTTCCTTTCTCTGCAAATTTTATAGCCTGTGCCTGAATTCACTGTACCTCCGGTCAAAAAGCAAAGTAATATTTTTTGTATATTTCTCACCCTATATAAAGAAATGGCCCAAAGAGACAGTCCTCTAAGACCTCTAAATCATCAAAGGTTGACAGTGCTGGAAAAAGCACTGCTCCGGTTATAACTCCGGCAACCAACACAGTGAAAATTGTGTTGAAAAACGACCGAGTAACAGAAAGACCCATGCCACCTGCAAATCTTGACACTGAAAAGTGTGAAATGATGATGCAATAGGGCGGATTCGCCAAAGAGAAGTATATACGATACTTCTATGAACAAGAACTTGACGGAGAAAATGAGGAGGCGCTTGACTTGATAAAACAACAAGGCCTTACTCTCTTCATAACTGCTCGCCCTAAGAAAGTGAGTATGTTAGACACAATGGAATTCTACAACAATGCAGAAATCCAGACTCTGACTGATGGTCAAAGAGTCACTGAAAAAGTGATTTCCACCACAGTTCAAGGTGTGCAAATCGTCCTGAAATGGACTGATTTAGCCGACATCTTTCAGATTCCAACCACTGGAACTGAAGATGACATCACTGCCACTGATGAAGAAATCGAAGCCTTCTACAGTGATGTCAGAAACGAGAAAATGAAGAAAGAAGAGATTGCTCCCGTGACTTGGACAAAGCACGTTAAGAGAAAGCATCTCTGCCATTCACTTGGTCTAGTAGCTCTGCTACTAATCAAAGTCTTAGACTCCTAAGTCGGAGGAATAGACCAAGTAGGCTTGAGAAGGTGGCCGCTGCTGATGCATATACATGAGAACAAAACCGAACTCAACTGGGCAGAGTACATTTTCAACAGACTTGTTGATTGTGTTACTAAATTCAAGGTCAAGGTTGAAGACAACAAGGTCTCACCTACCTTCCCAGTCATGTATGGACTAAAAATATGCTATATCCTTGAACACTTCAAGATTCAGCTGAGAAACCCATTGCCGATTAAGAAATCAGTATGCAATGTGGGAAGAGCCTTCTACAAGCAAAATGGACCTAAGTTTGCTGATAAGAAATCAAAGAAGACAACAGCTGCAAATGTTGTCAGCACAAGTCAGCAAGAAAAGTATACAACAGCTGCAGATGTTGTCACCACTACTCAGCAAGACAAGGCTCCAACAGCTGAAAAAGTTGTTGATGAAACTGCTGTAGATGGTGATCAAGATAAGTGTACAACAGCTGTTGCTGAAAATGCAACTACTGCAGATGCTGCTGCTGAAAAGCAACTGGAGAAATCCAAGAAGAAAAAGAGGAAAGCTGATGATGACACTCAAACTGCAGCGTCATCAGCTAACCCCGTCCCTAAGAAGAAATGGACAAATAACCCAAGAAAGAAAACACTGGCTCGCAAGTCAGTTCCAGTTGTCCATGATCTTTCGGATGATACTCCAGGAGTTGCTGATACACAAGCTCCAGTAGATGTTGATGAAGTGGTTACTGAAACCTACTTCACCAATGTTGAAGTGTTTGCGGAAGCCTTCAACAATCAACTTAACGTTGATACATCTACTGAGATAAGACCACAAGGCAGTGGAAACGAAAATCCTGCCTCAATGCCAGATATCTACATTGTAGATAATCTTGATACTGAAGAGATGGTTGTTGAACAAGCAATTCATCAAGTTGCTGAAATCGCAGTTACTGAGACTGTGATTGCTGAAGAACCAGTTGCTGAGACTGCAATGGTTCAAGTCCCAGAAATTCCTGAAACACCACAAGAGTCATTATTCGACGACGCATCTCGTGATGCTGAGAATACTGGACCTAGTTCACCGAAAACATCCATTGACAAAGTTCAGCTTGTGCTGACAGAACTGAGTCAGCAAATGGAATTGGAGATTGAAGACACCTCCAACAAATCAATAGATGTTTTCATGACCAGCAGTGAACTCAAAGGTCAAGATGTCTCTGCTCAACTTGTCATTTCAGAGACAAGGGAGATTGCTGAATCTGCACATCCTTCTCAAATAGAGCAAGAAAAGAAGTCTGCTGAAGAACAAGTCCCAGATATTGAAGAAACTGTTGTTGCTGAAAGGACTGAGTCACCACCTGCCCTTCTTCAGCAGGTAGTTAACTCAACCATAAGCAAAACTTCACTATCTGAAATTCGTTCTTTTGCTAATATAATGATTTCTTTACAGACTTCTCAAGATACAAGTCAGAAGATTGCTGAAACTTCTGCACCAGAATCCACACCTCCTGCTCAGCAGGTAGATAAAGTTTTTGGTAATTCAACTAAGTTTGAAAACTTAGTGCTTGTATATAACTTAAAATTATTTCAGGATGAACAATTCAAGGATGCTTCTCAAGCTCCTGAAGCAATGGAAATAGTACCAGCACAAACAAGTGTGCAACATGAGCTTGCTGAATCTCGGCAGGTAAATCATGTTCCAACTTTTGACTCTAAAACTAATCTCCAAAAGTTTCCTGAATTTAATTTTATTCTTTTTCAGGCTCAAAAAGAGACCACTGAAGTGGTTCACATCACTGAAGATCCGAAAGTAAGTTCAGAAGAACTTTACTCAGACTTCAAGAAAACTACCTTGACCAGAGTTGCTAAGTCTGTCAGCAACTGGCAAAGGTACAGAAGGATGGACTTTTCTGATCTTCACCTTCATCTGTCCAATGAGAAAAAGCAACTTTCTCTGCTGAAACTCGAGACGTTTGTGCACTCCATACTTCCAGAAGAGTTGACATATTCTCAGCTCATGAGCTCCAGTCTGATTGCTCTAATCAGAGAGAATATGAAAGTCAAATTCAAGAGTGCCTCTCCAGCTGAACAAGCTGTGATGCTCAAGGGTTCCTTTGTACCCGTGGTGGCTGATCCCCACAAAATCAATGAAGAAGAGGAAGTTACAAGTGTTGCACTATACAAACATCTTGAGTTGGTCATACTGACGGACGATGATGAAGAAGAAGAGGATGAGAACATTCCTAAAGATCCAAGTGATGATGAAGGAAAAGATTCTAAGGACAAAAAGGATGACGATGACGATAATCAAGGTCCTAGTCGTGATGCTGGTGGACTTAAACTGACAGTTGCTGAGACTGAACGTAATGACACTGAAAATCAGCAAGCTGATCACAGACCAAGTCAGCAACAAGAATCCAATCCTGCTCCTGCTGAGACAAGTACTCCAGCAACTGAACAAGTTGTTGAAACTGAAGAAGAGTACGCCAGAAAGCATGCTGAAATGAAATTAGGCAAAAGTAAGCTTTCTGATGCCGAGTTATCTTTACTCGATGCCAAGGTCACTGAACCAAACCTTGAAGATGAAGAATTGGATGAAGATTATCAAAGAGCACTTCAAAACAGTCTACAGATTCATGCAAAGCACACGCAGAATCTAGACATTGCTTAATCTTCAGGAGTGAAGCATACGTAAGTCCCCTCCCTTCCACTTACTACTGGTGAAACTCCAGTTATTGAGTCTCAAGCGTTTCCCTCAGCAACCACTCAATCAAAAGTTACTACTGGTGAAACTCCAGTTGTTGAGTCTCAAGCGTTGCCCTCAGCAACCACTCAACTAAAAGGGAATGAAGCTACAGATTTAGGAACCAAGGTTGCTGGCCTTGATGAATCTGATGACGAAGAAGATCTCTCAGCAAATGAAGACGATCAATCAAAGAAAGTTGAACCCGCAGTGGTTACAATTCCTCCTCCTGATGATGAAAATGATGTAAGAGATGATATAAGAAGCCATTTGCTGACCAGAGATGATCAATTCGCTACTGAGCTTAAATTTCATTCCTTAACTCCTTCTTTAGTGCCGTTTCCACGCGTGGAAGATTTTACTCCAAGAATTTTGGCACTAATGGAAGTCCACAAAGCCTGCAAAGAAGAAGACGATGCATTGCTTGCTGAGAGTCCGCTTGACATCGGCAAAATACTGGCTACTGTGCTGAAATGCACTACTTCTCTTACCATAGCTCAGAAAGACATAAGTCTACATCATAAAAGCTATGAAGAAGATGTCAGTCAAGCACTCAAACTGGAAAAGTCTGCATTGAATAAGGCTCAGACTTTCATTGAAGACAAAGTCGAAAATGAGCGCAGACATGAGGAGAACTTGGTGAGTATAAAAGAAGAAATTTCCAAACTAACTGTTGATCAGCAAGACATTATTCTTAAGTACAACAGTCTAAGTAAACTTGCTGAAAATTGCAATGAATTTTTCTCTCTGCACATTCACCCAATGATGCAATCCATGTCTAAGGGGGAAGATAGACAAAGAAAATCTTCAAGAAAGAAAACCCCTGCTGAAGCGCCATTGACAATAGAACCTCTTGCTGAAAAAGAGCAAAGTTCTAAAAGACAAGCTGAAACAGATTATGAGTTGAATTCAGAAAATCCGAAAAAGAGAAGAACTTCTGCTGAAACTCATGAATACTGTCACACTGAGAGTCATCAAGATCTGAATGAAGATGAAGATGATGATGACAATCAGACAATAGCTCAAGCAATAAGAGCTAGACCAATCACAGCTCTAACTCCGTCTGGCCACTCAAAACATTTCTCTTCTGACTCAAGATCTTCAGCAATAGATTAAGAAAATGCAAAGTCAAGAAGAAGAAGACAAAGACAGAAAGAAAAGAGGTTAGCCAGCATTTCCATTGGCTCCGGCATTGAATATACAAAGACCAGTAATGAGGAAACAACTCAAAATGTGATCAGAAATGTTCATGGTTGCTGGATCTTAAAGCTGGAAGATGTATTGGCAAATGATTTCTTTCCAACTGATGTACTGAATCAAATGTACACTTGGATTGAATTGAAGGTGAAAAGAAAAGAAAGGGATCCTCCTCCCTACCCAAGAAACATTGCTGGGAGATGGCTGAATCTGGAAGTCTTGGTAAGAAGAACATCAATTTGCAAGCAAATGAAGCAAGAACCTGATTTAATTAAACCAATTGATGTTGCTTATTACTCTGACCCTTTAACCAAGAATTCAAAGAAGAAATATGGCTTGATTCCTTATGAGTATTTCTATCTCACTGCCAAGGATCAAGAAGAAGATCTTCTTTGGTTAAGGAAGATTCATGCTAACAAGGGATTTCAGATACACAACTTCTCCATGCCAGTAATTGGGGCATGCACTTGTCGGTGTTGCACTATGATGAACGTGTATTTTACACTTTCATTCGAGTCTTTTTCACCAATTTAGCTATCCTCTATGTTAATTTAGCTTATATTTTAGTGCATTTTATTAGAATAGTGTCACGTTTCCCTTTTCTTTGCATATTACAGGTTTTAGGTGAAAAACGTACTTTTGATGGGCAATTATGGTAAAGAGAATGAAGTTTTGGTGCTACGAGATCACCCGTGGTGTGTCAAGGAGTATCGGGACAAGTTTCAAGGCCAAGGAGAGCATGAAAGATTTGATATATCTTGTATGAGGCGGAAACGGTAGTTCATTTGAATTTCGGATGAAGATTTTGGAGCCCTTGAAGTGAAATTCGGAAGTTCCATTTGCATAGTCTTAGTATTTTGGGCACAAGTCTTTCGTATGATATTGTATTGGGATGAGGTTACAACCTACGCGTAGCTAACTCGAAGAGCTATCCAACAGTACGTCTTACGTGACAATCCAAGTTTGGACGCGCCCGGAATCTTTGTTCGAAAACTGGAGAACTTGCTGCCCGTGGGAGGCGGTTCGCCTCCCACGCCAGGCGGTTCGCCCCACGTCTGCGGAACCTATATATAGTTTTGCCTATTCTACGTTTTTCAGACTTTAGACCCAATTTTTTAGAGGCATAAACCTAGAGACTTGTTCTGGGTATTCTTAGCATAGAGACTACTTTTCCTATCGATTTTGGAAGATTAAGCATAGAGATTGGACATCGTTGATTCTCAATTCTTGCTTGTGAGTTAGCAATTCACCGGAGATTGACAACCTTCATTGGTAACTTGTATCTCACGACTTTTTTTGCTTTTATTTATTTCTTTCAACATGTTTTCATTCAATCTTGCTTTGATTCTTGTTGATTGCAATTTATCTATGAGTAGCTAAATCTATCGTTGGTGATAGTATGTGATTTCATAGCTAGGGTTCTTAATTATGCATGAGTGGCTTCGCGCGTTTAAGACTTGATTTATTGTTTTATTTCTTTGATCTATCTAAGGCATCTATCTTCGTAGTGTTGAATTGAAAGGAACACATAGGACAATTCACGATCATAGATTTCTATACAAACTTCAAGTACTTCATGCATGATTATACTCGTTGCTTTGAATGATCATACTATCACTAACTTCCATTATATTGATAAGAAAAATATGTGCTTTGCTTGATTTCTGATTTATAGTTTAAGTTAAATTTGATAAAGCTAGTTATAGTACTTAGAGATCGAGACTCGAGGTTATTTTACTTCTACACTACGTGCCTTGGTTTTCGTTGTAGTTGTGAGCTGCCTTTGGCTAAAAATAAATTTATTTGATTTCGAGTCTGACAATCTCGTTCATCAAATTGGCGCCGTTGCCGGGGACTATACTCCTTTTTTCTCTTTAGCTTATTTATATTTTCAGCATTCAATCCCCTACAGAAGAACAGGCTCTGGGGTTTTCTCTCAGAAAATTTCACTTTCTTACCCTATTTCTTTCCCCCTATCTTTTTCAGTAAATTCATCTAATATGATCTCGGTTACCTTGCGTACTTGTGCTCTCGAAATTCTTGGTTACATTGTGTTTGTTTGCACTCTTTGTGCTTTTCTTTGCAAGTTTTTGTTTTTCTTTTGTGGATTCTGCTCCTTGGTTTCTTGTTTCCTCATGTGCAGAAACTAGTCATATGAATGGATAAGTCAACGAGTTCCTTTTCCCCGGTATGTGATGCCTCGAGGGCCTTGCATAATATTGGATGAAGATTGCAGGGATTATGACTTTGATCCTTCGTACTACTCCATTCTCTCCACGTTTTCGATGGGTGATGATCCAAGAGGGTTCTTAGACACGTACGAGGAAGGTGTGTTGAGGATACCTCGTGAGAATGTGGAGGGGGTTATTTTATCACATGAGCAACTTTGTATGAGAGGATTTATGGGAGCCTTGAAATGGTACGCTCGAGGATGGCTTAGAATTCCGCCGGAAAAATTGTTGCACACTTGGGGTGAAGTAACCAGCAAGTTTTTGGAACATTGGAATAGGGACTCACCTCCCGGGTCAAGGGCATGGACGTCTCGCTTCAATAGTCAGCCATCAGAAATCGACATTGCCGATGAAGAGGAATGTGGAGAAGAATCCATTGATGAATTCTCTTCAGTGCTTAGCTTGGATTCCACGTCCTTACTTGCGGATGTCGAGGTTGTTGGTCAAGAGGAAGTCGTGGAGGAGGTGATGACTGAATCCATTGCTTCACTTGAGTCAGAAAGTGATGGCGTAAGTTGTGTTGAGGTCGAGGAGCCAATCTCTGAAGATTTTGGTGTCTCTGAATCAATTGTTGCAGATACTCTTGATCTTGACTCCTACGTTCTGGTCCATGCACCCACCTATGAGTTCCAAAGGAGTTTTGATCCTTTTTTCTGTTTTTATTTTCCATCTGATTCCCTTGCTTATTTTTTAGATTTAGATTTTTTTGGTTCTGTTAATTTTAGTTTTCAGGGAATCATGGACTTGCTTGAGCAGATACGGACAGGAGCCAAGGATGGTTCCCAATATGCGAGGAGTAATGGAACGGATGCACAAGATTCGTTTCCATTTGATAATGGATAACATTAGTGGTAATGGTTGCATGTAGTTTAGTTTTATCGCTTTCTTGCACTGCATGTCATTGTGTTTTATCTTATGTTTTCGTATGTTTTTGTTGATAAAATAGGTTTTAAGATGATAATTTTGCGTTTTGGGAGGAAAAAGGCGTCTCCAGGAGTCTGTAGATGCCAGGCGAATCGCCCCCCACGTGGGGCGATTCGCCTGGCAAGTCCAGGTCGCCTGGGACGTTCTAGACGCCCCAGGCGAATCGCACCCACCTGGGGCAGTTCGCCCCGAGTGTCCAGAAACCCGAGATGTTCTGGACGCCCCAAGCGAATCGCCCCCCACCTGGGGCGGTTCGCCCCGGGTGTCCAGAAACCCGGAGTTCTGGATTTTCGTTCGAAAACCCAATTTTCTCCTATTATGCTAAATTATTGATCTTTTTACTTCTTTTATCGTCCGTTTTGGTTTCTCACGAGTTTTCTTGAGTCATATAGGTTATAGGTACAAGTTAGCTCTCACCTTAAATCCACTTTCGACGTTTAGGACGAGCGACGACGTTCAGGTTTGGGGGGGTTATCGCTGGCTATCTCTATACTTGTTTTGCTTATGATAAACTCGTGAAACCTTTTGTTTGCATTTGCATTTGCACGTTTATCGATTTCTTAGTATTTAGTTGCATACACTACATTCATCCTAGTATAGTTTTGCATATTTTTATGTGGAGTTTATTGCCAAATGTTTTGAACTTTTTTATTGGGTAGATTAACTAGTTATGACCTTTGACCATGCGTTTCATCTCTATGAATTTGTTTGAGGTTTTTCTCGCTTGGCTTGTCACATTTATATGCACTTAGTTAAGCTTGGTAGTCTCGACATCACTTAGTGGTGTTTTCTCTATTGCGGTTCACGAAGACCTTTATAATAGGATGATACATGTTAGAGTCTTGTGGTTGTTTTCCCGTGTAATTATGTACCTAAGAGGCAACAAGTCTTCACCTTGCTTTGAGATTGCTAAATGCCTAGGAAGGAGGTAGTGTGAGATTGTGTGATCCTTTGTTTGAAACCTATTCTTTCGAATAGGTTTGGGAGGGGGTTATGCTATCGTTATGGCTTGTTTTTCGATTTTGAGTGTTGTGAGTCTGTTTTTCATTTTTCGTAAAGTTTGTTCTCCAACCTATTCTTTCGAATAGGTTTGGGGAGGCATTGTGAGTCATGTGAGTCTTTGTAATTCATTTTTCGTTGTGCTACTGCTGGCAAAAAAAAAAATAAAAATGAAAATAAAAATCGAAAAATTTCCAGAAATCTGGAAAAGCAAAAAAAAATAGCAAAAAGACCCCAAAAAAGCAAAGAAGGGTCCAAAGAAAGCCAAGAAGCAGTTTAGCAAAGTGTTTGTGTCGTTTTTCAATTCTTGTAATGTTCGTAATCGAGTTGTAAGTGTGTCTTTTGTTGTTTGAGAGTCATCTGTTCTAGACCACCCTCGTCCTGTCATTCAGGAAGTGGTGATAGTTTATGACATTGCTTGAGAGATGGGTAGAATAGGGGAGTGTGAACTTTTAGGGAACCCTCCTTCGTTTGATGAGAGCCAATATTGGTTCGACCTCTTTGAGGGAAAGTCTTAACTTGGTGAACAGTAGTAAGTCCTCAGTTTCATAGGCACGGGACAACCATTCGTATTTTAACATGTTTCATTACGTCGTCACTGGCTAGGTCCAGGTAGAGAATGTTACGAGAGACTATCTTGTTTAACATAGTGCATATGTGAATATGTATGAGTCAATCGAGGCATTCTTCAACCAATATCCATGTTATGATTTGTATGGTCTTTGTTCATAAGTTTTTGATAGATTCAATAGATTAGTTCATTTCATTTGGCATGAGACTCCACTTTGTGTGTTGCATTGGTTTTTTGCATTAGAGTCTAGCTAGTTGCTTGAGGACAAGCAAAGGTTCGGTTTGGGGAGTTTGATGAACGTGTATTTTACACTTTCATTCGAGTCTTTTTCACCAATTTAGCTATCCTCTATGTTAATTAGCTTATATTTTAGTGTATTTTATTAGAATAGTGTCACGTTTCCCTTTTCTTTGCATATTTCAAGTTTTAGGTGAAAAACGTACTTTTGATGGGCAATTATGGTAAAGAGAATGAAGTTATGGTGCTACGAGATCACCCGTGGTGTGTCAAGGAGTATCGGGACGAGTTTCAATGCCAAGGAGAGCATGAAATATTTGAGATATCTTGTATGAGGCGGAAACGGTAGTTCATTCGGAGTTCGGATGAAGATTTTGGAGCCCTTGAAGTGAAATTCGAAAGTTCCATTTGCATAGTCTTAGTATTTTGGGCACCAGTCTTTCATATGACATTGGATTGGGAGTAGGTTATAACCTACGCGTAGCTAACACGAAGAGCTATCCAACGGTGGGTCTTACGTGCCAATCCGAGTTCGGACGCACCCGGAATCTCTGTTCGAAAACTGGAGAACTTGCTGCCCGTGGGAGGCGGCGCCTCCCACGTCTGCGGAAACCTATACTCCCTCTGTCCCAGAGCAGTTGCACCATTTGCTTTTGGGCACAAAAAATAAGGAGAAGAGTTAAATATTGAGTTATATTGATAGTGGGTGTTGCTTTTACTTTATGGAGGATTTGTGGCCACAAAAATGTGTTTATGGAATATAAAATTATTATAACCATGTCCAAATATGGCAAAGAAATGAAATGGTGCAACTCTAACGGGACGCCCAAAATGGCAAAATGGTACAACTGTTCTGGGACGGAGGGAGTATATAGTTTTGCCTATTCTACGTTTTTCAGACTTTAGACCCAATTTTTGAGAGACATAAACCTAGAGACTTGTTCTGGGTATTCTTAGCATAAAGACTACTTTTCCTATCGATTTTGAAAGATTAAGCATAGAGATTGGACATCGTTGATTCTCAATTCTTGCTTGTGAGTTAGATTTCTATACAAACTTCAAGTACTTCATGCATGATTATACCCGTTGCTTTGAATGATCATACTATCACTAACTTCCATTATATTGATAAGAAAAATATGTGTTTTGCTTGATTTCTGATTTATAGTTTAAGTTAAATTTGATAAAGCTAGTTATAGTCCTTAGAGATCGACACTCGAGGTTATTTTAATTCTACACTACGTGCCTTAGTTTTCGTTGTAGTTGTGAGCTGCCTTTGGCTAAAAATAAATTTATTTGATTTCGAGTCTGACAATCTCGTTCATCACACTACAAAGAAATGAATGGTGAAAAACATCACTATACCGCCTGCAAGAATGCAAGGATCATTCAGCTCGAAGTCCGTAAGCTACTTGAAAATTACGCAAAGGACTGTGTTGAATTTTCTGAGCTTGCTGAGAAGAGTGTAAGGGAGATTCTGAGAAAATCTTCTGCTGAAAGAGCTTAAGTCCCTTTGTAAAAGCTTTGTTTAGTTTTGTTTGCTGATTTGTGTAGTTATCTCTGAACTTTCTTGTAAACTTACTGAAAGATAACTATCAGCAATAAAGCTTTTGACTCTTATTGGTTTTTGATTATGCAATCTACTTATGATTACTGTTTTATTATTCAAGTATGCTTGCATAATCAACTGATTTATTCAACATCAGAAACCTCTAAAAGGGTAACAATTAATTTAGCCATGGATTGCTAACATCAAAAAGGGAGAAATTTGTTAGGAAACTTGTAATTTTGATGAGCAATTAACCATGCTAAATTAAGAAAAGTCCAGTAACTAGTACTCTTAAGGTCCATAGAAATTTAGAATTTTAGAGGACATTGTAAAAGAGGAACGTTTGCTGAAGACTTAGAGTAGGTGCTAGATAGGTGTTTTAACCGCTTATGATGTATCTTGTTTTCTGAAAAGAAAAACAACCTATTGAAGCATTTGTTGATGATGTACTTTGTTTACACAAACAAACTATTGAAGCATTTAGAACCGTTCAGAAACTTGAAGAATTCGAAGACTGGAGACTAGAAGATTTCTGAAGATTGGTATCTACAAAGGCACATGTTGCTCTGAAAGTGGAAACTTCAGCAACAGCTTGCATAAGTGAAAATCTAAACGACAGAGTAGGTTGTGCTTGCTGAAACTGAGACTGACCACTTGCTGAAAAACATATGTGACCTCCTTGCTGAAAGTACTTGCATTTGCGCTCCAACATTCATATTTGAATCTCGTTCAAATGAACATTAAATGCAAAGCATGCACGCGAAGGACATGAAAACTAGAAGACAAATAAAGGACTCTGCTGAAAGTACAAAAGCAAGATAGTTACATCTTAAGGAACAAAGCCTTAGAATTTGAAATTCAAACGGCTCCCTTGATTCACTATAAATATAGGTCATCCGGCAAAGAGTTGAAGTGTGTCAACAACGTGATCAAACTCTCACTTGTGCTTAAACTCACATACCCTTCAAATACTCTTTACTGCCATTGATCCGTTCCAAGACTTAAAGATTGAAAAAGCTACTTGTGAAGAATTAGAACATACACGGCTAAGAAATTAGTTAAGTGTTCTTTCTTTCGAACAAGAACAAGTCTTGACACCAGAAACAATCAAACTTGTTTACTGCAAAGTATTCAAAGTTTTGTTTCTTAGATTACTTGTTGTAGCTGAATAAGTTATAATCAAGTTATCTCATCCCAAACCTCTCTAACTGAAAATACACCCTTTCAGGCATGAAATTCAGGGGGAACTTAATCGAGCATAGTGTCGCTGATTAAAAATCCCAAGTTTGGTGGAGAACAAGGTTTCATTCTCTAGTTAGGTTGGAAATGAAGCAAGTGTGCTTTGCTTTCTGTTGAATCGCTCTAGATAGGTGTTGTAAGGAACCTCAAACTTGTCTTAGTGGATTCAGTCCTAGAAAGGACAAAGTGGATTAGTTGAGAGATTACGCCACTCTCAGATACCACTATAAAAGTGTTTGTGTGATTTACTTACTGCATTTACTTTTCAACAAAACATATCTATCTGTACACTGTTACTCTGTTCACTTGCTGAAACTATCACTTACTGACAAAGCACTTATTGTACAAAGACTTCCGCTCTCTGATTTTAAGTATCAGCAAAACGCGTTACTGAAAAGTAACTAGTGCTTGCTGAGAAAGTTAAGTATCAGCAAACTCATTACTGAAAAGTAATAAGTCCTTGCTGAGAAAGTTTTTAAACGACGAAAGTTTGAAAAGACTATTCACCCCCCCCCCTCTAGTCTTTTCTTGTTGTTTAAAGGGACCAACAAGTTTCCTAACAAATTTCCTAACAAATTTCCCCCTTTTTGATGTTAGCAATCCATGGATAAATTAATTGTTACCCTTTTTGATGTTTCTGATGTTGAATAAATCAGTTTGAATAATGCAAACATACTTGAATAATAAAACAATAAGCATAAGTAGATTGCATAACAAAAACCAATAAGAGTCAAAAGCTTATTGCTGATAGTTATCTTTCAGTAAGTTTACAAGAAAGTTCAGAGATAACTACACAAACAAAGCAAACAAAGCTTTTACAAGGGACTTAAGCTATTCCAGCAGAAGATTTCCTCAGAATCTCCCTTACACTCTTCTCAGCAAGCGCAGAAAATTCAACACAATCCTTTTCGTAATCTTCAAGTAGCTTACGGACTTCAAGCTGAATGATCCTTGCATTCTTGCAGGCAGTATAATGATGGTTTTCACAATTCATTTCTTTGTAGTGCAATACCCACAAGTGCATGCCCCAATTGCTGGCATGGAGAAGTTGTGTATCTGAAATTCCCTTGTTAGCATGAATCTTTCTTAACCAGAGAAGATCTTCTTCTTGATCCTTGGCAGTGAGATAAAAATACTCATAAGGAATCAAGCCATATTTCTTCTTTGACTTCTTGGTTAAAGGGTCAGTGTAGTAAGCAACATCAATTGGTTTGATTAAATCAGGCTCTTGCTTCATTATCTTGCCAATAGATGTTCTTCTTACTAAGACTTCCAGATTCAGCCATCTTGCAGCAATATTTCTTGGGTGGGGAGGAGGATCCCTTTCTTTTCTTTGCACTTTTAATTCAATCCAAGTGTACATTTGATTCAGTACAACAGTTGGAAAGAAATCATTTTCCAACACATCTTCCAGATTTAAGACCCAACAACCATGAAGGTTTCTGATCACATTTTGAGTTGTTTCCTCATTGCTGGTCTTAGTGTATTCAATGCCAGAGCCAATGGCAATGCTGTCTAGCCTCTATTCTTCCTGTCTTTGCCTTCTTCTTCTTGTTTAACAAAGTGCATATGTGAATATGTATAGGTTCAATCGAGACATTCTTCAACCTACTTCCATGTTATGTTTTGTATGGTGTTTGTTCATAAGTATTTGGTAGATACGATCGATTATTTCTTCTTGTTTGGCATGAGACTCCTCTATATGTTGCATGTAGGTTGCATAGAGTCTAGCTAGTTGCTTGAGGACAAGCAAAGGTTCGGTTTGGGGAGTTTGATGACAGTGTTTTTTACACTATCATTCGAGTCTTATTTCACAAATTTAGCTATCCTCTTGCATGCATTTTAGTGCATTTTGTTAGAATAGTGTCACGTTTCCATTTCTTTTGTTCTTTTCAGGTTTTAGGTGGAAATCGCGTTTTTGGATGTAATTCATGGCGAAAAAATGATGTTTTGCTGCAACGAGATCACCCGTGGTGTGTCAAGGAGTACCGAGATGAGTTTCAAGGCCAAGAGATCAAGTTTCGGAGCTCAAAACCGTGCAAGGGGCCGAATTCGAGGATCCAAAGGAGGAAATCCGCACGGGCCGCGTTCTGCCCGTGCGGGGAGCACCGTCGCGTGGCGGGTGCACCACCGCGGAGCTTCCGACAGCTCTCTCTATATATATATATCCCAAAATCTGCAAATTTTTATATCTCTTTTCATATTTTTCCAGACATAAACCCTAGAGCTTGTTCTGGGGATATTTTCTCTTAGAATCTTTGTAACTTAGCGATTTTGGAGCTAGAGGAGAGATTTGGACACCGTTTAATCTCACCTTGCTAGATCTTTGTGAGTTTTAGCCATTCACCGGAGATTGACAACCCTTGGTGGTAACCTTGTATCTCATAATTCCGCAATTTATCTTTCAATTAAACATGTTTTCCTTCATTATTGCTTCAATTATGATTGTTTATCGTGTTATTGATATGAGTAGCTAAGCATCTAGTTGGTGATAGTATGTGAATTCGTAGCTAGGGTTCATATTATGCATGATTGAGTTTCTGAGTCTTTTACTTGTTTAATTATCTTAATTCGATTCTTTGATCCGACTAAACCACATATCTTCGTAGAAAGGTGTTAGAAACACTAGGACAATTCAAGATCATCGATTCAATTATATATAATTTGCAAGTACTGCTTGAACTAAGATTGGCAACCTTAGCCAAGTATTAGTATAGATAGGAAGCTTTCACAATACACGTCTACAAATCTGTCTTTGGTGTTTGTAAATCGAATTACTTTTAAGGCATTACGAGTTGCACTTTCATGCATAATGAGAACTTGATGCTTAGAACAAGCATACTATCACCAGCTTTCTCCATATATTGTTAAGTTAAGTTAGAGATAAATTTTTTTTTTGAAATTATATATAGTTAATTAGTTAAAGCTAGTTTAGTCCCTAGAGATCGACACTCCTTTTTGTGGTGATGAAACATGCTTGAGTACATAACCAGAACTACTTCAATTGTACATACACAACTGATTTTCTTTCCTGTGACACAACATTTCACATGCATTCAGAACTAATTAAGTTTCTCAAAGTGGGGATATATATGTAAAAACCTTATCATTCATCATTTGTTTGAAAGCCAAAGGGCAACTCACAACTACACAAAACACCTAGTGCAGAGGTAAGATGACCTCGAGTGTCGATCTCTAGGGACTAAACTAGCTTTAACTAAATAACTATATATAATTTCAGAAAACAAATTTATCTCTAACTTAACTTAACAATATATGGAGAAAGCTGGTGATAGTATGCTCGTTCTAAGAATCAAGTTCTAATTATGCATGAAAGTGCAACTCGTATTGCCTTAAAAGTAGTTCGACTTACAAACACCAAAGACAGGTTTGCAGACGTGTATTTTGAAAACTTACTATCTATACTAATACTTGAACTAAGATTGTCTGGGGTTATCGTTGTGTATTTCTATAACTTATATTGCTTATGATGACTCGTGGAAACCTTTGCATTGCACGTTTATTGCTTTCCTAGGATTTAGTTTGCATTCATCCTTAGTATAGTTTTGCATGATTTTTGTGTGGAGTTTATTGCCAAATTTTTTTGAAATTTTTTATTGTATAGAATAAGTGTTTATGACCATTGCCCATGCATTGCATCTCTATGGAATAGTTTGAGGTTTGTCTCGCTTGGCTTGTCATATTTGTATGTGAACTAGTTAAACTTGGTAGTCTCGACATCACTATGTGGTGTTTCTTGGTAGTCTCGACATCACTATGTGGTGTTTTCTCTACTGCGGTTCGCGAAGGCCTTATAAAATGTTGCATGTTAGAGTCTTTGGTTGTATTCCCGTGTAATTATGTACGTAAGAGGCAACAAGTCTTCACCTTGCTTATTGAGATTGCTAAATGCCTAAGAAGGAGGTAGAGTGAGGTGTGTGATCCTTTGTTTGAAACCTATTCTAATGAATAGGTTTGGGGAGGGGGTTACTATCATTATGACTTGTTCTTCGTCTTTGTGAGTCATGTTGAGTTTGTTTTTTTTTTTTTTTTGTGAGTTTGTGCTCCATTCTATTCTTTCGAATAGGTTTGGGGAGGTCGTTGTAGTATCGTTGTTATTTCCTTTCATTGTGCTACTCCTGGCTATAGACAAAAAAAAAATGAAAAAGAAAAAAAGAAAAAGAAAAAAATTCCAGAATCTGGAAAAGAAAAAAAAGAAAAAAAGAAAGAAAAAAAAAAAAGAATAAGACCCAAAAAAGCAAAAGAAGGGTCCAAGCAAGCCAAGAGCAGTTTTAGCAAAGTGTTGCATTATTTTTTCAGCTTTTGTAATAGTTCGTAATCGAGTTGTATATTCTATCTTTGTTTCGTATCTTATGTTCTAGACCACCCTCGTCCTTCCATTCAGGAAGTGGTGAGTAGTCTTTGATTTGAGAGTTGGGTAGAATAGGGGAGTGTTGTCTATTAGGGAACCCTCCTTCGTTTGATGAGAGCCAGTATTGGTTCGACCTCTCTTGAGGGAAAGTCTCAACTTGGTGAACAGTAGTAAGCCCTCAGTTTCATAGGCACGGGGCAACCATTTGTATTCTAACATGTTTTATTGTGTCGTCACTGACCAGGTCCAGGTAGAAAATGTTACGAGAGACTCTCTTGTTTAACAAAGTGCATATGTGAATATGTATAGGTTCAATCGAGACATTCTTCAACCTACTTCCATGTTATGTTTTGTATGGTCTTTGTTCATAAGTATTTGGTAGATACGATCGATTATTTCTTCTTGTTTGGCATGAGACTCCTCTTTGTGTTGCATGTAGGTTGCATAGAGTCTAGCTAGTTGCTTGAGGACAAGCAAATGTTCGGTTTGGGGAGTTTGATGACAGTGTTTTTTACACTATCATTCGACTCTTTTTTCACCAATTTAGCTATCCACTTGCATGCATTTTAGTGCATTTTTGTCAGAATAGTGTCACGTTTCTATTTCTTTTGTTCTTTTCAGGTTTTAGGTGGAAATCGCGTTTTTGGATGTAATTCATGGCGAAACAATGATGTTTTGGTGCAACGATATCACCTGTGGTGTGTCAAGGAGTACCGAGACGAGTTTCAAGGTCAAGAGATCAAGTTTCGGAGCTCAAAACCGTGCAAGGGGCCGAATTCGAGGCTCCAAAGGAGGAAATCCGCACGGGCCGCGTTCGGCCCATGCGGGGCGCACCGCCGCGTACGGGGCGGTGCGCCGCGGAGCTTCCGACAGCTCTATATATATATCCCAAAATCTGCGAATTTTCATATCTCTTTTCATATTTTTCTAGACATAAACCCTAGAGCTTGTTCTAGGGATATTTTCTCTTAGAATCTTTGTAACTTAGCGATTTTGGAGCTAGAGGAGAGATTTGGACACCGTTTAATCTCACCTTGCTAGATCTTTGTAAGTTTTAGCCATTCACCGGAGATTGACAACCCTTGGTGGTAACCTTGTATCTCACAATTCTGCTATTTATCTTTCAATTAAACATGTTTTCTTTCATTATTGCTTCAATTATGATTGTTTATCGTGTTATTGATATGAGTATCTAAGCATCTAGTTGGTGATAGTATGTGAATTCGTAGCTAGGGTTCGTATTATGCATGATTGAGTTTCTGAGTCTTTTACTTGTTTAATTATCTTAATTCGATTCTTTGATCCGACTAAGCCACATATCTTCGTAGAAAGGTGTTAGAAACACTAGGACAATTCAAGATCATCGATTCAATTATATATAATTTGCAAGTACTGCTTGAACTAAGATTGACAACCTTTGCCAAGTATTAGTATAGATAGGAAGCTTTCAAAATACACGTGTACAAATCTTTGGTGTTGGTAAATCGAATTACGTTTAAGGAAGTACAAGTTGCACTTTCATGCATAATGAGAACTTGATGCTTAGAACGAGCATACTATCACCAGCTTTCTCCATATATTGTTAAGTTAAGTTAGAGATAAATTTGATTTCTGATATTATATAGTTAATTAATTAAAGCTAGTTTAGTCCCTAGAGATCGACACTCGAGGTCATCTTACCTCTGCACTACGTGTTTTGTGTAGTTGTGAGTTGCCATTTGGCTTAAAACAAATTTATTTGATTGTTCGAGTCTGACAATCTCGTTCATCAAATTGGCACCGTTGCCGGGGACTATAACTCCTTTTACTCTTTAGCTTGTTTATTTTCAGCATTCAATTTCCAGGATATAGTAATCTAGTTGTCTAGTGTAGAAGTTGGGTTCCAAATTTTGGTCAGAACTAACAGGACTTATTTTTGGTTTTGAGTTATATCCTTTCCCAGATATCCAGGTATGACATCCATGAGGGCTCGCATGACCCCGCAATTCTCGCAAGTTAGGAGAGGATCAGCTATATACTTGAAGGATGAGCTATGATGAACGTATTTTTGACGCGTTCATCTTGTCTTTTTTACCTTGTTTTGCTATCTTCTAGCCTTGTTTTTTGGTTAGTTTTGTAGAATAGTGTCACGTTTTGTGTTTTCTGCATTTTCAGGCACTTAGGTACGAAACGGCGTTTTTGGAGCTAAAAACGATCCTTTTTGATGGAAAAGATGGCCCCGTTGAAGTTCCCCAATCTCCGTGGCTTGTTCGTAAGTGTTTGAGCTTCAATAAGCATCGAGAAGGATGAGTCCAAGGCACCCGAGGGCCATGCGAGGGCAAAAAGATTGAGTTTGAAGACAAAAATCTGCCCAGGAGCCAAGCTAAGCGCCTGGAATAGTGAAGCGCTCCGCTTCAATTTCCAGGAGCTTTGGCAAAGAAGCCAAGCGAAGCGCTTGGAGTGCCCGAAGCGCTTCGCTTGTCAAGCGCTCCGCTTGGCTTCTCCAAGCGGTCCGCTTGGCAGCGGTTACGTTTTCGGATTTTCCTTCTTAGATCTGATCTTTGATCATTTTTTGAAGATCTTTTGAACTGTAACTTCGTTTTGGGAGCTCCTAAGCCCCAAAACTCAGATAAAACTCAGATTACATTGTATTTTAGCTTGGGATTCAAGGTTTTGATTGGGATTCATCCTTTGTAATCATCTACGGAGAGGTTTTCTTTGCTTTCCACCGATTAGTGACAGCTTTGGTGGTAACTTGTATCACTCTCTTGTCTTGTAGTTTGATATGATGTATTCTGATTATTATTCATATGAATTGATGTCTATGTTGATGAATATGAGTAGCTAAATCTTTTGTGTTGGTGGTAGAATGTAGAATATGCATGTTATGGGTTATGTCTATGCTTACATGAGATTGTGATTCAATCTTGCTGCAAATTCCTTCATATGATTCTTAGTTGCCTATAAAATATATTCGAATTGAGTATAGTGACAAACTCTTGGTCAATGAAAGCTATAGGGTTGTATGTTAGAGATTTACAGCATGCTAGATAAATGGTGTTGGTGACAAGCACCTCTAAAGTATTGATAGTGATCTTTTATGATGTGTGTCTTAAAGTTGCCTAGACGAGTTGCTTAGCAGACTTGATCGACGTTTTTACGCACTAAACTTGTGAGCATATTCGTAACCCATGCATGTGTATTTGATTTCTACCACCAACCGTTTTCCAACTTGATTTACAACAATCTGATTTCTCGTTGCTATTGTTCAAAGGAAACGATTCTCTAAACATTTGAATTCGTTGACTGAAATTACTTGCAAAAACCTCAAGCAAAGCCACGTTAGGTCCCGAGAGAACGACACTCGGGGACAACTTGCCATTGCACTCTAGTTTGTGTAGTGATAAGTGTTCTTAGGCTTTTTAACAAATTTAATTGGTGAAAAACGACATCATCAATTTGGCGCCGTTGCTGGGGACTTAACTCCTTTGGTTGGTGTTTTTGTTTGGGTTTTTTCAGCCAACATCTCTTCTTTGTCTCATTTCTGTTTTTGTTTCTTTTTGCTTGAGATACTCACTATCTTGTAGTTCAGGTGAGTGCATGCCTAGAACCCGAACGGGTGGACCTATTATTGAACCTTTTGTAGACGAGATCGATCGTTTGTTTCAAAGGAGAAGGAGGAATTTGAATCTCGAGTTTGAAGGAGTAGCATCTAGAGCTCGGGAAGAGTCTTCTTCTTATCTTTTGGAACCAATTCTTGAATCTGTTTACTTGGAAGGTGAAATGGCGGAGAGACCTATACGTACACTTACTAAGCCTACGGTTGGGGCTAGAGGACCAGCAATTGTCCTCAATGATGCCACAAGGAACTTGGAGATCAAGAATCACATGTTCCAACAACTCCCCAAATTCTATGGGATGGCTAATGAGGACGTGATAGGGTACTTGAATGAGCTCGAGAACTTTGTTCTCCATCTTGGGCGACCAGGAGCTGGTGTTACAGATGATGATCTCCGCATGAAGGTCTTTTCTATGGGGCTAGGCGATCGTGCAAAGGCTTGGCTCAATACTTTGGAGGCCGGGTCTTTGACAACATGGGATCTATGTTTCGACAAGTTCATGGAGCGTTACTACCCCGCTTCCAAGACAATGGCTATGAAGAGCCAAATTAGCTCCTTCGAGCAGAGGTACGATGAGCCTTTCCACGAGGCCTATGATCGTTTCATGGGGTTGCATCATCGATGCCCACATAACGGGTATGATAAAGGTCAGCTTCTCCAATTCTTTTACAATGGTCTACATCCTGAGATTCAATCTCAAGTGGATAGTATTTGTGGAGGTAGTATGGGGGAGTTGCTTCCTTCTCAAGCCCAAGTGAAGCTGGATATGATGTACCAGAATTTCCAAAACCGGAATGTGAGGACTCGTGTGCTCCAAAAGGAGCAAAGAGGTGAGGCCAAGGTGGTAGTGGAACAAAATGCCTTCGATGGGTTCGCCCATGAAGTGAAACAAGCTTTGAGGCAAAGCGTTCCTTCTCCTTCTATGGAAGTTTGTGGTGTGTGCAAGAACTATGGGCACCCGACCTACTTATGCCGTTCTGAATTTGCTAGAGAGCAATATATCACGAACGATGTCCGTCAAGAAGTATATGCTACTGAGGGAGAGCAAGTAGTTGGAGATGTGAACTACGGGCAAGGTTATGGCAATGTGAGGCCACAAAAACGTGGACCCCGAGGTGGGTACCAGAATCAAGGCAACCGTGGTTATTTTCATAACTCGGATCAAAATGCCTATGGGCCTAATCAAGATAGAAGTCGTCTTAGCTATGGGAACAACTGGTATGAAGGAGCACCGCCTTCTAATCCTACACCTCCACCTCAGGTTGCTAGTTCGGGACCACAAGGTGGAGGGGTGCTTCCTTCACCTCTTGTCTCTTCACTCAATGATCTGGTTATGAAGACGAACAAATTCATGGAGCATTACTATCGTAATGAGGCTACTAACAATCAACTCTTTGAGAAGCTTGAGGCTAGTAGTAGCAACCTCCATAAGAAGCTACAAGAGCTTATAGATCGAGGGGCGAGTAGAGAGCAAGGGAAGTTTCCGGGAAACACGGAGAAGGCTATGCCATAACCGTGGTGACTGATTTGCCCGTGGAGATCACGGTTGTGAGAGACAATGCACTAGTTGAGGTGCCAAGTTGCAAGATAACTGAAACTTGCAAAGTGAGTGAGGAGCCTGAGACTCCTAAGGTAGTTGTGGAAGAGAAAGTGGTCGCACAATCTGATGCGATAGTGGAAGAAGTGAATGAAAACTCATCGTCTGAGGATGAGTTGGTGGATATGGTGGAAGTGCCTATCCAAGAGAGCTTTGATGTGGAAATCGGCTTGGGTAAGAAGGGTGGAATAGTGGCAACTCTAGACACGGGAGAGGGTGTGAATGTCATACCTTTGAACGTGTACGAAGAGTCGGGTTTGTCTGGCTTAAGACCAATGAAGTGCATGGTGCAATTGACGGACGGGTCTATGAAGAAGCCATTGGGTGTGATCGAGAATCTAGTGGTAAGAGTCGCCGGTGTAGAGGTCAAGACGAACTTCATCGTCATGCCTACATCCTCCGCAAAGCTCAAGGATGTGGTTCTTTTGGGTAGAGCCTTCATCAACAAAGTACATATGGTGATAGACATGTACCGTCGTACATGTAGCTTCAAGGTAAATGGCAAGCAACATACATTGCGAGCCATAGTTAATTCATGTGCTTATGTTGATACTAACGAACTTGTAGGATACTTTGGTACTCTTTATGTTCGTCAAGATGTGCAGGGACTTGGTGCTTTGAAGAGCACTTGGACGGGGAAGTCTAGTACCCGATGCAAAATTGATCCCGCATGAGCTAAGATGAGTCGAGCCAACGACTTTTAAACGAAGGCGCTCGGGAGGCAACCCGAGGTTGTAGGTACCATGGACACAAGAGCCAAGAAGAAAGCAAGGAAGGATGGAGCTTCAACCTCCAAGGAGATTCCCCGTGATGAAAGCGACCGTGACCTATACAAAGAATCGGACGCATTGCGGAGGTTCCGCTACAACTTCTATAGGGGAGGAGAACGGTCAGTGATTTGGGACCGTAGCATCTCCTTTACTTCAAAGGATTTGGACGTACTAAAGGGGACAAAATATGAGAACAAGGGGCTTTTCTTTGATGTACCCTATGCACCCTATGCTCACCTTACCAGGCTTATAACGGTGAGAGGATGGACCTTCTATGGGAAAGAACTCTCCGGGTGGGATAGAGACCTTGTCGAGGAGTTCCACATTGCCTTCGAGGACTATAACTATAAGGCCGAAGCAGTACCTATTCGTGGTGTGATGGTCCCTTTCTCACCATTGAGTATCACTAGTTTCATTATGGGACTAGAGGAGCCCTTGCGGGAAGACAAGAATAAGGTAGCATACTACATGAGTGATCCCTATGAGCACTATGTCTATGAACCAACGATTGAGAAGTTTCCGAGGAAGATAGCCGAGGTTCTGACAACCAAGGACTATAAGCCAAGGAAGACGCGTCTCGATAACACCTTGAAGTATAAAGATTTGCACTTGCACGCCCGCATGATCCTACCTTTCATAGTAGCTAATCTGATCCCGGGACTCATAACCGAAGAGATAACGCCAGAAGTCGGGATCTTAGTCTATTCCCTCATGGCGAACTTGCCCATCACTCCCGGGGACATCATCTTCCAGCAATTTGAGATTAAACGAGAACCCGGCCACCCACTAGTCTTCCCACATCTGATCACTGCTATGTGTGAGAAAGCAAATGTGGCAAACATCCGGCTCACCGAGTCATCGAGTGAACCAATCGGCATAGAGACGCACGATCTGATACTCCACCGCTTCGAAGTAGAGCAAGGGTTCGAATCCGAGTGATTTTGCGGTGGTGGTACTCCTTTTTGATACTCTTAACTGATGTTATGACTTTTGACTCTTGTACTCTTTATTTGCTTTTGTAGTTGTGGCCTGTGTGCCTTTTGTCGTGATTAGTTTAGTCGAGTTTTTGTCTTGGTGCCTTAGGTGATTAAGATTGGAAAAAACATCGAAAATCTGGAAACAGGGCCAAGCGGTCCGCTTCAAATTCCAGGAAGTTTTGCAACTTCCTGGAAATTCAAGCGGAGCGCCTGGAGCCTCCCAAGCGCTCCGCTTGACCAAGCGAACCGCTTGGGCGGAAAGCCAAGTGGTCCGCTTGGACCTGTACCCATATTTTCCTCGTTTTTTCCATTCTTCTCACCTTTGCGCACCCGTTTTCACTTGTTTCTTGAGTCCTTTCAGGTACTACTCATATATAGGAGATTGGACACGAACCTTTATCTCAGGGAAGTGTACTTTCAATCCAATTTTTCCTTTTCATTCAACTTTTCTTTGCTCGAGGACGAGCAAAAGTTTAGGTTTGGGGAGGGGGTATTGGATTTTCAGTACTATATGCTTGTGTGGTTCGTACATGCCTGATTTTACTCAAGTTCATGTGATTTGTCGTGTTTTTTCAAATTTTTGCATGCATATCATCCCTAGATTAGTTGTTGCACTTTGTTGTGTGTGGAGTTTATTGCCAAGTCTTTTGAACTTTTTTATTGAGTAGACTAAGTGTTTATGACCATTGATCATATGTTGCATCACTTTGCAAGTAGTTTGAGGCTTGTCTCGCTTGGTTTGTCACATTCGCATGTGCACTAGTTAAGCTTAGTAGTCCCGACATCATCTTGAGTGGTGTTTCTTCTGCTGCGGTTCGCGATGGCCTTATCAAATGATGCATGTTAGAGTCTATGGTTGTAACCCGTGTAATTATGTACGTAAGAGGCGACAAGTTCTTCACCTCGATCAGAGATTGCCAAATGCCTAGGAAGGAGGTAGTGTGAGGTGTGCGATTCCTTGTATTAAACCTATTCTATCGAATAGGTTTGGGGAGGGGGTTGCTTCGTTGATCTTGTCTTTCGTCTTTGAGTCGTTGTAAAGTTTCCTTTTTCTTTTTCTTTTTGTTTTGTGTCCCAACCTATTCTTTCGAATAGGTTTGAGGAGGTGTCTTTGTAAGAGAGTCTTTCCTTTTTCTTTTTCGTCTTTGTGCTCAAACCTATTCTCTCGAATAGGTTTGGGGAGGTGTTTTTGACACTTAGTACTGCTGCTTGCCCCTATATAAAGAAAAAAAAAGGGGAGAAAAAGAAAAGAAGAAAAAAAGAGGAAAGAAAAAAGAAAAGAGAAAATAAAAAAAAAAAAGGAAGAAAGAAAATAAAGAATAAGACCCGAAAGCAAAAGAAGGGTCATTGCAAGCCAAAAGCAGTCTAGTAAAGTGTCAAGTGTCATGTAAATATTTGTTATTGTGAAGTTATCGAGTTGTAAATTCTATCTTTCGTTTCGTGTCGCCTTTGTCCAAGGCTTGTTCTTGACCACCCTCGTCTTGCTATTCAAGAAGTGGTTGAAGGAGACTCATTCGTTGAGAGTCTCGGTAGAATAGGGGAGTGTTATCTATCTAAGGGAACCCTCCTTCGTTTGATGAGAGCCAGTATTGGTTCGCCCTCTCTTGAGGAAAAGTCTCGCCTGGTGAACAGAAGTAAGTCCTCGGTTTCATAGGCACGGGGCAATTGTAGTATGATAACATGCATCATTGTGTCGTCACTGACCAGGTCCAGGTAGAAGATGTTACGTGAGACTCCTTTGTTTAACCAAGTGCACTTGGGAATGTGTATATTCGCAATCGAGGCATACTTCAACCTATTTGCATGTCATGCTCATTTGGTTTTGTTCATAAGCATTTGGTAGATTCAATAGATTAGTTTACTTTACTTGGCATGAGACTCCTTTTGTGTTGCATTTAGGATAGTTTGTTGCTTGAGGACAAGCAAAGGTTTGGTTTGGGGAGTTTGATGAACGTATTTTTGACGCGTTCATCTTGTCTTTTTTACCTTCTTTTGCTATCTTCTAGCCTTGTTTTTTGGTTAGTTTTGTAGAATAGTGCCACGTTTTGTGTTTTCTGCATTTTCAGGCACTTAGGTACGAAACGGCGTTTTTGGAGCTAAAAACGAGCCTTTTTTATGAAAAAGATGGCCCCGTTGAAGTTCCGCAATCTCCGTGGCTTGTTCGTAAGTGTTTGAGCTTCAATAAGCATCGAGAAGGATGAGTCCAAGGCACCCGAGGGCCATGCGAGGGCAAAAAGATTGAGTTTGAAGACAAAAATCTGCCCAGGAGCCAAGCTAAGCGCCTGGAATAGTGAAGCGCTCCGCTTCAATTTCCAGGAGCTTTGGCACAGAAGCCAAGCGAAGCGCTTGGAGTGCCTGAAGCGCTTCGCTTGCCAAGCGCTGCGCTTGGCAGCGGTTACGTTTTCGGATTTTCCTTCTTAGATCTGATCTTTGATCATTTTTTGAAGATCTTTTGAACTGTAACTTCGTTTTGGGAGCTCCTAAGCCCCAAAACTCAGAGAAAACTCAGATTACATTGTATTTTAGCTTGGGATTCAAGGTTTTGATTGGGATTCATCCTTTGTAATCATCTACGGAGAGGTTTTCTTTGCTTTCCACCGATTAGTGACAGCTTTGGTGGTAACTTGTATCACTCTCTTGTCTTGTAGTTTGATATGATGTATTCTGATTATTATTCATATGAATTGATGTCTATGTTGATGAATATGAGTAGCTAAATCTTTTGTGTTGGTGGTAGAATGTAGAATATGCATGCTATGGGTTATGTCTATGCTTACATGAGATTGTGATTCAATCTTGCTGCAAATTCCTTCATATGATTCTTAGTTGCCTTTAAAATATATTCGAATTGAATATAGTGACAAACTCTTGGTCAATGAAAGCTATAGGATTGTATGTTAGAGATTTGCAGCATGCTAGATAAATGGTGTTGGTGACAAGCACCTCTAAAGTATTGATAGTGATCTTTTATGATGTGTGTCTTAAAGTTGCCTAGACGAGTTGCTTAGCAGACTTGATCAAAGGTTTTACGCACTGAACTTGTGAGCATATTCATAACCCATGCATGTGTATTTGATTTCTACCACCAACCGTTTTCCAACTTGATTTACAACAATCTGATTTCTCGTTGCTATTGTTCAAAGGAAACGATTCTCTAAACATTTGAATTCGTTGACTGAAATTACTTGCAAAAACCTCAAGCAAAGCCACGTTAGGTCCCGAGAGAACGAAACTCGGGGACAACTTGCCATTGCACTCTAGTTTGTGTAGTGATAAGTGTTCTTATGCTTTTTAACAAATTTAATTGGTGAAAAACGACATCATCAAGCTAACGGGGTATGAGGTGACAAGTTCTGTGGTAAGGAGCATACCAAGGTTTGAGGAAGGAGTAGGGATTAATCCACTGAGTTTTATTCGATCCTATGAGGATGAAATAGCTAGAATTCCAGCTAAGGGGTTTACGGAAGACCAAACATGCAGGAGATTATTTTCTTTCGCCTGGGGTATGAACCGAGACTTTGGATTACAAGGTTGGCAACGGGATCACTGAGGACTTGGGACCAAGTAGTAGAGGAGTTCTTAGCGCAATTTATGCCATACCAAGAGACAATGGCCTTGCGAGGAAGGATTGAAAACTTCAAACAAGGAGAAGATGAGCGGTTTTGTGACACCTACGATCAGTTTCAGCGGTATAAGCGAGAGTGCCCCCATCACCGTTTCGAAGATGGGGAGTTGATTTGGAATTTTGTTGGTGGGTTACGCGATGAGGTTAGGCTTAGAGTAGATGGGTTGTGCGGAGGGTTGGAAGATTGCACGGTTGAAGAGGCAGAAAAGGTCTTCCGTAATTACGCCAAAGGATCCGCACAGTCAGAGAGACTAACACCACGTCACATCGCCAGTGAGAGGCTAGATCAAAGTGGAAGCGAAAGTTTATCTGAGGGGTTCCGAGAAGATGAAGATGATATCAGTGAGGAGGATGAACTTGCAATCTATGCAGGAGTTAAAGCCACTGAGAGTATATTTGAAATCGCACATTCAAAACAAGTTGAACAGAACCTCTGGATAGCACAAGTTTTTGAAGGGGAAGCAGTAACTGAGCGATTAATAGAGGAAGTCAGTTTGTTAGAGTGTGAGAAGGTCGAAAAGTTCAGCACACAAGAGTCCGGAGACGAAAACCCAAGGGACGCCTCACTGGACGTG
This sequence comes from Plantago ovata, assembly GCA_028274465.1. Lineage (NCBI taxonomy): Eukaryota > Viridiplantae > Streptophyta > Magnoliopsida > Lamiales > Plantaginaceae > Plantago > Plantago ovata. The sequence continues at coordinate 46,754,262 of CM051458.1, forward strand.
AGGGGCGGTGCGCCCCCCACGTCCAGAGAGGGCGGGGACCCCCTGCCACTCCCAGGCGCACAGCTGGGGAGTGGGGGGCGGTCCGCCGTGTACGGCCAGTGGGGAAGGATCCCCACTGCCCACCCGGGCGGTCCGCCGGGCGTGGGAGGCGGTCCGCCAGGGAGCTGGACGACCCCAGCTCCCCGATTTCACTTGCCACCGATGTTTTTCATGCTACGGAGCCCGTTCCAGCGGTTGAGGTCCCTGAGTTCGAGGAAGTAAACCTACTCCTCCGAAGTGGGAAGGTAACTAAAATCCCTAACTTTGTACGTCCTAAACATGTTAAATCTACTGTGACTAACAATGCAGGGACAAGCAATGAGAATGAAATAGGTGAAGGCTCCACAGACCCTCCAGTGCAAGACAATGAAGACGGAGACAACGATGGGGATAAGGGGGACACACCCAATATCGAGGAGGGACTTCATAAGTCTCCCAATCCTTATGTGCCCCCAAAACCTCACATGCCATTCCCTGGTAGGATCAAGCCAGCCAAGAAAGATATACATGAGTCACCGCTATTCAAGCGCCTCTCTAAAGTCGAAGTTAATGTTCTCCTATTGGAGCTCATTCAGAATGTTCCGGCCTATACAAAGTTCTTTAAGGTGAAGAGCAACAAGAAGATTGCACTAGGGGGAGACGGAACAGGTATGGAGACGGTAAACTCTATAGTAGGGCTTCTCGCGAAACAACGAGACCCAGGGAGCTTCATCATTGATATCACCATGAGGAATGGAAGTTCCACCAAGGCCATGCTCGACTTAGGCGTTAGCATCAACCTGATGCCCTTCTCAGTATACAAAGCCCTAGACCTTGGGGAAATGCAGCCAACCAAGATGGTTGTACAAATGGCAGACCAAAGCGTGAAACGTCCCGAAGGAATAATTGAGGATGTCCTCGTAAAGGTAGACAAACTAATAATTCCTGCAGATTTTGTAGTGATGAAGTCAGCCGAGGAAGGAAAGAGCCATGTCCGCGAACACGTGGTACTGCTTGGAAGACCATTCATGGCCACTACCAACACATGCCTTGAACTAAAAGGCAAGAAAATCACCATGGAGGTAATGGGTGAGAAAATTGAATTGGTAGGATGTAGCATAGTTGATAAAGAGGTTATAGAAGAATTAAAATTTATTGATTGCTATGATTCTGTGATTTCTGAATTTCACCATTGCCATGATCATATTGAACCTCTTGAAGAGGCACTAACCATGTAGGTGGAGACTTGTTACGTGTCTGAGGAATCAAGAGAACTAGTCGAGTTAATGGATAGCACACCCAAAATCCCATTCGGAGAAGAGGTCCTTGAACCCGTAGAAGAAGAAGAGGGAGATAACCGACTTCCATAAGAGCCTAGCTTAGAACTGAAACCCCTTCCTGGGCACCTTAAGTATGTCTACATAGGAGAAAATGAGAAAAAGCCTGTAATAATTTCCTCACACCTATCTAGTATAGAAGAAGGTAGGCTAGTCCAAGTCCTTAAGGAAAATTCTGCAGCTATAGGATGGGGAATTAGTGACATTAAGGGAATAAGCCCTACACGGTGTGTGCACAATATCACTCTAGAACAAGATGCCAAACCCGTTAGGCAACCTCAGCGTGGGATAAACCCAGCCATGCAAGAAGTTGTGAAGAAGGAGGTGATTAAGTTGCTAGATGCCGATATGATCTATCCCATTCCTGATAGTAGGTGGGTGAGCCCCGTACATGTTGTGCCTAAGAAATCGAGGATTACAGTAGAAGAGAATGAAAAGGGAGAGCTAGTGCCAGTGAGGAAAACCACAGGGTGGCGGATGTGCATTGACTATAGGAGACTAAACGCCGCCACAAAGAAAGACCACTTCCCTCTCCCATTTATTGATGACATGCTAAACCGCCTTGCGGGGCGGAAATTTTATTGTTTCCTTGATGGCTTGTCAGGTTTCTACCAAATTCCGATCGCACCAGAGGATCAGGAGAAGACGACATTCACTTGCCCTTTCAGAACATTTGGCTACAGGAGAATGACATTTGGGCTATGCAACGTCCCCACCACTTTCAAAGGTGCATGCTTTCTGTTTTCTCTGATATGGTGACTAAGTTTGTTGAGGTTTTTATGGATGATTTTTCCCTGTTTGGTGACTCTTTTGATGAATGCTTGCATAGATTAGATCTTGTTCTCAAAAGGTGTATTGAATGCAATTTAACTCTAAGTTGGGAGAAAAGTCATTACATGGTTAGGGAAGGCATTGTTCTAGGACATGTGGTCTCCGAAAGAGGCATCGAAGTAGATAAGTCTAAGATAGAAATAATTGAGAAACTTCCCCCACCCACTTGTGTCAAAGAACTTCAGTATTTTCTTGGTCATGTAGGATTCCATAGGAGGTTTATCAAAGATTTTTCGAAAATTGCAAAACAATTAAGCAACTTTCTAGCAAAAGATGTGATTTTCCACTTTGATAAAGATTGTTTAGAAGCCTTTAACACACTCAAAGCCATATTAATTGGAAACTTCCTTTCGAAATAATGTGTGATGCCTCAAATTTTGCTATGGGGGCAGTCTTGTGCCAGAAAATAGATAAGCAGTATCGCGTGATTTACTATGTTAGTAAGACCCTAGACTCAGCTCAAGTTAACTATACAACTACTGAAAAAGAATTTTTAGATGTTGTCTTTGCTTTACAAAAGTTTAGGTCTTATTTGTTAGGACACCCTGTGAATGTCCACACTGATCATGCTGCTTTAAGACACTTAATAGCTAAACAAGATTCTAAGCCAAGATTAATCCGTTGGGTCTTACTGTTACAAGACTTTGATTTGACTATAGTGGATAGGGCTGGTAAGGAAAATCACATAGCTGATCACTTGTCCAGAATTCCAAATATCCCCGTAGATGAAATTCCCGTTAATGAGGATCACCCCGATGAACACTTGATGAGAGTAGATGAAGAGCCATGGTATGCTGATATTGTGAATTATTTGGTTACGGGTATTTGCCCAACTAACTACTCAGCCTCCGATAGGAGAGCACTCGCAAAACAGTGCAGGTTTTACATATGGGATGATCCGAACCTTCTTAGAGAAGGGGCTGATGGAATCTTGAGGAGGTGTGTTCCACAGGGAGAACAACGAAGTGTACTGAGTCATTGTCATGAGCTTCAGTGCGGCGGACACTACAGTGGGGATAAAACAGCCCGTAAGGTGTTACAAGCAGGATTTTTATGGCCATCCTTGCACCGAGATGCGAGAGAATTTGTGAAGAACTGTGACCCATGTCAGCGAGGGGGCAATATCGGCAAGAAGCAAGAAATGCCCCAGCAAGGGAACCTCGTAGTAGAACCTTTTGATGTATGGGGAATTGATTTTATGGGACCATTCCCATCGAGCTCGGGATATAAGTACATTCTAGTCGCAGTGGATTACGTCACTAAGTGGGTGGAGGAAGTCCCCACTAGGATGAATGATGCTTCGGTCGTCTTAAAATTCCTGAAGGATTTGATCTTCACCCGGTTCGGAATTCCTAGAACAATTATTAGTGATGGAGGTTCCCACTTCGTCAACCGTTCATTTGCCTCACTACTAAAGAAGTACGGCGTTACTCATAATGTTGCTACACCATATCATCCACAAACTTCTGGGCAAGTAGAGGCCAGCAACCGGCAAATTAAGAAGATCCTTGAGCGTGTAGTGAAGCCTAGCAGGAAGGATTGGGCTGGAAAACTGAATGATGCGCTTTGGGCATATAGAACCAGCTACAAAACAGTCATTGGCACCACACCGTACAGACTAGTATTTGGGAAAGCATGCCACCTTCCAGTTGAGCTCGAGCACCGTGCTTATTGGGCAATAAAAGAGCTCAACCTTGATTTGGGAAAATCTGGGGAAGAAAGGTTGATGCAGCTCGACGAGCTTGATGAACTATGCCTCGGTGCCTATGAGAACTCCAAGCTTTACAAGGAACGAACCAAGAAGTACCACGACCGTGGCATTGTGCGGAAAGAGCTGATCCCTGGCTCGAAAGCCTTAGTGTTCAACTCCCGACATCGCTTATTTCCGGGGAAGCTCCGTACTCGATGGGATGGACCATATGAGATTGTCCAAGTTGCTCCCCATGGAGCTGTAGAACTCTTGGACCCGAAAACTGGAGACACCTTCAAGGTGAATGGGCAACGTGTTAAACCATACTTTGAGCTTCCCAGTGATCAAGTGGAGGTTGATCATCTCGACCTCACCACTCCCACCTTCACGTGAAGGTATGTAGCTTGTATTTTTTCTATTATTTGAGTCTTTAGTAGTTTTCCTTTGTATTAAAGTGTGTTTTAGGTGATAAAATAGGTAAAAGGTTGATATTTTTCGTATTCGGACATAAAACGGAGGACCCAGGAGTCTGCAGCTCCCGGGTGGACCGCCCCACACGGGGCGGTGCGCCTGAGGGCGCCAGTGACCCGGGTGCCCGGTTTTGACCCCGGACACCACAAATCACCTCCGAATGCAACCGTATCAACCCCTTTACCCCTTTTATCACCCGTTTTGGTTTCTCACGAGTTTGCTTGAGTAATATAGGTTACAGGTATACGACTAGCTCTTACCTCATGTCCACTTTCGACGTTCGGGACGAATGACGAAGTTCAGGTTGGGGGGGGGGTATCGCTTTGTATTTCTATAACTTATTTTGCTTATGATGACTCGTGGAAACCTTTGCATTGCACGTTTATTGCTTTCCTAGGATTTAGTTTGCATTCATCCTTATTATAGTTTTGCATGATTTTTGTGTGGAGTTTATTGCCAAATTTTTCGAAATTTTTTATTGTATAGACTAAGTGTTTATGACCATTGCCCATGCATTGCATCTCTATGGAATAGATTGAGGTTTGTCTCGCTTGGCTTGTCATATTTGTATGTGCACTAGTTAAACTTGGTAGTTTCGACATCACTATGTGGTGTTTTCTCTACTGTGGTTCGCGAAGGCCTTATAAAATGTTGCATGTTAGAGTCTTTGGTTGTATTCCCGTGTAATTATGTACGTAAGAGGCAACAAGTCTTCACCTTGCTTATTGAGATTGCTAAATGCCTAGGAAGGAGATAGAGTGAGGTGTGTGATCCTTTGTTTGAAACCTATTCTAACGAATAGGTTTGGGGAGGGGGTTACTATCATTATGACTTGTTCTTCGTCTTTATGAGTCATGTTGAGTTTGTTTTCATTCTTTCTTGTGAGTTTGTGCTCCAACCTATTCTTCCGAATAGGTTTGGAGAGGTCGTTGTAGTATCGTTGTTATTTCCTTTCATTATGCTACTGCTGGCTATACACAAAAAAATAAAAAAAAATAAAAAAATAAAAATAAAATTCCAGAATCTGGAAAAGAAAAAAAAGAAAAAAAAAAGAAGAAAAAAAAAATAATAAGACCCAAAAAAGCAAAAGAAGGGTCCAAGCAAGCCAAGAGCAGTTTTAGCAAAGTGTTTCATTATTTTTTCAGCTTTTGTAATAGTTCGTAATCGAGTTGTCTATTCTATCTTTTGTTTCGTGTCTTATGTTCTAGACCACCCTCGTCCTGCCAATTCAGGAAGTGGTGAGTAGTCTTTGCTTTGAGAGTTGGGTAGAATAGGGGAGTGTTGTCTATTAGGGAACCCTCCTTCGTTTGATGAGAGCCAGTATTGGTTCGACCTCTCTTGAGGGAAAGTCTCAACTTGGTGAACAGTAGTAAGCCCTCAGTTTCATAGGTACGGGGCAATCATTTGTATTCTAACATGTTTCATTGTGTCGTCACTGACCAGGTCCAGGTAGAAAATGTTACGAGAGACTCTCTTGTTTAACAAAGTGCATATGTGAATATGTATAGGTTCAATCGAGACATTCTTTAACCTACTTCCATGTTATGTTTTGTATGGTCTTTGTTCCTAAGTATTTGGTAGATACGATCGATTATTTCTTCTTGTTTGGCATGAGACTCCTCATTGTGCTGCATGTAGGTTGCATAGAGTCTAGCTAGTTGCTTGAGGACAAGCAAAGGTTCGGTTTGGGGAGTTTGATGACATGTTTTTTACCCTATCATTCGAGTCTTTTTTCACCAATTTAGCTATCCTCTTGCATGCATTTTAGTGCATTTTGTTAGAATAGGGTCACGTTTCCATTTCTTTTGTTCATTTCAGGTTTTAGGTGGAAATCGCATTTTTGGATGTAATTCATGGTCAAACAATTGACACCGTGAGATTGATCATTCCGAGTGGCATGATAGGTTGTCCTTCAAACCCTACCAATGCTCTCCTCACTTCCTTAAGCCCTTCTCTTGGATTCATTTGCATCCTCTTCAAGGTTCCCGTGAAAATCAAGTTAGCGAGCATCCGGTGTCGACGAGGATCCTTCCCAACTTGTATGATTGAACATCAAGGGAAACTACTAGTGGAACACAAGGATCGTATATGTTTCCTCCTCCCGCATGCCTTAGAGGTATCTCGCTATCATCGAAAGAGATAACATTGGTTCCCGGTCGGGCGGCTTGAGCAAACTTCACATCTCGGACTCTGAGATTATCCGCTGTGATCTCCCTCTGATTTCGAGTGTCGCCTCCCGCAATTGTAAGAGTGTGGATGCTTCCGTTCACGGGGCGGTTCTCATAATTGTTGTAATTATGAATATCATCATCATGAGGGTTTCCTTGGTAATGGTGCTCGCTCCCACTTTGAGGTGGCGGAGGCAAGATCGCCAGAGGTTCTTCCTTCCGGATGTAGCTAACCAACTGGCCATTACGTGTCATCCTCTCAATTTCGTTCTTGAGCTCGACGCACTCATTAGAAGTTTGCCCTTCCCCCTTGTGAAACTTGCAAAATTTCTCCGAACTCCTGTTCCTTCGGTTTTCTTGAATCGGGGGTGGCCAGGAGACGTCTAGCTTCCTCGAGACTATATAGTTCAAGATGTTGGATCTTGGCCTATTTAAGTCTGTGTAGTTGCTATATCGCCTTGGAGGTGACCTCCTAGGAGGAGACCTCTTGTCTCGAAAATCATTTCTTGAGTGACCCTCTCTGATCATCCCATGCTTTTGGTCTTTTCTTTGCTTACCGGAATTTTGCGGGCGAGGAGGGTACTCCTTCTCTTTTTCTTTTTCCTTCCCTTTTTCCTTGGGAGGATTGGTTCTTACTGTGATAGTTTTTCGGAATTCCTCGGCCTCGAGGAAATCCTTGAAAACTTTCGCCAGTTGTGCTTCATTCTCCACACACGATGCTGAGAGCACCTCTTGGAACTTGATGTTGGTAGTGTTACCGTAAAAGTATTCTTTTCTCTCATTGATCGAGTGGTCTTCAACTTGGAGGGATGCTTCATGAAAGCGATTGATGAAGTCCCTCAAGTCCTCATTGTTTTTCTGAACAATCTCGGCCAAGTACCTCACTCTTCTCTTGGTATTTATGACCTTCTCGAATCGCTTAGAGAACTCCATGCAGAGATCTCTATATGACTTGATGGATCGATGAGGGAGGCGCGACCACCATTTCATGGCTTCTCCGGAAAGGTTAGTCGGGAAGAGGAGTGCTTTAGTCCTTGAATCATGACCATAAGCATCCATCTTAGTGCCAAATCTTACCAAGTAATCCTTCGGACAACTTGTTCCATCATAACTTTCGAAGGTGGGGAACCCTCTTTCGATTTTGGATTGGTGGCTTCTTATCTCATCGCACAGAGGGCTCGGATCTTGGTCTTGCTCTTTCTCTTGGACAGTTCCTCGTAGAGTCTCTATCTGAGCATCAAGTGCGAACTTCTTTGCGTTGAGTTCCTCCAGAGTGAGCCTCCTCCCCGTGATCGTATCGATCAAGGGGGTTACCTCAGCTACTGTTCTCAAGGCTTGATTTTCCGCCACCGCTTCTTGTTGGTTCTGAGGAGTTACTTGGTTGGGCGTGACTTGATTGGGGAGAGCGGGTGGTGTAGCGACCACCTGAGCTCTATTTTCTTGTTGAGCTACGTTTTTCAATGATGCCCGTATCCTTCTATCGATCAAATCTCACAAATCATCCGGGGCACCTTGAGGTCCTAATCTCGATTGAACTCTCGATGGTCCAAGTCGAGATTGGATTGGCCTTGTGTTGGCTCTTGAATGTGCCTCATCTTGCACCACTGGTGCTCTTCCTTGGGATTGACGAGGAGCGACCAAAGTGTCACGAGGTTGCTCTTGCACTGGTGCTTGTTGTACTCCTCGAGCTTGGAGCTCAGCATTTACTCTAGCAGCCTCATTGTTCCCCACATATCCTTGTAATGTAAGAAGGAACAAGCCGTATTGAGCTTCGCCCATCCCAAAATCTGATGGTCGGACTACGCGTCCATTAGGAAGGGTGAAGTTCAATGCGGCCGGTTGAGGAGGGTTCACTACTACGGGAGGTTGATTGATTGCTACTTGAGGAGGCTGCCCTCTAGGCTCGGCGTTGTTTGTGACTCTCAACGCTCCATAGGAACTTCCTACTGGAACTCCTTGTGGGTTGTTTTCCCCCGATCTATCATCTTGGGAGTTGGTGACATTGGTGAATGCGCCCTCCGTGTAATCTTGGTTCCTTGCAACATTGTTATTTCTCGGTGCCCTCGGAGCAGCAGCCGTTCCTCCTCCTCGACCATTGCTAAGGGGACGGCCCCTAGGTCGAGGAGGATTCCTAGGTGGTGCATTAGCAAGACGGTTGCTTCTTCTGGGAGGCATATTCGTGATGGGTCACGAGGAGAGTTTGTGGCTCGACCAGTAGGGCTAGGAATGACCTTTTGTGTCGATTCCCACAGACGGCGCCAAATGTTGAAGGGTAATTCGTACTTTCTTATAAGTTCGCAGTGGATCGTTACAATCAACTATTCTATGTCTTATTCATGTAGTGTTCCTCTTGAAATGATAGGAAACCTTCTTGTAGCTTCCTCGCACCTGAAATAGACTACAAGGGGGGGTTAGTATCTCTTACCTGGTCTGTAAGGTATCAGACCGGAGTGACGACTTTACGTGTAGGGAGTTGAGGACTTCCCTAGTGAGAGAAATATTGAGTGGTAGGTGAGAGCTCTTAATTCTTACCCGCTGGGTAATGAATGAACCCCTTATATACTTGTAGTCTTTTATTGTCACTTTGCGTAGGATCATGACACGTGTCCGGCTGAGATTGAAGCCTTCCTTGGCCCAAGCCCATTAAGGAGGTCCATGGGCCTTGGCCCAAGTATCTTGGCTAGGGTTGAGAGGGCAATATAGACTTTTCGGGACCCACGAAGTAATCCGGAAGACTGGTCCCACAGAGAGCGACCATGGCTGGTCGCCCTAGGTCCTCGAGCCTCTCTGGTACGTAGGTGGTCCGAGTAGTGCCCTGCCTAGTTTCTCTCAGAGAGTGTTACCTTGACGTAAGGTCCTCCTCGAGCCACAGAGATGCTCCTCGAGCCCAACATCTTTGTTGTCCTTCTAGTGAGCTTATCTTGAGGGTCGGCCTCTTGGTGATGGTCGGACTCTATGCTTGTCGATCCACACCTTAGTGACATACTTGGGTGTGGTCGCGCCCCTTGAGGGACGGCCTATGATGCTTTGTCTCGCTCTTAGATCGCTCCAGTTCGTACATGCGGACTGGACATATTTCAACACTAACACTTATTAACTTCAGTATTAACCGTTTGAGAAGAAATCTTTTCCGTAGTCTCTTTTTGTTTTAAACTATTACCATTTACGTTTTTATTGTCCTTCTTACTAATATTTTGTTTTTGAGCCAAATTTTTCCAAAATTTTACCCTAGAAGCATGGTTAAAACTGGAAAAATTAACATCCTTATCTCTTACCGAAAATTGTTGTCCAGATGCATTTTCCTGATCCATAGTTAACAATTGGGCTGGTGGATCCAACATACAAAGTTTGGTGCTCTCAGCCCACCGACTTGTGTCTCCCACTACCTCCATATTTTTTCCATCAATTGGACTTTGATGGGAGTCACCGCTAGCTGGATCAGACTGCTTGTCTGCCTGATTTTCCTGTTTTCCATTTTGTTCCTCTTCCATATCTAAAACACGAAATTTTGTTATTTCTCACTTGGTCCTCATCTGTTCCAGAAATATTTTTTGTAACCCCTGGATTTTTGTCCGTCGACTTTGGGTTACTTCGACTTTCTTGACGTGTGATATTTTGCTTCATTTTTACTAGTTCCTCCTTGATTCCGCCTTCTAGGTACGTGGTGGTTTCCGTTAAACCACTGTCCACTCATCTTTACCTTGATGGATAAGAGTTGATGACACGTTAATATTTTGTTCCTGGACTTTCCTTATGACTTTGCTTGATCCTGGAGTAGGTGGATTTTCAGATGATTCTACCTCCATTTGTGCAGAATTTATGACTGAACAGACCTCCTTGATATGACCAACTCTACCACACCCCGTACAAAAAACCACTTTGAGTTCGTAAGCGACTTCTTGTAACAAATGTCCAATTTGTAGGTTTCGACGTATCCATTTGCACACAAATTCTTGCAAATCGTCCTCTTGATTTATTAATTGTATGCATATCAATTTTAATCGGTTGTCCAAGAGCTCGTCCAATCGCTAGCAGTGCATTTGGATGATAAAACTCAATAGGCAAACTGGGAAGCTGGACCCAAATTGGCATATTGTCCAACATTGAACTTCCTCGCGTGAAAAAGGCCCTCCATGGCATTAACCGCTAAGTAGTGATAAAAAATGAACCATGGGCCTCGAGCCAACGCCATTGTTGTTCAAGTGAGAGAGGTGTGATAGAAAGATGAGGAAAAACTCAAAACCTAGGCTCGTGATGCCATAAGAAAATATGCAGAAGAATTTGTATTGGATTTCGGCGGAAGCATTGATGATTTACAGAGCGGAGCTCTGCTCCTATTTATACAACTCGATTGAAGCCCTAAACCTAGATAATTGGTAAAAATAACACTGCCTTTACATGAGTAAGTAGTACAAGAGTCAAACCGCCAAAGTACTTCGCCATTAATGCCTGCGGAAGGAGACAATTTTGTGCAGGAGCACGCACAGGTCACGAACCCTAATCTGGACAAATTAGGGAAGAAACTTGATCCGGTGCGGTAGGAAAACGTGTTCCATGAAATTCAAACGTCCCGCCCAGGAGCTGTGATCTGGTGAGACAGGTTCGGCTGTTCCAACGCTTTAGCAGGCGAACTGAGACGGGCAGTGCTTGGTTTAGTGCGTTTGGCTTTCTTAATCGAATTGGCTCTGTTCTTCCTTTTCTTCTTCAAACTCTTCTGCAAATTCTTCTCTTCTTGATCGATTGATTCATCAATTTTAACACAAGTCAAGAAAAGGGGAAAGATCCAATGAAGCCGGCGGAGGAGGAGAGGCAGGCTCTGAGGAACCAAGCTCCACAACCACCAAGGCATATGCTACAGCTTTTTCCTCCCAACCAAGCTCCGATCAATCTGAACAGAGAAACCCAGAGACGGGAAGAAATTTTGGGCAGAGGAACACCAGGGTTCGATCAGGAAAGAATGGAAATGGCGTTAAGGATTGTGGTGCAAAAAGAAGAGATAGAAAATATGAAACTGGAGCAGATAAACGAAAATATGGTAAGGATTCTCCCCTACTACCAGCGTCCATTGCTTTATCAGTTTCCAAGATTTGCAGCGCCAATTTCGGTGAGATACATGACAAGAAGCGTGAGGCTGACAATGGAAGAACAGATGAGGCATCTGCTTTATGTTTTGCCTTGGGTCCAGGGGGAACAATCCCAGCTATCCCAGTTGCGCTTCCAAACGTCAACGAACTGCGGACAGGGTTGGGAGCGTTCAGGAGGAGACACGTTGCGGTCAGTAATATTTCAATGAAAATCATAGCCTGGAACATAAGAGGGGCGGGCGGATTGGAGAAGCAGAATGCGTTAAGAGAAATGATCCGTGACTACAACCGAGCTCTCCTGATTATCATGGACACTAGGATGTCGCATTACAACTCCATGAGATTCATCAACACTCTGTTCAACTTTATTCATTTCTTCTTATTAATCTAATTATTATTGGTATAACATTTTTTAATCTTCATTTCCAATTCAACAATAATACTGAGATATAAATAATCCGATGGAAAACTCCACCGCTAAACTCTCTCAAGTTCATCCTCCTGTCCCAAAACCTCCGGTCCCAATTCCTTGTACAAATCAATCCTTTCAACAACCAAAACATGTAAATACTAATTCTCCAGTACAAATCAATGAAAAAATCCCGGAAATCCCTAACAATGGACAAGTTAGTCCGGGGATTTCTTTTGTGAAAAACTTAAGGTAGCCAGAAGGCATACGTATTTTGAATCTTGGATCAATCGCCTTGATAAAGTTCCAGAGTTCCCTGACGAAGATGGTAGTGTCTGTTGTGATACTCTAGCATAAGCCTTGGCTTTATTTTCATCACAGGCTTAAGTCTCTTCAATTTCTCCCATAGACAGTACATGGGAGATCCAGTCACCGCAACTCTCCAGCTTTCTTCTACAGTTTGCAGGAAATTAGCTTCTTTAGTTATACAGTTAAGGAACTTGAACTGAGAGTGAAACTTCTCCTCTTGCTGTAACAGTGACAGTTTCAGTATAGCATGATCAGATATCCCAGCTGGAAGAATCTCCACTTGAACATTGTTAAACTTACTGAACCATTCTACATTTGCAATGGCTCTGTCTATTCTAGTATAAATCAAACCATCAGCATCATGTTTATTTGACCATGTATAATGCAGCCTTGTTGAGTTAACTTCAATTAACCCAGTATTCTGCATCATACTCTCCAAATCACAATATTCATTGTGAAGCACCTTCTTTCCTCCAATTCTATCCTCTACCCCCATCACATTGTTAAGATATCCTATTCACAACCATGCCAAGGTTTCAATATAATTCCAAAGGCGCCTTCTCTGATCCAACTGGTTTTGACTTTTGAGCATAAATGGCAGTAAGCCAATATGCATTTCTCCTTTCAAATCAGAAACCTTCATATGCAAATATTGATCAGTTTCTTGTACATACTCAACATTCACTTTAATGGGATCCCAAAGACACAGATTCTCCCATTCATATGCTTCTTATAGTTATCCAAATAACACCATCTGTGCGCCAACCTGCTTCTTATGTTTTTTGCTTTTTGCTCTTTAACTCTAGTTTCTACTAAAATAGCTATAGCACTCTTTATTTGAGAGATACGGGACCCAATCTCTCGGTGCTTAGCCTTTTTATTAAGGCCCCTACATTCCAAGAGACTATCATGTAATGGATTCATCTCCCCCCCTGCAGACAATCTCCAATCCTTATAGGGGTGAATCCATTACTTTGTTTTAATTCAGAAGCTCCCACAAAAATAGTATCCATCCTCTTTTATTTTCCCAACTCTTTCCTTTTTCTTTGCACTTCAGTCCACTGGCCTGGATCTTCAGTAGTGCTCAATGTAGTGTTCTTTTCAGCACTTTGAGAATTAATCTGTACTACTATCTCTGCTCTTGGAACTACAGCCTCCCTAGGCTTATTCCCTTGCTGCAGACTGTTCTTTCCTTCTTCAGAGATTTTATCCCCACCATTATGTACCTTGTTTCTGTACATTCTGCTTCTGTCCCTTTTGTCCAGGTTGAGCAACATATATTTTTACCACATTATGCTGTTCTTGCTTATTGCCCTGCCTCCCCCCTTTTTGGCACAATCATGTCCTATGTGCAGACAAGAAGAGCAATACAGTGGCCTGGACTCATACACAACCTCCTGTGTGAATTTTTCCCCAGCGATCTTGATGGTCAGTGACTTTCTTAGCTCGTTAGAAACATCAACTTCTATCATAGCTCTAGCATAAGTTGCTCTTAGCTTTTTAGAAGTACACTCATCTGTCATTAATGGAGTGCCCATTCCACTAGAAATCCTACTTATCCCTTCTTCTCCCAATAGGTGAATTGGCAGATACGGAAATGTTACCCACAATGGCACCACTTTCAGATCGTCACATAACACAAATCCAGGCACCCAAGGTTTCAGAAACATAGTTTACCATAGATCGAATAAGGACCTCTCTTCATTACTGTATTTTTATCCAATTCTGACTTGAATCTAAGCAGAAAATAGCCAGAGTCATGATACAAAATCTCAGGCATCGATACAGTGCTCCAAACTTTCTCAACAAACAGTTTTACAGCATTCATAGTCAAATCAATATCTATCACATACACAATCAATGTATTCGCCCAGTGTACCAGTTCAAGTTGCACAGTAGATAGAGGAATTTTGATCTCTATATCACCATCAACAATATTTGGAGCATATTATTTGAGTGTTGTACCTCTATCAGGCAGACGGCTGCCGGAGATGACGTCAACCCATGGCTTCTCGTTCTGAACTTGTCGATCAGTAACATCATCATGATTTCGATCGTCCACCAGATTCTCCATCGATTCAGCAAACTGCGGTACCTCTGTTACTCGAACCAATGTTTCCGGTGGTGGAGATCTACTGTTGCGTGGAGATTCAGCACCACGACTGGATTCGCCCAATTGAACCTCAATCGCTGTAGTTTTGTTATGGAGCGAATTCTATCTTAATTCGTCCGTACTGTAATTCGCGTTTTAAGTTTGTGAGCTCTGGTTTGTTATTAGTCAAGTCTTATCCTGTATAAATATCTGTAATTCTTCTGTTGAAGGGCATCTGAAATCATATATGAAATTAGCTTTTCTAGCATATTCTCTAGTATAATTCTTAGCAGTACTGTAGCGTAGATATTAAGCAATTACAGTAGCATAGTTGTAGTCTGTTCATAACAATTGGTATCATCCTCGTCTCTGCGCAATGGTGACTCACTCGCATACGCAACGAATTGAATCGCTGGAAGCTCGAGTGGATGAGCTAATTACTTCTCAGCAATCCATGACCGACGCTCAGAAATCCATGGCGGCAGCTCAGGATTCTATGGCGGCAGCTCAAAAGTCCATGGAAGAGTCACCTGCTGCTCGAGCAGTAGCTCACGAGAAGGAGTTTCAGGAGTTGCGTGCTCTGATCCTCAGTTTGGGCAAAACACGATCTCCAGGAGATCAGCTACAACGCGATGAGCGGGAGAATCGTCGTGAGCAGGAGACTGGTCGTGAGAATCGTCGAGAGGTACATAACGACACTGATCCTCCTATTTTACCGTTTAATAAGAATATACGGATGGATTTCCCCAAATTTGATGGTACGGATTTGAGAAGTTGGTTGCGTAGATGCCAGAGATATTTTATTTTGAATCCAATGTCTGATGCTGAGAAAGTGGTGATGGCTGGTATGCATTTAGACGGTTTAGCAGAATACTGGTATGTTGATCACATTGATGGACGAGAATCTATGGGATGGGGAAAATTTGTTGATCTGTTTGTGCAGAGGTTTACAGCAGTTAGAGGGGATGATTTAATAGGTGAATTTAACAAGTTAAGGCAGACAGGCTCCGTTGATAGGTATATTGAAAAATTTGCAGAGTTGCGGTCCTTTATGCTGCAGCACAACAAGCATCTGGACGAATTTTATTTTATACGCAGCTTTTACAGTGGCCTTAAGGAGGAAGTCAGGCATATGGTTGAAATGCTGGCTCCTTATTCACTAGAGCAGGCCTATTTGATTGCCAGGAAGCAGGAGGTGCTTTTGGAATCATTGAATAAGGTCCATAAGGGAGCTAGTAGGGGTGTTGTACCCTGGCCTAAAGAGGGGAAGAAGGAGAACCAGGATATAGCTAAAAATGTGCCAATTAGGAGATTGAGTAAAGAGGAGCTGGATGTGAGAAGGAAGAAAGGCCTCTGTTTCAATTGTGATGAGGTTTACAAGTTTGGGCATAAATGTCAGAAACTTTTCATCATTATGGTTGAAGAGGAAGCAGGTACAAGCAATGCAGCACATTTGCAGTTGGAAGATGAGAGCAATGAGAATGAGGATTATGGAGTTTCAATGCACGCTTTGAAGGGGCAGGTTCTTGTAGATACCATCAAATTGAAGGGCAAAGTGAAAAATAATGAGTTGGTAATTTTAGTCGACTCAGGCAGCACTCATAGTTTCTTAGACACAAGTGCAGCACATAGGATAAAATGTGAGCTCGAGGTGACTAATCCTCTCCAAGTAACAGTAGCGGGGGGTGGAAAAATTGAATGTAATTACAAGTGTCCTCAGCTGAGTTGGGAGATGGCTGGCCACTTATTTTCTGCTAGCGTTGGAGTACTACCTCTGGGAGGCTATGATATGGTTCTAGGGGTTGATCTCATGAAAAAATTGGGGCCAGTGGTACTAGACTATGAGAATCACACCATTACATTTGATTTGTTGGGTGAAAAAGTGTTAGTACCAGGTCTGCAACCAGCTGTAACAATGAGTATGATGTCTGGCAAGAGCCTAGTGAAGGCTTTTACAAAGAAAGAAGGGGTGTTGTTCAGTTGTTTCTGCATGATAAGTTCCATAGAGGCCAAATCGTCAGAAACTGATAATAGAGAATTAGCAGAGCTATTGTTGAAGTATTAGGATATCTTTGCTATTCCTACTGCCTTGCCACCTCTAAGGTTATGTGACCATAAAATCAGCTTGAAGCCGGGAGTGGAGCCTTTTAAGCAGGCCGCATACAGATATCCCTACATTCAAAGACAAGAGATAGAAAGGTTAGTGAAAGAAATGTTAGAGATGGGCATTGTACAGCCAAGCCACAGTCCCTTTTCAAGCCCTGTGTTACTGGTAAAGAAGAAGGATGGGACTTGGAGGTTCTGTGTAGACTATAGGAGACTTAATTCTCTTACCATTAGAGATAGTTATCCTATACCGTTGATGGAGGACTTATTGGATGAACTCCATGGTGCTGCAATTTTTTCAAAAATTGACTTGAGAGCTGGATATCATCAGGTTAGGATGAGACCTGAAGATATTGAAAAAACTGCATTTGTAACCGCCTCTGGATTGTACGAGTTCACTGTCATGCCTTTTGGCTTGACCAACGCACCAGCTACTTTCCAGAATATGATGAACGAAGTATTCAAGGATTGTTTGGGAAATTTTGTGCTTGTATTCTTTGATGATATCTTGGTGTACAGTGAAAATGTAGAACAGCACAAGGAACACTTATGGAGAGTGTTTGAATTACTGAGATCACATACCTTGTTTGCTAAAAGGTCGAAATGCGCCTTTGGAGTGGCCCAGGTGGAGTATCTAGGGCATGTAATCAGTAAACAAGGCGTAGCAGTTGACCCTGGTAAAATTTCTTGTATTAAAGAGTGGCCAATTCCGACAACATTGAAGCAGCTGAGAGGATTTTTAGGTATGATTGGCTACTATAGAAGATTTTGTGCCAACTATGGAGCCCGAGCTAAAGTGCTGACAGACCTTACCAGAAAAGGACAATTCAAATGGGGGCCAGAAGCTCAAAGTACATTTGAGTCATTAAAAGAAATGATGTGTTCAGTGCCCGTTCTGCAATTACCAGACTTTACTAAAGAATTCGTTGTGGAAACGGACGCATGCTACAGTGGTTTGGGTGCTGTATTGATGCAACAAGAGCACCCGTTGGCCTTTGTCAGTAAAGGATTAGGACCAAAGAATTTGGGGCTCTCTATATATGAGAAAGAATTTTTGGCAATAATATTGGCAGTGGAAAAGTGGAGAGCATACCTGTTACATGCTCCATTTGTGATTCGTACTGATCAAAGGAGCTTGAAATTTTTGGTTGATCAAAAGTTCCATACTCCGATCCAGCACAAGTACATGACCAAGTTGCTTGGACTGGAGTATAGAATTGAATATAAAAAGGGACCGGATAATAAGGTGGCGGATGCACTTTCTAGAAGGGATGTGAGAGATGAAGATGTTGAGTTGTTGGCTCTATCCGGCTTACAGCCCCAGTGGATTTAGGAACTATTGGCTAGTTATGTGGGAGATGCAGCTGCAGAAGAAGCAATACTACTATACTCTACTGCACCGGCCAATTTAGGACTCATATATATGTCTAATGGCCTGTTAAGGTATAAAGGGAAGCTGTATGTGGGTTCTGGGGGCTCTTACAGAGAATTGGTTGTTCAGACCTTGCACAGTAGCGTGGAGGGAGGTCATTCTGGTGTATTAGCAACCAGTCACAGAGTTCAGGCTGCATTTGATTGGCCAAACCTGAAAGCTACATGTGTCAAAGTGGTGAGTGAGTGTGGTGTCTGCCAAAGGAGTAAAGGGGAGCATGTTAGAACACCTGGGATGTTGCAGCCCTTACCAATTCCGGTACAAGCTTGGCAGCACATATCAATGGACTTTATTGAGAAGCTTCCTAAATCTGGAGGATTTGATACTATACTGGTGATAGTTGACAGGTTCACCAAGTTTTCACATTTTATTCCCATGTCTCACCCTTTCACAGCTTCACAAGTTGCTAAAGTGTTTGTCGATACTGTGTGCAAGCTACATGGGTTACCTTTGAGTATAGTTTCAGATCGGGATAAGGTGTTCACTAGTGCATTTTGGAAGGAATTGCTCAGCAAACTGGGAATTCAAAGGCTTATGAGTACTGCTTACCATCCACAAACCGATGGCCAGACGGAGAGAGTTAACCAATG
Organism: Plantago ovata; assembly: GCA_028274465.1. NCBI lineage: Eukaryota > Viridiplantae > Streptophyta > Magnoliopsida > Lamiales > Plantaginaceae > Plantago > Plantago ovata. The sequence continues at coordinate 46,772,799 of CM051458.1, forward strand.
TCTGGAAAACTATTTGAGGTGCATGTGTGGACAGTCGCCAAAGCAATGGAGTACTTGGTTAGCTTTAGCGCAATGGTGGTATAATAGTTGTTTTCATACTTCCTTGGGAATGAGTCCTTTTGAGGCATTGTTTGGATACAAACCGGCTACTATCACCATTGGCAATTCCGGTGAGGCAACTGTATATGGAGTAGGGGAAATGGTAGCCGCAAGAGAAGAAATTTTAGCCAAAGTAAAGGAAAATTTGAAGCTAGCAGTGGAAAGGATGAAGTTGATGGCTGATAAATACAGGACTGAGAGAGTATTGGAAGTGGGAGATTGGGTATATTTGAAGATGAAGCCATATAGACAATTCTCTATCAGGAACAGTGAGGTTTGGAAGCTAAGTCCTAAATATTCAAGACCATTTCAGGTGTTGGAGAGAATAGGAGCAGTGGCATATAAGCTTCAACTTCCAGCTGGTAGTAGAATTCATACTGTGTTTCACGTCTCGCAACTGAAATTACATGTGGGCTTAACTGACAACATTTCTGGCACACTACCCTTAATGAATGAAGAAGGCTCAGTGGTGTTAATTCCAGTTAAGGTTGTAGCTAGGAGAATGGTGAAGAAAAATAATGCAGCTGTGGTCCAAGTATTAGTAGAATGGGAGCACCTTCCTGCTGAAGAGGCTACTTGGGAGGATTACCATGAGTTTAAGGCCAAATTTCCAGGATTCAGGTTTGAAGACTGAACTGCAAAGTGAAGACTTGAGCTTGAAGACAAGCTTCTGAAGGAGAATGGAATGTTATGGAGCGAATTCTATCTTAATTCGTCCGTACTGTAATTCGCGTTTTAAGTTTGTGAGCTCTGGTTTGTTATTAGTCAAGCCTTATCCTGTATAAATATCTGTAATTCTTCTGTTGAAGGGCATCTGAAATCATATATGAAATTAGCTTTTCTAGCATATTCTCTAGTATAATTCTTAGCAGTACTGTAGCGTAGATATTAAGCAATTACAGTAGCATAGTTGTAGTCTGTTCATAACAAGTTTCTACATTTTGTGTTTGGAAAGTGGAGCTACGAGTGGTGATTGTGCGGTTTATCACCACCGGCGGAGCTGCCGCCTTCTTCGTCGGCCGGCCAGACCGCTTTTGGTTCATTTTGCATTCAAACACCTGTAACTGTGTGAAAATCGCCCACAGTACTCGCTCTCAACTTTCAACCTCGAAGTATGTCTTTTTATTCCATTTTCTTTAGAATTGCATTGTTGTTTAACACCTTTTAGTTATTATTTTGCTGCTTTGTACTGCAACATGTTTTTTGGTCACTTAAATGGAAAAAAAGAAGAAAAAAAAACGTGAGAAGTTAAGCCCACACCAGCCACTCTCAACTCCTCTTCTACCGCTTCTTGCTTCACTTTAGCAGCCACCAGCTCCTGGCGAAGCAGTAACTCCTTAACCGCACGATTCTTCTCACCATACTCCACCACGACTCTTCTCTCCGCATCCTGCAAATCATCTCCCTTCTTCCTCAAAGCGGACAACGCATCTTGAATATCAGACTCCAACACACCAAGATTAGCACCTAGCTCACCACCTTCAAGCGAACCAGGACATAAAGACACACAAAATGACAGCAAGACAGTACCAAACCAGGAACTGGTTCAACTTCAGGCGAACCAGGACATAAACCCTCTGTGGGCTACGAAAACAGGCATCTCGAAACGCCTTGGCCCAATTCCCGAAGCTTCCCGAAAACTTTTCGCGTACATCCGAATAAGAACTAAGCGATGGGTTTCCGGGCGGTCAACGTATGTTTACATGCGATAATGCCAAACCAATCAACACCTAAGTTTTCTTAGTCTGGATGTTCTTTAAAGTATACTCTTTTCCCGCATATTGTATATGTTCTTCAAATGTTATTTTTTATATATTTGGAGGACATATAAGAACCAAACTCTCTTCTACATTTCGTATTTATTCCAGTATTCTTGTGTAATTTTAGAATAAGTGGTTCAAAAAAAATCGGTGCGCATACGATTGAGGACTAAATGCAGTAGAAAGCACATGCATTGGTTAATTGGGTCGAGATATCCATAGAGCAATCCGTGACTAATCACAATGGCTAGTTAAATGTATAGATGAATTAGGGGGTGTTTTGCGATAACTTCAAATTGGTAAAGTTGGCTTATTAAAATTATTTATATGTGTTTGAAAAGTTAAATTATTAAAATTATTTATATGTGTTTGAAAAGTTAAATAAGTTGTACAGGTAGTGTTTGCAAACTTAATTTATTTTTTTTTCAAAAACAACTAAATCGAGTTTAATTTAAGAAGAACTTATTAAAAATTTCAACCCCACTTCTTGAGTTTCAACTTATCCAGCTTAATTTTTTTTAAAATATCACTTTAAACTGGACGCTGTTGTAAACACTCAATTAGTGGTTACCCTCTGTTCAACTTTTTTTTTTTTAAGGAAAGAACTAAATTAAGAGAAAAGGTTCAAGTACAACCAGTTAAACAGAAATAAACCTGGGAAAGCTACGAGTTTTATCAAAAATAACAACACTCAAAAGCCAGGAAGGGCAAAAGTCCCATTCCTTATAAAAATTCGCCAAATTTTCTTCTAGTCGGCCTTGGTTAATTTTCTGCAGCAGTTCTTCTGTCAGTTTGCTTCCTTTTCTTGCGAGTTCATCTGCTACTCTATTTGCTTCCCGGTAGACAAAAGTTGGTTGCACTTCACCTATTTCTTCGCATAGCTGCTGGACATCAGTGATGAGGTCCCTGTGCATTCTCGCCGGCTCCATTTCCCTGTTAATACGGTTAATAGAATACTGTGAGTCAGATTGCAAGATAACTTTCTTAAACTTCATTTTTAAAGCCATCTCGAGGCCTTTTCTAATGGCAATGATTTCAGCTGTAGTGTTATCAATGATTCCCAGAACTCCAGACATAGCTTTAATCACATTGCCATCTTTGTTTCTAAAAACACAGCCAAAGCCCGCCAAACCCGGATTATTCAGAGAGGAAGCATCAGTATTAAGGCAATAGTGTTTTCGGGGGGGGGGGGAGACCATTTACACAAGATGACTTTTTTACTTCTACTTTCTTCTCTTTTAAATCTGATCATGGCTTCTCCATTTAGTTTCACCAGCTGTTGTTTCATGCTAAAAAGACAAAACGGAGTATTTTCATAAACCATCTTATTTCTATGACACCAAATAACCCACCAAGCATGAATAGTAGAAATAGAAATGGTTTTAAGACCAAAGAGGAGATTAGCAGGATACTTAACATCCGTATTCAAATTGAAATTAACAAATCTCATTCTAAAGTTATCAAAGATATGGCAAAACAGTAAAGTATGAGAAACAGTTTCTTCCTCCAACCCACAAAGGGGGAAAGATTTGACTCAATAATTCCTTTCTTTTCCAGTAAAGAGTAGTTAGGTAATCTGTCAAGGCACGCAAGCCACATGAACCACTTGATTTTAGGAAAAGTGTTAAGATTCCAAACTTTCATCCAAGGCCAGTGTGGTTTAATATCACCTACTAGATTGCTAAGTTCTAAGTAAGCAGTTTTAATACTAAAGTTTCCAGTCTTGTTGTAAGGCCACCATAACAGATCATTTTTTTCATTAATAGATAAAGGAGTGCCTAGAATTTCAAGAGTTAACTCAGGAGACACTAAGTCCTGTAACTTGTTGAGGTTCCAAGCTCTATTTTCAATAAAATCAGCAACTTTAGCACTAGGATTAGGGATAATATTAGTGAAATCTCTAAGCCTCTTACTCCCTACCCAGATATCATCCCAAAATTGAATTTCTTTTCCATTTCCAACTTTTTTAGCAAGCAAGTTTTTCATTATTTCTTTATGCTTGATCAAAGTTCTCCATAACCAGTTGTGATTAGGATTGGCCTCAGCATGCTAGAGATCAGCTTTGTTTAAATACTTAGCATGAATGGTTTTAGTCCACAAAGAGTTTTTATCATTTAGCAACTTCCAAATTAGTTTAAGCTGATAAGCCTGATTAAGGATTGTCAGATTTCTAATTCCCAAGCCACCCATCCATTTAGGTTGACAAATTCTTCTCCAGTTAACTTTACACATTTTCCTCCTTTCCTTCTCACTATTCCAAAGAAAATCTCTATTGATTTTATTAATTCTTTCAATACAGTAGGAGGGAATTTTAGCAACAGACATGGTATATAGGCTGGAACTGAATTAGACACATATTGAATTAAAGTAACTTTACCAGCATGAGAAAGGAATTTAGTGTACCAAATATTAACTTTTTTCAGCACTCTATCAATTATGTTATCAAAGAGATCAATTTTCTTTTTACCTATCAAGAAGGGGATCCCTAGATACTTGTCTTTTCTTCTATTAGGCTTAACCCCCATGTCTTCAATCATTTTCTGTTTAAGTCTTATAGGAGTGTTGGGAGAGAATAAAATCCTAGACTTAACCCAACAAATTGCTTGTCTAGAGGCTTCCTCATAAGCCTCTAGACATCTTTTAGTACTTTTAACAGAGGTGTCATTAGCCTTGATAAACACCATACAATCATCCGCAAATCATAGGATTGGAATTTCCACACCATTCCTACTAGCTTTGAGAGGTTGTATAAGTTTATTGTCCATATTTTTTATGAGGATTTGGACTAGCAATTCTTGACACATAATAAAGAGGTAATGAGATAGTGGGTCTCCTTGTCTAATTTCTCTCATTGGTTTCCAAGTTCTAGATATGTTATTATTAACTTTAACTTGGAAAGAAGCACTTTTAACACATAACATAATCCAGTCCCTAACTTTGCTATGAAAATTGATTTTTTTAAGGGCAAGGTCAAGAAACTCCCACTCAAGTCTGTCATACGCTTTTTCAACGTCTAGTTTGAGTGCAAGATTGTAATAAAATACGGTCAGAGTTACCCCTAGGGTACGCAGCGGAATTTCAAAAATTTTCTTAACATGCAGGTTAATTGATTATGTATATGCCATATATATTTAAACACGTCAATTAGAAGACTAACCTTACTTCCAAAGCAAGCACAGCTTCCAAGTATTCGTAATAATCCGGTGTATCTTCTCCTTCGTCGAAGTCGAAGATATCTGCAATACTTTGATTATCTGCAAGACAATAAAAAAGTTAGTTTCCAGCTCCTAGAACCTCAACCTTGGTATCCACGGATGAACAGCCTATCGGAAGAATGCTAGGAAATTCTTTGTGTGACCAAGAAGACGGGGCGGCGATTCCTCCGGCAGAGGTGGCGCGCGTGTAGGCTTATAGAGGAGGGGAGAGTTTTATTTTCTCTAAGAAAACTAGGTAGAATGACTGTGAAAGTCTATGTCAAAAATTCTCTAATAGTCTACTATATATAGTAGTCAATATAAGCCTAAAGCATAAGCAATTAGACTTCGTAAATGAATAAGAATTTAATTCTTATCGCACTAGGAAACCAATATCAAGTCTATATTCATTCCCAATCAAATTAAAACTCAATCAGGAAAATCTAACTTATCCCTTGGACTTCTAATAGAGGAAGGACTCGAACTCCTTCCCCTATAAAGCTAACGCGCGCGCGCCTAGTCCTACGGGAAATAGGTGGGTCCCAATTTTGGGACCCACTTATAGTTCTAAGGCAATTCAAACTCCAAGTAGATTTTGCCCAAGTGCATATGTTAATTCTAAATTAACATATCCTTTCAAATCAAACCTCTATTATATTTCCAAAATATAATCTTTAATTGTATTTACATAAAATACAATTAATTAGCTAATTCAATTAATAATTCCAAATCATTAATTGAGCCACCAAATATTATAATTAATTCCAAATCAATTATAATCCATCAATCACAATTAATTCCAAATTAATTGCGATTCCATCTTCAAGGATATTCTGATAGACTGAATCACCACATAGTGTGACCCATAGGGCCTCATTGTATTAAGCAAGTCCTAGACAAGGCAAAATGGAATTCCTAGACGGTTCCATTTGCAATATTAATACATGAGGACGTTTGAGAGGTTTCTCAAAGCAAACCCTTTCGTGCGAAGCCTGTTGCGCTCAACGCGGCGATGGTAACGTCCCTTCATCTGACTTGCTCGAATGTATCTAGGATCGATGAAGTGCCTATCCCAATAATACATCCACGGGCGTCTTCAGTGAGTTGCATGGTGAATCCAATATCTATTATGACCAACATAATAATATTGATACGCTGGCCAGCGGTTTTACCATCATAACTATGAACGACTATGAGCAGTGCTCTCCTGTGCTACACTTGAGAGATGAATCCTTCACAGAATCGCTTATCATCCCCATTCGTATGTAGCCATAATCCTGGATCGTGTCTTAGGTCTGTTGGTAATATATCAGGGTGTGATAATCTTGGAATACTTCTATGGATCGTGTTGTCACTTTCCAAACAAGATAATTCGACCCTACAGTTGTTGCCGGGGTTACACGAATTCCTTGTTGGGATAATCCAAGAAGGCAATCTTATTCAGGCAATATGAATTTCGATCAGAAAGTAGAGAGCATGTATGAGTTTTCGTTGTTGTTGTTTTGGAGACTGATCACTTCAATAAATAGAAGCGAAAAGGTGTGCCCCTTGGAACCCCGCAGGGGCGCTGCCCCTCGCAACCCCGTACAGGGGCGCTGCCCCTTGCAACCCCGCGAGGGGCGCTGCCCCTCGACCCCGCAAGGGGGCGCAGCCCCCTTGACCCCCGCTTCGTATTCGTGGTCGATAACTCGTTGGCTCAACAAGCGTGCACTCCGCACTACCCAAACTTGTTCCGAGCTCAACGAGAGATCGCATCAGTCTCTAGCAGATCACATTACTACTAAAATGAATTGATGACACTAAAATCACCAACAAGGTCAACTGCTTATTCAGAGCTGACATCGACGGGTCCACCAAGGATATGGGACAACAAATGTGATGATAAAGTCCTGTAAGTCCAAAGGACGACTGGCATCACTTCGACAACTCACCGGTTCCCATAGACACTTCGGTGTAGAGTATACATCGATGGGAGTGTCCCGTGGGTACTTCCATTGTTCGATAATCCTTCTTCGAACAACTATGCGCAGTTATGGGAACGTTTCTCGATTGTCCAACAATCCGTTCCGTGGCCGTGGGATCGGCTCACACTTGCTCCAACAAGTATAACCTCCACGCATACTAGTCTCATCTGGTTCATTCAGACCCCTACATCCGAGATGAACCTCGACTAGGGAGAGTTTGGGATAGATGATAACTCACATAGCTCCCACTATCTATGTGATCGGTCATCTATCCGAGGGGACATGTTTAATATCAATACAGACAGAAATAGAGATATGACATGCTGCATGCCTGGTGTAATATAAATATTAAAGCGATACTCAATAGTAAAACGACAAACATATATCATATTACGTTGACCTGTGTAATAGTACATATATGCCCTCTATAAGGGCTCCATGCCCTTAATAAGGACTGTCTCTAGGACATATACACTATCAAAGATAATACTGTTTAGACCTATTTTTCTTCCCCATAGTGTGGAGCAATTCATGGGCCAGGAGAATATTATCAGTAATGGACCTTCCCGGGACAAAAGCATTTTGGAAAGGGGAGATTATTTTGTCAAGGATAGGTCCGATTTTATTAAGAAGAATCTTAGTTATTATTTTATAGCTTACATTACATAAGCTTATGGGTCTGAATTGGCTAGGAGATTTAGGATTGTCAACTTTTGGAATTAGAGCAATTTGAGTGTGATTACAACCCTCTTCAAGAATATTCTTGTCAAAAAAATTATTGACCATTTTACAGACTTTATCTCCTATTATGTGCCAGTACTTTTGATAGAACAAACTGTTAAGACCATCCGGGCCCGGGGCCTTATCAGTACCAATTAACTTTAAGACTTCCCAAATCTCTTTATAAGTAACACTTGTAGAGATATTTTCATTATCAGAGACAGAGATTTTGGGGGTGGTAATGTTCAAAAAAGGGTTAAAATTCACACCATTAGACTTGCTTTTATTTTCAAAGAAATTAGCAAAAGTCTCAGTTAGAAGATTCTGATCAGTCACCCAGTTATTGTCCTCATTTTTAATTCCATGAATAAAGTTTTTTCTTCTTTGGTGAGAGACATAGGAATGTAAATACTTAGTGTTAGCATCACCAAATTTGATCCAATTTCTTTTGGCTCTTTGAGCCCAAAACATTCTTTTTTGATCAAGCAAGTTAGATAAGTTTACTCTAGCATTTTCAAGTTGAGGACCAAAGACAGGGGGGTTATAGTGGATTTTATACTCAAGACTAAGAATATCTTTTTTACTTTCCTTAATCTTTAAATTGAGCTCTCTTAAATCCCCCAGAGGCCAGCTTTTAACTGCAAAGGCTAACTCATTACTGACTTGAACCTAACTTTTATTGTCTAAGTTACTACTAGTGTTCCAAAAATGATTTAGCAGAGTTTTAAACTTGTTAGTATGGGTCCAGAAATTTTCAATTCTAAAAGCTTTTCCTCCAAAATTAGTTCTAGGCAGAGGATCAACAAGAATTGGTTTATGGTCAGAGACATTAGAAACAAGATGTCTCACAGTCGTTAAGGAAATTTATTAAGCCAACTCGAGTTACCACAGTCTCTATCTAACCTTATACTAATCAAACCAGTTATGCTTCTTCTGCCAAAAGATCTATTACTCCAAGTAAACAAAGGGCAAAAGTAACCTAAATCAGCAAGATTACAACTAGCTAAACAAGATCTAAACTCATTAATGCGATTCCAATTAGGCATATTACCTCCTAGCTTTTCAAAGGGATGCAAAAAATTATTAAAATCACCAAGAACAAGCCACGGGTTAACAATATTATGACTTAAAAGCTCAAGTTTAGTCCAAACCTGATGTTGAAGAGGATGCTGAGGGAAGTTGTATACTGCAGTCAGATCAACCGGCACATGATGCTCGCCAGGATGGTTTGCAGCAGCACGGTAGAGTCAGAAGTGCACCACACGGTCCCCTCCCTCATGAAGAACCATTTGAAGATGAGCAGCGTTCCATAAAAACCAAAATCCCCCAGATTGTGGAGAGCCTGCAGGTGGAGGGATCACATGCTGGTCGGAGATGGAGAGAGATGAGATTTTTTGATACAACGGGAGATCAACCGACGCAAGCCTCCCCATCTTTGTTTTTTAATATCCCCGCCCAATCACCAGTATTTATACAAGAAACCCTAAACCCCCAAATCACCAAACAAAACTCAGACAAGAAATCTGCTCCGATCAACAATGGCGTCCGGAAAGAATAATCAACAAGCTCAAGTGAATCCAAGCTCCCCAATCAACGCAAACCAGTCGCCAAAAAAAATCAACACCCCATCCCCACCCTCGGACCTTTACCCTCCCACCCCCCCACGGGAGCTGGACACGCCAATGATAACCAGCCCAGCAGCTCACAAAACTCCAACTCCATCGTTGAATCTCACCAACCCCTCCCCCAGAGCTCCACAGCAACTCAACCCCTCACCTGTGAATCAACAAATCACGGTGAATCAGGAAATCAATCAGGGCACGACGAACTTAACGGTGGGATTCAGAAATTACCCGGCCCGACTTGATGTCCACAGGCCGCAGAGACCTATGTTTTAGGTTTACAGGGCCCCACACAATCTGCAAGTGAGGGGTGGTTTCAGGCCAAGGGAGCGGTGAGACACTTCCCAAGAGCCATGGTAGAATCCTCCCACTCTCAATTTCAAACAGGAGGCTCTACAACAAGATATGTGTCGTCGAATCAAAGAGCAAGTTAAGAAAATATGCAGAAGAATTTGTATTGGATTTCGGCGGAAGCCTTGATGATTTACAGAGCGGAGCTCTGCTCCTATTTATACAACTCGATTGAAGCCCTAAACCTAGATAATCGGTAAAAATAACACTGCCTTTACATGAGTAAGTAGTACAAGAGTCAAACCCCCAAAGTACTTCGCCATTAATGCCTACGGAAGGAGACAATTTTGTGCAGGAGCACGCGCAGGTCATGAACCCTAATCTGGACAAATTAGGGAAGAAACTTGATCCGGTGCGGTAGGAAAACGTGTTCCATGAAATTCAAACGTCCCGCCTAGGAGTTGTGATCTGGTGAGACAGGTTCGGCTGTTCCAACGCTTTAGCAGGCGAACTGAGACGGGCAGTGCTTGGTTTAGTGCGTTTGGCTTTATTAATCGAATTGGCCCTGTTCTTCCTTTTCTTCTTCAAACTCTTCTGCAAATTCTTCTCTTCTTGATCGATCGATTCATCAATTTTAACACTCCCCCTCAAGATTGGGGTGTAGATATTCGAAACTCCCATCTTGGGAAAAATTTGTAATAAATTGTCTCCTGAGGTGGCTTTGGTAAAGACATTTGCAAGTTGATTTCTTGCGGAAATGTGCAGTACCTTAATAGTTCCATCCTCAACCTTTTCTCTTATGAAGTGACAGTCAATTTCAACGTGTTTTGTTCTTTCGTGAAAGACTGGATTTCTACACAAGTGTACAGCGGATAGATTGTCACAATACAGTGTTATTGGCTTCTCTACGTCGACTCTAAAGTCCCTAAATAAGCTGGTAAGCCAAATGATTTCACAAGTAGTCTGTGCAATGGCCCTATATTAGCTTCTGCTGATGACCTGCTAACTACTTGTTGTTTCTTGGACTTCCAACTAATCAGAGAATCTCCAAAGAGAACGCAAAAACCTGTAAGGGACTTTCTAGTGAAGCTGCATCCTGCGTAGTCTGAATCACAGTAAACTATCATCTCTTCATTTGATTTTGTGTTGAAGAATAGGCCATTACCTATGTTATTTTTCAAGTATTTTACTACTCTTATTAGTGTTGTCATATGAATTTTTGTTGGCTTTTGCATGAACTAGCTGAGTATGCCGATTGCATATGAGATGTCAGGCCTTGTAATGTTAGATAGATTAGCTTACCAAGTAATCTTCTGTACTGTAGAGGATTATGATATAGATCTTGATTGGATAATCAAAAGGTTTTAATTTGTGATTTTGTTCTATGGGATTGACTGTAGGTTTGCAACCCAACAATCCTGTTTCCTGTAAAATTTCAGATGCATATTTTCTTTGACTGAGATGTATACCGTTTGTGCTTCTTGCAATCTCCAATCCAAGGAAGTATTTCAACTGGCCGAGATCTCTAATTTTAAATTCTTTCTTTAACTCTATCTTTACCTGATTTATCTCATTTAAGTCATTTCCAGTTATGACTATATCGTCTACATAGATGAGGATTATTATGATTCCAGCTGAGGTTTCTCTTGTAAATAAAGTATATTCATTTCTGGATTGTAAAAATCCTAGTTTTAGTAAATGTTGTGAGAGCTTTAGGTTCCATTGCCTAGAAGCCTGTTTAAGGCCATACCAGGATTTATGCAATTTACAGACAAATTGACCAGCAACATTAGTATTTTGCTCCCCCTGAATGGAGATTCCTGGTGGAAGTGACATATAGATATCTTCATCTAGGTCTCCATTCAAGAAAGCATTGTGGACATCCAACTGTTCCAAATGCCAATTTTTCTTTGCTGCCATTGCTAAGAGAACTTTAATAGTGGTTTGTTTGGCAACTGGACTGAAAGTATCAGTGTAGTCCATTCCATACTGCTGTGTGTAGCCCTTGGCTACTAACTTGCCTTGTGTTTATCTATAGCACCTGTGGATGTTAATATTGTTTTAAAAACAAATTTGCATCCTACTGGTTTTATTCCTTCTGGCATTTTAACTATGAACCAAGTTTTATTAGCTTTTAGTGCATTTAACTCTTCTCTAATTGCTTGCTTCCAATGATCAAACTGTATAGCCTCATTAAAAGTCTTAGGTTCTGCTAGTATAGATAGATTTACAGTGTAAGCTTTGTGCTTTTCTGAGAGTCTATCATATCCTAAGAATTTGTGTAGAGGATGAGCTGTGCTTTCTTTGACAGTACTGTTTGATCTTGGTACACTATAATGATGAAATAATCTCAAATTAGGTGGAGAACTCCCTCTTCTGCTTGATCTTCTCAGTGGCGCAACTTGTGGTTGCCTTGACTCTCTTCCATGTTGTTCATTTCCTTCCTGAGAAGATTGATTTTGCTCCTCAGCTGGTTGTTCATTTGCAATTTTCTCTTGTACCTCTTCTTCTTCATTTTCAACATTCAAATCAATTTCTTGTTGAAAGATTTCCTCTAAGTTTTCATTGTTTCTTTGTTCTTGAACATTTATGTTCATTTGTTGAGATGTGTTGGTTTTATGCATCTTCACAGTAGGAGAATCTTCATAAGTTTCTGCAGGTGTTTCAAACCTAAATGTTTCTCTTTCTCCTTCCTTGTTTTCACTGTAAGGAAAGATTGTCTCTATAAATTCCACATCTCTAGAATGAAAATTTTGTTTTGTTGAAAGATCATAACATTTATATCCCTTTGTTTGAGATAAATAGCCAATGAAAATCGATTTTCTAGCTCTAGAATCCAATTTTGTTCTATGAACAGGTAAGCTAGATGCATAGCATAGGCATCCAAACACCTTAAGGTGCTTGTATTCAGGTTTCTTGTTGTGTAGCATTTCATATGGTGATCTATTTTCTAATAGGGGAGTTGGTATTCTGTTAATGAGATATACTGCAGTTAAAACCGCTTCTCCCCAAAATCTCTGTGGTAAACTTGCTTGGAACAAAATGGATCTAGCTACATTCAGAATGTGTTGGTGTTTTCTCTCTACAACAGCATTCTGTTGCGGTGTGTATGGACAACTCTTCTGTTGTTTTATACCTTTTCCAAAATAGTAACTTGTTAGATTAAATTCAGGAGCATTGTCTGATCTAACAATTTTTACTTTTGATTCATATTGTCTTTCAACTTGATTACTAAAGGTTTATAGTGCCATTTGCACATCTGATTTATGCCTTAAAAGTTGAATCCATGTATTCCTTGTGAAATCATCGACTATAGTGAGAAAATAACTATGGCCAGTTAGAGTTTTGATAGCAAAGAGACCCCATAAATCAACATGAATTAACTCAAAAGGAAGCAAGCTCATTGTATTACTGGAAGAGAATTTCTTCTTCTTCTGCTTTGCTTCATTACAGATTTCACAGTGATCAAGTTTACTGCTCTTAACATCTGGGATCATACTAGCTAACAAATCTACTCTAACTACTGATGGATGTCCCAGTCTATAGTGCCATAGATGGCTACTAACATGGGAAGAACTACTGCTATTACTAATGGCAAATGCCTTCTTCTGATCACTACTGGCTAGTGCCTTCTTCTGATCAATAATGGCTAGTGCCTTCTTCTCTTCTACTTCTTCAAAACAAAGCTGGTAGAGTCCTTTGTATGGCTTAACATGCCCAATCCTCTTCAAGGAGGTCATCGAAGGTACATCCTCCTGTGTAATAACACAATTATTTTTAGCAAATATGATTGACAAATCATTGTCAAGTGATATCTTGTTTACTGAGACTAAGTTTAGTTTAAAACTTGGCACACATAGAACATTCTTTAGTTTAACTTGCTCATTTATCTTTATATCTCCTATGCAAGATATTGTTTGTGTCAGACTATTTGGCAAGTGAACTTTTGATTTGATTTCTCTAACATTATCAGTGAAATACTTTGAAGAACATACTATGTGATGAGAAGCTCCTGAATCTAAGATCCAAGGCTCAGTAGACAAGTTTAATAAAATACCTGAAGCAAAGTTGACATTTGGCAAAGCTAGAGTGTTGTCTTGCTGCTTTTCATTGAGTAGTTTTTGCAGCTGCTGCACCTAATCTACAGTGAAAGAGCTAGCTACCTCAGCATTATTAGCAGCAAAAGTCTGAGAACCAGTGGTTGAGCTATGCGCATAGTTGTTTCTTCCTCCTTTGTAACCTGTAACACCCCGTTTTTTTAAAATTATTTAATTATTATTTTATTATTTAATTATTTAGTTTAGTTAATTAATTATCAGAGTAAATTATTTATTCGATAATTAGTTAATTAATTTCGCGTAAGTTAGTTCGTTTCGTTTCGTTTGGATCAAGCTAGACTATCTGATCTGCTAGCTCTTTTGGCCCATCTCGTTTGGCCCAAGTCTGGCCCATTGTATTGAGGCCCATCAGCTAAACCCTAACCCTACCCCCTTCCCACTTCACGCCACCATGGGAAAAGAAAGAAAAGAAAGCTGCTAATACTCTCTCTTCTCTCTCGCTCACCATCCAGATTCATCATCCTCATCTCATCACTTCCTTCCATTGCCATCTTTCATCATCATCTCCCTTCATCTTCATCAATCACCATTAAACCCACCATAATCATCATCCCCACCTCCGCCGCCGCCGTCGACCCCGTTCCGCCGCACCAAGCCGTCATCGCCGCGCCGCCGCCGCGTCGATCTGTTCGTCTCTGTCGCCGTCCGTTTCGCGCTCCGCCGCCGCAAGCTCGTCCGCCGTGGTCCACGCCGCTCCGCCGCTATCTGTTCTCTGTTGCCGTTCGAAAGCTCTGATCGGTCCGCTCCGTTCGCCGCGCCGCCTGACTACGCCGCCGCTCGATCGATCTCCTTCGCCGCCGTCGTTCGGTCGATTCCTTCTGTCCGTTTGTCTCTAGCCGCGCCGCCGCTCCGATCTCGTCCGCCGCGGTTCTTTCGGTTTCGATCGATCGGTAAGAAATCTCGTTTATTTCTGACCTTTCTGTTTCGATTTCGATTTTGGTTACGAATTCAATTTGAATCTCGGTTTTAATTTCCTTTCTTCTCGATTCACTCTTTTGTTTTTCCAAAATTCCTTCCTTCCAGATGCTGCTGAGGATGTGCGTGACTAGGATGCCAGCGACTGAGAGAAGGGTCTGGGGTGTCACGGGTTTCTTTTCAAAATAAGAAGATACACTTTTATTGTCTTCATTCGTTGTCTATTCGAACTTGAGTTGTCATTGGATATTATTTATTATTGTTAGTGTCAAAGATTATTTTGGCATTTATTGCCGACCGTTGTTATTAAAGTATTTTTCGATTTTCCTTTTTCAAGAAAATATTTTGTTTTCAAAAACCGGTACCGTTACAGTTGGTATCAGAGCTTGAGTTCAAACTCGAGCTTGCTAGGATAGGATCTTTTGACCTTTGGGGTGTGTGTGAGGGTCCGAGTCGCTGGTTAGGTCTTGTATTTTCTGTTGTTTTTTTCGGATTCGAGTCTTACGTACTAACCCTGAACCGTCTCTTCATCTTCTCTGTTCTGTTTCTGACTACCTCTGACCCGTTCTGAGACTGTTGACCTTCCGTGGTTGTTTGATTCTGACGAAGTTATTAACTAGTTAACTACGCGTGTGCTTACAGATAGGTATGAGTTCTGAGAAGAGGGTTATTCGTTATCGTCTAGTCGAAGGAGAATTTAACCCGTATACCTCTGTTCCTGTTGTTGGCGTTTACCCTGGATTCGTGATGGATAGAGTCGTGCATGAACGTGATCACTACTGGCTGGAGAACTTTAAGCTTCGAGATGTGATAGCAACGAAGGAAGCTGAGATCGGATTTCTGAAGACAGCTTTACGCGCCGCAAAGGAGCACTCTGGCTTTGTTTCGTTAACCGCGTCCAACGTTGGCAACCGGATTCGCAGGAGGAAGGCTCGGAGGACGTTCCCCGAGGGTTGCGGACCATCCCGTAGAGGAAAGAGTGAAGACGAAGAAGAATCCGAAGAAGATCCCGAGGAGGACCCCTCTGAGGGAGAAGGAGGAGACGCTCACGTGCCCGAGGGACGTTCCGAGGATGATAGCGAGGACGCTTATTAGGATAGTTGCCTTTTCGAGCTCGTACCGAACTTCTTTGTTTCTGCCAAGCAAGTTCTTCCTTTTAGTTCAGCCGACTGAGACTGCTTATGCTTTTCCGTTTATTTGACTCTGTGGTTTTCTGTTTTCCTCGCTAAGACGAGTAGAGACCGTTTTTCTTTTGTTTTATTGCATGCTTGACCGTTTTGAGACTTCGTTGTTTTCTTGTTTTAGCTCTTTGTTTTAAAGTTCAAGGCATGTTTTCTTCTTCACTGCTCAGTTTATACCTGTTGTAGAAGATTAAGTACTGGCCTTAGTTCTTTGTTTTTCTGCTCTTCTCTAAGTTAGAGATTCAGGTGTAATCAACTGCTAAGTAGTGCCCTTTGTTAGAATGAGTCGCAGAAACACTCGTGGCGCCAGCAGCAATGGAAGTGGAGACGATCAGCACGCTGAAAATGGAGATCAAGTGGACCGTATCATCGCTGCTCTGGGGAATTTCAGCGAACCATTCGCCGCGCTGGAGCACCAACACCACCTGTTCAGCCTCCGCCACCACCACCGATCCAGACCATCGATCAAGCTGCGGAACGATTCACTCGATTCCATCCTGAGAGGTTCGAGGGAACACCAGATGCCCGTAAGGCTGAGCTCTGGATCGAAGGCATGGAGAACTTATTCTCGATCCTGCACTATCCGGACGAGAGGAAGATCGAGCTTGCTGCTTTCCAGTTCGTGGGAGCCGCCAGGAACTGGTGGAGAACCGTGAATGCGAGATGGAGGCAAGAGGGAGTTGCTCGTACCTGGGAGAATTTCACCAAGGACTTCATGGACAAGTACGTGCCTCGCCTGGTTCGCGAGAACCGGAGAGACGAATTTCAAGCTTTGGTGCAAGGAAACCTGGATGTTGCCGACTATGACTCGGAGTTTACCCGGTTACTGAAATACGTGCCGCATTTCCAGGATGATGAACGAGAGAAGGTTCGTCACTTTGTGAAGGGACTCAACTCTGAGATCCGGTACAGTCTATTTGGGACCAATATGCCTACCTATCTCAAGGCTGTCGAACTCGCCTCCGAGGTAGAGAGTGGTCTCAAGGAGATTAAGATGGCTGATAAGCCATACTCGAGCAAGAGGAGCTACTCTAGTTCTTCTGGGAGCCATGGAGGAGGAAGCCAATCTGGGTATAAGCGGGAGAATCGAGGAGGATATCAATCTGGATATCAGGCACCACCGGCGAAGTATTCCCGTACTCAGCATGACAACCGCTCTCGCAACACTGCTGGAGGGTCTGGGCAGTCATCCCAGGCAAGGAAGAACTGCAACTACTGTGGAGGAGTCAACCACAATGAGCACAACTGCTGGAAAAGACAGGGCTTATGCTTGGCTTGTGGGAGTAAGGATCACAAGATTAGCCACTGTCGAACCGACACGCCATTGTCAAGGGAGGAAGGCCAGGAGACTATGCTCCGAGAAATGATGGAAAGGGTACTATGGCGAAGCCCCGAGTTTTCAGCATAGGCGGTCATGAAGTTCCTGACACCGCAAATGTGGTTGAAGGTACGCTACTGATCGCTCAAACTTCTTCTAAAGCTTTATTTGATCCTGGTTCTACGCATTCATTTATTGCTGAAGTATTTGCTGAATCACTCGTTTTACCATACAAAGTACTACCCTACGCTTTAGAAGTATGTACGCCTTTGGGAGCTAGTCTAATCACTAAGAAGTTCGTCGAGCGTTGTGAGATTTCCATCCTAGGAAGAACTTTCCCTGCTGACCTAATATTTCTACCTCTATCAACCTACGATGTTATTCTGGGTATGGATTGGCTGTCCGAGCACTACGCGCAACTGGATTGTCGAACCAAGGCAATATCCCTAGGAAAACCTGGAGAGGAGAAAGTCGTATGGAAAGGTGATAAGAGAAAGGATGAGAAGTTTTTACTGTCTGCCATGGAAGCTAGGAGGCTGTACGTGAAGGGTGCTACCTGCTTTTTGGCATATCTGATCAATAAACCCAAAGATCAACCAAAAATCGAGGAAGTCAGGGTGGTTAAGGAGTTCAAGGGTGTTTTCCCTGAGAAGTTGGATTCCGTACCCCCTGAACGAGAAGTGGAGTTTAGCATTGATCTGGTACCTGGCACTGCACCAATTTCGAAGTCACCGTATAGGATGGCACCTGCTGAGCTCAAGGAGATGAAGACTCAACTGCAAGATCTGGTGGATAACGGTTTTGTGAGACCTAGTTCGTCACCTTGGGGATCACCGGTTCTGTTCGTGAAGAAGAAGGATGGTACTATGAGGTACATGTGCATCGATTACCGAGGCTTGAACCAAGTCACTGTCAAGAACAAGTACCCCCTTCCCCGTATTGAGGAACTTTTCAATCAGTTGGAAGGTTCGAAGGTTTACTCAAAGCTTGATCTACGACAAGGCTATTATTAAGTTAGGGTAAGGGAAGAAGACATACCTAAGACTGCCCTAAACTCGAGGTATGGTCATTACGAGTTCGTAGTGATGCCGTTTGGCCTTACGAATGCCCCGGCTGTGTTCATGGATTTGATGCACCGAGTTTTTCAGCCATATCTAGATCAGTTTGTTGTTGTTTTCATCGATGACATTCTCGTTTACTCAAAATCTGAAGAGGATCATGAGAAACATCTTCGAATTGTCTTAGAAACTCTTCAGAACAACAAATTGTATGCAAATTCAGCAAGTGTGAATTTTGGCTAGATAAAGTAGCCTTCTTAGGGCACATTATCTCTGGAGAAGGTTTGGAGGTTGACCCGTCGAAGATTGAGTCGATAGTCAATTGGAAGAGACCCGAATCTGTCACTGAAGTGAGGAGTTTTCTTGGTTTGGCTGGTTACTATCGCCGTTTTGTGAAGGATTATTCGAAGATAGTTGGACCCTTGTCCTCTTTAACAGGGAAAAATCCTAAGTTCGTATGGAGTGACAAGTGTCAGGAAAGCTTCGAGGAGCTGAAGAAGAGGCTGACCACCGCCCCGATACTAGCTCTTCCCGAGGGAACCAACGACCTTATAGTCTACACTGATGCTTCAAAGGAAGGTTTGGGTTGTGTACTGATGCAACGAGAAAAGGTGATCGCATATGCTTCGAGAAAACTGAAGCCATGTGAAAGAAATTACCCAACCCATGACCTCGAACTAGCTGCTATAGTCTTTGCGTTGGGAAAGTGGAGACACTATCTTTATGGTCCTGAGTTCACTATCCTCACGGATCATAAGAGCTTGAAGTACGTGTTTACCCAAAAGGAGTTAAACATGAGACAACGACGATGGATGGAATTTTTGGGCGATTACACCTGTACCATTCGATACCATCCTGGTAAGGCCAATGTGGTCGCTGATGCTTTGAGTCGTAGGGTACACGTGTCAAATCTCGAAGTATCCAAACTGTCGTGTATGTTCGCCAATATCACTTTGAGATATGAGTTAGCAGGAAAGATTCTTGAGGCTCAAGAGCATGACGAAGAGCTTCAGGATATCAAGGCACATATTACTGAGCCTCGAAATGCGAAATTCTCTATTGATGAGAATGGAGCTCTAAGGTTTCAGGGTAGACTGTGTGTGCCTTCTGATGAAGAGCTTAGACGATTAATTTTAGAGGAAGCTCATAAGTCTAAGTATTCGATGCATCCTGGAGGAAACAAGATGTACGAGGATTTGAAGAAGGTTTACTGGTGGACCTATATGAAACGAGATGTTGCACAGTTTGTGCAAAGTTGCTTGGTCTGCCAGCAAGTGAAGGCTGAGCACCAGAAACCGGGAGGTTTACTACAGCCACTCGAGATTCCACAGTGGAAATGGGAGATGATCATTATGGATTTTGTGACTGATTTACCGGTAGCTAGGGGTGGTTTTGATAGTGTTTGGGTTATTGTCGATAGATTGACAAAATCGGCACATTTTCTACCCGTTAAAACCACCTACACATCCAAGAAGTTAGCCGAAGTCTACCGCAATGAGATAATTAGGCTTCATGGTACTCCAGTGAGCATTGTCTCTGATAGAGATCCGAAGTTTGTCTCAAGATTTTGGAAGAAAGTACATGAAGGCTTATGTACTAAGTTGAGTTTTAGTACCGCAGCACATCCGCAGACAGATGGTCAATCCGAAAGGACCATTCAAACTTTAGAAGATCTTCTGAGATTGTGTGTCCTGGATCACCAAGGAAGCTGGGCACAGCATTTGCCATTAGTGGAGTATGCTTATAACAACAGTTATCAAGCATCAATTGGTATGGCACCGTTCGAGGCGCTGTATGGTCGGAAGTGTAGATCACCACTGTATTGGGATCTGGAGGACCGAGTTTCTACACCAGTAGCTAGAGAGAGGACTCTCAACGAGATGATACAAGAAACCTTGGAAAAGGTTAGACTTATCCGAGACCGGTTGAGGACTGCTCAAAGTCGACAGAAGAGTTACGCCGATAATCATAGGCGAGATCTGGAGTTTGAAGTCGGTGATTTTGTCTTTATAAAGCTATCTCCGAGAAAGGGAATTGTTCGTATGGGTCGTAGAGCTAAGCTGAACCCGCGATATGTGGGTCCATACGAGATCATTGAGAGAGTTGGCATTGTAGCTTATCGGTTGCAACTGCCCACTACTATTACTGGAATTCATAATGTATTCCATGTATCTCAACTGAAGAAGTATTATCCGGATCCGTCGCACGTGATCCAACCCGAGGAAGTGACCATTGAGGAGGATTTGTCGTATGTGGAGCAACCGGTTCGTATTCTTGACCAGAAGGTACAACAGCTCCGTAATCGGCAAATCAAGCAAGTAAAGGTTCTGTGGAGAAATCATCAGTATGAGGAGGCAACCTGGGAAAGCGAGGATGACATGCGCCGGCAGTATCCCGAGCTCTTCAACTTTTCAGGTGCGAATTTGGGGACCAAATTCTTTTAAGGGGGGAAGAGTGTAACACCCCGTTTTTTTTAAATTATTTAATTATTTATTTAATTATTATTTTATTATTTAATTATTTAGTTTAGTTAATTAATTATCAGAGTAAATTATTTATTCGATAATTAGTTAATTAATTTCGCGTAAGTTAGTTCGTTTCGTTTCGTTTGGATCAAGCTAGACTATCTGATCTGCTAGCTCTTTTGGCCCATCTCGTTTGGCCCAAGTCTGGCCCATTGTATTGAGGCCCATCAGCTAAACCCTAACCCTACCCCCTTCCCACTTCACGCCACCATGGGAAAAGAAAGAAAATAAAGTTGCTAATACTCTCTCTTCTCTCTCGCTCACCATCCAGATTCATCATCCTCATCTCATCACTTCCTTCCATTGCCATCTTTCATCATCATCTCCCTTCATCTTCATTAATCACCATTAAACCCACCATAATCATCATCCTCACCGCCGCCGCCGCCGTCGACCCTGTTCCGCCGCACCAAGCCGTCATCGCCGCGCCGCCGCCGCGTCGATCTGTTCGTCTCTGTCGCCGTCCGTTTCGCGCTCCGCCGCCGCAAGCTCGTCCGTCGTGGTCCGCGCCGCTCCGCCGCTATCTGTTCTCTGTTGCCGTTCGAAAGCTCTGATCGGTCCGCTCCGTTCGCCGCGCCGCCTGACTACGCCGCCGCTCGATCGATCTCCTTCGCCGCCGCCGTTTGGTCGATTCCGTCTGTCCGTTTGTCTCTAGCCGCGCCGCCGCTCCGATCTCGTCCGCCGCGGTTCTTTCGGTTTCGATCGATCGGTAAGAAATCTCGATTATTTCTGACCTTTCTGTTTCGATTTCGATTTTGGTTACGAATTCAATTTGAATCTCGGTTTTAATTTCCTTTCTTCTCGATTCACTCTTTTGTTTTTCCAAAATTCCTTCCTTCCCGATGCTGCTGAGGATGTGCGTGACTAGGATGCCAGCGACTGAGAGAAGGGTCTGGGGTGTCACGGGTTTCTTTTCAAAATAAGAAGATACACTTTTATTGTCTTCATTCGTTGTCTATTCGAACTTGAGTTGTCATTGGATATTATTTATTATTGTTAGTGTCAAGATTATTTTGGCATTTATTGCCGACCGTTGTTATTAAAGTATTTTTCAATTTTCCTTTTTCAAGAAAATATTTTGTTTTCAAAAACCGGTACCGTTACATAACCTCTTCCTCGGCCACCAGTTCTCCCTCCTCTAGAGTAGTCATTGCCAGATCTCTGAAAGCTTTCAGGATAACCCACAACCTTGAAACAGTTGTCCAAGTTGTGATTATTCATCTTACACTTAGGACAATAGAGTTCCTTCTTAGGCTCTTTCCTTTTCATTCCTACTGTTATAGCAACATTCTCTTGAGTTTCATCAGTGAGAATCTTCACAGCCTTTTGATTCTCCTCCTGACTGACAAAGTAGAAAACCTTGTCAAGCGGTGGAGTGGGATCAGTCATGATCATCTGGCCTCTCACAACTTTGAAACTGTCATCCAAGCCCATTAAGAACTTAAACACTTTCTTGGTTTCTTGCAACTTTTCATAAGCAGCAGAGAGTTCACAAGTGCATTTTCCACAAGTGCAAGCTGGGATGGACTCATAGTCTTTTAGCTCATCCCAGAGACCAGTGAGCTTGTTAAAATAGGTAGCAACTGAGCTACTACCCTGAGTTGTCTTATTGAGAGCTTGCTCAATAGTGAAAGTTCTCACTTGGTTTGGCTGTGAGTAGCGCAATTTCAATTTTTCCCACGCATCTGCAGCATCTTCTGCATACAGAATGGTGTTTTTGATGTCATCTCCTACGGAGTGAATCATCCAAGATAGAATCAAGGTATTGCATTTATCTCCTGTTTTATATATCCCGTGCTTATAGTCTGAATGGCATCATTATATCTTGACTAGCTCATTCGCCGGCAACTATATGTTGGTCCGGAAGTGGATATGTGGAGTTGCGGTGTTATCTTATATGCACTTCTATGCAGTAGACTTCCGTTCGATGATGACAGTATACCTGGCCTCTATGCCAAAATAAGGGTGAATGATTAAAGTTTCATATTTTGTGGCTCTCTTTTCCTTTTCCTATTTTGGCTTTGGGCTAAGTTGTAATCCAAGGCGCGTGCATCTCCTCGTATCAGAATACATTAACTTATGGTGTATTTTTCCTACAGAGCGGAGTATATGCTACTCCAAATCATATTTCTGCGGCCGCCAGAGATTTGATTTCAAAAATACTGGTTGTTGATCCTATGCGAAGGATAACAATTCCTGAAATACGAAGACATCCATGGTTCAAGAAGAAACTTCCTCTGCACATTGCAATTCCTTCACCAGCTGGTGTTTATAACCAAACACAAACGGTTAGTTTCTGTTACGTTGAGAGTCGGAGGAAGATCATAAATAATCACAATGTCCCATTGTAGAATTGTCATTCCATTCTAACAGTGATTTATCTGTTTGAAAATGCACGAAGGTTGATGTTGATGTCTTGAAATATATGGCGGAGATGGGGTTTGATATCGCTGAAGTCGTTAAATGTCTTCATAACCATCAGCAAAATCAGGTACTAATTTGATCCTATAACATAAAGTTTATTCCTTTGTTTTCTCTTTTTTCTGTCGTTAATCTTGTATTCTTTAGTACTTCAGGCAACAGTTGTTTACGCAATGTTGCTGCACAGCCGCTCTCCAGGTCATGTCGGTCACCATATTGAGAACTTAGGAACTCCAGTAAGTCCAATTATGATGTTATGTCAACTGCTATTGGATTTCATAGTCATAAGTCATAACTGTACATCTAAATCAGGAAAGTGCGGATCAACATAAGACGTACTTGCATTCAGATTCATCGAGCCATAGTAGTTGGACTCTTGGCTTCAAGGTAAAAAATCTATTTACTCAATTTCATCGCTTATTTTCACAAAGGAACACTCTTGTGTGAATTTCACATTATTTTTCGTTTCATCAAATATATCCAGTCACAAGCGCCTGCATGTAAATTGATGGTGGAAGTTCTACGACTTTTCCATAGCTTGAACGTGAAATGGAAACAAATAGGACTTTACAACATGAAATGCTTATGGTTACCTCCGCCTCTGGTCTCATCTACAAAAGTTCACATCAGATCAGCCGATGCTATCAAGTTCGAAATCCAAGTGAGTTAATGTCAATCTCCTCATCATGTATATTATTACAAAGCACGATATAAGGATTACGAGACTGATAAGTCATCAGATTATATGTAAGAACTGACCTTATAAACTGTATTTTCAGCTGTACAAAGCAAGCGGAGAGTTATATGTTGTCGACTTACAACTGCTCAGTGGACCTCCGTTCATCTTCCTTCAAATTTGTGCATCGTTTCACGCTCTGGTGGCGTAGTTGATTCGAGCCTTGGACATTGTAGTTAATTTTACCTGTTCTTTATTATTAACGGTTAGTAATTCTTATGTTATCATAAATCTGATTTAAAGTAGATTCCTAAAAGATTTCCTTCTTCTATTTCTTAATTGTGTATATATTGTGTGTGACAATTTATTTATATCATTATATGCATTGCTAGCTATATACCAGAACTAACAAGTAAAAGAATGTCGAGAATTGACGATTTTTTGAGCAAATTACCGGATGATATTCTGCTCCAAATCATCAACAAGCTTCCGGCAGAAGCCCTGATCAAGGTGATTTCAATCTCCAAGAAATTCAAATCCTTAATCCAAAACCCGAAATTTATCAATGCTCACTTATCATCAACCTCCATTGAAAACAGTCACAAACAGTACTTGCTTTCATTCTTTTATCAAGGAGTTCTCGTCTCCAATTCCCCCAATTACTCTTTCTGGAACTCCATTAAACATCCGTTTCAGCTGCTTAAAGAGTATAAATTATTACATTCACAACTCATTGGTAATTCTGCCAGAGGAGTTGTTTGTCTGAAACGGAATGGCCCCTGCGATTTGGTCTTATGGAACCCTTGATTATGTAAATCCAGAATTGTTCCCAGTACATTAGCCGATTCGGATCGCAGGAAATTGTATATGGATTCGGGTTTGATCATGTTAATGTTGATTTCAAAGTTGTGCAGCTTTTGTATATCACCTGCGTGAAATTGAACAGGCAATGGTTTATGAAGCAAAAAGTGGACAATGGAAGAGTGTTGTTGCCAGTAACGTGCCTCGTTATGTAGTCACTTATTCTGAAAATAATTGTGTACATGTGAATGGAGTTGTGTATTGGCTTGCAAGTAAAGATTATACACGTTGCATAATGGGGTTTGATCTAGTCAATGAGGTATTTAAGGTCGTGGAGTTACCCCAAAGCCAGCAATATTATCCTATCCTTTCCGATATATTGCTGACAACTTCTTCAGATGGCAAATCTCTTGCCGTTTTTGGTGGACATTACTACTACCGCAAATTACTTTGGAATGTGTGGTACTTGAGGAAAGACTATGTGTGGGAGAAGCAACATGAATTATCATTAGCTGAAGGATTCCATCCACTCTGTATACTAGATGATGATACTGGGGCAGTTTTTGTGATATTGGACAGAAAAGGTCATGGATCATCGAAGGTTTTTGTACGTCAGCATATGGCTTCACTAGTTACACTCCAAGTTTGGCATTCCTGCTTGAATGAAGGTGGATAAGTAGAGTGATGGATACCATAAACTTTTATGTCTCATCTACAGAAGTTCACATCAGATCAGCCGATGTTATCAAGTTCGAAATCCAAGTGAGTTAATGTCAATCTCCTCGTGTATATTATTACGAAGCACAATGCACAATAGAAGGATTACGAAACTGAACTTCTTTTTTTTTTTTGAGAAGTTACGAAACTGAACTTATGCATGACAGATTATATGTACGTAAGAACTGACTTTATATGTTGTCGACTTACAACTGCTCAGTGGACCTCCTTTCGTCTTCATTCAAATTTGTGCATCGTTTTCGAGCCTTGGACACTGTAGTTACTTTTACCTGTTCTTAATTTATTATTAACGGTTAATAATTCTTATGTGATATATCATAAATCTGATCTTAAGTAGTTTCCTAAAAGGTTACTGTTGTATTTACTAACTTTCCGATTCCTAAAAGACTTACTTTTTCTTCTGTTTCTTAATACTGTTGGAGTATTTTATTTATATATATGCGACAATTTATCTGTCTCTAGCTATACAAGAACTAATTACAAGTATCAGCTCTTTCTCTTTACTTTTACTCTAAATCTCCGGACAGCCAAACATCATCGGTCAGTAATTTGTTGAATATATTTGAAAATCCAAGCTAGGTTTAGCAGAGAGCTTTTAGGGCGGAGTTCTCGGTGGTACGGATCGAATTCTTCGGTGGTGATATTATGGAGTTGGATTTTGACAGATATCTTACAAAATACAACACTGTCTCCCGACAAGATCTCGAGAAATTTGGAGATTTTATATCGTTGCCCTTCTTTGACGAAGGTCATTTTGAGAGGACGGTAAAACAGCTTCACGATGATAGGTTGAGGGAAAATATAGTTGGTACAGCAGCCCTCCACGCAGGACCATTATTGCAGCTTATTTCGGCTACCATCCAACCCAATGTCAGTCCATTAGGGATTTATGGTAGTTTAGAGTTTGTGTTCGATCATGATGATGAGCTACGTGGATTAAAAACCCATTCGGTTTTACATTACGACCGACATCGTAATGATATCCAGATTTTCGACACACCCTCTTCCTTGTCCCTGATAGGTCCAAACTCATCTCGGTATCCCTATCAAGCATACCTTCCACTTTTTGACCTCAAGCTCAATGTCAATCTTTTTGACAATGATGACAATGTATTTGTCAACAGTACTCTCTCCTTAAGGGATGTTGAAATGGAAGATGAACATGAAAAAGTGACTTCTACTTTGATATCTGGAGATCAAGGAAGTGTTTTTGATAAAGTATATTACCATTCCTATAGGTGTTTTCTGTGTTGTACAATTTCGGTTTACTAGCCGGCGACAAGGTTCCAGAAAGCATTTTAATGTTAATGGAAAGATTGCAGCTCTATACGGTCACACTTATGGTAATTACTCTTCGGAAGAGATTCCACTTTTTGATAAACCTTCTACAGAGTTCGAGCCTGTGGAGATGGATCAGGAGTTGCATCTATCTAGGTGTTGGGTATCCGTGCCGGCCTATTCGTCCCTTATTCTCCGTGTTGACTTATCAGAGTTTGAAACTGGACAGAAAATAGTGAATGGCACCCTAGAATTTCTACCTAAGGAAGCATGGGATTCAAGTGATGGATTAGTACTGGATGATATAATCCTACATGCTTCCATCTTTTGGTATTCACCACGCAACAGTGGACCATATGATGATGACGATGATGAGGAGGAGGAGAAGGACACCGAGATGGAATATATGGATATTGATAGAAATGATGAGACTTCACCTTTGCCGTCTTCATCCAACCTTGACATTCCCCACATCCTCAAGCCTCACAAGGAGAAGTTATGGCCATCCCCGGGCTTGGAGATATTTTCAGTTGTTATTGGTCTAGAGAATTTACACTCTGCACAGATTTATGGATCAATTAAGTATTCTGAGAAGTTTGCAAAAAGTGGTAGTGAAGTTTATATCTTCAACAGAGGGGAGGAGGAGGCCTTGATTATATCGAAGGATGTGAAATCCATGCCTATACCGAATGGTTCTAGACAGTATGATGATGAGGGTACATTCGTGATGAAGTTTGATATCAAGGATGTTGAAGGTACCTTTGCTGTCAAAGGGTATAACAATTGGGGTGGAGACCGTCTAGATGGTAACAAGCAAATTTGCTCTCTTATTCCCGGCAAACATGGATATGCTGCTCTACACTATTCTTTCTTTCCGGAAGCAGTTCAGGCTAGTATTCAAGTCTCTATGGAACTCAAGATGGGATCTGTCGCCGACGTCTATGGTACTTTTGTTGCTGAATATAGTAAGTTTATATATGAGTCGCGCTATCACAAGGATTATTACAGGATGGTCCTATTTAGGAGCACTCCAGAGGATTCCATACCCTTTATATGGCTATGTACCACTCTCCAGGTCTATGTTGATCGTTCCCACATACTCCTCTTTGATTATTTGTGCAGATTTATCCCTTGGAGATGACATGTTATCAGTTTCGACAGATTTTCTGATTGGGCAAGCTTGGAAGAAGATAGAAACAATTTATGGCAATATTTGTATTAGGATAAGTTGGTCTAATATCAAGTAAAGTGTGTAATGGTGCAAGATATATCGACTCTATTGTAATTTAAGTTATTGTTTTGTAGACATTTACTCGGCATATTTGAACCTTAAAAAAATAAAAAAAGTACCAGAATGTCAACAAAAAGTGATGACGATTTTCTAAGCAATTTACCTGAAGATATTCTGCTCCAAATCATCAACAAGCTCCTGGAAGAAGCCCTGATCAAGCTGATTTCAGTCTCTAAGCAATTCAAATCCTTAATCTGAAACCGGAAATTTATCGAAGCTCACCTGTCATCATCCTCCATTAAAAATAGTTCCAAACAGTACTTGCTCTCATTCTCTTATCCAAGAATTCTCGTCTCCAATTCCCCCAATTACTCTTGCTGGAACTCTATGAAAGATCCATTTCATCTGCTAGAGTCACCGCTCATTAGTAATTCTGCCAGAGGAGTTCTTTGTCTGAAACGGAAGCTACCGAACAACACCCGCGATCTGATCTTATGGAACCCTTCAATTTGTAAAATCAGAAAGGTTCCTGACACATTAGTATCCGATTGCGATCCCAATAATTTCAGAATTGCATATGGATTTGGGTACGACCATGTTAACGTTGATTTCAAAGTTGTGCAACTTTTGTATAATGATCATCACGGGAGCGAAATTGGAAAGGCAAGGGTTTATGAAGCAAAACGTGGACAATGGAAGAGTGGTGTTGCCACTAACGTGCCTTGTTATGTAGTCACTTTTTCTGAAAATAATTGTGTACATGTCAATGGAGTTGTGTATTGGCTTGCAAGTAAAGATTATACGCCTTGCATAATGGGGTTTGATCTAGTGAATGAGGTATTTAAGGTCGTGGAGTTACCCCAAAGCCCTCGTATCCTGCCCAGTACAGTGTTAAACACTTCTTCAGATGGCAAGTCTCTTGCGGTTTTTGGTAACTACGATAATACAAGTTGGAGTGTGTGGTACTTTAGCAAGAATTCTATTTGGGAGAAACAACATGATTTTCATTAGCTGACAGTTTCCGTCCACTCTGTATATTAGATGACGATAGTAGATCGATTTTTGTGGAAACCTATAAAAAGAAAACCACAGGGGTCGTGAACGGTGTCAAGGATGGGACGGCTTGTTTTGCTGCCACAGATGTAAGTCGTATTAAAGGTTCTTGTTTGCCAGCATATGGCTTCACTAGTTACACTCCAAGTTTGGCATTGCTGCTTGACTGTTAGAGAATAAGCTAGATAGTTATTTAGTGTCATCAGAGTAATTTGCTTCCCAATAATTTATGCAATTTTCATTTTTCCATTATTGTTTTTTTTTTAATTTTATGTTTATCTTAATTGGATCACACTTGGTGTTTTGAATCTCTCATACTTGTATTATCTTCCCACCAATATCAGGATCTGTGTCTTGATTACGCTTTGAACTGCTCTTGTTCTATTTACGCGACTCTGTTGACAATTCTGTAACTTTTTTATCCAACAATTATGTTAGAGTAACGTTTTTACGTTAATCTCCTTATGGACATTATCCTAATTGTATTGGGATTGTTTTACCTTAACTTAACAAAGATCGAATTCAAGAAGGATTTACAGATCAAGAACGAGAATAGAGTTCTAGTTGGATTCGTCATGTTCAGGCAACTTCAAAGTAGAAGTTGACTAGGAAACTACTTCATCAATGTGAACACGTTTTGGAGTTCTAGTTCAATTAGAAGAGATGTTCTAATCTGATTCAATGAAGACTTTCACACGAAATTCAAGGGTGTTTATAACACTATAAATAGAGTGCCAAAGTCGACATTGAAGAACACACACAAGAACGATACACGTTCAGTTTTGAAGATTACACTTGAAGTTGCTTCAACGCCGGTTTCAACGTTAGTTGTTCAAGTCTTTTGTTTGTAATCTATTTACACAACCTGTTTATATATTCCTCGAGGGAGTATAGGTGAGTTGGTTCTCATATAGATTAGATAATCTAGGTTGTGTTGTGTCGTTTACTAGATAAATAGGTGAGTTCGATATTCATTGTACTCAACATATTGATCTAGTCGTTTTTGCTAATAAAGCATCTAGCTGTGAATAACAGTTAGAATAAAAGTTTATACGTGTGTCTCTTTACCGCTGCTTTCATAATCTCTGTGCACGTATTATTTTATATTGCTTTATTGATTGACAGGTTATCGAAGTTGTCGTTAACGTTGCATAAACTTTATAGACAACTTTGCTATCGTTTTTCAGGAATACCAAACGTACTCTGTAGGAGTTTTAGATTCTGGTCTAACTCTTATTGTTTTAGAGTTCACGTGTTATATCAGTTGGTATCAGAGCTTGTCTCTGTTTGCCTCAGTGATCTTACAGGTACAAGATGGATTCCAACTCGTACAAGAACCTTGTGAAACGATTTGGACTTGAGAATGCAAAACCACTGTCCACTCCCATGCGAACATCCACTAAACTGCAGAAAGGCGGTGTTGGCGATGACGTTGACCCAACTTTGTACAGATCCATGATAGGCAGTCTTCTCTATCTTTCCGCATCCCGACCAGATATCCAGTTTGCAGTTTGCTTGTGTGCTAGGTTTCAATCTGAACCAAAAACCCCACACCTCAATGCTGTGAAGAATATTCTCAGGTATGTCTCTGGTACTGTTGACCTTGGTATATGGTATACTAGAGAAACAAATTTACATCTTGCTGGGTTTTCTGATTCTGATTGGGCTGGAGATACTGATGATAGAAGATCTACCAGTGGAGGATGTTTCTATTTGGGAAATAACTTAATTTCATGGTTTAGTAGAAAGCAAAATTGTGTGTCTTTGTCTACTGCAGAAGCAGAATATGTTGCTGCAGCTAGTTGTGCTACTCAACTCTTATGGTTGAAATCTATGCTAAGTGATTACTGTCTTAGGTCAGAATCTTTGATGCTGTTTTGTGACAATCTGAGTGCTATTCATATTGTCCAAAACCCTGTACAGCACGCCAGAACTAAGCATATAGATATTAGACATCATTTTTTGAGAGAATTGGTAGAAGCACAAACTCTAGGAATAGATCACATTGATACCAATAACCAACTTGCTGATATTTCACTAAACCTTTAGATACTGATAGGTTCCTAAGCCTTAGAAGGTCTATAGGTCTTTGCACTCTCTAGAAAAGTCTAAGTTGTTGGAGAAGTTGTCGAAACGCCACGGACAACTTCAGTTTCTGCACGTGGCGTAAATTTGTATATCTGTATTTATTTTTTTATGTAGTGTCGAATCAGATATGTGTATATGTTAAGGATAGAGTGAACATGATTGCAAACTTTTCCTCAAACTTTCAGAAAAGATCTGGTACAATTAGGTCCTTGTTGACACCTGAAAATTTTTGCTCATTGTTGCATGTTATACTCTCCTGGAGCTTGAGCAGCTCAGTAATATTTGATGGACAAAGTGTCTATTATAGGATTATGTTTTCCTACTATGCATATGTATGCTTTTTAAACAGGAGAAAGAGCACATAGAGGCCTTGAATTCTCTATTGTAGCTAAACAAGTGCTAAGATTATTGTTGCTCAATCTTTATTGTGAATCGTTGTTATCTCTCTTGCTGGTCCGGTATAGGGCATGATGACGTGGTTGTGTCTAGGTCGTGCAGTACACACCATGCTGTGGTATCTTCTTTCAGAATTTATTCTGCGGCACACCACGGATTCACAATCCTTATGGCAACTTTGGTTTTAGCTTTCTGGCAATCTTTGGGTCTCACATGTCTGGATGGTTTGGAAAAACAAAAATGGCAAAGCTCTGTGCTTCATGCCCCTTCGCCACTAGGCACTGCTTGCGATTTAAACAAAGACCAGAAATACTCTGTAGCTTGTTTCAAACGTCTTCAAAAAATATATATTCAGGTCATTGTCACAGGTTGTAGCTTTTTGAAAGATCTCAAGTCTGATGTTGAGTTTAATGTTGTGCCAACTTTGTCTGCAACATCACTGCTAATATCTGATTCAAAGTTTGTGTCTTATGTTATCGAGTCTAGACTACAAGATTATGTGTTATATGTGATTTTAGTATCCACTAAGGGGGAGTGTGCATAACCTTTGGTTTGGTGGGATTTTATTTTGGTTTTTACTTGGCAATGATTTTTGGTTATTTTCAATCTAAAGTCAAATCCTTCACTGGTATGTTTTCTAAATTTTTTATCTCAATTCTGCTCAGATTTAGGAAATTTTGCATTCCTATTTTTGTTTCTCTGTTATTATATATCTTGTGTACTAACATTGTCAACAGAATTGGAGATCATGTTGAGAAAACTTCATCCAGTGTTTAGCCAACAAAACCCTTTTTGCCCATTAGTTTTTAAATCACTGTGTTTTGACCTTTTTACCCCTCTCACCTATAACAACTTGAAACGGCAGAAACCTTTCATAAGCCCTTCACCGTGTTTTCCCATTTTTTTTTCTTCTTGATACTTGAATCTCTCTTAAATTCCCATCAATGCATCCTTTGTCCAAAAACGCGTAGAAAGCCTTTATATTCGTCCACAATTTCGCTTCCAAACACTCATTCTTCTTCGTTTTTTGGCCTGCTCTATTTTTCTCACACTTGCCCCAAATTAGGAACCCTAGTTTTTTGCCCCAAATCTTCCAATTCTTCCCGTTTTTAGGTGCCCAGTTGTTTAAACTTCAAAATTTTTTGAAATTTCCCCAACTTGCATCTCAATTTTAGAATGGCAAGCCCAACTGATTCCTCAAAGACTCCCACCGTTGTGGTCGATGAAGATGATATTCCGCTTGCTTCACTAAAACGGAAGAGGTCTGCTATGGAGGAGATGGAGGCCACCCCGGGTCCTACATCAAAGGTCAATGAGCCTATGTTTGAAGATGTTCCTGATTCTGAGAAAACTACCCTTCCTTAGTTTGTGCATATGTCAAAGCTGCCGGTTACACACCGTTGAAGAAGGATAAGTTTGTTGCAAATCATAATGTTTTACGCATTGCTCAAGCCACCCTGTTGGAAGGAGGCTCAAGGTTCAAGCATTTGCCTTGGGTTGATCTCTCTGCCCCTTCTGCTGATCCACAAGACCCTGGTGATGACAATGTTGAGCCAACTGTGCTCGATGTTGAGCCAACTTTGGAGCAAGTTCAGAGTCTGCCGCCCTCTGTTAAGGCCATGTATGATATGCTTGGGAAACAGCTTGTGGATAAGAGAGCTGCTATTCTCAAGGCCAATGAAGAATTGGGCGAGCTCTTGGAAATGAGGAGGACTTTGCTTCGCGATAATCTACCCAAATAGGGGGAGAAGGATTAGTCAGGATTGAGGGGGAGTTTCTGGGTTGGATGGCTTTGTTTTGTTTTGAAGATAATGGTGGATGAATTATGATGCTGCATTCTTATGTTTTGCGCGATGGATAAATTGTTTTGGATGTTACAGTTGCTATGGATATAATTCAGTTGTTTGGTTAGAAGAATTTTGGTTTTTTATAGACTAGTCATATAATTTTGATTAGCCTATAATTAATCTTCTAAGCAAATTTATGAAGTTGAAGTTTCCTGATGAAGTTCTAGAGTTTAGAGTTCTTTTTTTCTGCATTCGAAAAGATTTCTGCAATCAGTCTTTTGATGTTGAGGTTGAAGTTGAGTCAACCTGACTAATCGCAGTATTTGTGAAGATTAAGGTAAAAAGGGGGAGAATGTTAGAGTAACGTTTTTACGTTAATCTCCTTATGGACATTATCCTAATTGTATTGGGATTGTTTTACCTTAACTTAACAAAGATCGAATTCAAGAAGGATTTACAGATCAAGAACGAGAATAGAGTTCTAGTTGGATTCGTCATGTTCAGGCAACTTCAAAGTAGAAGTTGACTAGGAAACTACTTCATCAATGTGAACACGTTTTGGAGTTCTAGTTCAATTAGAAGAGATGTTCTAATCTGATTCAATGAAGACTTTCACACGAAATTCAAGGGTGTTTATAACACTATAAATAGAGTGCCAAAGTCGACATTGAAGAACACACACAAGAACGATACACGTTCAGTTTTGAAGATTACACTTGAAGTTGCTTCAACGCCGGTTTCAACGTTAGTTGTTCAAGTCTTTTGTTTGTAATCTATTTACACAACCTGTTTATATATTCCTCGAGGGAGTATAGGTGAGTTGGTTCTCATATAGATTAGATAATCTAGGTTGTGTTGTGTCGTTTACTAGATAAATAGGTGAGTTCGATATTCATTGTACTCAACATATTGATCTAGTCGTTTTTGCTAATAAAGCATCTAGCTGTGAATAACAGTTAGAATAAAAGTTTATACGTGTGTCTCTTTACCGCTGCTTTCATAATCTCTGTGCACGTATTATTTTATATTGCTTTATTGATTGACAGGTTATCGAAGTTGTCGTTAACGTTGCATAAACTTTATAGACAACTTTGCTATCGTTTTTCAGGAATACCAAACGTACTCTGTAGGAGTTTTAGATTCTGGTCTAACTCTTATTGTTTTAGAGTTCACGTGTTTTATCAAATTAAACCTCAACAAGCAAAATCAGTTGCTATTCATGCATATTGGGAAAATTTCACAGTTCCTCTTGTTCAAGTTTTTAGATTGACACTTCATAATGTGATTCTTGCAACTGACAGATAAGTAATAAATTACAGTAAAGAAAAAAGCATGCTATCATTTATACTAGTGAACGAAGAAATTGTTAAGTGAATAATTGTTCGAAACAAGAACTTGTGTCTCAGAGCTGCATTGTCGCAATAACAAAGGTACTGATTTCCTACCAGTCTCATACGACAAGAAAGCTCTGACTTATTGCCAATGTGTTTCACCGAGAACAAAAAAGAAACACAGACAGGAAAGTAACTAAACACGCATCATATTAACGTTTGATCCTGATACATGATTATTATCATAGTTTTGGCGATTATCAAGGTTTAATATCAGATCTGGTTGTCAGAGTGCACAGAGGAAACGAGAAATGGGGGAAATTCATTGTATTAAAACTGGAAAAATGCTCTGCAAAATGTACAAAAGAACAGCAACAGTACAGCTGTATATATACACATCACCTAACCGACTTTATCTAATCTAAATGACACAATTAACCTTCCATAATATATGTACGGAAGAACTGGACTAAAGCCCTAAACTAATGCGTTGTTTCTTCTCGAATTGTTCGAATATGTTGAAGTGTGGAAGAACCCTAAATCGCAGAATATTGGGAACTTGACTGATACGGCGTCGTTCTCTTTTGTCTGCTCTTTGTATTGGTTCGCGGTTTATCACGCTCTTCATAACACAATTCGTGGCCGCTCTTATGTTCTTCATTTCTTCTTCATTTCTGGCCTTCTTTTCTTCATTCTCTTGATCAATCTTTTTGCTCATTCGTTGAGACTGGTCTTCACTATTTCCATCTGTCCAGCCATTTGCTACACAAAAACAAATTCGACTTATTGTTACACGTTATCTGTACAAATTTGGTCCAAGAATCTGCCACACCATAGTCACTCATCATCCATAACACAACCCTTTCAAGATTTTCACCTACAACCCAAGAGCTAGCTCAATCAACCTCTAACAATCAAGAGAATCTGATAAACACTATTTGTCGGGCAAGGAACCTAACGGAAGACTTCATTAGCTAAATCAACGGCAACAATCAGAGGAGATTGAGATTGCAGTACTCGGGATAACTATCAACTTTAGTCTCTTCCAATCACACATGTATTTAAAGAATGTACTTCAACAGATTATAATCAGCCGTTGAACTCTCGTAACCAAATCCATAAGTAAGGACATTATCCCGAATTATTAGAACAGATTATGACAGGCATATGTTTGCGACAATGTATATCAATATGCAAGAACTAACAAGTAAAAGAATGTCGAGAATGGAAGATTTTCTGAGCAATTTACCTGATGATATTCTGTTCCAGATTCTCAACGGGTTCCCGGCAGAAGCCCTGATCAAGCTGATTTCAGTCTCCAAGCAAGTGAAATCCTTAATCCTAAATCCGCAATTTATCAAAGCTCACTTATCATCATCCTCCATTGAAAACAGTCCCAAACAGTACTTGCTCTCATTCTCTTATCAAGGAAAGCTGGAACTCCATTAAAGATCTGTCTCAGCTTCTTAAAGAGTATAAATTATTACATTCACAGCTCATTGGTAATTCTGCCAGAGGAGTTGTTTGTCTGAAACGGAATTGCCCCCGCGATCTGATATTATGGAACCCTTCATGTAAATTCAGAATTGTTCCCAATACATTAGCCGATTTGGATCGCAGGAAATTCAAAATTGTATATGGATTCGGGTTTGATCATGTCAACGTTGATTTCAAAGTTGTGCAGCTTTTGTATAATCACCGGCGTGAAATTGAACAGGCAATGGTT
The DNA here is from genome assembly GCA_028274465.1 of Plantago ovata. Lineage (NCBI taxonomy): Eukaryota > Viridiplantae > Streptophyta > Magnoliopsida > Lamiales > Plantaginaceae > Plantago > Plantago ovata. Next base: position 46,809,090 of record CM051458.1, read on the forward strand.
TATGAAGCAAAAAGTGGACGATGGAAGAGTGTTGCCGCTAACGTGCCTTGTTATGCATACACTTGTAACAATCCTATACATGTCAATGGAGTTGTGTATTGGCTTGCAGATAAAAACTCTACCGGTCTTTGCATAATGGGATTCGATCTAGCCAATGAAGTATTTAAGGTCGTGGAGTTACCCAAAGCCCTCGTCTCCTTACGAAGATATTGTTAAAACTTCTTTAGATGGCAAGTCTCTTGCCATTTTTGGTGGACTTCACAGTGATGATCACTACGAGTACAATAAAAGTTGGAGTGTGTGGTACTTAAGCAAAGATTCTGTTTGGGAGAAACAACATGATTTATCATTAGCTGACAGTTTCCATCCACTCTGTGTATTAGATGATGATACTGGAGCAGTTTTTGTGAAATTCTCTGCAAAGAATACCACAGGCGTTGTGAACGGTGTCAAGGAGGGAGCGGCTTCTTTTGCTGCCACGGAAGTAAGTCATGGAATTGAAGGTTTTGTTCGTCAGCGTATGGCTTCACTAGTTACACTCCCAGTTTGGCATTCCTGCTTGAATGAAGGTGGATAAGTAGAGTGATTTGCTTCCCAAGAATTTATTCAATTTTCATTTTCCTTCATTGCTTTTTTTAATCTTATGTTTATCTGAATTGGATCACACTTGGTGTTTTGAAACCCTCTCATACTTGTATTTTCTTTCCAGCAATATCAAGATCTGTCTTAAATAAGTACACGCCTTGATCTGCTCTCGTGCTATTTACACGACTATGTTGACAATTCGGAAACTTATTAATGTAACAATTTAACCACAACAACAAAATCAGTTGATCTTCATATTAGGGAAAGTTCGCAATTCCTCTTGTTCAAAGTTTCAAGATTGACACATGATAATGTGATTCTTCATTTTGCAACTGACAGATAAGTAACAAGTTACAGTAAAGAAAAAAGCATGCTATCATTTATACTGACATTAATTAGAAATAGTGAACGCAGAAACTGTCAAGTGTCCTTCAAAGAGTTTCTTGATTTCGGAACCACACGGCCGTTAAACACAAGTAAATCTCATCACAGATTTAACTGGGAGTCTTGATAGAATCTCCATGACTAGATCGTCTGGAACGGAAACAATACCTGATAATTAATGATGATGGATTGATGGTGAACTATTCAGCGTTGCCATGCCAGATTCTGTTATGTTCTGTTTGTCTTCTATGTAGAAAAAAAGGTCCAAAAGGTTAAAACCCGTAAAGCGCTGATTATATCCTTGGAAAAACGAACTTAATTGATAAATTTATTTAGTTTGTGTTTTACACTGAAATCGAGAATACAAATTGGGAGCAAAAGCTCAATATCGATATCTTAAATAAATAGATGTCTGTAAAGTCTAAATTTAAGAAGCAGGGTAAAACTGTAAAAGAGGATTTGCCTAGTGATGTACATGTGTTTGGACTTCGTTGTGCAATGATTTGAGTTTCGTATATATACACTGGACGGTTTGTAGTACTATCCTGCTTACTGTTTACTAAGTACCTTTTTAGCAGTTTATTTTCAAAATTAAATACATTAGTTATCATGCGATCCAATATTTCAGGAGTACCCGATTACCTGCAGATAATAAAGTCGGGATTGGTTGCATTAAATCAAACCCGAATTATTGAGTAGTTCCAAGTGTCCGTGCCCCTGGCTAGTCCAAAGTGTATCCGTGGATTATCCGATCCAATCCGATATTTACTTGTATATATATATTTTTTAGTTTTTAATATTTTTATAATAAAAATATAGGAACTAATTTAAAAAATTGAAGTATAAATAGAAGAATATAGTCACACGAATTATAAACGATTTTAAACTTTGAAAGTACGTGCAAATGCTTGGTAATATAGGTAATTCATTTTAATTAGAACTTAAAATCGTAGACATGAACTATATAGTACTTTTATCTCGTTGTATTATTATGTGCTATCACTTTTATAATTCGCTTTTTAATGTTGAAAAATTCTTAAAGTTATAAAAATAAGTGAAAAGATTAAAATGTATATATTATGTTAATATTTTTTGGATTATCAGATATTTGCGAATTTAACCGATCCGATGCCAGATTAATCCTAATCCAATACGGGAGCTTCAAATTGGATTACGGATTTAATAATTTTCTATCTAAATCCGATTGGATTAATCCCATGTACACCCCTAGTAACGGTGCTTAAGAAGAATAGAAGAAGGGTAAAATGTAAAATGATAATACGTGGGACCCCTTTGCCACAAACCAATCAATCGGCAAGGAAAAAGGAAAAGAAAAAGACAACCTTGTGCCGTTTGCATCTTGGGACTATTCCAAATTCAAGATTAAACCTTTTTCATTCAAGATTGGACCGGACGCGATCAATCCTATGGTATCAATATTTTCCCTTTTATTATTTATAACTTATGTTCTTGTTGATTATTGTGTGTTGCAATTATATATTTTTTCCATAATGTTGTTAGGATTGAAGTCGTAATGGTTTGATTGATCCTATGGATTTTCTTGAAGGTTGGTTTGAATTTCATAAAATGTTCTAGTTATCTAAAATGTTCTAGCAGTTAGACATGTTTCAAGGGAGTCTAGGATGCCTATATAAAGGACTTGAAAATATTTTATTTAATTTATAATAAATCATTTTGATGTAGGTTAAATTTTTCCAAGGGAGTCTAGACTCTCCGAGAGTTCCGAATTTAGTTGTCCAATAGTTATACACTTTGTATGGTTTTTTAATGGAATAACATTATTTGTTTGAATATGAACATGTATTATATTAACTATAGTTGTAGTCGTGACACTTTCTACGGATAACGGTAGAGTAAAAATATAGGTAGAGGAAAAATATATGCATGGTCACCAAAATCGGATACGAGTAAAAGTAGAGGTATAGCGATCATGGTCGCCAAGATCAAATCATGGGCCAAGGTCGTCACCACCAGATCTGTCAATCAGCATAAGGGGTCATTGTCACTCTCAGCCTCGGGGTCATCGAGATCAGCCTCATCACCCGCATAACTATCACCCTGTATGCAAACACTGTAGTGACCTCCATACATGACTCAAAATAGGCTCGCACATGGTCAATGCATAATGCGAATCTCGCATCACATCGTTAGCTTAGCTCAGAGTCAGGTGGAGCCACCTCCAGAAGTAGCTCATCAGTGATTTACTCGTGCCTCTATCACTAGCGGGATAGAAGGTCTGCTAAGTTGTCCTCAGCATAACTAATATCACTAGAGCATGTACTGAATTTACGTTTTGATAGCTCGCAAGACGCCCCATAGTCCAGTCATGGCCTCGGCGCAATATGCCCATAGTCCAGTCATGGCCTCGGTGAAAATGAGTCTTAGACATCTCATAAATAAAACTAAAGTAAATTGTAATAATTAGTCAGCTCATCCAGAAACCGAAAACCTAAATAAATGGTAGAAATAGTTAAAAAAAAAAATCAACACAACATTTAACACATACCTGCACAAGTCTAATGTGCGTTTTTGATATACCCCGTATCTAACCCCCACGTGCACCGCCACGAGCTACAGCTGCACGATCTGCTCCGCCACGAGCACGGCCATGGCCACTGACGTTTTCGTCTCTAGACATAATCGGATGGTTAGGAATAGGGAAGAAATGCTATGAACGAAAACCCTAATTCTGGCTCTTATATAGGGAGATTAATCGACTCTAACATCAATAATTCACCTCTCTCGAGCTGGCTCTTATACAGGGAGATTAATCTGACTCTATAATCAATACGTCCGACCCTGAATTCGGCTACAAACATGATAAGCCGGGTCGGATCCGATAAATAGAATAAAACTGTGGTCGACATGAGTGGTTTTTAAATAGAGGATGAAAAGAGTTACAAATGATGAATAAGAATGAAGAGGAGAGGATTTTTAAAGAAGAACAGAAGCCAATGTATATGTCTATGTGGGAGAGATATGTAAAATAATGAGAGAGAAAATGAGTGGTCATATCATACTCCCTCCGTCTCAAAACAGTTGCACCATTTGACTTTTTACAGTCAACAAAATTGAAGTTTGACTCCAAATTACTCTTAAATTATAATGTTAAAATATTTAACAAAATTACATATTGAAAATTTAGGATGGAAAGTTTCATAATATGATTTTGATAAATATTTTACTATTATAGTTTAAGAGTAATTTGTAGTCAAACTTCAATTCCGTTGACTTCAAAAAGTCAAACGGTGCAACTGTTTTGGGACGGAGGGAGTATATATATAGGTGGTAGCGGGGTGCTAGGAGGCGTTAGAGTTATTAAGTATTAAAGTCGCGAATTAGTGTGCCGCTCGTAACATCAATCGCGAATTATTATTATTAAATAAATGAATCCAAATAGAGTTTAATGACATGAACTAATTGAATGCACCTGAACGGAATTGAACTTGACAAATCTGAATCTGAACTGAATTTAAAATAATCAATTTTCAGACGAAGAGAACAGACCTGTCGTTAAAATGTATTTAATTAAATGAACTATTTTAATTTTAACTCGTTAAAAAAAAAAAAAAAAACTGAATTTGAATTTAGAATTCGTGTCTAAGTGGGTGCATATTTCATTTAAAAATTTAAATTTCAAAATTCAAATTGGCACTTTTTAGATTTATTTTGAAAAAAAAAATGAATTTCAAAATGGTATCAAATTGGGCGTCAACATTTGGTTGTTATAATTATTAATAAATGAATTATAAATTAAATGAATAAATAAACTTATAATTAATAGTTAATTAATTTATTATTTTGATTTTTAAAATGGATTTCCAAATGGCATCAAATTGGGCGATATTGGTTGTTATAATTATTAATAAATGAATTATAATTTAAATGAATAAATAAACTAATAATTAATAGTTAATTAATTTATTATTTTAATTTTTTAATCTTCACTAATAAAAAATTAAATGAATAATATATTTTAGGAGTAATTACTTTATTTAAGTAAATATTAATTTTAGTTGCAAAAGAACAATAAATTTAAAAATGATCCGGTCTATTTAATTCTTAAACTACCACTACCTTATGTCATCAAATAATATCAACAAATCACTTGGAGAATAGTGGCAATTATGTTCGACTTCTATACAGTTCACTCGTGTTCGAGTCTTATATGAAACAAAAATTATATTTTAATTGAATTAAATGAATATGAGCTGCCACATGGCAACACATGAGTGGTTGTTTGGTGAGTAAACCTTGGCACATGTCAACCAACAATTGGTTAGCCTGAAAAAAATGAGTCCACATAAAAATAGAAGACTGAAAATAGACTAATTGAAGAGAATGAAACTCTATTTTAATATATAAGACATGTGGTGTACTGGTGTAGGATACATATTTAAATAAAACTTATGAAAGTGATGATTGAGTATTCTGAGAACTTCTTTTTAATGCAAATTATGATAATTGATATTTTTAACTACAATACTCCATTGGTTTTTTAATATAGGACTTTTAGTGAAATACACACATATTAAGGAAAATTATTGATTTACAATGTTTTTTTCATCCAACAATTGTTGCCATGGAAAATCTCAACCCTACTTAATTGGCTATTAAGTAAGAAAGTTGTTAAAAAATTATTGCACTTTAATACAAGCTATTTTGAAATTATAATAAAAAAGCTAGAATATCGGTGTGGAAGAGGTAAAAATGCTAAAACATCCTATATTAAAAAACGGAGGGAGTATTATGTTAACTATTAGCTATATAATCCGAGAAGCCCTGAAAACCTCATTCAATACTGTTGTCACTAGACTTCTAGTTCACACGTATTAGTGATGTGTATGTGTTTCTTAATCGGAATTTTTAACCAAAGGTCAATTATTGAAGTCCACTTTACTCTAAGATCAGGCCGGGATAAAACAAGTGTTACCTTTAAGTGCACATGGACATTGGACCAGAGGATAAGGTTTTCATAATGTAAAAATGGCTTTTTATTTCTTTTTTGTGTCGAACATGGATTTTTAGTTCTTTTTGGTGTCGGATATGGTTTTAAAGTTGTCAAGCACTAATTTTTTTGGGTGTCAAACATGATTTTTGTAGATAAAGTAATGTCCAACACACAAATATATGTTGTCCAACACCATTTTCTTCTTCTTCTTCCTCACTTCATTAGATTTTTTTTTTAAATAAAAAAGGAGATGGTGGAGCTTCCACCGAAGTCCGGGAAGCTTCGGAAACGGAGCTTCGAGGAAGCTCTGAGCCATGGAAGCTTGGAGCTTCCTCGAAGCTCCGATTTGGAGGTTCCCGAAGTTTCAGTCGGTGGATGGAATCGGAGGGGGGCGGTAGGAGGTGGTGGGTTTTCATTATTTTAGGGTAAATTGGGCATTATATATATTATATATGAAAAATGAACTTGAGGGTAAGACTTTGTTTTGTCAAGATCGGAGGGTAATCGGATGTTCTATTTTAGACTGGTCGGTAGGTTCCCCTTTCTTATATTGTGGGGGAATGGAGTGAATCTACTCATTCCGTTAAGGAGGTGGAAGAGGACAACTGACAAGGAAAAACATAAATAAGGAGGGTAAAATAAATAAATAAATTAGCATGATCTTAGAAAACGTTATAATTATTCAAAACTTTACTAATATAAATAAGAAGGATATAAAAGAGATAATACTAAAATATAAATGATATAAATTTAAGATGAAGTTGATAGCTATTTATCATCATATCATATGGAGTTTAAAATTTTTTATCCCTATATTATCTTGCTATAATATAACAGAAGTGTAAAATTGAGAAACGTGTAACTTCATATAGATTAGTGAGTGCTTGGGACATGAAGGCCAACAAAATTGAGTGATCATGATCGATCTACTTGTGAATATCCACAATTTTTTTTCAAATTTTTGAGAAAAAAGGATATTCATTCCAACCAACAATAAAGTCACAAGAATGCAAGCAGAAATGTATAATGCTGCAGAAAAGCAAAACAAAGAACTCCAAAGTCTTAAGCCAAATAAAATAAACCAAACTATTAGCTAGTCTCACTAAAATCAGAAGGTCCTGCACTCCACATAGAAGTCATGGCATAATTTGTGAGCGAGACTGTTAGCTTAACCGGGAATATGGCGAACCTTCAATCTCCTCAAAGCCAGACAACAGATGTGTGTAAATCCCCCTACAGCTGACAACGAAGTTGAAGACCAGTTCATTCCTTTGATAACGTGCCAACAGTCTCCTTCCGAAATGTTTCTCCGGAAACCCATGTCATTCGCAAGATGGAGAGCCAATCTAGCCGCAAGCTTCCGCAGCCTCTACTTCCAAACTCCCTTGCAATTTCCTCCTGCTCCTAGCCAAGACAAACCCTGTGTGATCCCGTGTTACCGCTGCAATACCTCTCACCTGACCACGTGGTTACCATTTCTTCATGTTTCTTTATATATTTATTCACATATTCAGCAAAAAAAAAACATCCAGATTTTGAGGACCAATTATTAATCCCAGGAAAACAAGTTAAAGATCCAGAGATCCATAAAATCATGAACATAGGAAACAAACCGGGCAGAGAGTGGAATGAAACAAATCCTTCAAGTACAGTTCAAGGGAAGAAAAAGTATCATATTTAATTTCATAGAAAAATCATAACGATGAAGTAACTAAGTAACATAGAGCAGATGAAGGAGCTACATGAATGAGTGCAACAGTTAAGTATGGTTCAGGATAAATATCTCTTTGATAAAGTTAAAGAAGGTAGAAGGCAAGATCTGAACTTAATCTGAAACTTAATTCGACCAACTAACATAAAGGATTAAGAAACTTGCATGTAAAAATTTTCCAGACATAGACTACCTGGTTCATAGCAATAGACATTATAGCTATGCAACATTAGTAGTGATCAAGACATTATAGCTATGCAACATTAGTAGTGATTAACAATAAACAAACAATTGAACTCCCATACTTTTACTATACCACTTCTATAAATTAATGCATAACTTCTACAAGTAGCAATTTCAATCAGAATACTCACAATTATCAGAACATGTATAACTTGAAATTTACAACTAACCAAATTAGACATAAAAAAGTACATTCAAACAATCCATTAGGAGGTAAATCAGTATTCCACACACACAGTCAAAGATGTAATCCAAAGAGAGTTCAAACAGATAAAAGCCGCCCCTTGACACGCTTCCTTACATCTGCTCTAGCTTTGTGAGATTCATACCTTACTGTCTTCTTATACCTGTAATGTCATGTCCTAAAAGTACAAGTGACATTAATATTTTTGAAATCACAAAGCAGGTTGTCAACACGTAAATTTTTTGAAATTTTTGTAATATTATTGAAAAAGTAATTCAACTACAACAAAATTAATTTAGCGGAAATTTGACAGGAATTAGACCATGCTTTTGATTAATGTGGGAGAATTTGGTCAGAAATCTTACTTTCTAGTCTTCTTTTTCTTCTTGTATCACGTGACAGTATCCTTCTTCTTCAAAGAAGATGTAGGGGTTTTAATGCCTGGAGAGAAACCATGGTGGTTCTCCCATGGGAAACATCGAGGAAGCCCCACAATCTTGATAGTCTCCGGTGATGGCAGAAAATGACAAGCCAGAGTGAGCTTGCCTCATAAAGCACAAGTTGGGTTCTGTCTTGCAGCTGATAGCAGGATCAGCAGATGCTCCATTGTTGAATGCCGGTTGCATCACATTTACTCCTCCAATTGATGACTCCTACAAACAAAAATATGAAGGAAAATTTGGTACGAGACACTTACATGACACGATAAGTCCGCCATTTTTAATTCTGAATTTTCATGTGATGAATGGCTTGTTAAAAGGACGGAATTGAATGATGGCATGTTCTCTATATAGTATATACAACATATCTAAACAAATCAGAATTTGAGAAAGAGTACTAAGAAGCAAACGTTTACACCTAACAAAAACGTAAACAATTAACATGTACTGATGATTGGTACCGTTCAAATTTAAGATAGAAGAATCACCAAATACTGAGTCTGTGCGAGGATTATATACATACAAAGAGTATGATCAGGTTCTTTTGGTGGTCCTATGTCACGGTGGAAATGAACACATTCTAGTAATAAATACCCCGAATACCCCAGTTTTGGTATATTATGCTAAAAGATCGTTTAGGAGGAAGAAAAGATAATCAGTCAGTCATTCCAGTATATCGTAATCGTACTCAAATCCCATTTCTTTGTTAGAGTTCTGATTGTATAAATCAGAAAATAAACCAGTCAAAACATACTGAAAACTTCATGTCTGCTTTCCATCACCATAAACAGTAAGTGGCTCCTTCTTCAATGCCTGCCAATTCACAGTTATAGCATTAGCTCCAGTATAATGTGGTTCTTTCATGTTTTGAATATTATATCGATTTATGTTTTCCAGAAAATAGTTTATCTGTGTGACAGAGTTGCTAACAACCCGAACGTCATCAATGCACATACGAGGTCCATGGGAGATGTATATTTAGTTATGTGGGCATGTACGATGAATAAACTTCGAAAGACTTCACTATTTGGAATATATAACAATACCTTATCCAAGACGAGGTGGAAGAATATAATCTTTCGATCCAGCTCTTAACCTGGGGAAATGAAAAACCTGATCCAATATCCAGGTCCAGCTTGCCCGCGGAATACATAATTGCTTCATTCGATCCAGTAGACCATGGTGAGAAACTATTGGATTCTGTGTACAATTTACATATTACTTTGTGTGTTCCTCCTATTATTGTCTGGAGTCAGGACCAACATACAATCCTATAGAGAAAAAAAAGTGCGTCAACTAAATCTCAACCATGCAGTCTTGAAAACAGAGAGGGCAAAAAGATAGTCCAAGATAGCAACATTACTCAATCCCGGCTAGTTATGCTCTCAATCTAAAGATACCATGGAGTCACAAATTTCCTTGGCTTTAGCTCCCCGGAGACTTGTAATTTTGATTTCACAGCCCAGAAGGAGGAGACCTTATCCGTGAAAGTTGGATGAAAAGTTGTCTTGCAGAAGATGAAACACGGACCTGATTACTATCTCAATCCAAAAATAGTAACTGCTGGAGCTGCACATATAGCAGCATAAAAAATGATTTCCCTCACCTAGTTTGCTGGTGATATCCTGGGTAATCTTGCAGTCTCTTAAACACGCAGAACCTGGCATTCCTCTCTACACAAATCAAATTTCAGGCACCACAAAGTTGAATGACAAAGGAAGTGATAGACAGATAACTGAAAAGACAACTAACATCAAACCAAATGTTCTGCTTCTCTATCATGATGCACCATAGGTTCCCTTTGTGAACAAGTAAACATAAAGTGATCCACTTAGACAGGTAAACAAAGCGAACCACACCCTACAGCCAATTTAGTTGAGTGAAAACCAATCCAATTTCTTTCACAGAGATAAACAGCAAGAAAACCACATTTAACATCTAATTTATGTTATCTCTATGCAATAAATATCTTAGCCTAATACATTCACGTAAACGTGTTAGTGCGTTATATTTTAATGTTTTTTAAATTAGCATTGCTTTCTATTTGTAAACATGGCATATACATTTCACAAAATAATGCAATAATACAAAGGAAGTTTTGTTGTCATATATTTGAGTGTTTTCCTTACTAATCTTGTTTGCATATTCTTTAGGATGTATTTAGTTCTTCACAACCATGGTTAACAATCTCGGTTCGCAATGTGTATCGGATTCCTAAAATAGTGAGACTTCTGGAAAGAGTTCCGAAAACATCTCGAAATGCCATAAAAATATGAAAAATTACATTAAAAAAAAAACAGTAAAAATCTTATCAGAGAATAAAGATAACTTCCTAGTGTTCTCAAAACACCAATGTGTAGCAGCATCAAGTAGCATTCATGAGTAGCAGTTGTAACTTTTGTAGCAGCATCAAATAAACAACTCCAAATAGAACCCAACCCAACCCACGCCAAACTCTTAACCAATCCCTAGTTTCAAATCTATTCTCGCTACACTCCGTTTTAATCGGCGAGCTATTTTTAACACCAGCAACAAATCAAGGAACATCTGCACACCAGCAGCAAGCAGGGAACAATTCATACATAGCATCAATTTTTATCTCTAATATATCACCAGCTCAATAACACTTGTTGTTTGTGTTAAAGTTTACATAGTAGACTGAAAACAACTTTTAACAAACATAGAACATAGAACATTAAAATATGGACACTTCAAATAGTGAGTAGGAAAACAAATAAGCTATTTAGCAAGTATAATAAACTAGGGAGCGTCTAACTTCAGTACCGTCGCACTGTACTAATTTAGTACACCATCTCCACCATTAGATCAAATCAAGATTCAATCTCAACCGTTGATTATTTATTAATGCGACATGGCTTCGCAGTGGTCGCATAATAGGTTCGCAGTGGTCGCATAATAGTAAAAAATAATTTTTAATGTAAATTAAATTAAAAAAATTATAAATAATATTAATATAATCATTTAAATTAAATATATAAAATGTATTTTAAACTCCACCACCACCGGAAACCGACGACCGCCACCGAAATCCGGCGACCCCCACCGGAATCCGGCGACCACTAAATCCGGTGGTCCGGAATCCGGCAACCAGCAAAATCCGGTGACTACCGCCGGAATCCGACAACCACCACCGGAATCCGGCAACCATCACCGAAATTCGATAACCACCTTAATCCGGCGACCACTACGATAAGTATACCACTACCTGAAAACCAAACTGCAAATCTGAAAATAGTTTCGTATACAATGATACAGCAACATTATAATTACGCTGCAGCATTGCATACGTAATAATCCACTGATTTTAAGATATATTGATGTAGCAATGTATATTGTTGTAGCAGCATCGACTTGTCGTTAGAATAATTATTTGCAAATTGGTCCTTGTATTCTATTAAATATTATATTTAGTAAACAAATTAAAATATTAATGCCTTTGCTAAATTAGGTTTGTATTCCAAAATTCACCAAAACACAGCAAAACCCTCCTCATCCTTTTTCCTTCTAGTCTGAAAATCAGAGGTGAGAATAACATCCAGGTATCCCATGTAATCGCTTTCGTATTTGTATTCGCTTTCGTACTCGTATTTGTGCTTTTGGAAAAAAAATGTAATGGGCTGGTAGGTATAGACTGTGGACTTGAGAATATGGGCTTTAGTTGGTTTTATTTGATCAATCCATAATACGGCCAAAATGTGAACTTAATATTTAATTGATAAAAAATGTTGGTAATATATCAGGTTGAGATTGTGATAATCTTGGGCACGTTAGTTCACGAACAAGCCTGTTCGTTGACGAAGGGTTGCAAATATCCAAAAAGGACGGGGCGCTGCCCCGCACCCCGCTTGCTGACCTGGCAGCGAGACCCCAGCCAGGGGCTACGCCCCTTGGAACCCCGCGAGGGGCGCTGCCCCTCGACCCCGCAAGTGGGCGCAGCCCCCTTGACCCCCGCTTCGTATTCGTGGTCGATAACTCGTTGGCTCAACAAGCGTGCACTCCGCACTACCCGAACTTGTTCCGAGCTCAACGAGAGATCGCATCAGTCTCTAGCAAATCACATTACTACTAAAATGAATCGATGACACTAAAATCACCAACAAAACACGGATATTGACTGGGCATATGAACTTAACTAAACTAAATTGAGGCTGGTTAAGATAAGTTAAAGTTAAACTAATCAGATTCATCAACTCCAGTTCAGTTCGGGCTCATTACATTCAGTTTAATTAAGTTATGTTCAATTCAATTAAGGCTTATTAAGATTAGTGAGGTTAGGTCATGACTAATACTGTTAGAACTTAGAAGTATTAAACCCATCTTTGGCACGATGTCGTGTGTTTACATACGGACTCTACTACCTATACGTTAGCGTTGAAGCAATTAACCACTTGTTTTTCCACTGCGTATTCTAGATAGTGTATATCTTTCAAGGATACACGTTCATGACTTTCAACATGTTTGAGTGTGATTATTATTATTATTATTATTATTATTATTATTATTATTATTATTATTATTATTATTATTATTATTATCTCTCCGTTCTCTCAGTAACTTCGTATTTTGATTTTTTTCGGTCAACAACTTTCAACTTTGACTTTCAGTTACTCTTAAACTACAATAATAAAATATTTAACGAAATTATAAGATGAAAATATATAACCTAAATTTTCATAATATAATTTTGTTATATACTTTATCATTATACTAAATTATTATTATTATTATTATTATTATTATTATTATTATAAATTATACTATTATAGGGTTTTAGTGTTTAAGGTTAGGGTATAGGGTTTAGGGTTAGGGCATAGGGTTTAGAGTTAGGGTATAGGGTTTAGGGTATTTGGAATATTACAACCAACAACATCAACTTTGTTGTTATAATGCTGCGGCATGGATTCCTAAAGTTCTTCTTCTAATGCCATTGCAATGTGTTTACATCGATACAGCATTGATGCTTATTATAATGCCGTTGCAACGTATTTACAACAGTGCAGCATTGATGCAATGCTTACTGTTGACTTACATTGCCGTAAGCGATGCTGCATCAATGTTAATACAATGCTGCATCATTGCTTATTTCGTGAAATTTTTACGGTCTTATCGCCTGTCTTCTTCCGTACCGTAGCCCATCATCGACTTATCTTTATATAATTTAGATTGGGAGGGTGGTATTGGTTGCTTGGGTGGTGGTGGTGGTGGTGGATATTAAAATATTAATATTGATATTTGGCATTTGAAAATTGATAATTATTAAAATTATTTTATGCTATTTTGATATATAATTTATTGTATTATAAATTATTATTTTATTATAAATTGTGCCAAGTGTCAACTATTAAATGGTGTACTAAAATAGTACAGTGTGCGAGGTTACTGAAATTAGCCAATCCCAATAAACTAATAGTAAATGGATGAGTTGCATATAACTACTAAGTATAACTACGAATTAGAATTCTCTAGATAAATGTCAATATATATATATACACACGTAGGACTAAGAGTTACTTTTCTAACTCTGAAAATCATATCTTTTCTTTGAACTGTACAAGACCGAACAGAACACAAACATGACAGCTAGATTTTTTGTTACCAATCCTGACTACATATATTTTCCATGAAAGTATAACAAACAGAAGGATAAAAAGTTGCATCCACTTAGCATAGTAATACAATATTTTGATGTTCTTAAAGTGGAACTTCACTAAACTTATTACCAATACTACAAATTCAAATTAGTGGCACTTTAGTTGCTGTACATACACAATAATTAGAAAATTACATGAACTGGACAAAGGAAAAGGAGAAAAATAGTAGATTGGAGCTCTATGTATACTTACTCAGCTTGGTCTTTGAGGAGAAGGCAAGAGCTCAAAGCGGACTCGATCTTCACAATCTGTCCTCTCCGCTTCTCTCAGCCTATACCTCAATGCATAGCCTTCAAACGTAGATATGAACACCCAAATCGATCGATGCACCCACTAATCTGACCTGTATAAACAATTTGAAGATACTGGCTTAATTTGGGTAAGAAACCTTGGGTTAGTGAAGCGGGCCGACTGAACGAAAGGGCTGGTCTCCTAGCTAGGAGAAGGAACAGACAGATCTGAGATGGAGCGAATGAATGAGGGGGAGTGTTACGAGTTGGGAAAATCGGCCAAATCGTCCCATTACTTGTCCCGTTAAAACCATCGTCCCATATGTATTGTCCCATAGGTTTACAAACCGTTTTCTTAGTCGTGTATGTTTATGAATTCTGATTGAGTTAGTATTATAGAAAACTGGTCCTATAATAATTTGTATCTAGGGTTTTAATTTGTATCTGAGATATTTAATTCGAATTTGAGGAATTTAACTTACATATTTGACATTTTAATTTTACAGGGGATTTTAAATTCGTATTGGAGAGCCTTAATTTGTATCTGGGGGATTTAATTTGTATCTGGGGATTTAATTAGTTTCTGGGGTGATTTAATTTGTATCTGGGGGCTGTAGGCTGTATCTGGGGGATTTAATTTGTATTTGGGGTATTTAATTTGTATCTTGGGGTTTTAATTTTTATCTTGGGGTTTTAATTCGTGTCTAGGAATCTTAATTTGTATCTAGGTGTTCTAATTCATATCTTGGGTGTTTAAGTCCGTATCTCGGGGTTTTAATTCATAACTTGGGTGTTTAGTTTGTATTTTGGGGTTTAAATTCATACAGAAATAAAAGATTAAAAAACATAAAAGTTGGAAAAAAAAGGGAACCAGATAAACAGTGAAAAAACCGTGTGAAAAAAAAACCGTGCGTTTTACTTGAAATGGCGTCCTTCCTATAAATATAGGAAGGACCCGTCTTTTCTGAGATTTTGGCTTTCTGATTTATGTCTTTTAAATCCAAAATCCATTCTTACCTAATTCAAGAGAATAAAAAGGATATAAAAATAATTTCATAAATTAGAGGGGTTGCTTGTAATTACTTATTATTAAGGATTAAAACCCTAGGTGTAACACATTGGAGGGAAACATTTCCTGAGGAAAGGAAAAAGAAAGTTGTCTCCTCTATTTTCAATCTTTCTCTAGCTCTAGGGATCCAAAGTACGCCAGTCTGAGAGGAGTCCCTACAGAAGAAAAATGGCATCTTCAACCCAAGGTAAGTGTTTGTCAATTCTGGAGATGGTGTCTGTTTTAAAGCCCCAGAATGATAAATAGTACTATGGTAGTATAACTGCATAAATTGTAAATTAGTTGATTCAATGAATTTGCTAATGTTTCTATGCATATTACATGTTAGTTTCAGTTCCAGCCTGTTTGTTTAATATATAATTTTGGCTTTTTAGTATGACTCCATTAGCTTGACTCCTGTAGAGGTATTTTTTCTAGTAAATCGAATTACGTACTAAGCTTGACTACGAATTCGTGTAAGAGTCTCAAATACACCAGTACATACTAAGTCACCATAGTCTCAATACAAATCCAACTATAAATTCTCCTAGGTGCACTATCAATCTTCAAGTACCTTGTGAGCTCCTTTAGTACCTGATGAAAACAAATGCACGTGTGGAAGTGTTGTTATGTCGGTCTGCCTGAGGTCAAACCGGTAAGAGACTTCACTTAAAGGGAGCAGATGACTCTCCTTGTTTAGGTATAATTAATGTGAATAGTAAATACTTGTTACCTTGACTTTGGAAATGGAGCCCTTTTAAGGTATTGGATATTCTTATGTCGGTTCAATCCTTGGTCGCCATCTGTCGTCTTCTCCTTCCTCCACGTGTACTTAGTAGGCCCAATGTTGACCTTCATGGGCTTGGCCCAGGCCCACTTAGGTGAATCTTCCTGTACCTTCTAGAAATTCTAATCTTCTTCCTAGTTTTGATTCTTCCTAGGCTGACTTTGTCCGATGCTCGTTTGTCCGCGTCTCCCAAGTACCTTAGTTTAATAAATTGAGGATACTTGTAAAAATTCCTCCAAGGTTCATAAAAGACGAGGTCCGGAAGAAATGAGCCAAAGACGACCTCAAGCTTAGGACGAACTCAAGCTTCTTAAAGCTCGAGAGAGCTTCATAGTTCGTAGAAGTGCACGTCATACGAACTAGACATATTTTCATATCAACAACTCCGTTTCTGCATGTTGAATCTATGCACATATGTGTTTTGTTCCATGTTCTATTAATAAATAATTACAAGCATGAAACATACTAAATTTCCCCGTGATGAACACTTTCTTCATGAAACATCAATTTCATTAACTCATAAGTTTTTTCCATGTGTTCTAGTAATTTTTTGGTAACTTATATTGTCCGTGTGTATTTCTTATTTAAACATGTGAAGAGTTTGCAGTAGGATCAACATGTAAATATCTGGTTTTCAGGTGAAGAAAAAAGTCATATTAACGTTTCTGGTTTTGGGATCAGTTTGCAGGGGAAGAAGCAGATAAGTTTCTGGTTTTGGGATATTATTCATAACATTTGCGGGGGTAGCAGCCCCTCTAATTTATCTTAAATTCCTTTTTGTATCCTTCTATTCTTGTGACTTAGCAAAGAAGGCATATTTTCTGGGTTTGGACAAAAAAATCGGAAGTCAGGAACTTATGGGACTGAAAAAACGGATAGTAAACATATGGGACAATTTTAGCGCATAAGTAAAGATATGGGATAATGATGAAGACCTGGGCTCGCCCAGTCCGTCAACGCTCTAAGCCTAAGTCGTGTCTAGGTCTAGATTAGGTTTACTTGGTCACTAAGAGTCCAATTCCTAGAATATCTCCAAGATATCCTCTAAGATTGGTAATTATCTCTTAGGCCTTAGCCATAGTTAGTTGTCTTTGATAAGGCAAGATCATGAATATTCTCTTCTATCTTTATAGCTAGTATCTTTAGTATTTATCTTTTCCTTAATTGTCTCAGTCCAGGTATTATAAATAGCCACCATTGTACTTCTCTTTTATGAAGTTTTGAATATACAAGATTAGAGTCATATCTCTTGCAAAGGTTCCCACAGGGTCAATTCCTCCTTGAATGGAGCAGCCAAGGACGCTTGGTGCCGCTCGGATCGGTCATATCCGAAGACATGCCGCACGATGCGGCTTAGATCGTACAAGTTCTCATCAATTGGTATCAGAGCTAAGGTCAACGGAAGATCCATACCAGGTTTCCGTCTGTGACTCTGAAGGAGAAAGCGGATTAAGCTCTGGAAAATCTCTCAAGAATTGAGAAAGAAGCTCAAGAACTAGCATCAATGGTAAAGAAGATGGGAAGAGAAGACGAAGGGCGGCGCTGAAGCGCCACCCCCGCCCGGGATCGCCTCGCCTTGCGTGGCCGAGACCTTAGGGTCTCATCCTGGAGTAATGGTTCTAAGGGACCATCGTCCCAAACCCCTTCCCACCAATTGAATATGATGGAAGAACCGAAAGGAGACGGTAAATCCTCCAAAATGGGCTGCCATGAAGATGGGAAAATTCCGTCTGTATGTGTATAGACTCAATCGAGCCATTCTTCACCTACTTGCATGTTATGATTGTATGGTCTTTGTTCATAAGCACTTGGTAGATACAATAGATTAGTTCTTCTCGCTTGGCATGAGACTCCTTTTTGTGTTGCATTTAGGTAGTAGTTGCTTGAGGACAAACAAATGTTTGGTTTGGGAGTTTGATGAACGTATTTTTGACACGTTCATTTAGTCTTTTTTTACCTCTTTTGCTATCTTTAGGCTTAGTTTGTTAGTAGTTTTTGTAGAATAGTGTCACATTTTGTTTGTTTGCATTATCAAGTGTTTAGGTACAAAATGGTGAAATCGAGCTTAAACGCAACATTTTGGATGCAATTGGATCACGTTTGAGCACCTTGACATCCATGGATGTACCCGTAAGCACCGAGCCCTTAATAAGTGATTGAAGATATGTTTCCGAGGGACTTGGAGGCTATTCGGAGGTTTGGAGCTGAAGAAAATAGGCAAAATTGGCCTTCAGAGCTCAGGGGAGTCGCCCTGCATGAAGACAAGTTGCAGTTTCAAAACTGCAACTAGTCTTCAGCTGGGCGACTCGCCCTACAGAGTGAGGCGAGTCGCCTAGCTGGGGAGACTCGCCCAGCAGCAGCAGAGGCTGCGATTCACCCTCTTAAATGCAGATTTTCAGTTACATTTCATATACTTTTTCATATTCAGACATTGGAGATCTGGTTTTGAAGCTTTTCTAGAGCTAGAAACCTCAAATTTGAACAATTTATCCATTGTAATTCATTAGAAATTGCGGATTTGGCATCTAGGATTCATTTTACTTTCATCTACGGAAGGATTTTACGATTCCACTCAAGAGTGACATCTTGTGGTAACATTGTATCAAATCCCTTTGTATTTTGATTATTCTGATTTCTATGGATTATTCATATGTTATGTGTATGATGAGCATGCTTATGAGTAGCTAAATTCCTTGTGTTGGTGGTGCAATGTGGGTGCAAACATGATATGAATTCACTATGCTTGTATGAAGTTTTGATTCGATCTTGCTGCATATTATCTTACATTCTCTATAGTTGCTGATGAACGAGATTGTCAGACTCGAACAATCAAATAAATTTATTTCGGCCAAAGGGCAACTCACAACTACACAAAACACGTAGTGCAGAGGTAAGATGACCTCGAGTGTCGATCTCTAAGGACTTAACTAGCTTTAACTACAATAACTACTAAGAAATTCAGCAAACTAATTTAACTTGACTAACTTAACAATATATAACGAGAGCTGGTGATAGTAATGCTCATTCTAAGCATTGGGTTCTAATTATGCATGAGAGTGCAACACGTACTGCTTTAAAAGTAATTCGAACTGATCTTGCTGTGGGAATTGTTTACACCATATCAGACAACTCTCCATTCAGAGAGGATACTGTCGCAAGGTTTCTACCCAAACGCTCGATCAGAACAAACACCAAAAGACATGTTTTGACATGTATTTTGAAAGCTTCCTATCTATACTAATACTTGGCTAAGGGTGTCAGGCTTAGTGCAAGCAGTACTTGATAATTGTAAATACTGAAAACGATGATCTTGAATTGTCCTAGTGTTTCTAACACTTTAATTACGAAGATATTTGGCTTAGTCGGATCAAAGAATCAATTATCACAAATCTACAAGCAAAAGATTCAGAAACTCAATCATGCACAATATGAACCCTAGCTATGAATTTACATACTATCACCAACTAGATATTTAGCTACTCATATCAAAAACATAATCAACAATAACAATCATAGATGAATCATGGTTGAATTGAAAGATAGAGTGCAAAAAATAGTGAGATACAAAGTTACCACGTTGTCAATCTCCGGTGAATTGTTAAACTCACAAAGATCTAGCAAGGTGAGATCATAGATGTCCAAATCTCTACCTTGATGCTCCAAATCGCTAAGAAAAGTAGTTCTAAGTCAAAGAAAACCCAGAACAAGCTCTAGGGTTTATGTCTGCAAAAGTATGAATGAATATATGAAAATTCACAACTTTATATAAATACATATCTGTTCCCGTAAAGCCCCAGGCTGACCGCCTGGCACGGGGCTGTGCGCCCCACACCAGGTGGTGCGCCCGGCACGGGCAGAAAATTGTCCGTGCCTTTTCTTCCAAATCTTCAACTTTTTGGTCTTGGGCACGACTTTAAGCTCCGAACTTGGTCTTTTGGCCTAGAAACACATCCCGGTACTCCTTGACACACCACGGGTGATCTCGTTGCACCAAATATTCAATGTTTCGCCTAGATTTATATCCAAAAGTGCGATTTTCACCTAAATCCTGAAATTAACAAAAGAAAAGGGAAACGTGACACTATTCTAACAAAATGCACTAAAAATGCATGCAAGAGGATAGCTAAATAGGTGAAAAAGAACCAAATGAGAGTGTAAAAAACACTATCATCAGTTGCCAATTACATATCTTCGAATATGAGTACGTGACAAACTCTTGGTCGATTAAGGCTATAGTTTATGGTTTGAGTATGCAGCATGCTAGATAAATAGTTGGAGTGACACCACTACTAAAGTATCGATAGGAACCTTTCAAGATGTGTGTCTTAAATTTGTCTAGACGGTTACATTGTAGAACTTGTTGAAGGCTTTACACACTGAACTTACAAGCATATGTGTGTTCATTACATGTTTGTCCCCATTGTTACCACCAACCCTCTCATCTATTGATTACAACTTGTTTAAGTCGATCTTTTGTTCTCTTGTTGAAAGTTCACAAACTCTTTTACAAACACATTTGTTGACCGAATTACTAGCAAAGAAACCAAACAAAGCCACGTTAGGTCCCGAGAGAACGACACTCGGGGACAACTCACCATTGCACTAATCGTTGTGTAGTGTTGAGTGTCTTTGGCTTTTCTAAACAAATATTAATTTTGGTTCTCACGACATCACCTCACACTCCTTTGTCCACGCAAAGTGGCTGCTCTTCCTTAAGATCTTGAAGAATGGGAGGTTCTTCTCGGCGGATCTGGAGATGAACCTACTCAAGGCGATGGATTTTCCTACAAGTTGTTGCACCTCATCCAGAGTCTGAGGTTGAGGAAGATCGAGGATGGCTTTGATCTTATCGGGATTTGCCTCAATTCCCCTCTCCGTGACCATGTAGCCAAGGAACTTCCCACCTTTGACCCTGAAGGTACACTTCGCCGGGTTGAGCTTCATCCCATATTTTCTCAAGATCGAGAAGCACTTCGCCAAGTAGCCAATGTGTTGGTCCTCGGTCTTACTCTTGACCAACATGTCGTCGACGTAGACCTCCATTGTCTTTCCTAACTCTTCTTTGAACATCTTATTGACCAACCTCTGGTAGGTCGCTCCGGCATTTTTTAGCCCAAAAGGCATCACGTTGAAACAATAGACGTTCCCGTTTGCGAAGAAGGCGGTCTTCGGTACATCATCCTTGGCCATTTTTATCTTGTAGAATCCCTGGTATGCATCCATAAAACTCAAGAGGGCACACCCAGCAGTGGAATCGACCAGCTGGTCGATCCTTGGCAGTGGATAGGGATCATTCGGGCAAATCTTGTTGAGCCTAGTAAAGTTGTTGCACATTCTCCACTTGCCTCCTCCTTTCTCTACAAGAACAGCGTTGCACACCCAATCAGAGTACCTCACTTCTTTGATATGACCAGCCTTGAGTAACCTTTGCACTTCTGCTTCTATGATAGCATTATCTTCCGCACTGAAGTCTCGCGCCCCAAATGCGCTTCCAACAGGTAAACCTTGAGGTTGGTTTTCTGCTGTTTGTTCCTCCCTTGTTTCGCTGACGTGAGTGAACGCCCCATCTATCATGTCTTGATCTCCCACAACATTGTTATTTCTAGGTGCCCTTGATGCAGTTGCCCTCCTCCTCGGCCATTGATAGGGGGACGACCCCTTGGGCGAGGAGGATTCTCTGGTGCTTCGTTGACAAGTCGAGTACTCATTCGGGGAGGCATCTCTAGGAGCACCTCTTGGCTCGACCAGTAGGGCAAGGAATGACTTTTAGATCAGATTCCCACAGACGGCGCCAAATGTTCTAGGGTAGTTCGTGCTCTTCTTACTAAACCGTGCTAAACCTTCAAGGGGAACTACGAGGACCTAAATCAAAGGGTGTTCCTCTGACTTCAAGTGATCTTCATGTAGCTTCCCTGGGGGGGGGGGGTTAGTACCTCGTGCCCGGTCTGTCGATGATCAGACCGGAGGGACGACTTTACGTGTAGGGAGTTGAAGGGCTTCCCTAGTAAGAGTAGTAAATGTGGTAGGTGTACAGTGGTTGAACTAACCTTGGGATCGTAAATGAGGTCCCTTTATATACTCATGGTATTTTAGGGTAACTTTTCACAGGATGATGACAAGTGTCCGGCTGAGATAGATGCCTCATTTGGCCCAAGCCCAATAAGGAGGTCCATGGGCTTTGACCCAAACATTTTTTACTAGGGTTTTTGAGGGCATTATGGACATTTTAGGTTTCATGGGATATTCTGGAAGGCGGGCCCCCAAGGACCGACCAGGGGTGGTCGACCTGGGTCCTCGTGCCTTCCTCTCATTCCGAAGACCTAAGTGATGCTTTGCCTGGTTTTCTTTGGATGTGATACCTTGAAGTAAGGTCCTCCTCGGTCCTAGGGATGTTCCTCATGCCACACTGTAGTCAGTCTTATCCTTGTAGTGAACCATCTTGAGGGTCGGCCTCTTGAGGGTGGTCGGTTCATATGCTGGTCGATCCATACTCAGGTGACAGACCTGGGTGTGGTCGAGCCCCTTGAGGGACAACCTTTAAAGCCTTGTCGCACTCTTAGACTGCTCCAATTCGTAAATGCGGACTGGACATATTTTAACACCAACATGTTTCCTTGTGCTTTTTGGGCCAGCGGATAAATGACGAATTTTCGAATAGCGTGAAAAACTTGCCTTTGGGGGTACCGGACGGGTCTTGGGATTTTTTGAGGGAGGCGCCTTTCACCGCAGCCTCTGTCTCTGGGAGGGTCCTTCGTGGGTGCCCTTTCTTCTTGACTAGGACTCTTCCTTTGTTCGGCCTAGAGTCCCTGGGCGGCATTTCTTCTCGCTCTCGGGTCGGCGAGGATCCGAAAGCTAACTTTGTTTCCTTGTTCATCCTCTCTTCTTCGATGTACTTGTTCACGATATTGGAGAGCTCTGGTTTCTCTCTCGAAACTTCGAAAGCCAAGCCCCTATTTCGAGTATTGGTGAAAAGGGTTTGCCTCCGAAAGTGCATGGGGTGGTCGTCGACTTGGAGGGCCACGGCGTTGAATTGTTGCCACCACCTTCGTAGTGGTTCGTCCCTCTTTTGCACGATGTCTTGTAGGCAACTACTGGATTGTCGAGATTTCTTGTAGTCGGCAAAATGCCCCAAGAAGGTGTGCATCAGATCCAAGTAGGAATGGATGGACCCTTCGGGCATATTATAGTACCATTCGGTGGACACCCCTTCGAGGGTACCGGGGAAGACTATTACCATTCCCTTCTCGTCATGGCCATAGGTTTGCATCATGTTCTCGAATCTTACCTTTTGTTCCTGGGGGCACGTCACTCCTGAGTACTTGGGCAAATTCTTGGGTATCTGTCGATCTGGATGGAATTATGCATCAGCTTCGAGGAGAGTGGGTTGGGGCAAGTCCCCTTTCGCGTCCCGTAGGCCTCCTGGTCGCGTCGTACTTTCGAGCTTCTCTTTCGTCCCTTCTCCTCCAGTCATCCGTGTCCGGACGGGGTCTCTTGTGTCTTCAGGCCTCTTGTTTCTTTCGGTCGTGGGCGCGTAGCAATTCTTTGTACTTTTCCTTCTTCTTTTCGTGGGCTTTTCGGTCGTAGTCGGAGCCATCCTCGTCTGATATCTCCATGTCTCCTTCTGGTATCGAGTAGAGGGAGGAGGTTCGAGGGTCGTGTTCCCGCGCTGGACCCTTACCCTTGTAGTACGAACCCCTCTCGCGTAGGGTCACGATTGAGCTTCCTGCACAGGTCCCCGCGCTCCGTGGGGTGGGATCCCATTTTCTTTCGACTGGCCTCGATGTATCCCCCGACTGCTTGCTTCGAGTGGAAGCGCTCTCCGCGGGCTTCTTCTTTGGGGGCAGCCGGCTATCGACCACGTTCTCACACACGCTTTGCACGAGCTTGGTTAGTTGCCCCTCTGTCATTAGGATTTGGGGCGCTACTTTGTCGGACACCCGCGCTGAAGTACCTTCCGAGTGGGAAGGTGAGGGGTGGTTTGGCTCGTCGGAGACTTGGTCTTCCTCTTTCTCTGATGCTCTTTTGTTAGTGACATCTTCCAGGTCCTTTGGGTTGGATTGAATCTCCTCGTGGTTCTTCGTAGTGGTCTCCGTTTGCTTCGTCGTTTTCCGTTTTGCCATGGCTTCTAGTCACCGTTCCCACAGACGGCGCCAAGATAATGAAGGTAAAACCAATCTAGTGGCCTACGATATCATCTCTCCATCCATGGAAGCTAATGGAAGGAGTTATGTGTGTGTAAACGGGACTTGTACCTGCCAAATGAGGGGAAGTTGACGGGGAGGGGATCTAGGACCGGCCTACCGAAGTTAGACCGAACTGCAAGTTAATGTAGTGAGATGATTTAAATGAGAGAAGTGAAGTAGAGTTGTGTGTGGAATGTAATAAATGATGACATATATATATGATATGAAACGGGCCCCATGCTTGTCCTTGGTGAACTGGACTTATAGAGCATGTTGTCATCCCCTTCGATCCTTAAGTGCGCTTTCGACCTTGGTACGTAAGAAGGGCCAGTGGGCTTTCGAGGGCACGCCAGACCGGTCCTTTTGAGTATTTCGATGGTGGCCTAATGAGTTCGAGGCCATGAATGGTTGTTCGATCAGAGAAGACCACTTGTACCCCTATCAGCTACATTCCTATAATTATCCATAACAAAAGATTTATTTTTTAAATTTTATTTAAATAATCTGATTAATCCGAAATATTTTCGATCCGATAACTTGGATTGAATAATATGAGAAATTCGGAGCGGATGATCCGATCCATCCACGCCTTGATGGATTTCGGATTTCCTATTCTTAAAAGTAACTTCGATGATGGTCCATGCTTTTTTATTAAAGTAATATAATAAGGCTGTTCATTCAATCAATTGATTGACCTACGAATCAATTTTAAACCGTTGATCTTACTTATTCAGTTTCAATCTGGTGCGTACATATGTCATTATATTTTTTTACTGTCATACTATAATTCTGTATTATCTTCAGTCCCATCTCTCGTTAATGAACCTCTATGTAAATAGAAAGGAAAACGCGTGGAGACAATTTTTCTCTAATTTTTTTCCGTCTTCTTCTCCTTCTTTCTACTTCACGAAACTCCTACTCCAGCTCAACTCTTTCACACGGCGTCTTTCCCCTTATCTCCGCCTCTTCTTCTTAACCTCAGAATCTTGATTGCCCAATTCAATTTATCCAACTTTTCCGTCTCTATTTCAATCTCAGCTTCACCCATTAGGCTAGTTCTTGACACACCCATTTGGCTTCTTCATGGACGGACATGTCTGTTTACAATTACAATTTTCACCATCTTCTTCAAATCTGCCCCTTATCTCGTGCTCATCACCTGGATAGATTCCTTCCACAGTTAGAATCAACTTGTTATTTGCAAACGTCGTCTCTTTCTACAATTCTACAAACCCGTGGGCTTGTTAGAGGTTTTTTTTGTTGGCGGCAAAGGATCGATACAAATTCGATCAACCAGTTGTTGTCTCTTGCACATCGTTGCCTGCCTCTTGTTGCTGTTAAGAGGTAAAATTTCCATCTTTCTTTCTCAAATTACATTGCCTTGGTGTTCTTCTTTTCTGCAGATTATAAAAATTCATAACTTATACCGATGGCCAACTCTACGAATACTTGATTCAGTCGAGAAAAAAAAACCACCCAACTCAATTCGGTCCGAGATCAAAACCGATACATCGATTTTACCGGCGAATCACCGGTGAATTAACGGCGCTGTTTCTTTTTTCGGTCGCTTTCTGCATTTCGATTTAGGTATAATCTTTCTTTACGTTTTGTTCACTGTTTTGTGGGTTCAATTTTTAGTATGATTGGTGCGAAATTGGTTGTGGTTTAGGGTTTAATTGAGACATTTTGCGTTTGATTTGTGCAATTGTGCGAATTGGGTTCGTGCTAAATTCTGGGTTTTTGATGGGTTTTGTGTTTATTGTTTTGTCATCATCTTTTTAATTTCTTTTGTATTTTTAGAGAAAATGAAAATTGTTTCTGTTGAATTCTGTTGGTTTTGTTGATTGACCTAAATGCACTTTGTGTATGTGTTTATGATGAATATGAGATTATAAGTCAAATGGGACAAGTAGAGGTAAGAATGGAACTATCATGCAAAGAATACTTAGAAGTTATAACTTCCAATCAGTTGAAATTTGCTAAAATTTCAAATACTAAAAACAGGAAAGAGCAGAAATAATTTCAGATGTATCAATCGACATTGACCTAAATGCACTTTGTGTATGTGTTTATGATGGATATGAGATTAATTGTCTTTTATTTGTAACCAGGATTCGAGCACGAGTTGAATGTTAAACATGGTCATGAATTAGTATGATCTGGATAGACAAGGATGAACTGTTCATAGATCACATTTTTAATTGGGGGAATTTGGGGAGTTAGTGCACCGACAAAGGATAAATTCGAAATTTTTGAGCTTGTTATGAGTATAGTGCTTTTTCTGTGTTATCCTTGCACATTAAGATATATAGAGTGAGCTGGTGCATGTTTTCGTCACGTGTTAGAACCTAGGATACTCTCTTTGCGTAAATGCATGTGGTTTGCCCTTTTTCTTATTCTGCCAGTTTGTCGTTATGGCCCTCTAACGTTTCTAAACCCGCACCCGATCATTTGACATCGTTCATGCCACGTGTCGTTTCATTTCTGAGCTTTGGTCCATCTGGTATTATGCCTTATATGCACATCATCAGTGAAACTATATGATTAATGTGTTTTGGTGTGGTTTTCATTTGTTTTAGTTGGTTGGAATTTGAGAGTAGGAAAACCGATTGCTGTTTTGACTCTTATTAAAGGACTGAATCAGAACATAATTTTCTGATGGTTTCTGTCTTTGTTGGTTCAAACTTGGATTAGATACAAATTACCAAAAGTTGATTGAATGATGATTGATGTGCACTCACACTTACGTAGCATAAAAAGGTTGCATGAAATAGAGTAATCACATGTCTTGTAAATTTGTATGTGTGTTATATATCCCACATGCATTAGAAATAAACCAAAGGCTGTCTGTCTCTCTGTAAATAATTACTTTGTAGTCTTTCCGCTTAAATCTGCTATTTGACTATGGAGTTTGGTGACAGGCTCATATTTACATTTCATTTAGCTAAACCCTTGTAAAACACAGTTGGGCATGCTGTTTATTTTCCGATAAACCCTTATTATCTTTCGAAGTGCTGTGTCATTATCTACGTTTTTTCCATGTTGTCATTAACTTTTTGAATCAATGTGGGCTGTGTTCCCCACTCGCACCAAGCCATTCATTGTTTAATTTGTATTCCTTAATAGGAAATAGAATAGTGAGCATAGCACAATCCATTTGGTCAAGTCAACGCATCCTAAATTAAAATATCGTCAGCGCTAATATTTGATCAACATTTAATATTGTCCATATATTTTGCTGCACGTTAACAGATATTTTGTTGAAATCTCTTCACTACGTAAATCTTCGACTCATCAAACTACTGATATCTCGATTCGTTCGTTGAACTTGATTTGATTAGTTTTATCGAACATCAAAGTGGTGTTTATATACTAAACGAATGCTATGCTATGTTCATCAGCTGAATCGATTATGTTTTTATTTGTTAATGGCAGTTCTATAACCAGTTTTATACGGATCTATGTAGCTTGGTCTATTTATTTGATGTGAAACTTCATTTCAGTGATAAGTGCTATGGTGTTAGTAGCCTGTAGTTGGTTGGTCCAGTTAGTTATTATAGAGTCTATTCTTGGTTTTATTTCTTGCAACTAATTGTATGCTATTCTTGCAGTTAATTACTTTGACAGGTTTCTTGCAACCTTAACTTTTCAACAAGATAAGCAACATCCATGGGTTATGCAGCTTGCTGCGGTTACTTGTCTCTCTTTAGCTGCTAAAGTTGAAGAAACCTATGTTACTCTTCTCTTAGACCTTCAAGTATGTGTCTATTGCCACTTGTTTTTATTTTTTTCTGGGATTTTATCTTATATTTTTGTTTTCTTGGTGGTGGAACAGGTTGTACAGAGTTCATGTTTGAGGCCAAAACCATACAACAGGGGGAGCTTTGTGTACCTTCATCACTCAAATGGAGGATGAATCATGTTACTGCTATTTCATTCATTGATCACATTATCAGAAGGCTTGGCTTGAAGTGTTATTTCCATTGGGAATTTCTTCACAGGTGTGAGAGCCTTCTTCTGTCTCTTCTCTCTGGTGAGTAGTGTAATTTAAAATAGCTTTTATTATATTGTTTATAATTATGTATGTGATGATCCTCAGTTTTCTTGAACTTGATCATGCGGAGTTTATAGTCCTGCTGGTTTGTTTGCAGTTAATTGAATCACAATACACAATTAAAATCTTTGATGACTTCTCAAGGCATATAATTAATGTTATCTATGATTTATTTTTTAATTTCACAAGGGTATTAGTTCTGACAAGGTTTTTTTATGTAGAATACGGGTTCACAGTCTCATCATGACCTGAAGCTAGGATTGTACGGGCATTTGTTGGGAATCTACGAGTCTGCTGGAGGCCGTGAATTCCTTCTCCTTATGTAAGTGACAAAATACTCTGTTAACTAGCATCTAGGATATCTTATGTTACTATTGCAACTAAATGTGTGAATAGATAATGTTGCTTAAACATATGTGCAGTGAAGTAGTATTTTACTCCTATTACATTGTAATTTTGCATTTCTAGAGTAAAAGATTATAGCATACATGGGTAGTACATTGTTGATTATCCTATATTGCCCAGAGGGAGATTAGACTTCCTGTCATGTTGTCATGCGGAATGGATGATAACAAGATTCTTATAATTCGATTTTATTAGTTTCCATACAACAAAAGAGAATTGAAAGGCCATTGCTACGGCCGTAGGCATTATGTTAAGTTTGTGCTGTGATAAGTGACTTGTAGTATATTGCAACAACATTGACCAAAGACTGGAATTGAAAAGTTTCTTGTGGCTAATAGCTTCTTGATGACCCTTCTATCATCAATTCTAATCAATTAAGCTCCATCTTTTGCTCTACCTGCTCAACTTAGGTAACACTCACCCTGTCTATACTATATTACTGTCAATAGCTCATTGTGTTTAAGTTATTGTGAGATTGATTCTGTACGTTAGCGCGGGTTAATTCTAATTCATCATCAGCTAGGCAAGTGTATTCAATTATACGAAATTTCCAATTTATGGAAGAACATGCAGAAATTTATCACTTTCGCACTGCTTTGGTCATGCATTTCTTTGTCATTTTACTTAGAAACATCCTCACATGTATAAATTGCATATACAATGTTACAGCTAAAATTAGGGAAAAGAAAAAGAACTTTAAATTGCATCATGTTATGTGATGTAAATTGTGTCTCAACTTCAGTTGATCTGATTTTCCTGATTCTACTGTGTATGGATTGCATCATGTTTAATTTTTTTTATTTTATTAAGTGAGATGTTATCCTTTTTCTTCCCCTTCCATTCAAGAGAAATTCATTTTCTTATGCTGATATTTATCCACAGAGAACGGCGGCGTCAAGAACGTGAAGCAGCTCTTGTTCGAAGTTCTGGAACACCATAGTTGTCCTGTTGCTGAGATTTTGAAACAGGTGTTCAAATCTTTTTTTTCCTAATTTTAGCTGTAACATTGTATATGCAATTTATACCTGAGAGGATGTTTCTAAGTAAAATGACAAAGAAATGCATGACCAAAGCTGTGAGAAAGTGATAAATTTCTGCATGTTCTTCTAGAAATTGGAAATTTTCATATAATTGAATACTCTTGCCTAGCTGATGATGAATTAGAATTAACCTGCGGTTATATTTTGAAGTAAAATAAAGGTTGTAGTTTATGGGTTATTATAACTTTATCATTACCTATTTTGACTAGAGTACAATAAAATTCATGTTTTCTTTTTCGCATGAGTAATTTAAGTAAACAAGAACGGGAAGGGAAAAAGTGACAATGACTAAATGTTTTACTTGGATGATTGCAAATGCTTTTATGAGATAATTTTGGCCTACTTTTGCTAGAAGTAAAAAAAAAATGATTTTAATCAAAAGTGTATTTTTACTTGGCATGGTTGCAAGTTGTATCTCTTCCAAGTTTAGTTTTGTATATTGTATTTTTGTTCATCATGACTCAAATCTCAATCACTGCATTGTCACACTTTTTATGTTATGTTGTCGCAGACCATAGACTGTACTGGATCAAAGGATTGGACAGGTTTATATGTGAGAAGTAATTTAGATAATGCTGGGTTTGCTTGTTTCTTACGGGGTGTTTGGACTTTATGGAAAGTAAAAATTTGTGCTTATTTAAGTAAAATGTGTGTTTTTTTTCTTCAAACCTTCCAGAAAAGTTTTGTTCTCTTGAAAGGCGGCAGTGCTGCACAATCAAGGATGACAATTGCAGGCCTTTGTTTGATTAGAATGATTAATAATTATAATGTTATTCTTGATAATTAGGTGTAGTTGAGCCATGGATGACTAATTTCACTATCCTGCTTGGCAAGACGAGCTTATCATGGTTGATGTTTCACATTCCACCAGTGCCACACTTTACCCCATATGATCTTACTTGATTAATGTTTCAGTTTAATTACGACTGGTGGATTTCGGAAGAAGACGCTAATAGTCCATTACAATGGGAACTACTACAGTATCATACATTATGTAGGACAGGGTATGGTTCACACACCAGAAGGGACATCACCTGATATTGTAGTAAAAACAGAAGGGACTTCCTCTGATATTGTAATAGTAGAACGTTTGCTTTGGTTTCCTTACTCTAAGGAACCACATTATCTTATTTAATTGTGCCTGTATTAATGTAAACGTTTGTTTTGTGTTTTGCAATTTGTAGTTTTAGTAGTCAAAATGTATGGGGTGGTCAGTAATGAAAAAGTATCATTTGATGTACCATTTGAAACTCAAGTCTTATATATTTGGTGGTGTATTTTTACATATTGGCCTAATCAATTTTCTGTGGAGCATGAACAGTTGCTCTGTTTATTACTCATCGAGACCCGAGTTCCGCCCTTGTGGTCGGTTTTGCATATTGAAAATGAGGCCACATAAGAAGAAATGTTAAAATAGAACACACACTACTCGTCTAGAGATGAGATACACAGTTAATTAAAAGAAATAGTAGATGAATATAGCATGTAATAACACGTTCGTGTACGTGTTCAAGTTACCTACTATTGGTCTTTTTAGCCCAACTTGGAGGTTGATACTTCGCAAATTAAATAAACCCATCCTTATTATTGTGACAAACCTCCATCTCCCCTTCATTCCTATGCAAGATCTCCAAATAATCCACAATAAAATCATAAATACCTCCGTTTAAAAACAAATCACAATTACCTAATTCAATACCAAAAAGAAGTCCAGTGACAGAACACAAATCAAAAATTCCACCAGGAACTCTCAAGCACCGTAACAAAAACAGAGAATATTCTATAGATAAGCCTGACTTAGACGCATGTGTGTTTAGTCAGATCACACATATGGCCACAATTGCGTAAACTAAGGTTGACTGTAAATATGAGAGCCAGAGAATTCACTTGAGCAATTGATATCACAAATATACCCATAATTGCCAAAATACTATTCAATTATTAGTTAATATATATTTTTATTTATGTTTGAAGTCATTTTATAATATTATATATTAAATTAATTTATTTTAATACAAAATTTAATAAACAAACAATGTTTTACAAGATTACGCTTCACCAGTATTTTTCTAGTAGTACTATATAAACCCAACATAAAGTCAAAAATACATGTGTTCATACAACAAAGGGACAAATCTCTGACAGACATAGCTTGTCCTTCTGTCCTTGTCTGTCTCTACACCGGATCTAGATCTATTCTTCCTCTTCCTGCAAGTACATCAACCAGGAGCTAATTTCAGTTTCCTAGTTTCTTTTTGCCTGTAAGTAATCTACCTCTATATTTTTGCGTCTTTTTTTTTTTTTCTTTTTCTTCTAAAATGTTATCTTGATTGATTAATTATGGTCGATTGATTATTTTCTTTGATTAATCTCAGGCTGTTGATTTCTTCTCCAGAATTTAGTTTGCATCCATGGCTTCTCGTCGCCGTCGTCCTAGAAAACCCAAACCCAAGGTCATTCACTTTTCCACTCTTGATTTATTATCCTTTGCTGAGTGAGTTAGGAGGAATAAATTATATATGATTTTTTAAAGGGGCAAAACTTGAATAAAATTATTTTCATTATTGAGAGTCCACCGCCGGCCCCCTAGCTCCCCCGTGGAGGTTGGTATAATGTACTGTTGATGGTTGATTTAGTAGTAATAGCTAGGTTAGCTTGTTATCCTTGAAAATTATACTCATGTTTTAATATATATGTAATTTTAATATATATGTAATTGATTTGCAATAAGAAGAAGGCTTCGTTTGATATTGTTGAACTATAAGGTTAGGTTAGGTTTGATATTGTTCAACTATATGGGAGAATTTTGTAATTGGGAACTCTAACAATGTACCAAAAAGTTATAGACCCTAATTATTATATCTCATACCTCAATACGTCACTAGAAATAATCATGCAGTTGGCAAGAATTGAACACCTAGAGACATGGCCTAACCAATTGAACCCATGGCTCTAGAGTCATGGCCTAACCAATTGTGTAGTCCTCATACTTATGCTTTGGGTTAGTAGTTAATATAGTAGTAGCCATATAGTAGAATTGAACCCATTACTTTGTTGTTATTTTAGATTATTTATATTTGATGTTTTTGGAAACAGTTATTTGGAGTTTAGTATATTGCGTGAATGATAGGACCAAATAATTTAGAAAAAACGGAAGAACACAATTTAAAAAGAAAAGAAAAGAATTTATTAGATGCAGTGTTGTTTCATGTTTATATGCATACCCTTAGCGGCTGCGTGTTTCCAACTCATTAAAAAAAAAAAAAAAAAAGCTAACACTCTACTTTTGTTAGGCCTGTAAAACAAGAGAGCT
Source organism: Plantago ovata (assembly GCA_028274465.1). Lineage (NCBI taxonomy): Eukaryota > Viridiplantae > Streptophyta > Magnoliopsida > Lamiales > Plantaginaceae > Plantago > Plantago ovata. Next base: position 46,842,341 of record CM051458.1, read on the forward strand.
TCCCCAGACAAGTCGGATTTGCGAATTGCCGGATGATATTCTTGTTTCTGTACTTTCCCGGTTACCACTCAAAGAAGCCGGGATGACTAGTATACTGTCAAAGAGATGGAGACATATATGGGAGTACATGCCAACTCTCAATTTGGATGATTCAAACGCACTATTTAACCTGGCAAAAGATGACGGAACCACCACATTGAAGTTAGCAATACCTCGGTATATACATTTGGTGGATCAAGTACTCAGTTCACATAAAGCTCCAACTTTAGATGATTCAAGAGTGCGGTTTGACATACGGTATGACCTTGATGGGAAAACTAAAACCACTATTGATAGTTGGATCAGATTCGCAATGGAGAAAAGAGTGAAAAGGCTAACAATAGATCTCTCTACTTGTGATGGATACTTTCACGAGGGGTTATACTACACATTTCCCAACTTGTCCTTGTGCTGCAACTGGTTAACCTATCTTGAGTTATTTGGTGTGGATATAGCTGGTGAAGTTGTCGAGAGTTTCTTATGCAATTGTCTAGCTCTCGAGTATTTATCTGTGTCATTCTCTTTGACGCTTGAAGGTCTCAGAGTTGCTGGCCCGTCACTCAGTTTAAAATATTTGATACTACACTCTTGTTGGAATATGAAACAGTTAGAGATTTCTGCACCAAATCTTGTTTCGTTCTGTTACTTTGGAGCAAAACTACGTGTGAAATATCAAAGCCTGCCAAAGCTTGTTGAGATTTCTTTTGGGCGGGTCTATGGCAATAATTTACGGAATAGCTTCTCAGATCTTGGATGCCATACCTCACAAATTGAAGTACTCAAGATACAAATAAATTCTTCATTCCAGGTTCACTCATCCTCAGCCCTCTTGTATGTTTTCTCCTTCCTTTTTAGAACTCATAATTGATGCACCACGTTTACTGAATTCGTGTGTTCTTTTTCAGTTTATTACGGAACCCATTGAGTATCCGGTGTTCAAAAGGCTGAAGAAGTTGGATATGGAAGTTAACCCAGGAGAGGAAGATGATCTTTTTTATTTATCATCCCTGATAAATGCGTGTCCTTTTATGCATCATTTCAAGCTCCAGGTAATATATAGTTGCTCTGTTTTTTAATTTGAGGTATAAGCAAGTTTTTCTTAATTAAATACACACAAAATGAAATCCCCCCAATTCTTCTCTTTATCTTTGAATTGTATCAGATACAGAACTGAGTGTCTACATTTTCTAATTTTCAGCAGTGTATTTGTCTCCCTCTGCCATCTTGGGTCTTCATTCTCTGTAAAAATCAGGTTTTATGTTCTGTTGTCCTTTTATTTCTGTGTCACCTTAATCTGGTTAATTGCAGATCAGACCTCCGGATAATCCAAAGAGGCGGATGAGGAAATGGAAACGGAAACCATGCCCTCATTATAATATGAAGATTGTAGAGATTGTTGGATTTGTGGGATGTGCAGATGATTTAAAGATTGTCCAATATCTAATGGAGAGTGTTGTTTCCTTGGATACAGTCATTCTTGATACTCGCAATGTACTTTCGTTAAATTCTCTCGGGGACTGGGAGTTTAACACAATGAGCACAAGAAGGAGAGCAAGGGAGAAAGTTGAACAACTTGTTCGTCCACGACTTAAGTTTGGGACGGATTTAGTAATCCCCTGCAGACCTGGGCGGTTCCCCTGCAGTCCGATGAGCTGTTTCAGCTAATTCTTCAGTCCCGAGCCTTGGGAAAGCCTCCAAATTCCACACGAACACATCGTCAGTCACTTATTAAGGGCTCGGGTGCTCATGGGCACGTCCATGGATGTCAAGGTGCTCAAACGTGATCCAAATGCATCCAAAATGCTGCATTTAAGCTCGATTTCACCATGTTGTACCTAAACACCTGAGAAATGCAAAAGAAACAAAACGTGAAACTATTCTACAAAACTACCAACAATACTAAGCTTAAAGATAGCAAAAGAAGGTAAAAAAGACAAGATGAACGTGTCAAAAATACGTTATCAAACTCACCAAACCAAACCTTTGCTTGTCCTCAAGCAACAATCTACCTAAATGCAACACAAAAAGGAGTATTATGCCAAGCGAGAAGAACTAATCTATTGTATCTACCAAATGCTTATGAACAAAGACCATACAAATCATAACATGTAAGTAGGTTGAAGAATGTCTCGATTGATCTTATACACATTCACATGTGCACTTGGTTAAACAAAGGAGTCTCTCATAACATTCTCTACCTGGACCTGGTCAATGACGACGCAATGATGCACATTATCATACTATGGTTGTCCCGTGCCTATGAAACCGAGGGCTTACTACTGTTCACCAAGTGAGACTTTTCCTCAAGAGAGGGCAAACCAATACTGACTATCATCAAACGAAGGAGGGTTCCCTAAAAGACAATACTCCCCTATTCTACCCGACTCTTTGATGAACGTGTATTTTACAATTTCATTCGAGTCTTTTTTTCACCAATTTAGCTATCCTCTATGTTAATTTCGCTATATTTTAGTGCATTTTATTAGAATAGTGTCACGTTTCCCTTTTCTTTGCATTTTTCAGGTTTTAGGTGAAAAACGTGTTTTTATGGGTAAAAATATTAAAGAGGAGGAAAATTTGGTGTTTCGAAGCCATCCATGATGATTCTAGAAGTTTCCGGACGAGTTTTGAGGTCTAGGGGTCGAGTTTCAAGGCATAAAGATCACTAGACGGCAAAAATCGAGTCCAAAAAGGAAAAGAATCAAAGAAAACGCGTGCACCAACTCTGGAGGTCCCAGGCGAACCGCCTGGCACGCTGGGCGGTTCGCTTGGCGTCTTCCGTAGCCTATATATATGTTTGCCTGTTTGTACGTTTTTCATACTTTTCGAACATCTTTTAGAGCATATTTTGAGAGACAATTCCCTAGCCCCTTGAGCTGGGAATTCATAGCATAGGAGACTTGTTTTCTTATCGTTTTGGAGATTAGCTTACGAGGTTGGAGACCTTTGTTCTTCGATCCATAGCTTTTGAGTTAGCAATTCTTCGGAGATTGACAACCTTCGTGGTAACATTGTATCTCAATATTTTACTGCTTTTATTTAATTCAATCAACATGTTTTCATTCATTCTTCCTATGATTCTTGTTGAATTATCTATGAGTAGCTAAATCTATCGTTGGTGATAGTATGTGATTTCATTGCTAGGGTTCATAATTGTGCATGATTGTAGCTTCGCGCCGTTAAATTACTTGATACGATTGTTTGATTCTTGATCTATCTAAGCCATCTATCTTCGTAGTGTTGAATTGCAAGGAACACATTGGACAATTCATGATCATTAATCTATAAGAAACAACTCATCAAGTACCTTCTTGCATAATTATAACCCGATGCTTTGAATGAACATACTATCACTAGCTTCCATCATATTGATAAGAAAACTCCGTTCTTTGTTTGATTTCTGATTTTATAAAGTTTAAGTTAACTTAGATAAAGCTAGTATAGTCCTTAGAGATCGACACTCGAGGTTATTTGCTGCTACACTACGTGCCCCTTGAGTCGTTGTAGTTGTGATTTACCTTAGGCTTTAAAACAAATTTATTTGATTATTCGAGTCTGACAATCTCGTTCATCAAATTGGCGCCGTTGCCGGGGACTATACTCCTTTTTTCTCTTAGCTTATTTATATTTTCAGCATTCAATTCCTACATCTATTAGTTTACTCAATTTATTCTCTTTTGATACTCTTTCCTTTGCTTGATACAGGTAGTTTATGCGAAGTACTCGATCTAGAGGAACACCGCTTGCTGAACCTATTGCAGAAATCGACAGAGTTTTACCATCAAAGAAAACGACTCCTTCAACGACGTGAACTAGAGGAAATAGAGGATACCGATTTCTCTGAGTCTCTACACGCTCTTTTTGAAGAAATCATGATGGCTAACGCACGTCTGTTGATGAAATCATGGGTTCAACCCAACAAGGAACGAATGAAAGGTCCTGCAATTGTCCTTTCGCCTGCGACTCGTGACTTGGAAATAAAAAACCATATGTTCCAGCAACTTCCGCGGTTCTATGGCTTGGCTAGGGAAGATGTGATTTGGTATTTGAATGATATCGATGACTTCGTCAACCAACTCCCAAGGCCCGGCACAGAGGTGACGGTCGACGAGCTGCGAATGAAGGTTTTTGCGATGGGGCTTGGCGATAAAGCCAAGGCATGGTTAGGCTCTCTTGAAGCCGGTTCACTTAACACTTGGTCAAAGGTTTTTTTAGCCTTTATGGAAAAATACTTCCCTCACACATTGACTACTACGCTTAAGGCGCAAATTACTGGTTTCAAACAAGACTATGATGAGACGATTTACACTGCACTAGAAAGGTTTAACGACCTCTTAAACAAGTGCCCACATCATGGTTTTGAGCTTTCGGATCTTGTCCAACACTTCTACAATGGACTTACTTTTGAGAATCAACAAGTAGTAGATTTCAATGCCGCGGCAATATTTGGGAAGAAACCGCGGAGGATGTTTGGGTGGTTTTCGAGAGACTTGCTAAGGGATCGCAATTTAAAGATCCAAGAGCAATGGTTAGGAGGCGAGATGCTCCACCCAATCACGAGGTCCCGATGTATGGAGCAAGTGGGGATCGATTTGAGTGCTTCACCAATGAGTTGAAGCAAGTTCTTAAGAGCTCAATTGGGACATCCACTTCTAATGAGATATGCCGTATTTGCAAGAACTATGGGCATGGTGCTCATATGTGTAAGTCGGAGCTTGCACACGACGGTGGTAATTGGGTCCAAGGAAGCGAAGAAGAGGCCTTTGCTGCAGAGTTTGGGATACAAGAAGCTAGCTACGGTCAAGATGGTAGGAATCCTCGAGGTGGATTTTGGAGAAGAGGGTTCCAAAATAATCAAAGATACGCACCGGCTAGCCAAACCTATGGCCCTAACCAAGACCGTAGTAATCTTAGCTATGGTAATGATCACTGTGAAAATCCGACTCCCAAAGAGCAACCGAAGTCAAAGACGGCTCTTCTCATGGAAAATTTACAGAAAATGGTTGATCACACCCAAGGTTTTCTTAAGCGTTATGAAGAAGATTCGGAGAAGACAAGGGCAAGGCTTGATCGATTGGAGGAGAGCACTAGGGATGCTCACCAAAAGTTGTAAGAATTGATTGTCCGAGGAGCAAGTAGGGAGCAAGGGAAACTACCAAGCACCACTGAAAAATCCATGTGTATCACCTTAGTAGGTGATCTCCCTGTAGAAATCACTATTAAGAAAGGTGCTAATTGTGAGTGCCAAAAGGAAGGCGAGCCCCCGCTAGCCAAGGAAGAAGAGAAGGACCTTGGTGTTGATACTAGCGATGAAGAGCAAGAGGATCTCGAGCCAATTCCCGAAAGTTTTGATGTTAAGGTTGGGATTGGTGAACTTGAAGACGTTCGTGCTACGCTTGATACGAGATCTTATTCGAATGTACTTCCAATGAATGTGTTTGAGAAGAGTGGCCTTGGAAAACTGTCGGAGCATAAGGCTATTGTGCAACTTGCGGATGGATCCTTTGTGAGACCCGAAGGCGTTGTGAAAAATGTATTAGTTAAGATTGGTGAAGCCTCTGTATACACCAACTTTGTAGTGATGCCGGCGTCTACACCTGGAATGGGAGATGTTGTTCTCTTGGGGCGAACGTTCTTGACTAAGCTACGCTCCGTAATCGACATCTACCGAAGGACTTGCACCATAGAGGTGGATGGCAAGCAACATGTGTTGCGAGCCATATCTGATCCCAATATCCACTTCAATACTTCTCAAACCATTAACTACTTTGGTCTTGCTGTCTATGTTCATTCTCATTCACAGGTTCGTGGCATGAGAAAGAGATCCATGAAGGGGAACTCTAGTACCCTTAGAACAAAGAGCTAAGAAGCAAGAAGAAGTCGAGTCAAAGACTTTAAACAATGGCGCTGTTCGGGAGGCAACCCGGAGTTTTTTATCGCCTTTTTATCGCTTTATTGCATTGCATGCATTCATACATAGAATAGTTTGCATTTGTTTGAGTTTATATGTTCGTATATGTGATGTTTTGTGCCTATGTTTATGTTTGGGTGAAGATATTTTCGAGTGTTTAAAAAAAAAAAAAAAAAAATTAGCTCTTTCGTTCCCTGGAAGCAGGGGGGCGATTCGCCCCGCGCGTCCAGAGAGCTCACGCTCTCTGGACACGCGGGGCGAACCGCCCCACGCCTGGGGCGATTCGCCCCCGGCTGCCAGAACAAGGAGAAAACCGGGGTTTCCCCCCATTTTCTCCATTTTCTTCATCTTCATCCTATTTTCTCCAAAAAACACCAAAAACTCAAAAAAATTCACTCTTCCATAATTTCTTCAATTCTCCATCAAATTTCGTGTTCTTTAGCTTCAATCGAAGCCCATCACTTGCTCTTTCATTCTATCCGAACAAATTTCATCCTAGTTCATTCAATCTCCTGATTTGAGGAACAATGGATAGAGCACGTGCATCACGAAGTAGGAAGGGAAAGGGAGTCGCTTCAAGCTCCCAACCTTCCGGATACTCACCATCGCTCAATGCCATCGCCATTAGAATGAGGCTTGAGGAAGAGTGTCGTGACGAGCCAAACTCTGTTGTTGTGGATAGGAAGATCGACATACCGGTTCACCACAAGGATATACCGGGATATAAGGTGCTATCTCGGTTGGAAAAGAAGAGGAATTGGGAATGGTACACTTCCAACAGATTTAGAGGGTATGATTGGGAAGTTGTTCGTGAATTTTGCATTGGATATGCCGATCGAGAGGATATGGGTGGAATTCCCATAAGAGGAAAGGTTGTGCCTTGGACTCCCGACTCCATCAATCACTTCATTCATATGGGGAGACCGGTGTTTTCTGGGAGTAATCATCGCTATGAATATTCCAGGGAGAAACGTAGGATTCCAAGTGTTATCACCTCTGCAATTTGCAATGGAGATTTTCACCATCCACCTTTTAGGGAGGACCCTACCAAAATCCATCAGAAACATCTTAGCTTCGAGGCAAAGGTATTGATCAAGTTTTGCATCGCCAATGTGCTTCCAAGGAAGAATGACACTTACATTCAACCCAATTATGCGGAGCTCATCTACTGCTTGTTGGGCAAGCATTGTATTGACATCGGGAGCATCATGCATATCGAATATGGGCGGCATTGGGAGAAGGCGAAGAAGCCCTTTATATATCCGTGTTTCATCACAGCTTATTGCAAGTATCACGAAGTCGATGGCATTAATGAACCAGATTCATCGGTGCTTCCCATCTCGCCTACCACAGTTGAGGTTCAAGCAAGTCGATATAGAAAGAAGTTGCCCGTTGTTGCTGCTGCTGATGTTGAGCGTTCCCTTCGACAACCGGTATCTGAAGATGATGAAGAGGAAGAAGAGGAAGGAGAGGATATGGAGACTGATGACCCTGATCCATCTCGTGGTCCACGCATTGATGATATACCCTATGTTCGCAGGGCACCTACTGCATCACGAGCTCCACCTCGCGCCCCACAACAACAAGGAGGTTTTGATTTCTCCTCTTTCCAAAATTATCTTGATGATCGGTTTGGAAGAATTGATGATCGGTTTGCACGGGTTGATGATAATGTTGCATCCCTCACCACTTCTGTTCAAGGGTTGCAACAAAGCTTGGATGGTTATGTTGCCCAACGCAACCGCGATTGGGAGATGCTTGAAGATAATCAGAGACATGCAAGACAGATTATGATGGATCAGCAACAGCTTATCGACCAACAACGAAGGACCATCGAGCAATCCCAAGATCTCCTATCTGACATGTGGAGGGACTATTATGGGGATGAAAATCCCGATTATTAGTCTTTTCATATGTCCATTCTTGTCTACTCAGCCGACAGAGGCCAAACTATTCGGTAACATCTAGTATCATTTTTTATTTCCTTACACTCTTATCGCTAGGGACTAGCTAGAGTTTCATGTGGGGGGATGGGATGTGACACTTGGATGTTAGATATAGTTTGGATTTTGCATGTTGAGTATAGTGTCTTGTGCCGTGTTTGTATTTTGTTTACATTAGCATTTGCACGTTTACCGCTTCTTAGTATTAGGATGCATACACTACATACACTACATTCATCCTAGTTTAGTTTTGCATGTTTTTATGTGGAGTTTATTATTGCCAAATTTTGTGAACTTTTTTATTGTGTAGATTAACTAGTTATGACCTTTGACCATATGTTTCATCTCTATGAATTTGTTTGAGGATTGTCTCGCTTGGCTTGTCACATTTATGTTTGCACTAGTTAAGCTTGATAGTCTCGACATCACTTAGTGGTGTTTTCTCTACTGCGGTTCACGAAGGCTTTATAATAGGGTGATGCATGTTAGAGTCTTAAGGTTGTTTTCCCGTGTAATTACGTACCTAAGAGGCAACAAGTCTTCACCTTGCTTTAAGATTGCTAAATGCCTAGGAAGGAGGTAGTGTGAGGTTGTGTGATTCTTTGTTGAAACCTATTCTTTCGAATAGGTTTGGGGAGGTCGTCTGTAGTGTCAATGTTATTTTCTTTTTCATTGTGCTACTGCTGGCTATATAAAAAAAAAAATATAGAGAAAAAGTTCCAGGAAAAATAGAAGAAAAAAAACTGAAAAAAAGAAAAAAAAAGAAAAAAAAGAAAAAGACCCCAAAAAAGCAAAGAAGGGTCCAATAAAGCCAAAAAGCAGTTTTAGCAAAGTGTTTGTCTCGTTTTTCAATTCATGTAATGTTCGTAATCGAGTTGTAAATATTGTCTTTCGTCTGTTTTGAGTCATCTGTTCTAGACCACCCTCGTCCTGCCATTCAGGAAGTGGTGCTAAAGCTATAGACTTTACTTGAGAGAAGGGTAGAATAAGGGAGAGTTATCTTTTTAGGGAACCCTCATTCGTTTGATGAGAGCCAGTACTGGTTCGACCTCTTTTGAGGGGAAGTCTTAACTTGGTGAACAGTAGTAAGTCCTCAGTTTCATAGGCACGGGACAACCATTCGTATTTTAGCATGCATCATTATGTCGTCACTGACTAGGTCCAGGTAGAGAATGTTACGAGAGACTATCTTGTTTAACATAGTGCATTTGTGAATGTGTATGAGTCAATCGAGACATTCTTCAACCAATATCCATGTTATGATTCGTATGGTCTTAGTTCATAAGTTTTTGGTAGATTCAATAGATTAGTTCATTACTTTTGGCATGAGACTCCATTTTGTGTATTGCATTTGTGTTTTGCATTAGAGTCTAGCTTAGTTGCTTGAGGACAAGCAAAGGTTCGGTTTGGGGAGTTTGATGAACGTATATTTTACACTTTCATTCAAGTCTTTTTTCACCAATTTAGCTATCCTCTATGTTAATTTCGCTATATTTTAGTGCATTTTATTAGAATAGTGTCACGTTTCCCTTTTCTTTGCATTTTTCAGGTTTTAGGTGAAAAACGTATTTTTATGGGTAAAAATATTAAAGAGGAGGAAGATTTGGTGTTTCGAAGCCATCCATGATGACTCTAGAAGTTTCCGGACGAGTTTTGAGGTCTAGGGGTCGAGTTTCAAGGCATAAAGTTCACTAGAAGGCAAAAATCGAGTCCAAAAAGGAAAAGAATCAAAGAAAACGCATGCACCGACTCTGGAGGTCCCAGGCGAACCGCCTGGCACGCTAGGCGGTTCGCCTGGCGTCTTCCGTAGCCTATATATGTTTGCCTGTTTGTACGTTTTTCATACTTTTCGGACATCTTTTAGAGCATATTTTGAGAAACAATTCCCTAGCCCCTTGAGCTGGGAATTCATAGCATAGGAGACTTGTTTTCTTATCGTTTTGGAGATTAGCTTACGAGGTTGGAGACCTTTGTTCTACGATCCATAGCTTTTGAGTTAGCAATTTTTCGGAGATTGACAACCTTCGTGGTAACATTGTATCTCAATATTTTACTGCTTTTATTTAATTCAATCAACATGTTTTCGTTCATTCTTGCTATGATTCTTGTTGAATTATCTATGAGTAGCTAAATCTATCGTTGGTGATAGTATGTGATTTCATTGCTAGGGTTCATAATTGTGCATGATTGTAGCTTCGCGCCGTTAAATTACTTGATACGATTGTTTGATTCTTGATCTATCTAAGCCATCTATCTTCGTAGTGTTGAATTGCAAGGAACACATTGGACAATTCATGATCATTAATCTATAAGAAACAACTCATCAAGTACCTTCTTGCATAATTATAACCCGATGCTTTGAATGAACATACTATCACTAGCTTCCATCATATTGATAAGAAAACTCCGTTCTTTGTTTGATTTCTGATTTTATAAAGTTTAAGTTAACTTAGATAAAGCTAGTATAGTCCTTAGAGATCGACACTCGAGGTTATTTGCTGCTACACTACGTGCCCCTTGAGTCGTTGTAGTTGTGATTTACCTTAGGCTTTAAAACAAATTTATTTGATTATTCGAGTCTGACAATCTCGTTCATCACTCTTAAAACAAAGACTCTTCACCACTTCCTGAATGGCAGGACGAGGGTGGTCTAGAACAGGCCTTGGACTAGGGGACATGAAACACTAGGAAGAATTTACAACTCGATACTAAACAACTACAAAAGCTGAAAAATATTTACAACGCTTTCCAAAGACTGCTTTTTTTGCTTGCTTGGACCCCTTCTTTTGCTTTTTTGGGGTCTTATTCTTTAATTATATTTATTTTTTTCTTTTTGGTTTTTCTCTCTTTTTTTTTTTTTTTTTTTTTTTTCTAAATGCAAACTGCGGCAACAAAGAAAAGAAATTACAAAAACTCACCAATGACCTCCCCAAATCTATTCGAAAGAATAGGTTGGAGTACAAACTCACAAGAAGAAGAGAAACAAAAACAACTTCACAACGAACTTTACAAGACTCGAAAAGACGAAAGACAAGAACAATAAAAGTAACCCCCTCCCCAAGCCTATTCGTTAGAATAGGTTTCAAACAAAGGATCACACACCTCACTTTACCTCCTTCCTAGGCATTTAGCAATCTCAAAAGCAAGGTGAAGAACTTGTCGCCTCTTAGGTACATAATTTCACGGGAATACAACCATAGACTATAACATGCATCATTTTATAAGGCCTTCGTGAACCGCAGTAGAGAAAACACCACGAGGTGATGTCAAGACTACAAAGCTTAACTAGTGCACATGCGAATGTGACAAACCAAGCGAGACAAGCCTCAAACTACTTACATAGAGATGCAATGTATGGTCAATGGTCACAAACACTTAGTCTATACAATAAAAAAGTTCAAAACACTTGGCAATAAAATCCACACAAACAACGTGCAACAACTAGACTAAGGATGAAATGCATGCAAAAATACAGAAAATCACAAGCTACACAAGAACTCAAGCTAAAAGGCACACGCGAACAGATAAAAGCATAAAGTACTTAGAAATCCATTGACCCCTCCCCAAACCTAAACTCTTGCTAGTTCCACGAGCAAAAGAGTGAAAAGAAAAAGAGAAATTGGATTGAAAGTACACTTCCCTGATAAAATGGTTCATGTCCAACTCCAAAAAGTTAGGATGTACCTGCAAACTCAAGTAACAAGTGAGAAACGGGAGCCAAATGGTGAAAAGAGAGAGAATAAAATGCAATTTCAGCTTCCCAGGCTAGGTGAACCGCCTAGCAGATCCAAGCGACTCCCCTTGCCAGGCGAATCGCCTGGCTCTTCTGGCGAGTCGTCCCCAGAGACAGCTAGTTACAGTTTCAAAACTGCAACTAGCCATTTCTGGGGGGAGTGGGCGACTCCCCCCCAGTCCCAGGCGATTCACCGGGCCTGGAAGTACTGAATTTTTTTTTCTCCTCTATTAATCTTACTATTGGCTCAAAACACATGCAAACGAAAGGTAAATGTGAATCTACACTAAATGCAAACAAAAGAACTAAACTACTAACGATGCATTACCACCCCGTGCTATCCATTATCAAATGGAAACGAATCTCTTGCATCCGTTCCATTCCTCCTTGTATTTTGGGAACCATCCTTGACTCCTCTCCTCAGCTGCTCAAGCAAGTCCATGATTCCCTGAAAACTGAAATTAACTAAATTAGCAAGATCAAAATCTAAAAAAAAAAACTAAGGGAATCAGATGGAAAATAAAAAGAGAAAAAAGGATCAAAACTCCCTTGAAACTCGTCGGTGGTGGCATGGACCAGAACATAGGAGTCAAGAGAAGGGATGTCTACAACAATAGGGGCTAAGAGTTCTGGTTCAAAAGTACCAAAATCCTCAGAGACTAGCTCCTCAACCTCAAGGCAACTCAAAACAAGAGTTTCTGGCTCGGGTGAAGGAATGGATTCGGTCTTCACCTCCTCCACAACTTCTTCTTCACCATCAATCTCGACATCCTCAAGTAATGACGTGGAAACCAAGCTAAGCTCTGAAGAGGCTTCATCAACATACTCCTCACCCCACTCCTCTACATCGGATATGGTGATTTCTGTGGGTGGAGTAGCGAAGCGAGACGTCCATGTCCTCAAACCAGAAGGTGGATCCCAGTCCCAATATTCCAGAAACTTGTTGGTTATTTCACTCCAAGTGTGCAATGATTTTGTCGGTGGGATTGTAAGCCATTCTCTAGCCGTCCCTCTCAAGGCTCCCATAAATCCTCTTATACAAAGCTGCTCATGTGATAAAATAATCCCATCCTCATTCTCATGAGGAATCCTCAACACACCTTCCTCAAAGGTATCTAAGAATTCTCTAGGATCATCACCTCTTGAAAATGTGGACATAATGGAGTAGTCCGAAGGATCAAAGTCATAATTCTTGCAATCATCATCCAATGTTATGCAAGGCACATACTTCGTCAAACAATCACGTATACTCATCCTTACAAGGCACTAGTTTCTGCACATGAGGAAACAAGAAACCAAGGAGCCGAATCCACAAAAGAAAAAAATCCACAAGAAGAAAAAAAAAATTGTAATGAAAAAACCTATAATCTAACAATATATATATACAAGAGCGCAATAAGAACACAAAGAGCACAAGCACAAGGTAACCAATATCCGAATAAGGAAGTTTGTTGAAAAGGTAGGGGGAAAGAAATGGGATGAGAAAGTGAAGGACAAGCACAAGCACCAAAGTAACCAAACACCAAATTTTGAGATAGAAGGAAAGAAATGAGGTAAGAAAGTGAAGTTGGCTGAAAAACCAAAACAAAATCACCAACCAAAGGAGCTAAGTCCCCGGCAACGGCGCAAAATTTTGATGTCGTTGGGATCAAAATTAATATTTGTTTTAAAATGCCAAAGAACACTCAACACTACACAACACTTAGTGCAATGGTAAGTTGTCCCCGAGTGTCATTCTCTCGGGACCTAACGTGGCTTTGTTTGGTTTATTTGCTACTTGTTTGGTCAACGAATCAATTTGAAAAGAGTTTTTGGGAATAAAGTTTGCAACTTTAACACAAGGCAGACTAGAAGCAACTTGAACGAGTTTTTTGTATCAATAAAGAAAGGGTTGGTGGTAACAACGAGGTCAAACATGTAATGAAATACACATATGCTTGTACGTTCAGTGCGTAAAGCCTTCAACAAGTTCTACTTGAGTAAACCGTCTAGACAAGTTTAAGACACACTTCTTGAAAGGTTCCTATCGATACTTTAGAAGTGGTGTCACTCCACTATTTATCTAGCATGTTTGCATACTCAAATCATTTACCAAAGCCTTAATTGACCAAGAGTTTGTCACATACTCATATTCGAAGATATGTAATTGGCAACTATGATAGACGTAAGATAATATGCAGCAAGATCAAATCAAAACCTCATACAAGCATAGTGAATTTCTTATCATGTTTGCACCCACATTGCACCACTAACACAAGAGAATTAGCTACTCATAATCATGCTAAACAAACACATATCATATGAATAATCCATAGAAAGCATAATAATCAAAATACAAAGGATTTGATACAATGTTACCACAAGCTGTCACTCTTGAGTGGAATCGCTAAATCCTTCGGTAAATTAATGTAAAATGTATTCTAAGTACTAAATCCACAATTCTTATTGAATTACAATGGTTCAGATGTTCAAATCTGAGAACTAGGGCTCAAGAAAGCTCCCAAAACGTAGAGACGCCTGAAAAGTGAAAATTGTATGAAATGTAACTGAAAACTATGTATTAAATGTGCATAATCTGTTCTGCAGATAGACGCTGGTCGAACCGCCTGCAGAGTTGGGCGATTCGCCCAGCCAGGTGAACCGCCTGGCTTCTGGGGCAGTTCGCCCCTGGAAGCTGTTTTCTGGGAGTTGCAGTTTGTGCAACTCTCTGGCAGGCCAATCCACTGCAGATCTGGGCGGTTCCCTGCAGTCCGGTGAGCTGTTTCAGCTAATTCTTCAGTCCCGAGCCTTGCGAAAGCCTCCAAATTCCACACGAACACATCTCCAGTCACTTATTAAGGGCTCAGGTGCTCACGGGCACGTCCATGGATGTCAAGGTTCTCAAACGTGATCCCCAAATCGACAATCTTCCATCTCCCGAACCCTAGTTCATCTATTTTGTGAATTTCATCCAATCCTGTCTCTTCTCCTGTCACGATTTCTTCCCTTACCAATAGTGACAGTAAAGGATTAGGACTAAAACTGGAAATGAAATTGAAAAGACATGGACGAATTAAGAAGAATTAAGACAAATAGGCTAAAACTAGAACTTCATTTCTTCCGATCCTTGAGTTACAAAACCGCGCTGTTATATAGCAACAAAACTGAATTGAAAAGGCCACAACGGCTAGAAAAACTAGGCGAATCTAAGAAAATCTAGCAAGGACAGAAACTGGTGAATTGAGGCAAGTTTGAGCAGATGCAGTGTACTAGTGAATGAGGATAACGATGAACAGTGGCTGTTGGATTAAGAAACGTTAGATCTGATCTAACGGATGAGCTTTGATGGAATAAGGAAAAGCTATGTCATTCTGGCTTAATTTGAAAGGAAATAAGGGATTTAGGGTTTTAGGTGACTTTGGGGAATTTAGGACTGAATTAAGGCGGAATGGGATTCATTTGAGGAACTGGAGCTTTAGGAACGAACTGGAATATTTTAGGGGACTGGAGCTTGGGCGAATTGGCTAAGGAGTGTTCTGTTCCACTGCTCTGCTCATGCTTAATTCACGAACTGGCTCATGTTGGTTCTTCTTTGAGAGCTTGATAGTTCTTAGTCCCGATCCCTTGGTGATGTAGTGATTTCCAGCGGGATTCCTGACATTTCCATGAAATCTTTTAAAGTTTTGTTGTTTTTATTCTATTAGGTGGTCGATTTTGATGTACAAGAGCTTCTGGGTTGCTGTTTGTTGAAGGAGGTATGTGGTTTCTTACCTTTTTTAGTTAAATTATTGTTGTTGAGTATCTGATTCTATATACATGAAAGCTAGGTGTCTAGGCTCTCCCAATTTCATTCTCAAGAGCTTTCACACTATGTGGCAATAATTTTGAGAGGATGGAAAAGATTCAATTTTATTTATTTTGGTAAGTTTTCATTCATCTAATTTTGGTAATTTTAATTCTCCTTCCTCTTATAAAAAACGTCCAGCTATCTATATATACATGAAAGCTAGGTGTCTAGGCTCTCCCAATTTCATTCTCAAGAGTGTTCACACTATGTGGCAATAATTTTGAGAGGATGGAAAAGATTCAATTTCATTTGTTTTGGTAAGTTTTCATTCATCTAATTTTGGTAATTTTAATTCTCCTTCCAAACACAAATTCGAAATTCAGCTATATATAAATTAAAAAATCCGAAATGTATACAACAAAACAAATTCTGGAATTAAAAAATAATATGTTAATTGAATTATTATACAACAAAACAGATTTCGAAATTTAAAAATAAATCGTTTATTAATTAAATGCTGAATTATGGTGTCAATTAAATTCTTGGCAAAATGAATTTTAAAATTAATAATAAATATTTTTTAATTTAAACGTGAATTAAAATGTTAATTAAAATCTAGGTAAAATATATTCTGGAATTAAAATTAAATTCGTAGACACTATTTTACGAAAATCAGTTTAATTGTTTTTAGTTTATTCATTCACAATTCATTTTAATTATTGAAAAATGATATTTAATAAATCAGTGATTTAATTATTTGTGTTTTGTATTTTAAGAATAATTTTTTTGCAAATTCATGGAAATAATAAATTAAAAAAAAATCGCAAAAGTTGTGGCCCTTTCGAACCCGGGTTGCATATACCATGAACATCACCACATTCCACTCGGCCACAGCTTTTCAATCGTTCATTATTGACAACATCAAGTATTGGTGTTCGGTTTAATATTTTATGCTTTTAATTTTATTTAGTAACAATTAAGTTTTTTTTCCGTAATAATTACTCTAGATTATGAGTTATTAAATGTGACATATAATCGAATAAATCATTTAATTGAAAAAAAAAAAAAAAAAAACAAAAGCTGTGGCCAGAGGGATTCGAACCCGGGTTGCATATACCATGAACATCACCACATTCCACTCGGCCACAACTTTTCAATCGTTCATTATTGACAACATCAAATATTGGTGTTTGATTTAATATTTTATGCTTTTAATTTTATTTAGTAACAATTAAGTTTTTTTCCGTAATAATTACTCTAGATTATGAGTTATTAAATGTGACATATAATCGAATAAATCATTTAATTGAAAAAAAAAAAAAACAGCTGTGGCCAGAGGGATTTGAACCCGGGTGGCATATACCATGAACATCACCACGTTCCACTCGGCCACAGCTTTTCAATCATTCATTGTTTACAACATCAAGTATTGGTGTTCGATCTCATATTTTTTTTCGTAACAATATCTTTAAGTTATTTTGGTAAGTATTAATTTTTATTGTCTTTCCTTTCTTCCCATGCACGCCTCATCAATGCTGAAAATAAAAATATATGGAATGTTCAGATTTTGTGCTTACATAATGTGGTAAGTAATTTTAAAATTCAAATTTTGATTGCATGAATTAAGGATCTTCTAAACCCTAAAAAACTATTATATATAGCTAACCTCATTCTGTATCCTCTCTATCAATTTCGGGTTTTGTCTTTTTAAATCTGTCGAATTCGAACTAAGAGGCAATGAGTGGTCCGCAGGATTCCGTAGGTTCAACAACGTCGTATGAACACAATAAGAAAAGTCATTTGAAATGTTTGTTGCTTCTTGCATTCAGTGGCTGGATCGACTCATTTTCGATCATTGTGTGGTAAGTTCTCAATCCTGAAGTTCTTTGTCGATTTTATTATTTCATTCGCTAATAACACTTTTTGTTTCGATTTAAGTATGAATTCATTCAGGACCGTGTTTGATTACGAAGGGTTTTATGAGAGCTTTGATCTTTCATCTATCTCTAACGAGCCATTAGCAACTCCTAATTTCTACTACATGATGCTAATTGTAAGTTTCATCTTTTGTTTTGATTTTTAATTTTGTACAATAATTGTTTAAACCTGTTGTCTAATGTTTTCTTCATTTTTTTCGTAGATCGATGTGTTTGCGTACCGTAACTTTCGTAGGGTCGAACGCCTTCTAGGACATTTAACCGCTGCTAGACATCGAATGAACAGATATGCATCATGCATAGTTAGAATGTTGAGTGATGAAGATGAAGTGCGACAACGAGGATTATGTCTCTTTAAAGAGATTGCAACGGTGCCTGGAGGATTGTTTTGTTTGAAGAAATTTAGACAATATCTCTTAAAGCAGCTTTGTCAATTAAATCATGGTGTGTTTGCTTTGAATTTTAACATTCCGAAATTTTGTCGTAAGGATCATATTGTTGGGGAGGGGGGATTAGATGACGGTTTGTGCTTGATTGTTTGGCAGATCGTGAAGTTCTATTCTATAGTCGTTCTAATGAGTTTCACGCGGCTATAGATGAAATCTAATCTTGAGATTCATGTAATTTTCCCATTTCCAGATACAATTGATTCGTTTTATGGACATGATTTATTTTCGCCTCATGATCAATTGATTATTATTTCGATTAATGTCGTTTTTTGGGTTTATTCCATATACATATTAGCGAATGAGTGTTCGAGCTCATGAATATTACATAGCTATATCTGAAATTTAATATATTGAATATTGTTATGGTGGAATTTTGACAGGAGCTTTCATTCGTGTTTTGAATTTTGCTTCATTCGTGTTTTGAATTTTGCTTCATTCGTGTTTGAATTCATGCTTTGATCCGTAACTGTTTATTTCATCATGTAATGTGTTGTTATAAACATGATGAGTTCTATGATCATGACTTATTTTCGCCTCATGAATAATTGATTATTATTTCGTGAAGTGTCGTTTTTTATTTTATTCCATATACATATTCTTCTTTGTTTGTTCGATCTCTTGAGTTTTACATATCTTTTAAAATTTATAGTCGGATGTTCATGAAGTTTACATATTCTGAAAATTGACAATTACAATTGGCTACGATTTCGTCATACTTTAATTGTATGAGTTAAGAGAAAGAATACCAAAATCTACAATCTGTGCCGTTTAAATACATTGCTATACATTTGAGCATTAAGAAAAGTTGGATTTGGAAGCATATTCATTGTCACGTTGCTATATGTTTAAATCAGTGGTTATTTTGTTTATGTTTTGTATTTAACAATAATCTCTTTTTAGAATCCGACTTGCGATAAAAAAAAAATACATAAGTAAAAGCTGTGGCCGGTGGGAATTGAAATCGGGTGGTGAGGATGATGAAGATCCTACATTCCATTCGGCCACAACTTTGTAATCGTTTATTGCTGATAACATTTGATACTGGTAATTGAGTTACTATGCCTCTGTGTTTATTTCACTACACGATTTATCATGATTATGGTATTGATTCTCGATTCTTTCTAATTTTGAAACTCTCTAAATTTAAAGGATTTAGTTTGACTGAATGAGAGGTCAGTATCTTTGTAGAAATACGTTGGATTTCTTGAGATTTTGCATAATCAATTCAATTAACGTGCCAACTTATATACGGAAGCGATATGAAAATCTCAAGCACCATATTTTGTGCTTGCCAAAACTCTCGAGCACCATATTTTTATACGGGATCTGTGATTTATTACATTTCATATCGTCTAACACTTTTATAATCTTAACCATATTTAGATTATAAAATTTGATTTAGCCAGACATTATATATAAACATTTCGTATAAATTCTAATGAGAGTACCATATTTAGACTACTAACAATGTACTATAAAATCGAAGTCTGTTTTAATTGAAATTATCACTACATATTGCGAAAATGAGGACTCCATTTGGTTTGGAGGCGGCTCAGTCGAAGATTGAGAATCGAGTTCGAATGTTCCGAAAAATAATTGACGAGGGAACGTTTGATCACATCATTTTGATGTTGGTAGTCACCCTCAACAGTTACGTTTATGGTGGTGAAGTGCTCATTTGGTATGAATAATATTTTGATTTCTTTGATTTTTTTTTTTAATTATACTAATTTCTTATTATTGGATCTTGATGGATATTTGTATTTATGTTACTGCAGCATGAAAGCGTTCAAGATCATGTTTGGTATTGATCGATTTTATGAGGACCTTGACGTCTCTTCAATCCCAATTCATCCAATGGCATCGTTGGACACTTGCTATAGCATGCTCATAGTATGTATTTGGTTGATTATTTATTTCTACGGAAATATTTGAACAAATTGTATATTCAACTTCTTAACTATATTCTACAGGTTGATGTGTTCGAGTACAAGATTTTTCGTAGGGTGCCTTATTTGCTTGAGATGCTGGAGAAGCACTCTCACAAGATGGCTGCCTATGCTTCGTGTATTTGTAGAATGGTTGATCCGAATAGTGCAGTGAGGCAACAAGGCTTCACTGCCTTCAAAGAATTAGCGAGCAGTGGAGGAATGACGAGTATCAAGATGTGGCGACAGTCGCTATGCACTCAAATTTACAAGATACATGATGGAGTTTTCGAGAACAATTTTGATATTCCTTCGTTTTGTAGTAAAGAGTGGACAAAGTGTGGTCACTATAACGATACTACATGCTACGAATGCCTTGCTGACATTGAGATTCGAAAATTCAATCGTTATTTCTATTTTCAGTCTTCTATTGAAGGCCTTTAGTTATGAAGTAATGATATATGTAACCTGAATCTTTTTATTATTTTATTATTATTATTATTATTATTATTATTATTATTATTATTATTATTATTATTATTATTATTATTATTATTATTTTGCTTTGAGTTTCGTAATAATCTAATTATTAGAAATTATCTAATGAATCGAAATATTATTATTTAGAACTGTTTGATTAAAGATGAAAAGTCAGGTCTTTTGATTCTCAAGAGACACAATACTTGGATTAAATCTGTGAATGAGTGCATCTCTTTAAGTTAATGTTTGCAAATAAAAAGTCACAACTATTGAAGAAGGTGCCTCTTCAAATTTGGTATCTTGAACTCCATCTATAAATATGGTGCTTCACAAAGACGTTTTTCATCATAGGAGAACACTAAATTCGAAAGTAAAATCAGAGGTGTACGAACTACTAACCAACAGAATCGAAAGATGTCGCAAGTTCAGGCAGAAACCATTGTCATCCTTGGCAACAATGAAATTAGTCACCACAGAGGTCTGGCGTGCTGCAAAACTATAAACATCAAGAGTCAAATGAAGATGAAGATCAAGTTTGTGTGCAAGGAAGACGGGACAATAACATGTACGATGAAACAGAAGAACATCCATCTCGATCAAGAGGAAGAGACAAAAATGTTGTGGATAAATGCTGCACAATCAATTGATGAGACATCCATTGATTTCAAATCCTACATGAAAGAGAAGATCATGGAGAATAATCCCAACGTGTTCATTCTATCCTCAACTGGTTCTGGATATGATCCTGGATTGATGAAAAAACACATTGAGGCAATTGGTGGTACAGTCCATTTTCATAACAACATTGGGAATGAACCTGGTGGCTTTTGCGTCGCTACATCACGTGGTGCACTAAATGGCAAAGGAAATCTGTTCAGGTGTCTGGCTTTCGATTCACTTATGATCATACATACTGAATCATGATCATAAGCCTCGACCCCAATGATTCTCAATGTTTTTCTTTGATTTGTATGGTTATATAGATGATGTAATAACAGTATTAATAAAGTTGTTTCAAATATTTGATCTTCTCGGTTATACAAATACTTTTATCCAGAATGCAAGTACTTGATGATTAATTTATTTGTGTTTTATGTGAGACTAATATTTGTTTTTAATTGAAGTAAGAAAAGAATTTAAAAATAGTATAGCAAAAAACTGTGGCCAGAGAGAATTGAACCCGGGTGGCATATACCATAAACATCAACACATTCCACTCGGCCACAGCTTTTCAATCATTCATTGTTGACAACATCAAGTATTGGTGTCTGATTTCATATTTTAGGCTTTTAATTTTATTTATTAACGATTAAGTTTTTTTCCGTAATCATTACTCTAGATTATTAATTATTAATCAGTGATTAAACGAATAAATTATTTAACTGGAAAAAAAAAAAAAAAAGCTGTGGCCAAAGGGATTTGAACACGGGTGGCATACACAATGAACATCGCCACATTCCGCTTGGCCACAGCTTTTCAATCGTTCTTTGTTGACAACATTAAGTATTGGTGTTCGATTTGATATTGTATGCTTTTAATTTTATTTAGTAACAATTAAGTTTATTTCCGTAATAATTACTCTAGATTATTAATTATTAAATCAGTCATATAATCGAATAAATCATTTGATATGAAAAAAAAAAAAAAAAGCTATGGCCAGAGGGATTTGAACCCGGGTGGCATATACCATGAACATCACCACATTCCGCTCGGCCACAGCTTTTCAATCATTCATTGTTGACAACATCAAGTATTGGTGTTCGATTTAATATTTTTTTCGTTACAAAATCTTTAAGTTATTTTGGTAAGTCTTAATTTTTATTATATTTACTTTCTGTCCGTGCACGCCTCATCAATGCTGAAAATCAACATATATGGAGTGTTTAGATTTTGGCTTAAATAATGTGGTAAGTAATTTTAAAATTCAAACGGAGCAAAAATCATTCCATGATTTTTAAGCCTTTTTTAAGCCCTAAAAAATCTTATATATAGCTAGCAATCGGGGTGCTCTCCTTCGTTTTAAAATCAGTGCTATATTTAATTCGACATTTTACAACCGACCCTATATTAATTTTTAATCGTTCAAGAATTATGGAGGGTCCGGTTGGTTTCGTGGCGATGAAATCTGTTGAAGAAGAGAGGAAGATTCATTAAGTATTTGTTGTTAATTGTGTTGGGTGGCTGGATCGACAGTATTTCAATCAAGATGTGGTGAGATTCATAGTATAATGAATTGTTTTATTCGTTACTTCTGATTTTAACGGTATGTGGTAATACTAATTAATCATTTCTTATTTTACGTAGCATGTGTTGTTTTGGGCGTATGTTCAATAAGGGTTTCTACTATGTGAGGTTTGATCTTGCATCCGTCCGTAATGAAGAACTAGCAACTCCAGATTTCTACTACATGATGTTAATCGTAAGTGCCATGTTTTCTTTCATACCACTGTTTTAAATATTTATTTTCTAAACATGTTTGCTAATATTATTTGATTTTATATTGTAGATTGATTTTTTCCAGTATGAGATCTTCCATAGGGTCGAAGAGTTGTTGCGAATACTAACCGAAGCATCACATCCAATGGCCAAATATTTGTCTTGCATAGTTAAAATGTTGAATGGTGATGAACAAATTCGACAACATGGTTTACGTCTCTTCAAAGAGATTGCAACAATGCCAAGAGGGTTGTTCCGTTTGAAGATGCGTAGAAAATATTTATTAGGCCAGCTTCGCGATTTAAATCGTGGTATGTTTGCTTTGGATTTCAATATTCCGAAATTTTGTAACGATGATCATATCGTGGGGATGGATGATATAGATGACGGCTTGTGTTTTAGTTGTTTGGCAGACCAGGAAGTATTATGCTATAGTCGTGCATATGAATTTCATACGGCTATAGATGAGATTTAGTTCATCGTATCGATGTATAACTCATTTTTTCTGGTATCGATTATCTACGATTATTACAGTTTCTTTTTCTTTTTTCTTTTTTCTTTCGTGTTTTGTGTTTTTATTTTTTTACCTTTATAAAACAGATTCTATGATATAACTTTTCCATAATATTTATTATTTCCACTTGATCTCATAGTGGTATATCTTTGGTATGTATTTAATAGTACCTAAGTTTTGGTAATTCACCAAATCGTGAAGTCAACACATTAATTTTTTAAATTAGGAGTTAGATACATACCTAATATTGTATTGCACGATCATTACCTAATATACTCTATACATTAACATTATAAATAGTCTTTGCTACTATCATAGTTTAGGAGCAATATATATTGAAACCGACTTTAGGAGCAATATATATTGAAACCGACGTCCATATGGATGTTGACGTCTTAAAGTTCAAGAACAGGATCTGCAGGGCCATCCTTCATGTTCGTAAGCGCAAACAAATCACCCGTAAACATCATAGTCGGCTATTATCTATTCCAACGGATTTGGTCAGAAAAATCATTCAACGTGTTGCTGTGGACTCATCAGAATCGATTGCTGTACTTCAGTTAACGTGAGAATTTATTACATTCAGCAAGCTATTTCGAATTGTTTGATCCTCATATAATTTCTGTTTTATCGCATTGATTTATCTACAGTTGCAAACGTCTGAATAAACTATCAACAGAGCCCTTCGTTTACCGCTATATGAAGTTCGAGTTGTTTCATTCAAAGAGTGTTTCATCATCCGAATTACTTCTCCATGCCAAGTGTCTTCAACATGGTAACCCAGACTTACTATACAGATACGCCTTGGTAAGTCGAACTTACTAATTCTTCAGCATAAACATTTTTTTCTTACATCATCACTAACACAAATTTCAATAAATATTGATGCAGATAGATTACTTCTTCTATAAAAAATATGAAACGGCCCAACAGTTCCTTCAACGGGCAATGTTAGCTGGTCATGTGGAAGCACCGTATTTGAGTTGTGTGTTTAAGATGTGGAACATGCATGATCCACGAGTTAGGGAAGACGGTATATCGATAATGCGTGCATATGAAGGCACATGTAGTGGACGGAAATATATAACTGAATGTCGCAAAAAACTGAATGAAATTCTAGGGGCCATGGAGGTTAGAATATTGTGGTTCATACGTGTTTCAATGTGTCGTATCCATACACCGAGTGGAAGTGGATCCAGCAGTGGGTGTCACTATTGCCTAGCGAACAGAGAATTGATGATCCTATTCGACACCACCAATTGGCCTCGTTACTGTAACTGTGGCTAATAAGTTGATATAATATCTTAACATGCAACATCAATATTGATTTTTATTGTTTCTATTAGGCGTCCATATTATTTAGTAACATGTTTGATGTACAATACTACGATAGTCTTCCATAATGTATTTAAACTTCAAGATAACATTTAAAAAATAATAGGTGCATTGATGTTGTGTTACAATAGATTGACAATGAGTTGGATTCACTCCATAGTCGATAGGGAATAACATCCGGTTTCCTGCAACACACAGAGTAAATTAAAATTGTGATTTACGCATACACGACAATCAAACGGTATATATGCATTATAGACTTGAAATTGCATGCATTGACAAGTGTGGTTGAAATTGCATGCATTGACAAGTGTGGTGAAGTTGCATGCATTATAATGCATGTGCATGCACAACTTCTATAAATTGTGAGCCAATTCACCAAGAATTATACTACTCATCTGTTCGATTTTAACTACATACACTTATTCACTAACGTTTTTGAGAGCTACTATGTATAATCAACCTCAGTTTGAAGCTATTTTTGATGAACAACTTCAGCACATGCTCAAATGGGGCGTAAGGTAACATTTTGTAGTTGTTTATTATTTAACTATTTTTCATACTTTGTTCTCACATATTTTAACGTGTAGGTATCATGATGTTCATGGTAATAGGATTGAAAATCCTTCTCTACTTGAGCAACTTAAAGCTGTTAGAGCAAAGGCAGAACTACGTGAACATCAAAGAGGACCGATCTATCAAGCTGCAGATGTTGTTGCACAACTTCATGTTATATCGTGCCAGAACCCTTCTGTTGAGGAGTCGGCTAGATGTTTGAAAGAAACGATTCTGGACTTGGAAAAGGATTATATTACATTCGGCCTAGGTGAGAAGAGCATGCACAACTATGTTGTGCAGTGTAGGTTTACAATGTTTCACACAGTCAAGAATCACGGTGGGTTTCGAACTACAAGAAATGTCTGATACGATGTCTATGATGACTCGAGTGTATGGTGTAGCATTTTTACACTTATGTGTTGTGCATTTATGTTTGTCGTAATTTCTGCATCTGCTACTAATTCCGTTATTGCGAACCAAGTTAATTTGTTTTGAGATGACAATTGTAATCCATGCTACATTAATAATAAAACATTATTTTTCAATGTTGAATTGAAAAAAATACAAGTGTTTGTGTAGAGGCTGAAATTGACAAGTGTGGATGGTGTTACAAAAATTCTAATACATGCATTGACAAGTGTTTGTCACAATTCATGCAATGGTTCTATAAATATAGTCTTCCACCTAAATCCTACTTCATTCACATTCTTATTCATTTACTTGCTTCTTCACTCAAAGTTTATTCACTATGAATCAGTACCCTCAGTTTGAGGCGAGGTTTGATAGAAATCTCAAATTTATGCTAACAAACGGAGTCAGGTATTTTACTTATTGATAAATGAACCTTTTTGTTGAATATATGAATCCTGTCTTTTATCCACTAAATTTAGTTTGAAAATAGGTATTACGAAGCAAATGGAAGAGAGGATTCTGACCCTACTCTGCTTATCAAGCTTTTGGATGTCAAGGAGAAGGCTGAAGTCTATGAGCACCACTACGGTCCCATCTTTCAAGCTGCTCAAGTTGTTGCATAGCTTCATCTCATCTATCTCGAACATCTTGTGATTGAGCAAACCGTCAAAGATCTTAAGCAAAAAATATTAAATATGGAAAAATGAAACATTGAAAGGGGGTGTGCCGAAGCTTTCAAGTACAGCTATAAAATTGAGTGTTGCGGTCAATTGACTGAAATGTTGGCTCGATTCTGCCGATACGATTGGAATTGAGTCGATTATGAAGTATCAAGTTCAAAAATCACGGTGAACATCTATGTTTTTTAATTTCAATAAGTGAAGTTGTTATTATAACAATAACACTCTGTCCTTTTCATTTGAAAGTTTGTTTTGTTTTCCTTTAGTGTGTAATAAAAACATTGTCCGGAGATGAACATTCACCGAAGGAGTGGTATGAGTTAATCAGATACAAATAATCCTTTATTGAAACTTAGATAGTCCAAGAAGCCTCCTGCAAAGGCAATATTATTATTATTTTCAGCTAATCAACGTATAATAATGACTTCACCGGAGGCTACTTGCATTATCTTAGTACAAGGATTATTATCTCATCATCAAGTACAAAAAATATAGTTGTTACATTCCAGTAAATCGTGTTCACACAAATAAGTCGTAACAAATGAAATTACAATTCTTGTCACAATTATACATTTTATTGAATAGTGTTAAGACATTTCAATGTTTTAGGACAATGCCGCACGTATCTGCTTGAGTAATTATTACTTTGAATCGAATCATTCAAAATGTGTAATAAGGACTTCAAGGAGATACGTGCGCCATTGTCACATTTTCATATAAATTACTCAAGTCATCATAACACTATTTTGAAAAGCATACATATCAGCATGACAAGGTACATCAAAACTATGGTTTAAAGTAAAGTAAAATAATATCAATATAAAATAATATGAAATTGTAAAATACGAAAAGGTAGAATGTGTTAATCAAATTCGGGCTCTGACAGCTTCAAAAAATCAATTTAAATCGGAGGTGTGTTCAGATATGAATAATCTCATTGTCGATTTAATACCGCTCCTTCGCACTCTGCTATTGTTATAATATCAAAATTATTTTCGTATCATAATAATAGCATAGCCGAAGGAGCGGTGTGAAATAAACATTCGAGATCAATCATTTTCATCATTACGCCCTTTTAAAGAGCATGTATCGATAACATTAAAGAATGTATAGAGAAATAGTAGTGTTCAGACAATTCAATCGTTTTAGATAATCCTGCCAGCTGTCCCCACAGGTAATATTAACCTGTTATTTCTTAGTCACACTATAATAATGACTATGAGGTCAGCGGGCAGCATTATCTTAATACAAAGATTGAAAATTGTTCATCATCACACAATTTATAACATGACACACTTTGGTTAACCATAACATGAATTTTATACGAAATTGATGAAGTAGTGGTGTTCAGACAATTCAATCTGTTTGAGAAATCCTGACAGCTGGCCCCAGAGGTAATATTGTTGTGACTTTGTCTTAGTCAGACTATAATAATAACTCTGAGGCCAACAGGCGGCATTGTCTCAGTTGAAGGATTTTGAAGCTGTCATCATCACACAATTTATGCAAGACACATTCTATTTGCCCCGTTCAATGGCACACGTGGGAAAGTGTGTTTATAAATTTTATTGTATGCAAATCATATTAGACTTTAAATTAAAAATCTATTCCATTATATTTGTTGGCCAGGCGATCCGACTCATTATAATTGACAGGGTCCGTTACGTAGATGTAATGGTACCTGTCGATGATAATGAGTCGGAACGCAGGACCACCAAAGATAATGGAAATTTATACAATATGAGATAAACAACATTATGAGAGAAATTATATATTGGAGGTGTGTTCTGCAAAATGATGGAAAGTGTTTAAGGATATAGTTGTGATCAGTAAATTCAAACCTTATTAACTATGTTTGATGTATATCATTACACTTACAATTATTGTTTACATGATAATAAAAGTACAAGCACACTCCCCCAAGCGACACCGCCTGCTCTTGATGTAAGTGCGGACGGTGCTGGTTGGGGAAGTGTGTTTGTACTTCTATTACGTGCAAACCTTATTAAATTGCAAGTGATATTGTTTCCATTCCGTCATAATTTGTGGCCCGGCGATCCGAATCACTATACATGACAGGGACCTCTACTGGAATGTAATGGTACCTTCATGGATAGTGAGTCGAAACGCAGAACCACAAAAAATGAGGGAAATGATTTAAGGATGTAGTTGTGTTCAGTAGATTGAAACCTTATTAACTATGTTTTATGCTACAATATTTGCTATGAGTATACAGCTAGAACTGTGAAATGTAATTAATGAATTTTGTGTTTTCTGGCTTCACAAGTCTAAAATTGATTTTAGACTTGTGAAGCAGAAAACACCAAAATCATTAATTAATATTGCACCGTCCTGCGTTATATAAAATTTGAAGTAATATGATATGGTTAAATATGATGTTATATTTTATATCTACTGTTTTTGTTCAGCCAAATATAACATTTTTTAACTTAGACAGTCATAACACATTAGTAGTGCCAAATCATTAGTTTATAAAATATAATTATTTTAAAATATTTTATACTTAGTGGTTTGTGTCCAGTCAAACACAATTTAGACCGAGATTAAGTATATATTTAAGCATAAAGCTATGGATTTTAATAAAAACATGAAAGATCGAGAGTCAAATTCAATACGAACCTGATTTGCCACGGCATAATCATCATCACTTTTATTTTCTTCTATGACTCCCATAGCTTTAACTTTTCATTTCCAAACACCTCGCAATAAAAAATACAAATCATAAATCAGAATGATAATTGAAAATGCAAGAAAATAATTTACAGATATTAGAAAAATGATAATCGAAAAATACAAGTTGACGAACACTAACCAATTTACATATAGACAAAACAGTTTATGTATGCTCAATATTTCATTCTCATTTTACTATAATTTTATTAACCGAGACTAAGAATACATTTATAATGAAATTTACTAATGAAATTTATGTCATTGTAGTCGGACACAATTTATTTTATGGTACTCTATACTACGCCTCTTCATAAGTCTTCTAACTATGCATATCAACAAAATAAATTGGTCAACAACTTTAAAGATTATAGTAGGGTGTAGTACTCATCAGATCAGTGTTTGAAGCTGTTGTAAGCTCGTGGAAAAAATGAAATCCCGCTTCAATATTAAGCCACGAAATACCTCATTACAATAAACGTAGAGGGATTAATCAAATTTGAGAACTTATATATGGATTCATAAACGAATAAATTATCAGATTGCGTAACTCACCGTTAGAGATTTCCGACGAGACTTGAGATGAATGGATGGCAAAAACGGAGGCGTGAAATTCACAAATAAAAGTTGAGATTTAGTTAATAAATATGGGAGATATATGAAAAAAATAAATAGAAGTGTAGTGATATACTTACCAACATAGATTCGAGAGTAGATTGATTTACCCAATGGCATTGTCATCGTCGATTCTTCACGTAATAGTCGACTTGATTTTGGATTTTTCATGTATGATGGAAAAAGATATCTTAATCTATATTGGAATGAATTGGGTTGATAAATTCATCGGAGAGATTAGAATGGAGAAGCCGGCGCCGATTCGGATGAGAAAAAGAAATCGGATGAGAAAGATGAAAAACGGAGATTTGGGAATGTCGGAGGAGATCGGAAGAAGACGAACAGATTGATGTCGGCTCAAATCGGGTAAAATTTCCGAAAGAAGAAAACGGAGAAGGAGGACGATATGTTGTGTCGGCTCAAATGGGGAAAGCTCCCTAGGGTTCAAGCCCTTTTATAGATAGGTAATTCGCCGGTTACACTTAGTTCGCGAGTGTCAATCCCCCTTAATCCGCGAGAGGTCAAAAAATGACTTTTTGTGTGTAATTTATTCATTTACTAGCTATAATGTATTGTATGTTTTACTTGGATATCTATAGGTTATTATAATTGTTATAAAATTGGAATTACTCGATATATTGTTATTATAATATCATTTTGTAAACAATTTATGTTATTACGTCATGCAGAAGATTGACCGGTCATGCAGAAGATCGACCGGTAACGAAACCTGGATCGTCTGTAATACTGTCACCGAATAATGGTATGTCGGGTGAACTTGCTAATCGCGTGTTTTAACATTTGTAACATCTATGTTTTTGGTAGTTGACTTTTATTTTATATTTTATAATATTATTGATTTATTAATTTTTGTTATACTCTTACAATCGAATCACCTTTCTATTTATTGAAATCTTATAAGTTAGAAGTATATATCGTGGCATTGATACATCTATGTGCGATTTAAAAATATAATTCATTTGATAACTTATTTATCCTCTTATATTGAATAATTCTTTTTTATTAATTTATATAAGTTGAGCATTATATCATACCGTGGCATCGCCACGGGTATGTACTAGTATATAAATTAAAATAAATTAAAAAATCCGAAATGTATACAACAAAACAAATTCTGGAATTAAAAAATAATATGTTAATTGAATTATTATACAACAAAACAGATTTCGAAATTTAAAAATAAATCGTTTATTAATTAAATGCTGAATTATGGTGTCAATTAAATTCTTGGCAAAATGAATTTTAAAATTAATAATAAATATTTTTTCATTTAAACGTGAATTAAAATGTTAATTAAAATCTAGGTAAAATATATTCTGGAATTAAAATTAAATTCGTAGACACTATTTTACGAAAATCAGTTTAATTGTTTTTAGTTTATTCATTCACAATTCATTTTAATTATTGAAAAATGATATTTAATAAATCAGTGATTTAATTATTTGTGTTTTGTATTTTAAGAATAATCTTTTTTGCAAATTCATGGAAATAATAAATTAAAAAAAATCGCAAAAGCTGTGGCCAGAGGGATTCGAACCCAGGTTGCATATACCATGAACATCACCACATTCCACTCGAGCCACAGCTTTTCAATCGTTCATTATTGACAACATCAAGTATTGGTGTTTGATTTAATATTTTATGCTTTTAATTTTATTTAGTAATAATTAAGTTTTTTTCCGTAATAATTACTCTAGATTATGAGTTATTAAATGTGACATATAATCGAATAAATCGTTTAATTGAAAAAAAAAAAAAAAAACAAAAGCTGTGGCCAAAGGGATTCGAACCCGGGTGGCATATACCATGAACATCACCACATTCCACTCGGCCACAGCTTTTCAATCGTTCATTATTGACAACATCAAGTATTGGTGTTCGATTTAATATTTTATACTTTTAATTTTATTTAGTAACAATTAAGTTTTTTTCCGTAATAATTACTCTAGATTATGAGTTATTAAATGTGACATATAATCGAATAAATCATTTAATTGAAAAAAAAAAAAAGCTATGGCCAGAGGGATTTGAACCCGGGTGGCATATACCATGAACATTACCACATTCCACTCAGCCACAACTTTTCAATCGTTCATTGTTTACAACATCAAGTATTGGTGTTCGATCTCATATATTTTTTCGTAACAATATCTTTAAGTTATTTTGGTAAGTATTAATTTTTATTGTCTTTCCTTTCTTCCCATGCACGCCTCATCAATGCTGAAAATACAAATATATGGAATGTTCAGATTTTGTGCTTACATAATGTGGTAAGTAATTTTAAAATTCAAATTTTGATTGCATGAATTATGGATCTTCTAAACCCTAAAAAACTATTATATATAGCTAACCTCATTCTGTATCCTCTCTATCAATCTCCGTTTTTTTATATATAGCTAACCTCATTCTGTATCCTCTGTATCAATCTCCGTATTTGTATGTATTTTTTTATTTTTATTCAATCCGTATTATATTAATCATTCGCTAATGGTATGGAATTTTTGTTCTTATGACTGCAGATTTGTCTTTGTTTTTTCCGGGATGATGAATTGAACGACATTACTGACCAAAGGAAGCTCGATGCTACTTGGGTTAGTTTTAATCATTGTTGTTGTATTCTGATTAAATTGTTCACTCATTGATTAGTCTAATCTTCTTGATTAAATTATTTTTGACGTTGGATGCTTTTACGAAAGCTTTGATCTTGCAATTATCACTAATCAAGAAGATTAGTCAGAATACATTTCTGTTTCGCGATGCTAAATGTAAGTTTTATTTAATATAATTGAATTGTATGTATTTTTATATTCTTATTCAATTCTAATTTTATTATACATTCGCTAATTATATTTTATTTTTGTTCGAATGTCTTCAGATTTGTCTTTTCTTTTCCGGGATGATGCATTGAACGGCATTACTGAACAGATGAAGTTCGATGCTAATTGGGTTAGTTTTTATCACTGTTTTTGTATTCTGATGAAATTGTTCGCTGCTCATTGATTAGTCAAATTTTCTTGAAGATTTTTTTTTTGATGTTGGATGCCTTTACGAAAGTTTTGATCTTGCAATTATCTCTAACAATTCGTAGTCAGTCCTGTATTTTTTTATTCTTATTCAATCCGTATTCTATTATACATTCGCTAATGATATTTTATTTTTCTTTTAAGGTTGATGTTTTCGAGTACAAGACCTTCCATCGAGTACAACCTTTTCTAGACATTTTAATAGAAGTGAATCATCCAATGTCCGATTACGCGACATGTATCTATAAAATGTTGAATAACAACAAAGATATTAGAGAAGATGGATTCTTACGGTGTGGCAAGATTGCTTCGATGCCTTGATTGTTGTTGTATTTGAAGAAATGTAAAGAAACGGGGTTGGAAGGAGTTTGCAAATTATATGATGGCGTGTTCATTACTAAATTTTGTATTCCTAATTTTTTTGTATTCATTCAATTCCAGAGTTAGTTTTTGTTGATGGTGATTTTTGTTATAGGTGTTTTGCTGATAATTAGATACGTAGCTACGGTTGTTCGTCTGATTATTCAATATTCAATGTATCTTTTTAGTTTAAATGTAATTTACCGGCTTTGTGCCCAATCATATAAATTTGATATTAATTATATGACTTTAACATTGTTGGCCAATGTTTAAAATTTAAAATTATCAATCAACACTTCGAAGTTCTATCTTACATTCTGTTGGATTCGATCTGGGATAAAACACTGGAAGATATTAAAAAGCCGGTAACCGTTCGCAAATCTTACACTCAAGCCGAATACAGAACTGTTTCTCACACATGTTGTGAAATAATATGGCTAAAGGCTCTACTAAGAGATTTCAATGTCAACACAGAAAAGCCAATCACACTACTATGTGATAATCAATCGGCTATCTACTTAACAAAGAATCCGGTCTTTCATGAAAGAACCAAACATATAGAAGTCGATTTCATTTCGTTAGAGAAAAGGTTGATCAAAAGATTGTGAAACTTGATCACATATCAACAAAGAAGCAATTGGCTGACATTTTCACAAAAGCAATTCATTCTTCCTGTTTGCTAGAAGCTCTGTACATACCCAATCAGCATCACCCGATTTATTTTATGCTTTTAAATTGGTTTAGTAACAATTAAGTTTTGTTCCGTAATAATTACTGTAGATTATGAGTTATTAAATGTGACATATAATCGAATAAATCATTTAATTGAAAAAAAAAAAAACAAAAGCTGTGGCCACAGGGATTTGAACCCGGGTGGTATATACCATGAACATCACCACATTCCACTCAACCACAGCTTTTCAATCATTCATTGTTTACAACATCAAGTATTGGTGGTCGATTTCAGCATCACCCGATTTATTTTATGCTTTTAAATTGATTTAGTAACAATTAAGTTTTGTTCCGTAATAATTACTGTAGATTATGAGTTATTAAATGTGACATATAATCGAATAAATCATTTAATTGAAAAAAAAAAAAAGCTGTGGCCAGAGGGATTCGAACCCGGGTGGCATATACCATGAACATCACCACATTCCACTCAGCCACAGCTTTTCAATCGTTCATTGTTTACAACATCAAGTATTGGTGGTCGATTTCATATTTTATGCTTTTAATTTTATTTGGTAACAATTAAGTTTTGTTCCGTAATTTTACAATTTGCTAGCATGTTTAGTGTCAGCAGCACGTTTCATCGTTACTTTGTAATGTACCAAATGTTATACTTTAGTTCTAGAAAATGTTAGTTTATGTGAGTGAAGTGTGCATGGTTTTGTAACAAATGTGATCTCAAGCAGGTACATTATAGACTCACTGTTACATTCAATACTTTTTTTCATTAGTACGTCATTATATTTCTTGACAATTGTTATATATTTAAATAAGTTGTCTATTTGTTGAGAATTTAACAAAATGTCGATTTAGAATTTAACAAAAAAAATCCATAACTAAAAGCTGTGGCTGGAGGGAATTGAAACCGGGTGGTGAGGATGATGAAACTCACTACATTCCACTCGGCCACAGATCTTTAATCATTTATTTTTGACAACATTTGATACTGGTACTTGATTTAATATGAATTTACGTTCAATACTCCAAGTCGAATTTTTCAAATTTTGGAATACGCATAGGGCGTAGACCTTCCATCTTTAATAAATTGTTTAAATAAAGCAATGTGTTTAACTACACGCTTTACACAAATTATGGTATTGATTCGATTTTCTTTCTGTATTTAAAACACTCGAATTTTAAAGGATTTTGTGGTGACAGAATCCTCGGTTAGTATCTTCCTAAATATTGTGGTGATTGCTTCAAAATTTGCATAAACAATTCAATTATTCTTTTGCATTTTTAGACTTCATATTCGTTCCAACTTATATACGGAAACGATATATATGCCAAAACTAATATATGTGCAACAAAGGAACGATATATATTGCCAGAAAAACGTTTAAATATACTAACGATATATATCCCAAAAAACTCAGTATATATATGCGCTTGCATCTCATACTCTAATGCAAAATCTTAAGCATACGATTTTGTTATCAGTCGAACAACAAAAAAAAGAGAAAAAGATGAATCCAATTGCTCTTAAGGATCTTTGTAAGGACATGCAGGGTGTCGAGCTTTTCACCGTCACCGTTAAGGTTATCAAGCTTTGGAATTCGTTGGATACAAACAAGAACCCACTCGGGGTTGAGGCTATTTTAGTTGATAATGAGGTGATTATTATTATGCGTTCCTTTATTATGTTCTGTCGTTTGTAGTAACAACACTAATTTGTGGTTTGTTTTAATCATATAGGGCACCTTGATTCAAGGCACGTCTTCGAAGAGAATGTTGAAGTTTTTAACCAAAAGGCTTAAGGAGGGAGAAACATATAGAATCAGCAAGTTTGATGTGGAGGAAAATACTCCACCAAAATATCAGAAGGGGAGGGTCAATCACGTGGCAAGGCTCGTGATGTGTTATGGTGCTGAAGTTACCCAGTGTAGGCCGGATCTCAGCATTCTGACTAACGGTATCAATTTGGTTGCTTATCGTGACATCAACGATTCTGATCCACAGTTTTATGTTGGTGAGATGTTCTACTTAGCCATATCTTAATTTGTTTAGTAGTAAAAATTACATACGTATATGTGGTTTCGAAAATTTATACTTATTGATTTGCATGTTCAATATTCGTTTTAAATTTTATGTGTATGCTGTGGTGCTCCAATATTTTCAAATGTATATGTACCGTATTTTTTTGGTCGTTTAGCTCATGAATTTCTAATTTGTACACTCTTGCAATCTATCACATCCTTTTAATCAATCGATATTATACTTTGTTTGTGAGCTCCTCACCTCCTCCCTTCCTATATCATACAGATGTTATTGGACAAGTCACGAGTAGAAGTGATGTTACATTTGTCGAGAAGATGCGTGCTCGCAAAATTGATGTTGAGCTTCGAGACGATAGGTACCTATTTTAGTATAAATACAGTATACTTTAATAGCTAATATGTTGTTTTCTAGCTTACAAATATATTTTTATTTTTTATAGCAATGTCACTATTAAGGCTGTGCTATGGGAGTCTTATGCTGATAGGATCATTGAGTTGGCCCCTGCTAGCGGAAATGTTGAGCCGGGAATTGTTATTATTCTTCAATTTGCTCTTAAGAATTCATATCTTAGTAAGTAAAAAGCATTTCTAACTCATGCGCTGATTCATTTACGGATTTATAAGTTTATGATTTATGAGTTCAAATTTTATGTCAAAACAGATGAGACACGTGTTCAAACCGCTTATCATGCAACCAAGCTTTACATCAACGCTAATCTTCCTGAATTCCATGAGTTCAACATAAAGTGAGTTAATTTGTAGTTTACATGAAGTTAAATTGATATCTTATATCTTTCCTATCTAATGTCGACTTTCAATTGTTTTAGGAAAAAGGACAATGAAGGTAATTCGGTCACGTATCTCACTGCTGACCCTAGGTCATTAAGACCTGATGAGTGGCTCAACATGGACATGCACAGGACTGCTAGGCAAATTAAGGATTGCACGACGGTATGTTCTATTAGGTTTGAGTGAAGATGTACAATATCATTTATAATTTTTCGAGTAAAACTTATGAAGTAAATTTGGTTTGGACAGGCTGGTTCCTACATCACCTTTGTTTGCTTTCAAAAGGTTGATGAGATGTCTCCTTGGTACTATATGTCGTGCTCTTCGTGCAATGGAAATGCGAAGAAGTCTCAAGTTGGTGAACCGTGCAATAGCATCAAGTGTGCTGGTCAGCCAATCAAAGCTCTCATTCCCAAGTAATCTCCTTCATCAACTTTATATGACAGTTTCCATATACTTATTGAATCAATTGATTTATGATCTAAATTTTTATTTATTATCAAATATAGGTTCCGAGTGAAATTCATAGTTAGAGGTGCTAAGGAGGAGAGAATTTACGTTGTTGTGTTTGAAGAAATGATGATGAAGTTTATCAAGAAAACGTGCCAGCAGGTTTATGATGAATGGAAAGAGGTATATTATTCCATCTATATATCTATATTTATCTATAAGCATTCAAGAGTGTGTTTATCATTTTATTTGATATGTCCCTCAAACAGGAGGACGATGAGGATATGATACCAATGGACATCTCCGTGATGCTGCACCGTGATTACCTTACTAAAGTGAGAATCACGGAGTATAACTTGAAGGGTGACAAGTTTAAAGAGTTTAGCATTGATGTGATGACCGATGATGCTGATATTCTGAGGGAGTACATTAGCATTAGCATGAGGTATTTTCTGTTGTCATTCGTAGAATAAAATGAATTATTATTATTATGGAAAATTAGTGTTATTGTTAATGTTATGATTATCTTATATGAGATGTTTCAATATCCTAACTCTATGTTTATTCTCTAATATACCAGAATGGCGTGTCCGGTTTTTAAGTACAATTCGGTTGTACGGAAGGGCAAGGAAAAGGTGGTTCTAGATGGACCTGAAAATGCTAGCAATGATACTGAAGGGTTCGTCACACCTTGCAAACGTACTTCGTCTTCTGATAGTGATGATGAGGATGTCAACACTGGTACTCAGAAATCAAGCAGCAGGATTAAGGCTATCAAAATGGAGAAATAATTTGTTTCTTCGTAATTTCCCTTTGAACTTATATTGAACAATTTGGGGTTTATGGTTTTAAGTTGGACATGTTTGTTAAATTTTGTTTTGGACTGATTTGATATTGCGTCTATATGGTCATGTTGAACCATATCATTTGGATATTGCTGGTGATTTCTGTTTTTTATCACCCATTTTTCGTTTTGAAGTAGTATATGGCCATGTTGAGGTTGCAATGATATATCATTTTTCAATATTTGTGTTCTATGTTTTGTTTTCCTCTCTTTTTCTTTTTTAAGCAGGTGAGATCGATTGCAGTCTACGTCAAGTCGTTAAGGAATCATATAATCTACGCTACTTTTTGATATGGTGGTGTTGAAGTTGCACAAACTTGAGACTTTGGAGTTGTTTTTGAGCAGTGAATCGATGAAGTTGGAGAACCCTTATGTTATTGAATTTGAGTTGTATTCGAATGTTAATCTGTTTAGTTAATTTTATTTGTATTATGCACTTGAAATTGAATAAGACTTTTAATTTTTAAATTGATGGTGGAAGTTCTTGTTTTTTCTTATGATCATGTTAATTTGAATAATTAAAAGCTTATAATACGTTGGTAAAGACGTCTTGGAACTCATTGTTGTCCATTGATCGTTGTATTGAGTTTTTTATTGAAATATATAATTTCGTACATAACGAAAGTTTTT